>OU343225.1:260074548-260219317 GCA_910596185.1 Chrysanthemum makinoi
TTGGTTGAAGCAAACTGAGCACCAATGGTTTAGCAGGTGTTGACCCGAATGGAAGCGAAAGAAAAGAAAGAACCAACATAAGCCTCCAGGGTTTCACTTTTGGCGATTATGTGTTTGTATATAGTAGTGATATTTTCGGTTTAGGGCTTTAGGAAGGGTCTTGGGTTCGGCCTAGTCCAACCGAGAGCACACAAAACCACGCCCATGTGGGCTTCGACTCTTGACCCACACGACACAAAAACAAACGCCCCTTGGGCTCTTGAATTCTCGGCTTGGCACAAAAGAAATGAGTCCATCCAAACAAACGAACGGCCCAACATATTAGCGAAACGTTCAACCTTCGTTGTACCAACATCGATCACGTAATATATTTGTTAAGTTTTAATTATTCACAAGTTAAGTTTTAAATTTCGATAAATGTTATAAATATATTTTACGTATTTTATAAATTTCGATTCCAAGGGTATTTTAGTCTTTAATCAGATTTTAGATTTTCAGGTTTTACAAGTATTGTATAGCTTGTATTTGTTGTAAACTATTTTAAACCAATGTTAAATAACCTCTAACTTGTAAATTGATTAGATAAAAGCACATTTGCTTGAGGACAATCAAATCTCAAGTGTAGGGATATTTGATAAGGATTTAAAACGTACATTTTTAGGGGATCATTTAAGCCCTAAATTAATGTATTTTTTTATGATCAAGTATTGCCTAAATTCGTTCATTTTACTTTTTAGGTACTCAACAAAAAGCTGGAATTCGCATATTTATATGAAAAGGGTGAAAATGTGAAAGCGACAAGTCATGAAAAGTTTGGAAAAGGGCACCTTGCGGACAGTACAAACCATAAGGTACGTTGTCACTACTAAGAAAATACCAAAACAACCAGTTTTTACTAGAGACAACCAGTGGAAAATTGAAGAAATAAAAGTGATGACTGTCACTTGTTAAGAGAGCTGGAATTTTATGTGGAAATTATAACCAGACGACTTGGAAAAATCAAAGAGGGACGACGTCAAAGTTCGGACTGACGAGTTACAAGGCGACCAGGTCACGAGGCTAAAAAGGCTGAAAGAGACGAAACCACTAATGGCGGTGACTTGACGGCTTACGGTTATAAAGTGACTTCGTTAGCATCTATAATCCTATATATAGTTTTAGAATTTTCTGCATTTAGTGTACACACTTGGAGGGAACTTTGGTGTACAAATTTTATTAGGTTTTTACAGTAATATTAGGGTTTTAAAACCCTCACTCATTAAGAGATAGGTCTCTTAATCTCTTCTATAATTATGTTCAATTCATGCTTGATTATGATTACTTGTTTCTTTATTCTTAACATGTTTAGCTATTTTAATATAGTGTTTGCTTAGTCTAATGAAACCTAGTTGTTAACTATTGATTGTCGTCTCTTTTTTTCAATGGTTTTACACGGGGTGATGCGTCTGCTAAAACAGAGTCAAATCACACGTTAGCCACTTGTGAATGGTAACAAGTAATGAGACTTAAAACGCCAAAACACAAATACAATTAAGATCGAGAAATATAGGGAATTCCCCGGGTCATTAAGTCCCACGGAGGATGAATTGGTGTAAAACACTTCGGAGATGGTAGAATGATCACTAAGGATAGTGATCATGGGATTTCATGGATAATTACCTAAAGGAAAGATTTACAAATTACAGCGACTTAAATGCAAATTAAAAGAAATAAAAGATAAAAGATATTAAATAAACGCTATCACTATTTTTACAATGATGAACGTTTAAAACCTAAAACGTACGTTTAAATAAAATTACGTCTACGTACAAAATAAAACGTGAGCTTTAAAGAAATAAAAGACCTACAAATATGAAAATGATATTTTTACAATCCTAATAGTAAAAGAAAATTATTAGAAAAATAAATTATTTTACAACTTATTATTTAATTATTATTAATTAAAAACTATTTATTAAATATTTAAAATGTACTAAAATACAAGAAAATACAAAATTAACCTAGAAAAATGAAATTAAAACTTAGAAAAGTCTAAATATGATAAAAACTTATTTTAAAACGAAAAATATATTTTTTAGACTTATTATGTATTTATTATTAATTTAAAACTATTTAAACTAATTAAAATGCTAAAAAATACTTTTTAAACTAAGAAAATTATGGAAAAATACTTTTATAACTTTTATATTTATCTTAACCTAAGAAAATTGAAAATTATTTTTTGAACTTTTTATAATTTATTTGTATTAAATGCTATTTAAAAGTACTTAAAAACTAGTTTAAATTAAGAAAATTAGCAAAACACCTTAGAAAAATCTGAAAATTTCAGGAAAAGTCTAAAATAATATTAGGAAGATATAAAAAATGGAAAAACAGGTGCTTATGTGTGGAATTAATGAACTGATGACCAAGTGCTTATTGAAATAAGCACTTTGATAAGCAAATGAAATCCAAAGGCTACCAATACTGATAAAGAAGCTCAAATATGCTAGAAGTAACTAAATGCAGCTAAAATCAACAAGTTACAACCACTGAATTGGAATCAAGTACGATTTGATGTTTTAGTATTTTGCTTAAAAACAGGTTAGAGGGTGCCAGGGTTAAGCGGCAAATAAGCACTTGAATAAGCGGAAACACGAAACCAAAACTTGTATCCTACAATAGACCTAGGTGAGACCAAGTGTACCAAAAATCAGGCCATGGAAAGCTCTTTTGAGCTCTGTACTGCACAAACGAGAAAAACTCAGTTATCTTGAGACAGTGGAGCAGGGCACTATACACCAAATTGATGAGCTTGTTTGAAGCTTATAAAAAAATTGTAAAATTTAACTAAAATGGTGTTGAGAAAGAAGACCAGATGAAGTTTTTAGAATGCCAAATCCCACTTGATAAGACCCAAAGATGAGTTCAAGAAAAATCCTTGATTTTGGCTCTAAAACAGGTTTTAACAATTTTTGACTTTTGAAGAAACAATGACAGTTGACTATTATGAACTTTAGATTTAATCTATGGACTTATTATGTTGTAATAAGCTGTAATGAGATTATCTAAAGCTAGACTAACAACTTTTAAGCTTGTAAAATGATTTTGGCTACTTAAAAATTCCAACAGTGGACTATGAATGGGTAGGATTTGGAATTTTGACTTTTTTATGAACAAGGTCTGACTTTTCTTGTATGTTTGAGCTAATGAGACTTAATAAGACATGCAACTAGCAAAAGCATTAACATAAACACTTTTAACACAATAAACTGGCAAATCCAAACACTCCTTATGTTGACTGTTGTAAAGCATTAAACACTAAAACATGTTTGAAAACTAAGAAATCTATTTATTATCTAATAATTACTATAATAAGACAGTATTAAGCTCTATTTAACAAGTTTATAATAGCTATACTAAAAATTGCTAATTTTTAAGAAATGGCTTACAAGTGAGTTCATCACGGACAAAGTACCAAGGTCTGAGATCACTCCCTATTGCTTACCACTAAGCTCTATAACCAAAAGCATTCCATATATCAATCTTGCTTCAGTCTTGATCAGGTCTCCACAGGATTTTTAATTTTTAACTATTTTCTTGGTAATTTTTGGTATTTTTCTATTTTGAAGTGAATTTATAAATGTTTTTAAAAGCTTAAATAAGTTACTATAAGCTTATATAAGCTTACTGAGCTTAGAACCACAACCATAAACAACTTAAACCAATATTTGAGATTTTGCTCAAAATTTGCATAAAACGTGAACATAAACTTAAAATTGAGATGGAAATATGTTTGATATACACTGGAATGAGATTACAAATAACTTGAAAATTTAAACATAAGCTGGAAAACTTAAAGAAATTAAAACGACATACAAAATATTAAAATTATATTAGATAGCTTCTCCATTGCTCCTTCGTATTTATTGACCTCAAACTTCCCCTTCGACCTCTGAACTAATCCCATCACATATTGACCATTGATTTGAGCCAGATCATTGGAATTGCCATATGTCGAATTTGGCCAATTTTTCAAGTTGGTTTTTCACATTAATTGGGTTTGGTTTGGTGTGGAGGTGGGTTGTAATCAAGTGGGGTAACAGGAAATGTTGAAAAGAGGAGAAACCATCAGTGGTTTTGCTAAACCAGTGTGGGAGAGAAGCTTAATTGTGTTTTGGCGGTTTGCTTGTTTGACCGTTTGAGGGTTTTAATAACGGTGTTGGGTTTGGGCTATGGATTGGGCCGCCGGTTTGGACTTGGATATGGATCCGCTTTGGTTTGTAGCTAACAACAAGGACCATTTATGCAATTTTAGCAAACTTGAAGGACTGATCTTGAATATTTTCCAAAGCTCTCACAAGGATTAAAACTGCCAAATGTGATTAGTACAAGGACCTTAATTGATAATTTCCATTTTGTAAATCAGGGACCAAAACATCAAGTTTGAAACTTGAGGGACCAATATTGTAATTTCTCCAAATTTTATCATAAGGACCATTTTTGTCATTTATAAATAGAACAAGGTTAATATTTGATAATTTTCATTTTTTTAAAATTAACCAAGGACTATTTTTGACAATTTTCAAAGTTAAAGGACTAAAGTTGTCATTTTGTGATTTTTGAATTTGGAAGGGTTTGTTTTGACAAATTTTGAATCCTTTGGACCTTAAATGATATTTTACAAGATTTTGAATTACCAGGGACTAATTTTGACAACTTTTGTAACTTGGGGACTAGAACGCCAATTATGCAAACTTGATACGTTTTCACTGATTTTGATGTTTTTGTATTTAAAACATATAAAACACTTGTTTGTGATATTTTTATCATTTTGATGTGTTTTTAAGTGTTTTCAGATGTTTTTGGCATTCTAACAAGTATAAAATGATGAGTATTTAGACACTCATCAATCCCCACACTAAGATATTGCTAGTCCCTAGCAATGATTTGAGAAAAGTTAATGGATTTTATCTCTTTACCAAAAGCCATCACTTCGGGTAGCCAAATGTTTCAGTTCAAGTAAGAACCTTGGTACACTGATAACCAAATGATTTTGAGCAAATCATAAGTCGTAACAGATTTGATTTGTCTTTAAGCCCGTTATTCGGACTAGCCAACTCTTAGATAAATTATCAATATTATCTTTGGTGAGCTGAATACCAATTATGGATTTTCCACGGCCTTTACCACAAGCCATAACCTTGCGGGCTAGCCAACTCTTCACTTTTTAGGATATGGTGAGTTGAGAACCATACAATTTGGGGCAAATTGCAAGCCATATAAACGGATTTGAGAAATCTTTACCAAGAGCGGTTTGCTCCTGGATTAGCCAATCCTTATGTGGGTTAGACATGGCGGATGATTACCATTTCAGTAAGTGAAAACACTTACTCAAAAAAATTTGGCCAAAAATGGGGGAATTGGGTGGTATGATTACATGATAAAATTCGTGAGAATTCCCCCCACACTAAGAAATGAATATTGCCCTCAATATTCAAAGTACCGGCGGTTATGCCGAAACAAAGAACATAAAAGGGAAATACTACGGCCATTATTTTGTTTTTGATATATACACTTTTTTTTTTTTTTTAGATAAAGATTGATATATACAACAGTGTGGGAAAAACTCCCCCACACTTGGGTGATAGAAAGGGGATAAGAAAACAGAAATATGGATGAAAACCCATATGGTGTGTGCTACTGGTATGTGCTAAAACACATACCTTTTCTTTATCAAAATAGACCCAAAATAACCAAGAAAGAGCCGTTTATGGCTAATATTTGTGGTTTTCTTGAGTTTGTTTGCAATGGTATGGATATGTAAAAACACAAAAAGGACCCAAATCAGACGTAAATCGAACGCAGAGATCAAGAGAGCTTAGCTGCGGGAAGGTCAGATTATGCATTTTGAAGATTTCTAATCTCGGGGATGATTTGTGAAGATTTGATCAAAGTTTGAAGAAATGTCAGAAATAGTCCCTCAACTTTGAGAATTGGCAGAAATGGCCCTTGAAGATTCAGAAAGTTGCAAAATCAGTCCTGGATTATTTATTGACAAGAGTGGTCCTTGAAGATAATTTCAGAATTACATGATCACCCTTGGAATTTCAACCTTTGCATAATTAGTCCCTATGATAACTACTAATCCATTATTATCACAAACCCATAATCCAATCCAACAAACACAACCTTCAGCCCAATATATCTATCCAAGCCCAACCACAAAACAATCCACCGGCTAAACCAACCGAATAACACTTTACCCGAAACTTTACCGGTCAAAACCGACCACCCACCACCCCAAACCTCTCAAACTAATATATTTTAATACCAACGCGCCAAACACGGGTGCTTCTTCCTTCCCCAAACACACCCATTCACCTTCTTTACCACAGCCAAACACACGACCTTGTACTAAGAATCTTTCTATCCTTAGAACCTTCGACTTGTCGATGAAGCACAGCGTGGCATTTTGGAGCTCTGCTATTGGTTTAGACACATCATCATGGACAAATGGAGCTCAGTGATTGGTTGATGTGACAAAGATTGAATATGTGGCTGTGGATAGCTTTCTAGCCCCCTGAATGGAATCCCAAGCCCTCCAAGCTCGAGCTATTTAAAGACCTCTCCTCACAATAGATTTCTTGTCCAATCTCTTAGGCATTAGAGAGATTTTGACCTTCTATTTCCTGTCATTTATCTGCTTTCATAGTATATCGGTTTTTCATTGTAATTCTGCTATTCACTTTATTGATGCAATTTAAGTTCTCATTTAATTTCTTGTCAATTTGTATTTCTGTTTAATTCCTTTTCAAACTGTTTGAAGCTTAGTTTATTACTCATTAAGCTCACATAAGCTTTAATAAGCTTATGTGAAGTTATATCTGTGTTCAATTGTTCTTAATCTCTTTTTCTTCAAAAAGTCAAGAAAAGTCAAAAATCAAAAGTCACCCTATTTCATGTTAATCTCTGGTTTTAATTTGTTAAATTGATGAGTTTAATTGTGTTTAGAGTAGTTGGATTAAGATTGAGCTCAGTTTCATTACAATTTCAGTGTTTTTATGCATTTTGTAGTTATAAAGGAGTGTTTGGATTGCTTATTTAGACTGCTTTAGAGGTCTTAATGATGAATTAGATCAGTTGCTAGAAGTTTGGTATAGTCATTAGTAGTAATATCTGTCCTTGCTTGGTGCCTTTACTCATAAGTCAAAATAACTTGCTATCTGTCCTACTCTCAATTACGTTGGAATCAGTTTATGAAATCATCAGCGATAGGTTTAGTAGTTAATAGGTTAACTTGTTTCAGTTGCATTACATCATTAGTTACCCACATCAGTCTTGAACTTGCATTTGAAACTCATTTTGGTCAAACTTTCATCTGTTTCAAAAAGTCAAAACCAAGTCCTATGCCTGATTTTTGCAAAACTTGCGTATGCTTAGTGTTCATTTTAGATAGTTAGAGTCTCATCTTTGGTCTACTTGCAGTATTCTAGGTGGTCTTCAAGACCCAACATCTGTTTTAGCTTAAGCTTGTCGATAAGCTCATAGATTAGCTCAAACTTGCATACACATTCTTGTTTACTCGATCAGCCCGATTCTCATGCCATTTAGCCATTTTGTTTTACTCGTAACTTCTCCATACTTGTCCTCGGTAGCCAATTTGGTAAACATGTTCTCTGGTTGGTATTCTTGAGATCCATGCTTTTGGTTTTCATGATAGCTATTTGGATAAGCAGTTAGAAGGGTTTAAACAGTGAGGGCCTTTTTGCTTATTGGCTTAAGTTTCAGTTTGCTCAAATCTTGGTAGATGCTTCATTAGGTGTTAGGAGTAGCATTAGATAGTTGCCTTAGATTGATTTTAGTATACCTTAACTTATATTTTCAGTTGGTGCCATTTAGTGCTTATTAGCTTATTCCGAGTGCTTTTTGCTCTCCATTTTCACTACAGTTTCAGTATTTTCCACATAGGGCCTAGTTTTTATATTTTTCCCTGCTTTAGAATAATATTTTAGGATTTCCCTGCAGTTTTCATAATTTTTGGTCACTATTTGCTATTTTTCTAGAATAAAATCAGTTTTTAATCAATTTAAATTAGCTTTAATTGCATTTAATTGAGAAAAGTTCCAAAAAATAATTTTTCAATTTTAATAGTTTAAGATAAATATAAAAAAGCAAAAAATATTTTTCCTTATTTTTCTCCTTTTATTTGGTATTTTTTATGATTTTAATTAGATTTAAATAGATTTAAATTCATAGAAAATAGGAAATTAATCTGAAAAACACAAAAATAGTTTTAAAAAGTCTTTTATGTTATTTTAGATTTTTAGAAAGTAATTCCTTATTTTTCCCTCTCTCTTTCATAATTTTTAGATAATTAGTTTACTTTTAGAGTTAATAATTAGTTTTTAATTAAAATAAAATCAAGAAAATTCCTAAAAAATAGTTTTAATTCATATTTAGTTTTCTAATATCAGTTCTAGAGTAAAAGTACTTTTAGATTATTTTTAGGAGTTAGTTTAGTCGTAGTTGCTTTTTATTCGCGTTTCGTTTAATTCCCGTATTTGCGTTTTAGTGTAGAATCGCGTAGTTTGCCTTAATTCTTAGGATTTCCCTTAGATTTTGTTCCATTTGCTTTCCTTATCCCGTAGTTTAGATAATATCATATTTCATCCCCTTATCTCATTCGAATCCCGATTATTGAGACGTGAGTTGGAAATTCCATTCAACCCTCGTTCGGAACGATCTCGGTGCTCAAACCTAACACGTTTGAGTTACCCATAATACTACACAACTTCTTATTATTGATTTTTATCAAATCAATTTTTGGCGCCCTTCGGGAGCTTGTGGCAGTTTTCGATTCCGTCTTGAATCGTGTGCATTTGAAGATCCTTCCTCGTGAAGTTATCGTTGATATTTGTACATATCCCTTTTATAAAAACCAAAAAAGATTTTCCTTTTCAAAATTTGTTTCAAAAACCCAAAAATATTCTTCTTTACCCTCTGAGCCGTCAATTCTTTATCTCTTTACCCTCTTATTCACATAATTCTTCTCGATGTCTTCGTCTTACCATTATGGTTGTCAATGGTGTGGTGGACCTCAAAATGGTGGGAATTGTCCGAGTTGTAGCATTGTGAATACGGGAAACGAGTTTGTCTACGACCAACATCCCTACAATGATACTAACTGATTTCCTTACCCAATCCCCATACCATGAGACGGAGTCATACTCGTGTACCTGTGGAGGTCCTCACCAAGGTTTTCAATGCCAAACTCAATATAACAATCAGACCTTTGGTTATGAACCTTATCCATATACTTCACCAAACCCGTCACAACAAACATACTGTTGTGAGTATTGTGGAGGTCCGCACTTTAATTCCGATTGTCAGATGCAGGACCCGATTGTTTACGAGCAAGTTCCGTGTGATAATTATGACTATTCTTATGACCCACCTCCACAATACCAAGAGATTCAACCACAACATCCGCAAATTCCTCAAGATAGTTTCCAAAGATGTATTAATATACCCGAAGAATTTATGGATAAAGATCCTCATCAGAATTATGGTGAATTGCCGAAGATCGATGCGTCGCAACAAAAGATCTATGATAGAATTACTCGAAGAAGAAGAACGGCACTCAGATTGAAAAATGCCTTGAAATACGAATTGAGGAGCAAGCGCAAGGCGTGCCAGATGGCTCGCGACTTACATCGATGATGATGATGAGGATTCCATCCAAATGAAAGAATATTATGCAAGTTTGTCGGATGAAACCCCTCCGTTTCGAGCCTTTCATTTCCGACCCTTCCTCACACGGATGAGAGGAGTATATCGTATGGAAGAGGTCGATGATTCTATTTCTTCAAACATTGTTGATCCCGTTGACTCTCATAATGGGGATGAGCCTCTTAGCACTATTGCGAAACGGAATCGTCTTGTGTTGAGAGCCTTGACCCAATCCCAAGTGAGTCCGAGGATATATCTGATAGTGATTGTGATTCGCTTTTATGTGATTCTCTTGACATCTCGAGGTTACCCGGGATTTTCTCAAATCCAGTTTTCAAGTTCGATGATGACTACACCTTTGAAGTTAATCCTCTTTTGACCAAGATTTTGAGTCCGATTCAGAAGACCAGGAAGTGGTGGATATTGCTAGCTCTCGAGCACACCACGTCCCACCCTCGTGTTCCGACCTTTCTCTCCGTCATATGATGTTGAAGAAAGTATTGAATCCGACCAGGTTATTATGGAGATTGATTTTGAAATGGTTGAAGACGATATTCTGATAAACCATGCGTGATTCTGATATGGAAGACATCGACTTACCTATTGATGACCCAATACCACCGGGTATTGAGGATGTTATGGTTGTTCTTGATGGTTCTCTGACTCTCCTTCTTCGATGAGTCCACCATCATGTATCCGTTGAACCCATGTGAAGACAAAATATTTAAACCCGGGATATTCATTGATGAGTTCTTTGTTAAAACCGTTGTTAGAGAAAAGGATCCTCCGATGGATGCCTTCATTTGTGAGCCCTACACTTATCTTTTACCATAAGCTCCCGTCTTCTTTGGAGTTTTCTCACTTGATCCGTCATCCTTTCAGTCCACCCCTAAACCACCGGATGATGGATCATTCTTTCATGATATACCATTTGTGCTTGAGCCCGACACCTTCTTCACCACCCAACCCCCATCCTCATTCCTTCGGGAATGAGGACACCGTTTTTGACCCATTGTCTACCACTTTCTTCCCCAAGGACAAATGAATTCGGGGACAGTCGGCTAGCGACTCGGTGAAGAAAACGCTTAGTGGGAGGCACCCCATGCTTATCCATCTATCTTCTTTCTATTTTCTAATAAGTGGCGAAGGGTCTCGCTCTTCGATTTCTCGTGTTTGGTTGTTTGTGATGTTATGTGTAGGATTTTCCGATATGAAGACTCTCGTGCTTCAGTTTGTCATTTTCTACACTTGAGTTTCATGATCGATGCTGATGGAAATCCGATATCCTAATCTTATCGACCAACGTTTATCTTTGAGCATACTTAATAAACGGCTTTAGATTTTCGTGTACCCTTGTTTTAAACATTGAGGACAATGTTCCGTTCTAGTCTGGGGTAGGGTAATCTTCGATTTGATTTGAACGCACTTGCTTATTTCTGTTGTGTTTCTCTCGTAACCCCGTTTTTCCTTAGAAAATGAAAAATTGTGCAAAATGAGAAAAATTTAAAAATTTTTGTAAGCTTTTGTTAAGTCTTTTTGATTGAATAGTTTTGCTAGTCTCTTAGATTAGAAGCTATAAAATGCAAATTCTAGCTCACAAGGCCAAGATTTTGCAAGTTTCCCCGAGTGACTTTAAATATGCATAACTTGATTTCATTAGACGAAACATTTGCTAAGTTAATATATGTTTTGACACCTTGATTGACTTTCCGGCCGGTGAGTAGGAATAGAATTTTAACTTGACCGGGCGTGTTGAGCCCTAGCTTGTTCCCTTAACCATAGATAATCTAAAAAATTATCATGCATCTGCGGATCTCATTATTTGGGATTTTAAATTTGGAGATAGAAATGATAGAGTTTACTTATGAGTTTAGATGCTAAGCATGGAGTAGTTGGTTCTCTTTAGAGCCCATCGAAGGTACTTATGGCTTTTGTTCCCACAAAATTGTTTCACCCCATATCTGTCTAATAAATAATTAGAGATGTCGAGTTTTTGGCGATAGTTAGTTCTTTATCTTCTTAAAAGAATCTTTGTTTTAAAAATTGGGTACACATCAAGGATCCGTAATAAATAAATGAGTAATAAGTGATATGTGTAATGTAATAAGTAAAGTTGTGAGGCTGGTGTGTGAGATCGGACCCTTGATCTTTAGGGATTGAGTGAGGTCTTAGCCTAGCCAATGGGATCCTCATTTCATGAAGCCTATAGTCTTGGAATTATCCCGTGAAGCTCCGTGGTTCACAGCTCATATAAGTAAAAGTTCAAGTGATATGTTAAAAAAAAAAAAAAAAAAAAATGATGAAAAAATTGAAAAAGTCAAAAGTTAGTAATAAAATTCCTTGATGTGGACCTCATTTTTACGACAATGGTTCTTGAGAAGACGGATAACTAATTATCGACTTAGCTTTGTATCTTTATCGGAATAAAAGTTATCGAAAGAATTTGAAGAAATTCATTTCTAACAAAAATAAAAAATTCTAGAGGAAATAGGAAAATGGGAACAAAAGGTATTTACACAAGTAACTTCCATGGGTAGTGTTAGCATCTAGAATCATTTGTAACAATGATTTCGGTTTTACGCTTAGTTTGGGACTTGTGAAAAATCGGGATGATGTATTCTATCCGTTGGTCACTTCACGCGGTGTTGTGTTTCTACTCCGTGATCCTAACATGTCGTTCGAAAAATGTTGGAGTTATTGATCGATATGAAAGTTCAACAAACCGTCATTCATAACCAGAATGTGCTTAATCGTAATATCTATACTTGTGATTTAAAAGGTAAACGGGGCGTTTTTAGAATTAAGGCTTTCTTAATCTCTTTTGAGGAACATTGACTACTTCTTCTTCATAGGTTTAGTAGAAAGAGATTGAAATCCTTGGTTTTAGAAGCGTGAGTTGATTGCATTAGTGAGGACACGGCAATAGTTTTGTCTGGGGTATTTTAGTATGTGCTAAAACACATACCTTTTCTTTATCAAAATAGACCCAAAAAAACCAAGAAAGAGCCGTTTATTGCTAATATTTGTGGTTTTCTTGAGTTTGTGCTTGTGCAGGTATGGATATGTAAAACACGCAAAAGGACCCAAATCGACGTAAATCCGAACACGAGAGATCAAGAGAGCTTAAAATTTGCCGGAAGGTCAATTATGCATTTTGAAGATTTCTAATCTCGAGGATGATTTGAAGATTTAATCAAAGTTTGAAGAAATGTCAGAAATAGTCCCTCAACTTTGAGAATTGGCGGAAATGGCCCTTGAAGATTCAGAAAGTTGCAAAATCAGTCCCTGGATTATTTATTGACAAGAGTGGTCCTTGAAGATAATTTCAGAATTTACATGATCAGCCCTTGGAATTTCAGCCTTTGCATAATTAGTCCCTATGATAACTACTAATCCATTATTATCACAAACCCATAATCCAATCCAACAAACACAACCTTCAGCCCAATATATCTATCCAAGCCCAACCACACAAAACAATCCACCCGCTAAACCAACCGAATAACACTTTTCCCGAAACTTTACGGTCAAAAAACCCGACCAACCAAACCTCCAAACTAATATATTTTAATACCAAAGCGCCAAACAGGGTGCTTCTTCCTTCCCCAAACACACCATTCACCTTCTTTACCACCACCAAACACCGACCTTGTACTAAGAATCTTTCTATCCTTCCGAACCTTTCTGACTTGTCGATGAAGCAACAGCGTGGCATTTTGGAGCTCGCTATTGGTTTAGACACATCATCATGGACAAATGGACTCGATTGTTGGTTGATGTGACAAAGATTGAATATGTGGCTGTGGATAGCTTTCTAGGCCCTTCTGAATGGAATCCCAAGCCCTCCAAGCTCGAGCTATTTAAAGACCTCTCCTCACAATAGATTTCTTGTCCAATCTCTTAGGCATTAGAGAGATTTTGACCTTCTATTTCCTGTCATTTATCTGCTTTCATAGTATATCTTGTTCTTTTCATTGTAATTCTGCTATTCACTTTATTGATGCAATTTAAGTTCTCATTTAATTTCTTGTCAATTTGTATTTCTGTTTAATTCCTTTTCAAAACTGTTTGGAAGCTTAGTTTATTACTCATTAAGCTCACATAAGCTTGTGTAAGCTTATGTGAGGTTAATTCTACTTTCACTTGTTCTTAATCTCTTTTTCTTCAAAAAGTCAAGAAAAGTCAAAAATCAAAAGTCACCCTATTTCATGTTAATCTCTGGTTTTAATTTGTTAAATTGATGAGTTTAATTGTGTTTAGAGTAGTTGGATTAGATTGAGCTCGGTTTCATTACAATTTCAGTGTTTTTATGCATTTTGTAGTTATAAAGGAGTGTTTGGATTGCTTATTTAGATTTGCTAGAGGTCTTAATGATGAATTAGATCGATTGCTAGAAGTTTGGTATAGTCATTAGTAGTAATATCGTCCTTGCTTGGTGCTGTTTACTCATAAGTCAAAATAACTTGCTATCGTCCTATACTCAATTCTTTGGAATCAGTTTATGAAATCATCAATACATAGGTTTAGTAGTTAATAGGTTAACTTGTTTCAGCTTGCATTACATCATTAGTTACCCACATCAGTCTTGAACTTGCATTTGAAACTCATTTTGGTCAAACTTTCATCTGTTTCAAAAAGTCAAAACCAAGTCCTATGCCTGATTTTTGCAAAACTTGCAGCTAATGCTTAGTGTTCATTTTAGATAGTTAGAGTCTCATCTTTGGTCTACTTGATATTCTAGGTGGTCTTCAAGACCCAACATCTGTATTTAGCTTAAGCTTGTCTGATAAGCTCATAGATTAGCTCAAACTTGCATACCTTCTTTATTTCTGTCCACGATCAGCCATCTCATGCCATTTAGCCATTTTGTTTTACTCTGTAACCTCCATACTTGTCCTGTTAGTCGTAATTTGGTAAACATGTTCTCTGGTTGGTATTCTTGAGATCCATGCTTTTGGTTTTCATGATAGCTATTTGGATAAGCAGTTAGAAGGGTTTAAACATGAGGGCCTTTGCTTATTGGCTTAAGTTTCAGTTTGCTCAAATCTTGGTAGATGCTTCATTAGGTGTTAGGAGTAGCATTAGATAGTTGCCTTAGATTGATTTTAGTATACCTTAACTTATATTTTCAGTTGGTGCCATTTAGTGCTTATTAGCTTATTCCCGAGTGCTTATTTGCTCCATTTTCACTACGTTTAGTATTTTACACATAGGGCCTAGTTTTTATATTTTTCCCTGCTTTAGAGGGATAATATTTTAGGGATTTCCCTGCAGGGCTTTCATAATTTTTGGTCACTATTTGCTATTTTTCTAGAATAAAATCAGTTTTTAATCAATTTAAATTAGCTTTAATTGCATTTAATTGAGAAAAAGTTCCAAAAAATAATTTTTCAATTTTAATAGTTTAAGATAAATATAAAAAAGCAAAAAATATTTTTCCTTATTTTTCTCCTTTTATTTGGTATTTTTTATGATTTTAATTAGATTTAAATAGATTTAAATTCATAGAAAATAGGAAATTAATCTGAAAAACACAAAAATAGTTTTAAAAAGTCTTTTATGTTATTTTAGATTTTTAGAAAGTAATTCCTTATTTTTCCCTCTCTCTTTCATAATTTTTAGATAATTAGTTTACTTTTAGAGTTAATAATTAGTTTTTAATTAAAATAAAATCAAGAAAATTCCTAAAAAATAGTTTTAATTCATATTTAGTTTTCTAATATCATTTCTAGAGTAAAAGTACTTTTAGATTATTTTTAGGAGTTAGTTTAGTCGTAGTGAATGCTTTTAGCGCGTTTCGTTTAATTCCCGTATTTGCGTTTTAGTGTAGAATCGCGTAGTTTGCCTTAATTCTTAGGATTTCCCTTAGATTTTGTTCCATTTGCTTTCCTTATCCCGTAGTTTAGATAATATCATATTTCATCCCCTTATCTCATTCGAATCCCGATTATTGAGACGTGAGTTGGAAATTCCATTCAACCCTCGTTCGGAAAGATCTCGGTGCTCAAACCTAACACGTTTGAGTTACCCATAATACTACACAACTTCTTATTATTGATTTTTATCAAATCAGCTACTATTTTCGATTCCCGAGTCACTAGCTTGACTCGATCCCCGCATTCATTGGTTCATGGGGAATGTTTGTAGATCCGGGACAACCACAGGAGGAATGTCCTCTCCAAAGTAATGCTTTAATCGATGACCATTTACTTTAAAATTAGGACCATCACAGTTTGAGATAACTCAATGGTGCCATAAGGATAATGGTTTTCCTTAGCGATAGTAAATGGTTGGACCGGACCAGTAGGGACGGGATTTAAGCTGGGTTCCCGAGAAAATCTTCGATCTAGAATTGAAAAGAAGGACTCGATCACCAACGTTGAAAACGCGGTTTTTGATTTTAGAGTCATGAATCTTCTTTGTCTTTTGCTTGTAAATTAAAGAGTTCTCGTAAGCTTGATCACGAAGTTCATTTAGTTCATTCATTTGAACTTTTCTGTGATCACCGGGGGGGGCTGTAATCTGTATATCAGTTTGCATGTTTTAAGGCCCAGTAAGCCTTGTGCTCTAGTTCAATCGGAAGATGACATGCTTTTCCGTACACTAGCTTGTAGGAGTACACCCATTGGTGTTTTGTAAGTCTGTCGAAAGCCCAAGAGTTGCGTCATCCAGTTTATCCGACCCCGGATGCACGATTTTCACCCTACTCCTTTCAAGGATTCTTTTAATACCACGGTTGAAACTTCCACCTGCCCACTTTGTTTTGGGGTGGTATGCAATAGATAGACGGTGGGTAACACCATACCTTTGCATGACACGATCAAATTGGTCATTACAAAAATGTGTACCACGATCACGATTATTGCACGAGGAGTTCCAACCACGGCAAAGAGAGCTTTTAAAAATTTCACAACTACTCGGGCATCATTTGTAGGTAAAGCTTTCGCTTCAACCCATTTTGACAAATAGTCAACCGTGCCAGAGTATGTACTTGTTTCCATGAGACGAAGGAAATGGCCCCATAAAATCAATACCCCATATGTCAAATATCTCACAAACTTGAATGGCATTTTGTGGCATTTCATTTCTTTGAGATATGTTTCCATGACGCTGACAAGCATCACAAGTTTTGACAAATTCGTGGGCATCTTTATAGATTGTGGGCCAATAAAACCCGGAATCAAACACCTTTTGGCGGTGTAGTTTGGACTATGATGGCCCCGGTGGGTCCAGCATGGCAAGCTTTGAGAATGTCAAGAGCTTCTTGTCCATAAACACACCGTCGGATGACTTGATCCGCACAGATTTTGAATAAGAAAGGGTCGTCCCAGAAATAATGTTTAACATCCTTGAAGAATTTGTTCTTCTGCTGGGTTGACATCCCTTTCACAATGAAGTTACCCGCATGGTAATTTGCAAAGTCAGCAAACCATGGGGTAGAAGAAGTTCCACGAAAAGAAATCGCATTGAGTGTCTCGAGAGGAAATGTTTCATTTATATCCTTTTTCTCGAAAACATCTTGGTGAGGGTTTTCTAATCTGGACAGATGATCGCAGCTAAGTTCTCGCCCCTTTTTATCACGTATGATGATATCAAATTCCTGGAGGAGGAGAACCCAACGGAGCATTCTCGGCTTTGCATCTTGTTTTGCAAAGAGATATTTGAGAGCCGAGTGATCCGTATACACTACACATTTGGTCAAGATTAAGTACGGCCGAAACTTCTCAAATGCATACACCAATACACACACGGCTAATAGCTCTTTTTTCTGTGGTGGTGTAATGTGTGGAGTTTGAGCGTCAGTCATAGTCTTACTTGCGTAGTGGATAGGCTGAAAATGCTTATTTCTTCGTTGCCCTAAGACTTGCAAGATAGCAAAATCACTTGCCTCGCACATAAGCTCAAAGGGTAAATCCCAGTCGGGAGCAACGAGAATGGGTGCTTCAGTAAGCTTTTTTTTCAATGTTTCAAAAGCTATGATGCACTCGGGTGAGAAGATAGCATCCTTTTCAAGAAGATGGGTCATAGGCCGGCGATTTTGGAAAAATCTTGTATGAATCTACGATAGAAACCGGCATGACCTAAAAACTCCTAATACCTTTGACGGTAGTAGGATGAGGTAGTTTAGCAATAACATCTACTTTTGCTCTATCAACCTCAATCCCGTTCTTTGAAATCTTATGGCCAAGGACTATGCCTTCTTTGACCATAAAGTGGCTTTTCTCCCAGTTTAGACAAAGATTTGGTCTTCACATGGCCACACTTTGAAGCATTTTTTCTAAATGGGAAAGACATGTTTGAAACGAATCCCCAATGAC
This sequence comes from Chrysanthemum makinoi, assembly GCA_910596185.1. Classification (NCBI taxonomy): domain Eukaryota; kingdom Viridiplantae; phylum Streptophyta; class Magnoliopsida; order Asterales; family Asteraceae; genus Chrysanthemum; species Chrysanthemum makinoi. The sequence goes on from OU343225.1 coordinate 260,092,578, forward strand.
CGAGAAGTCATCCATAAACACCTCCATTGTTTCCCGATCATGTCGTGGAAAATGGCCATCATACATCGTTGGAACGTGCCAGGAGCATTACATAGGCCAAAAGGCATACGCCTGTAGGCAAAAGTTCCGTATGGGCAGGTGAATGTGGTTGGTATCTTGATGGGTCCTTTGGATCAATGGGGATATGAAAGTAACCCGAGAAACCATCAAGGAAACAATAGTATTCATTCCCTGCTAATCTCTCAAGCATTTGGTCCATAAAGGGCAGAGGAAAATGGTCTTTACGGGTGGCGTCATTCAACTTACGATAGTCAATGCAAACACGCCATCCGTAACGGTAGCCGAGTTGGAATCAACTCGTTATCTTCATTCGTGACAACAGTTATGCCACCCTTTTTAGGAACACAGTGAATTGGGCTAACCCAAGGACTATCTGAGATCGGATAAATCAATCCTGCATCAAGAAGTTTGATAACCTCTTGTTTGATAACATTATGGATTTTTGGATTTACTCTTCTCTGATGTTGAACTGCTGGCTTAAAGTCATCCTCCGTCAAGATTTTGTGAGTACAAAATTCAGAGTTGATACCCTTAATGTCGGAGAGTTTCCAAGCAATTGCTTGCTTGTGTGACTTCAAGATTTTTATGAGAGCAGCTTTTTCATCTTTACTCAAATCTCTAGCAATAATGACTGGTAATTTATCATTACCTTCAAGAAATGCATACTCGAGATGAGGTGGTAAGTCCTTAAGCTCAACCTCAGGAAATTCTTCAGTTTTCTCAACTGAATTGACTTCCTTGTTATGAAGTTTGATGGAAGGGAGAGTAGGAGAAGTATCCAGATTTGACAACTTCTCAAGAAGAATATCTCCCTCCAGATTAATCTCATTTTGATTAATCTCAGCAGGAATTGAATCACTAGTGTGAGGGGCTGATGATGGATCATCATTAAGCAACTTCTCAATGAGAAGTATGTCTCCCTCAATGTCAATTGGAGCGTGATCAATTTCCCACGGAACAGAATCACTGGATAAGTAAGCTTCAATCTCTTCTAAGATGAAGTCACTTTCCTCAAATGGGGTAAGAGAAGGAGTAGAATTGGCGATGATAGGTTGAGATGAATGAGTGAGATTATCACTCGAAGAATTATGATCATAACCAAGAACTTCTTGAGAGTACTCTTCAAAAGCAACATCAATGATATCTATTCGGTTAACCGACTTCGAATCATAGTTTGCAGAGTACCTCGAAGTTTGATCAAGGTTAAAAGTGACAGCTTCATTACCAACACGCAATGTGATTTCTTGCTCAAATACATCTATGAGAGCACGGCCCGTTCTCAAGAATCCTCGACCAACAATGAGAGGAACCCGATGATCGGCATCAAAATCAACAACCACGAAGTCAGCTGGAAAATGGAACTTTCCTACTTTCACAAATACGTCCTCGGCAATGCCAAGAGGACGGGATATGGAACGATCTGCAAACTCGAGAGTCATGCATGCAGGAGTAAGTTCCTAAGAGAAAGTTTCTTCCATCTTGATAAGGCATAAGGTTTATGCTTGCACCAAGATCTGCTAGGGCAAAGCATTCAACCATTCCCCGGAATACACACCTGGTAAGAGAAATTTCCCAGGATCTCCTAGCTTTTCTGGAAGCTTTTTCAGAATAACTGCAGAGCAGTTCTCGTTAAGAGGAGTCTTAGCCATTTCAAACAGCTTTTCCTTATTGCTTAACATGTGCTTGAGAGTAGATGCAAACTTGGGCATCAGCATGATAGCATCCGCAAAGCTTATGTCAAAATGTAACTCTTGGAAAATTTGGAAAAATTTGTCCATTTGATGACTAGCTTTTTCACGGAGCTTTTGCTCATTCAAACGTGATGGATAAGGAATAGAAGATTTGGATTTGGTATTTTCAGCGGGAGCTACAGGTGGTTCAAAAACAACTCCTGGATTAGACTTGGGTTTCTGGACAACTTGAGGATGGACATCATTGGTTCCTCTGTTATTAACAGGAAGTTCCTTGATAACTTGACTCATTTCTCCTAGTGGAGGAGGCATTGGAGTCGTAGGTCCATTGTGAGTCTTAAGTTCACTTTCCACTACCTTAGGGAGAGAAGAAGAAGAGGTAGTAGGAATAGCGGGTCCATTGTATGAAACACCACTTCTGGTCGTGATCGCCTTAGCATCGCCCCTCGGGTTAGCGATCGTGTTGCTCGGTAAAGTACCTGAGCTCGAGGGTCGATCATTTAAAGACTTCTTTAGATCAGACGATCTGATGACCAACAACCTGTTCATTTCATCTTGGGACTTCATGAACTGCTTCAATAACTCATCAGATGATGGTACTGGAGGATGTGGAGGAAAATTCTGAGGTCGGATGTTTTGATTAGGACCTTGTTGTTGAAAATTCCCTTGATTAGGATTCACATTCCCATGAAATTGATTCCCTCGATTGAAATTGTTTTGATGAAGGTTCCCTTGTTGTTGGAAACCTTGATTGGGTCCAGGATAGAAATTACCTTGGTTTTGATAACCTTGGTTCATTCTAGGTTGATTCTGATTCCGGTTAGGATTCTGGTTAAAACCTGGTGGTGCCTGATAAGTGTTAGCACGGTAGTTTGGATCATTCTGAGGACGGTATTGATTACCTCCTTGATTTGAAGTACCGGCTATAGCATTTGCTTCAAACGGACTACCATCGGTGGCAGTACAATTGTAGTATGCATGAGGACCACCACAAGTAACACAAACTTCAACTTTCTTTACTTCACCATGTGATGGTGTCTGAGTGAAGGTGACTTTCTTTTGGTTAGCAAGAACCAAAGCCTGAACAATATCTGTGAGTTTATCAATCTTAGCATCGGTGCTAGATGTACTCACAGGAGATGAAGTAGAAGGTCCAGCATTAGACTGAGTCTGATATGTCTTTGTGCGGAAAGGACGGACCTGGGACTTGTTTTCAATGATTTGTAAGGCTTCTTTTGTGGTCTTGCTCAAGAAATTACCTCCCGCGGAGGCATTCAAAGAGTCTTGATTAGTCTGGTTTAGACCATTGTAGAAAGTATCCATTTGCATTAACTCGGTAAAACCATGATGCGGACACTTGCGGAGCAATTCTTTGTAACGATCCCATGCCTCCCCGAATGATTCCTCAAATCTCTGAGAGAATTTCATTATCTCATTCTTAAGACTTGTAGTTCGGGATGGAGGATAGAATTCGTTAACAAACTTGGTAACTAGATCCTCCCATGACTCAATGGAACGAGGGGGTTGTTTCTCAAGCCAATTCCGGGCTTGTCCCTCTAGAGAAAATGGGAACAGAAGAAGCTTGATAGCTTCATGTGGGACATTCTTGTACTTGATGGTAGATGCAATCTTGTTAAACCATCGAATGTGTGCATGAGGATCATCCCGCTCAAAACCATAGAATTGGCTTTGGGTTACCAGATTAAGCAACCCGGTTTTGAGTTCGAAGGTATCAGCCACAATGGCTGGAACAACAATGGCATCCCCGTAACCCTCGATGGGTGCTTGGAGAAGCTCATTCATGGGTTTGTCTTCTGCCATTTCGACAGGTGGTGGTGGTGGTAGACGTTCCTCAGTCACGGCTGAAGGAGCTGAACGTCCTCTACGTCTACGAGGAATCTTTCCAAGTTCTGAAAGTGGACTTGTAGTACTGGAAGAACGAGTGCGCATGCACTAAGTATAAAAATCAATTTTCAAAACAAATGAGGCAAAACACAAGTGAACTTAACCAATAATCACAAATGAAATGGCTTCTTTGAAAAAGGTACACCAAATCACAAGTGACACAAAGGCAAGTTTTAAATCTGATGTTCGGGAACTTATTATGGTCGCACCCCCAGTTAGGTAGTGCCTTTGCCTTGATTTGCGGTGGTTGATTTTTATGTATATTAAGTACCACTAAAAAGACGTAGGTTAGATTTGTGCAGATGGGTTCAAAAACTTTTGGACAATATTTTTGGTATCGTCTTGTTTAACCAAATCGTATCTCTTTAAGAATCACCTTAAAAGAAACACAAGATAGAAAACGTTACGATTGTTTTGTTGTTTTATATTGTTTTTGGGTTTTTAACACTTTAGGAAAAGTGTTAATGAACTTTTTGATTTATATTAACTTTACCAGAAAACTTTTACAAACTGTGGTATATGTGCAAGTACGGGTCTGAAAATGCTTAGAACACGCTTACAGCCTCCCCGGCAGCGGCGCCAAAATTTGATCTGTGCTAAACAGTCAAGTCAAATCACACAAGCTAGCCGCTTGTGAATGGCTAACCGTAACAGACTTAAAACTGCCTAAAACACAAATACAATTAAGATCAGAGAAATATAGGGAATTCCTGGGTCGTTAAGTCCCACGGAGGATGAATTGGTGTAAAAACACTTGATCAGATGGTAGAATGATCACTAAGGATAGTGATCAGTAAGGATTTCGATGGATAATTACCTAAAGAAAAGATTTACAAATTACAGCGACTTAAATGCAAATTAAAAGAAATAAAAGATAAAAGATATTAAATAAACGCTATCACTATTTTTACAATGATGAACGTTTAAAACCTAAAACGTACGTTTAAATAAAATTACGTCTACGTACAAAATAAAACGTGAGCTTTAAAGAAATAAAAGACCTACAAATATGAAAATGATATTTTTACAATCCTAATAGTAAAAGAAAATTATTAGAAAAATAAAATTATTTTTACAACTTATTATTTAATTATTATTAATTAAAAACTATTTATTAAATATTTAAAATGTACTAAAATACAAGAAAATACAAAATTAACCTAGAAAAATGAAATTAAAACTTAGAAAAGTCTAAAATATGATAAAACTTATTTTAAAACTAAAAATATATTTTTTAGACTTATTATGTATTTATTATTAATTTAAAACTATTTAAACTAATTAAAATGCTAAAAAATACTTTTTAAACTAAGAAAATTATGGAAAAATACTTTTTATTACTTTTATATTTATCTTAACCTAAGAAAATTGAAAAATTATTTTTTTGAACTTTTTATAATTTATTTGTATTAAATGCTATTTAAAAGTACTTAAAAACTAGTTTAAATTAAGAAAATTAGCAAAACACCTTAGAAAAATCTGAAAATTTCAGGAAAAGTCTAAAATAATATTAGGAAGATATAAAAAATGGAAAAACAGGTGCTTATGTGTGGAATTAATGAACTGATGACCAAGTGCTTATTGAAATAAGCACTTTGATAAGCAAATGAAATCCAAAGGCTACCAATACTGATAAAGAAGCTCAAATATGCTAGAAGTAACTAAATGCAGCTAAAATCAACAAGTTACAACCACTGAATTGGAATCAAGTACAGATTTGATGTTTTTAGTATTTTGCTTAAAAACAGTTAGAGGGTGCCAGGTTTAAGCAGGCAAATAAGCACTTGAATAAGCTGGAAACCTGAAACCAAAACTTGTATCCTACAATAGACCTAGGTGAGACCAAGTGTACCAAAAATCAGGCCATGGAAAGCTCTTTTGAGCTCTGTGCACAAGCTGCACAAACTGAGAAAAACTCAGTTAATACTGAGACAGTGGAGCAGGGCACTATACACCAAATTGATGAGCTTGTTTGAAGCTTATAAAAAAATTGTAAAATTTAACTAAAATGGTAATAAGTAACAAGACCAGATGAAGTTTCTAAAATGCCAATTCCCATTTGATAAGACCCAAAGATGAGTTCAAGAAAAATCCTTGATTTTGGCTCTAAAACAGGTTTTAACAATTTTTGACTTTTGAAGAAACAATGACAGTTGACTATTATGAACTTTAGATTTAATCTATGGACTTATTATGTTGTAATAAGCTGTAATGAGATTATCTAAAGCTAGACTAACAACTTTTAAGCTTGTAAAATGATTTTGGCTACTTAAAAATTCCAACAGTGGACTATGAATGGGTAGGATTTGGAATTTTGACTTTTTTATGAACAAGGTCTGACTTTTCTTGTATGTTTGAGCTAATGAGACTTAATAAGACATGCAACTAGCAAAAGCATTAACATAAACACTCTTTTAACACAGCTAAACTGGCAAATCCAAACACTCCTTATGTTGACTGTTGTAAAGCATTAAACACTAAAACATGTTTGAAAACTAAGAAATCTATTTATTATCTAATAATTACTATAATAAGACAGTATTAAGCTCTATTTAACAAGTTTATAATAGCTATACTAAAAATTGCTAATTTTTAAGAAATGGCTTACAAGTGAGTTCATGCACAGGACAAAGTACCAAGGTCTGAGATCACTCCCTATTGCTTACCACTAAGCTCTATAACCAAAAGCATTCCATATATCAATCTTGCTTCAGTCTTGATCAGGTCTCCACAGGATTTTTAATTTTTAACTATTTTCTTGGTAATTTTTGGTATTTTTCTATTTTGAAGCTGAACTGAATTATAAATGTTTTTAAAAGCTTAAATAAGTTACTATAAGCTTATATAAGCTTACTGAGCTTAGAACCACAACCATAAACAACTTAAACCAATATTTGAGATTTTGCTCAAAAATTTGCATAAACTGTATACGTGCATAAAACTTAAAATTGAGACTGGAAATATGTTTGATATACACTGGAATGAGATTACAAATAACTTGAAAATTTAAACATAAGCTGGAAAACTTAAAGAAATTAAAACGACATACAAAATATTAAAATTATATTAGATAGCTTCTCCATTGCTCCTTTTTCTGTATTTATTGACCTCAAACTTCCCTTGTCGACCTCTGAACTAATCCCATCACATATTGACCATTGATTTGAGCCAGATCATTGGAATTGCCATATGTCGAATTTGGCGCCAATTTTTCAAAGAGTTGGTTTTTCACATTAATTGGGTTTGGTTTGGTGTGGAGGTGGAGGGGGGATTGTAATCAAGTGGGGTAACAGCTGGAAATGTTGAAAAGAGGGAGAAACCATCACTGGTTTTGGCTAAACCAGTGTGGGAGAGAAGCTTGAACAGTGTTTGGCGGTTTTGCTTGTTTGACCGTTTGACCGGGTTTTAATAACGGGTGTTGGGTTTGGGCTATGGATTGGGCCAGCCGGGTTTGGACTTGGATATTGGATCCGTTTGGTTTGTAGCTAACAACAAGGACCATTTATGCAATTTTAGCAAACTTGAAGGACTGATCTTGAATATTTTCCAAAGCTCTCACAAGGATTAAAACTGCCAAATGTGATTAGTACAAGGACCTTAATTGATAATTTCCATTTTTGTAAATCCAGGGACCAAAACTGTCAAGTTTGAAACTTGAGGGACCAATATTGTAATTTCTCCAAATTTTATCATAAGGACCATTTTTGTCATTTATAAATAGAACAAGGTTAATATTTGATAATTTTCATTTTTTTAAAATTAACCAAGGACTATTTTTGACAATTTTCAAAGTTAAAGGACTAAAGTTGTCATTTTGTGATTTTTGAATTTGGAAGGGTTTGTTTTGACAAATTTTGAATCCTTTGGACCTTAAATGATATTTTACAAGATTTTGAATTACCAGGGACTAATTTTGACAACTTTTGTAACTTGGGGGACTAGAACTGCCAATTATGCAAACTTGATACGTTTTCACCGATTTTGATGTTTTTGCTTTTAAAACATATAAAACACTTGTTTGTGATATTTTTATCATTTTGATGTGTTTCTGAGTGTTTTCAGATGTTTTTGGCATTCTAACAGTATAAAAATGATGAGTATTTAGACACTCATCACCAGGTTAGGAAAACTTCCTTCTTTCTTTAGTGTTGCAAGCTTGAACGTCCTAAACAACATATTCATGTCCTATAGTGCACTACTAGACTTTTTGTTGTGTTTATTGCGTAAATTGCGATTGTTGATAATAGGAGATTTGGGGGAGATAACATAGGTCACTTGGCGATCCTGGTTTCTTAGAGGAGATCAATACATTCATAGAGTTAGGGCATTTGGCACCTCTCTACGACTAATGGAATACAACGTGCCAATTAAACAAGGATGTGACAATTCGACTAATCAATAGGAGATAACTAGGGAGTAGTGAAATCTAAGTAAACACGCTTTTACCTATCATTCGAATCTCATTTACTTTACTTGCAATTTAGTTTAATTATTAATTTTAATTAGTTTAATCATTAGTTTAAGTAGTTGATAATCAAACCCCCAATCCAATATCGAGAATTTACTTGCTTTCATAAAAATATAAAAAGACAAAAAGAATCATCCCTCACCGTAGACCTATTCGTCATACATCTTGACCTTCCCAACACTATTCCTCTAGAACGATCAATCCCCCGAGTCTTACCTATACTACACTACAACGGTTAGGTACACTGCCTAGAAGGATTGTAAAACTTCTTTTGAGGTCGCAATCTCCGTATCATTTCTTAAATCATATATGTTGTATAACATATGGGAAGTAACATTCCATCAAAGTTAAATGTTAAGTTTTAGCTTAGAATGAAACTTCACTTGAAAGATTTACGAAGTAAAACATGTAACCTTGGAATATATGTTTATTATTATAAAAATGTGCGGTAAATGAGTCTAATAGAATATGATATATCATTTAGAAAGTCTCAATGGATATATATATTTTGATAAGATAGAACAAGAATGAGATCTTATGTCTGACTCAAGGATTCATCATGTACATCATGTTGTACAGAGAGATTGTTGCATCATGCATGAATGAAAGATGATTTGACAACATTGATATATAATTGAAAGTTATTAGATAACTAGTGTAATAAATATTCTAATGGAATATGTTTGGATTTAGAATTACATTCCTCAGCCCGGAGTTGTTCCCAAATTCTATGGATGTATAATACGACAATTGTTGCGTAATTGTCGTAGCCAACAAACTTGAAGTTTAGGAAGGCACCAAACATTACAAAATAAATGTTCATTGTTTAAGGATTTTTTAAACAGCATATTGTTGTGTGAAAAAACTGCTGCTAGTTTAATTGAGATGACACTCAATACTAGTCATGGTATGATTTCATTCTTGATGATGACCATGTGGACTAGTTGTGCTCAACTAAGAGCATAGTTGCATTATACATTAAAGAATAAGAATACTTTAAACTTTAGAAGTTTGAAAGATGAGAGTCATAAATAGGTGTTTGATATTGTCACGCACCTTATGAAATATTATGTGGCGATATCAACATATTTGTATGCACACATACAAGAACTTCACTAATTGAATTCTTAAAATAAGTATTCTTAAAATTCTGATAGATCAAAGCTAGTTGAATATATGCCTTGTCAACAAGTATGACTATCATGAATTGAGGCATAATTCATCAACTAGAATTATCATGCATTGATCCATTTAGTATTTGGATAAGAGATGTATTAAAAAATTATTATTAATGAATTAAACTACTTGATATGTTTGTTTTAATTTATAATAAGTTGTATCTTATATTTGCATGTTTAACTTCATGAACAACTTATGTTATTCTAAATGTCCATTTTCGATCAATCATATGGGAATATGATTGAATTAAGACAAATCTAAGGGATTAGTTAAAATATACGTTGTATATTCAAGAAAGGTCCTACCATACTCATATGATATCCAAAAGATTGCATATCGAACTATACTCATATGATATCCAAAAGATTGCATATCGAACTATCTCAACTGACATGATTGTACTTTAAGGATCTTTGTCATTAAGTAAATCATTTAAATGATAAACTTTATTTATCCTTATACTTGAGACACAAGCCAGAATGATGTGGGTGGAGCCCATTTCTGTGAAATAGTCTATCGCTATCTGTAACTGGTGGTCATAAGGACTATTTTCAAAAGTTTTGTAAAATTCACGGATTACACTTGTATTCAAAATAGAATTTGTTCCTTCTAATTTGTTTTGAAGAATAATACTACTTGGCCCCTCGAAGGGTTGATCAGATGTTAGTACGGCCGTACCCAAATGAGATCTGGATATGTCCCGATGATTTTGGTAATCTAGATCAATTGGATATAACGAGAAACATAATAGTTAAATTATGGAATGACTTAGATCCATATCCATATTTAACAATAGTATTTGAAACAAAAGGATAGTATAATGATGAATCATTAATTGTGCTTTATTCCATAAAAAGGTGTAGATTGGCGGGAACACCCTGACCCCGGGTGCCTTTTGGCACCAGCCATTGTCCACCCTACAAGGAGTAGCTCAGACAACTCTCCTGACCTAGTGGGGCACCAACTGGAGTGAGCACGAGCCAAGACTCGGACCCCTGAGCTCTTATTCCACAAAGTCTCTCCAGTGTGCCCATAGGTTTTGCGGAGGTAGGTACCTATATGAAGCAAATGCCAAGGATGAGACTTGAACCTGGGTCAATTGACTCAAGCACAAGTGCTCCAACCATTGGACTAATGCTCCATTGGTATTAATTGCACTTCATGAAACCACACTCTAGTTGTTCTGGGGGCATTGGCGTGTTGCTAGACGCCAACTAATGTTATTACGTTTATTAAAACATGTCCAAGTGGGAGCTGTTGGATTGTGAACATGTTTTATAAATGTATGTCCAGATCGAATTCGGGCCTATGGGATCGCACTCGTTACATTTAAAGATTCAATTTATATAATTAATATTAATAATGTATTATATTAATTTTCATGAAAAAACCACTTATCCCACATCAGTGGAGAGATGGTTTTTACAAGCTATGAGAAACCTATATAATGAACCCCTTTAGGCTTTATTATTCTCATAACTTGAAAAACCTAGTAAGTCAATCTTCTCTTCTCCTCTATAGCCAATCGATCTCCTCCCAAAGAAGAGCAAGGGTTTCGGTTTTCGTTTTTGGAAACTAGAGATTGATTTGTTTCGTGATTGAGAACTATCATTCTAATTGAATTGCTATAACAACGTGTGTGTGTGAGAATGTAGAGAAATCCTCCTTGGATTTTTGGTGGTGAAGTAATCGACTTTTCCATAAGTTGATTTATATAAACCTTAATTTAGGGTTTATTATGTTCTTGATCTTAATTGGAGATTTTTCTTAAACCCTAATTCGCGTTGAAGCTAACAATGTACGTTTACTTTTAAGGTTAATTAATTATATATGCACTATATGATCCTATTTATTCCACTGCGTACTAATGATTGATTATATCTCTTTTATATGATTAGTAGATTATATATATTCCAACAATACTAACATGAAAAACTTAGACCACGACAATATAGATCATCATTTTTACCCTTCAACCTCTTTGGACTAATTAAACACATGACTTCACATGCTGATAGAATAACTGGCGGTTAAGTGAGAGAAGTTGGAGCTCGAACATGCCCTGCATCATTCTCCTCCTCTTGAAAAAGTCTTATCCTCGAGTCTTGTCTTTCTAAGTCTTAAACTTTGAAACTTTCTAACCCTTCCCCGTTTCTTTGCCACGACTTCTCCAGAGAGAATCACGTTCCAATGTTCCATCATGCGCAGCCATTCGATAAAATCATCCAAGTGAAGTGACATCATCCTCACTCAGATGACCGTTGTCTCATACGGCCACTCTACGGTTGGCTTGTTATTATAATCCGTCTAAACTTCCTTTATATATTTTTTAATGAGGTCTTTATTTTCTACAACACGTGGTCCTTGTTGGTTAGTTGTATCATTTCCTCATCTAGTGAATCTACGAGCGACATAAGCAAATGGTCGTATAGTAAGGTAAATAAAGCCATTATATCAGAAAATTCAGCAGAAAAATGGCAACTGAACAAGTATACCTCCCTGTAGATATTTTCAATTGCGAATCCGAACAGTGAGATTGAAAATTTATGTGTCATGAACATCATGCCTAAATATCACACAAATCCAACGGTGAACGACTGCGCGTCTCTAGTTATCCTACGACCGTGCAAAATATGAATAAGTGAAACAAATGTTTTTGTTTCTCTTGATTTGGCTTCTCCAAGTTGCGTGATTTCTTTTCCGTGAACCTATGCTTTGATATCAAATGATGGTGACTACGGTTGTGAATGAAAGAAACCACACGAAGACAACAAACAAAGAATTCAATAAACCCTCAAACGAATCCCGGACGGGACTTCAAGACAAACACACTTATTTTTTATAAACTCATCATAACTGTTTTAAAACCTAAACCTATTACATTTATTTATAGTTAGTGTCTTGAAGAGAAAGCCAATAATCACTAGTAAACTTTAAATAATTAAACAAATCATAAAAGACTATTCTTAAAATCTAAACATATCTTTAATAAAAATAACATAAATACTAATATGAAAAAGATAGATCACGACAATTATAAATTGTCGTTTTTACCCTTTAACCTCTTTGAGCTAATAAAAAAACATGACTTAACATGCTCACAGAAGAACCGACAGCTAAGCGAGAAGAGTTGGCGCTTCAAGATGCCCTGCATCAGAAAATCAATGAGTTTCTATGGTGAAAACTTAAAATCAAGATACTTATCACAAGAGGTTTGGACAACATTTATGAAGATGCAAGTTTTACGAGTGAAATTGAAACTACGAAACTGCAGGTAATATCAACTCACCACATGCTAAAAAATATGCATCTTCTCCTAATTAAGGGACAATGTCACTAGAAGTAAATCAGTCAAGGGAGTAGTCTAGAAGAAATCAAGATAGCCTAGTAAAAGGCTATCTTGACCACATATTAACATCGGTTTTTTGGTTTTGACACAAGTTTTGTGCAACACCATGGGGACCTCATGATGTGAAATACGAGGCTTATGCAATGGAATTGCGATATGTACCTTTTTTATACCGGTGGTTGTCTTATAAATGAGGCAAACGGGCACACTCTAGCAAGACATTATAGGCGGAACAAACAATATACAGTATATATTAACATCAAAACTAGAGGTGGGTTACAAACCCATTTAAACCAGTTAAGCTTTAAATTCCAACTCCTTCTTGAGACCCGAATAAATGAGAGATGTTATCTCATCAGAAAGGTCATCCACCCTCACTTTTTATTGCTTGAAACTCATTCAACCTCGAAGAATTACGGCTGCAGGAAGATGGTATGAATACTTGACACATCTAATACTTGACATTTCAAGAGAAATCCAAATAACAGTCTTTTCAACTGGTTAACTGTTTGCTTAGAAGAACAGAAAGGCTGATTTGTTTTTTTTGGAGGGACAAGTTCCTATAGGTCATAGAGAAACATATTAATTTTCCATGGGTGAAATGTTTTAAAGCATTTTAAGGAGTAAATAAACTCTTTTACCGTCTCTGAAATTCCATGGATCTAATTAGTGAACAAGAATAGTCTGCAAGGGCTTAGGTCGATCCATATATCTTCCAAGTTCAAACACTAAAAAGATCGTTACAAGTTTTAGCCAATAAGTGCTCATATCATTACTGTTTGTCAAATGGCAAACATCTCCACAACAGTTTGTTTTACCAAATTACAATAAACATAAGAACCAAAAACAATGAAAAAGAAAAATTAACGCCGCTGCGGGGATCGAACCCGGGTCACCCGCGTGACAGGCGGGAATACTTACCACTATACTACAACGACTTATTTGTGATGAAGTAATTGGCATAACTTCCTATATGTATTGCCACTATTGGCCAGATTAAGCACAGTATTTGTTTTGCTATCAAATGAGTCAAAAATCATAAGAAAATGTACTCTATAATGCATAAAACCTCTATCAAACAAGTTTGAGAAACTCACAATTCCGTTTTAACCAATGTGGCACAAGGTGTTATATGAACTATATAATTTGTTTAAGAACAAAGATAAGGAAGAAATTACAGTGTCAAAAGAATATTAGTAACTGTAACATTTCTGTACTTTTGAGAAACTTCCCTAAACTGGACTAATCAATACAAAAATCAATCAAGTATTTGATTGATTTTTCATTTCCTCCTTTCTTACCATGTCACTTCTATACTGCCATCCTCTGCCATCTTCTTGAGCCACACGACGATCCAGCTGCATTCGCTCGTTCTTTAAACGCGATGCATCGCCATCATACACTGCACCCTCCACTTCATGAGGTGTTTCTTCCAAAGGTGACTGAAAGAATGAAAAATTTGGTTCCTCCGTGTTAACAGCCCAATCTTGTTTTCCACTCGATGAACCCCATCCTGACCACGAGTCAACTGAGTTTGACCCGAGTTCACGTGAGCTTAAATTCCTTAGTTCTCGCTGATGTTGATTCTTGAAATCCACATTTTGAACTCTTACGCCACTCATAGGTGAAATGGCTTCAATGCTTCCAGGAGACATCGACTGAACTCCAAAAGGTGCATTTTGGGGTGAGAAATTCATGTTAAATGGAGATACCATATTGTGTTGTTGGTGTAACTGGGTGGAAACTGACAGATAGTTTCTTAGCGGTAATGATGATAGATCAGAAGAACGACTAGACTGTATCCATGACACATCCAGTTCCCCCTTGTTAACCGCCCAGTCTGGTTCCCAGCTAGATGAACCCCATTGTGACCCAAGTTCCTGTGAGCTTAAACTCCTTATCTGTGGCTGTTGATAAACAGGAGCCAAGTTTAATCCTCTTGCCCTGATAGGCGTAATTGCTTCACTGCTTTGAGGAGATATTGACTGACATTGTTTGAAATCCGACAAATTTTTTCTAGGCGAAAACATCAATTGATCAGATAAACGACTTGACTGAAAATTTCTTCCAGGTGAAAGCAATGTTGGGACATTCGGTTGCTGACAATTTAACATCCTATTACCCGATGGCGGCAGAGGTGGTTTAAGAGCTGAAGGTGACCCCACGTTTCGAAGTTCTTCTGATCTATGAGCAAAGGAACACAACTCTCTATCACAGCTCATACCATATTTACATAACCGAGTCCTATATTGAGACGGATGCAACCAACACTCTAAAAGCCCATGAGCATATTCACATAAATCACCTCTTCTACAAATCCCCTTTCTAAATTCAGGACATGGCACACAACTATAGCGATATTTGCGTGGGTCCCGCCTACATACATTTTCACCAATATGAGCAAACGGACACTGTTCTAAATTATGTAAAAGAGACCGAGAGCATTGCATTACTTTAAATGAGTACATCATAAACTCGTCTGTATAGTTTCGAGCATTTTTTATACGCAAAACGTCAGTCGGTTTAAGAAGTTCATGGAGAACATTCTGTGTCTCTGGTAACTTTGGAGAATCAACAATCATATCCATGGGTCGTAACCCGTTAGCATCTATCTTATTCAGGTCAGCCCCTTTTTCTAACAGCAATTTAACAGCATCAACAACATTTAACGATTCACCAGAAGCAGCGCAGTGAAGGGCAGTGGTTTGATCAATACCAGTCGAGCGGTTCACATCAGTTCTTGATAAAGAAAGAATCTTTTTCAAAACATCAACACTACCATACATTGAAGCCACCATTAACGGTGTTCTATTTTCAGGAACCACTTTTGTCGACCCCTTTCGAAGCACGTACCATTGTCCCACTTGATCAACGCTAGTTGGGTCATGGCCAATCAGCTCTGTAAAACCTCTGATATCATTGCTAGCAGCAAGCTTAAGTAATTTAGCAACAGTGTCATCAGACTGGTTCATCTTATCTGCTACAGACCACATATAACACAATTAACGAATCTTCACTACCAAGATCATAAGAATGCAACTTTAAACAAATCCAACATGATATCAATCTCCAAAAACAACTTTATATCAAGAAAATGTTGATAAAAAGTCAATATCTGATTAAAAAAAGTCAAGCCTAAAGAAAACTGGTATAAGACTAATCCTTATAAACATCTGTAAAGACATTGATTATGCAGCAACATTCTAAGTTCTTTAAGTCCCCATTTTTCATTCATCAAATAAGTCATAATTAATGTCAAAATCCACAACTTTTAACAAACTAACACCAATTAGAAATTCAGAAAGAATTCCCATATTGAAATATACATTATAATCTTGAAAAAAGAAGATGAACATGCACCAAAATATAAATATAGTAAATGTTGTACTAAATGCAAAAAACATATTATTATTTTTCTGTAGCAAGTTTCAAATGTTCATCATTCATCATCAATACCATTTCTGTGGCAACAGGACACATGCATTGCAGTCTTTAACTAATATTGACGTATAAACGGATATACAATAAATTATACTAAAACAAATCCCATTTAACGGGTCAATACTATACGGGTCACGTATAAATAGCTTAGTAAAACTATCAATATCATTCTTAGCAGCAAGTTCAAGTAATGTAGCAGTAATGTCATAACAATCGAATAACGAATCAAGATCAAATTTTTGGATACAAAGATTCATAAATATGCAACTTTATATAAATTCAACATGATATCAATCTCCAAAAACAACTGTATATCAAGATAACGCTGACAAAACTCTAATAACATGTACATGATAAAAAGTCTAACTGAAAGAAAACTTTTATAGAACTGATCTTCATAAACATCCATGTGTTGATCATATATACCATTACTTGGGTAACAAGTAACAAGACACATGCATGCATGTACAAATACTTGAACATATTCAAATTGGTTTATTCTGAAAGCTTGATGATCAAAAGATTAAAGTATGATAAACTTACCAGAATTTGAGAAAATGTGATATGAGATTTGAGGATATCAAAAGATGGATTAGTTGATGATGAAGGGTTTTTTGGGTTTTAAAGATGTAACAAGAATTTGAAATTAAAATAAGAAAGCTGTTAAGAAAAAATTGAAAATTAACAGAGGGTGTTCAAGTTTGGGAAATGTTACTTTTTGGACTTTTTTGTTTGTTGGTAGTGCTACAATTTGTGTTCATTAAACGATCAATTTTTAGCATCTTGATTTTAAGTTGTAGATAACTAGTATTTGTTGTTTGTTTAACGTATAATCCATTTTGATTCAAGCTTAAAACTGTTTATAGCATCTGTTTCCGTTCTAAAGGATATATAATGTGGAGGTCACAATGTCACATGTTGAATTAAAGTCTCCTTTTCTTAATAATTGGTTTACACAATTTTTTCTCAAAGTGCACAGTGCAGAGAGTTTTACCGTTTGTTATAGCCATTTTTTGCACCTACGGCAAGGCCATTTGCACCTGTACTCATTGCACCTACAGCAACGCCATTTGCACCTGTACTCATTGCATCGCACAAAAACCAAGCTAGTAATTCGCACATAAAATATACTCTCTCCGGGCATTCCTGACCGCCTTCCCAGTCTCTTGGCTTTGGTTTTAGAAAAGAAGGAGCCAGACCATCGTCCGATTTTGTTGCGAGAGAACATGTTGGACTATGGGGCGCGTACCCTTTTAGGGTTTTTCATTCCTGGTTCCATTTGGAGGGATTTGACGAAGTAGTCAAATCCACTTGGCTAAAACAAGCTGATTTTGGTTCACATCCTATGGTTCGTTTTAAGAAAAAACTCCAATTTCTTAAAACGAAGATTTAGGGATGGGTGGCGGATATGAGATCTTTCCAATTAGAAAGGGAAGATGCTCTTCGGCAGGATATTCAGATTTTAGAGGGGTGGTTACTGAGGCTGATAGAGATTCCCGCATTAGTTCTGTTAGTGCAAATATTACGATATTTAATCTATACAGTCTCGTTTGTTTTGATTGATGACAAACATGTAACTTGTAATACATAACGTAAAATGTACAAGTTACTTGTAATCACACATTGTCTCAACATACATTCAACACCTCTCAATGTCTCAAGTCCTCGTATGTTACAACACATGTTCGTACATGTTTGTTATGTGGCATTATGATCAAACTCATTAACAAATCATTTAGAATGTTTAAAATACGTTTAGAGTCACTAAGTATTTTAATAGGTTAACTATTCTATTTCGAACCTAAGTTTACTTACACTTGACAAAATACATTTTATTTTGACAAGCACTCAACTAGATATTTTTACAAAAGGTAACTAGACATTTTATTAACTAGTTACATAATACATTTTACAAGTTTACTTTGATAAACTTTTTAATCTAAAATAGAAATACATATTACATCATCATCTTTGAAATCATTGGAAGATCTTTTGAATATTTTGGTTAGATTGTCACTCAATATATCAAATGTGTTCTTAGTAAGATTTGGTAATATCTTGGAAAGATTTGAAGAAATATTTTTTAGATTTTCTGTCAGACACCCACGACACCAAAAGTTATAAAGGGCGGAACCCTTTTTTTGGTTCCTTGGTCCGTGGGCACTGCTGTTCTCTTTTGCCTATAAATAGAAGCCCATTGTTTTCTCATTTCTTCACCACTTCAAAACACATCTTCTCCACCTTCTTGCATACATTTAGATCAATCATTAACAATGTAGTAACATACATTAAACACCCTAATGATCATGATCATAATGCTTCTAACATTCATCTTTGTTGTAAGCATACTCTACATTTTGATCAACCAAGGAAAGCTTGGAGATCTAGCCATCCCCACTCACCACAAGCTGAAGATCTATCACAACAAGTTTGGGGAACTTGTGATCTTCATCATGAAGGCTTCCTATCAATGGAAGTTCATTTAGAAGTAGTTATTCATATCCATTAGATATTTGTGTCATGGATCATTATTGTAAAACATCATTGGATCATCACAACACTTTCATCAAACTAGATTAGATGGTTTATGTGTGTGTGCCATAAAACACAAGGTTTGTTATGTTGGGCCATAAAACATAATGGGAGTGGTTGTACCTTTGTAAAAGAACTCGACATCTAGCTTAGTGTCGGAAATATTGTATAGGCGACGTTAGGTTGGTTCTACCTCGAACTAGAACCCGGTATTTAGCTTTGTACCAGAAAAAGTGTAAGCGACGATTGTAAGGTTTTCTCCGCCGAGAAGGGAGCGTGTTGATTTAGTGAAGTAACTCTCGAGTTGGGTACTCGGGGAGTGGAGTAGGGCGGAGAGAAGATCCGTGACCGAACCACTATAAATCATCGTGTTCGGTTTGTGTCACACCCCCAAATTACATGTTTTGCAGTAGAATGGAATTCCTGGGGAATGACTGTCATAGCATCAAAGTTACAGTTATATCGAACGACCTAAAGTGTCGTTTTGAAAATATCGTTTGATTAAGTAAAATAATCAGAGTTTACAAAACATAGGTCCCAAAATATTTCCAATATACCAAAATGAGTTTGTTACAATCAAACGATAGTTATGTGCATAAAATATATGTGAGACACGTCGACACCGCGACTCTACGATAAGCCCACATGCATGCCATGAAGTGAATGCCTTAGATACCTGAGATAAAACATGCTAAAAGTGTCAACACAATGGTTGAGTGAGTTCATAGAGTTTGGTTAACAAGTAAAGCTTTTAAAGAGCGATCATGCAACAAAGGCAAAGTTTTTGGTCATTTAGAATAGTCCACAAAGCAAAGGCATTGTAAATCCACTCAGTTCCAGGTTCCGCCCATACAAAACTTGCAACCTGTGTGTTCACAACCCATTGCACAAAATATAGTATGTCTAGTTTATGTTCATGCACACGTTGTCAAATGAGGTCACAAAGCAAAGGCATTGTGAATCCACTCAGTTCCAAGTTCCGCCCATACAAAACTTGCAACCTGTGTGTTCCCAACCCATTGCACAAAATATAGTATGTCTAATAGTCAAATGTACGATGTCATAATAGTTCACAATATAGCACCACGTATATAATAATGTATGCCATGTAAAGCCCCTAGAATAAATAATATGCGTCCCGTAACATAGTGGACGAGAGGTTGGCCGACCTCTAATAGCGCTATCCATACTACCTACTAATAGGAGACTAACAATGCGAATGTACGAACAGTACATCATACAACTATTATATACAATTAAGAACACTCCGAACATGGGAGAATTTGCCTTTGCTCCGAACAGGGGAGACTTAGATTGAAAATGCTCCGTTCCCATAGGGAGACATTCTGCTCCGGACCTGGGAGGCTTTAAGTTGCTCCGAACAAGAGAGACTTTATAGTGATGCTCCGAACATGGGAGACTTTATAGTGATGCTCCGAACAAGGGAGACTTTATAGTGATGCTCCGAACAAGGGAGACTTTAGGTCAAGGTCATAACACGTCCGGTTCAATAAGTTCAAACAAGTCATAAGTTTGTATTTAAGTTAAAGAGTTTCGTTCAAAAGTTCGTAATTAAGTTCAAAGATTTAAGTCGAGTTCAAAAGTTCAGAATAGTCAAAGAGCTCGAATAATATCAAAAGGTTCAAGATAGTCGAAGCGTTCAAAATCACGTCAAACAAGTTTAAAATATATCAAAAGGGTCCTTTACAAGTTAAAAGAGTTCAACTATATGTCAAAAAGTTCAAATCAAGTCCAAAGTGTTCACTTATATGTTAAAGGGTCCGAATCAATTTAAAAGAGCTCAAATATACATGTCGAAGGGTTCAAAATCAAGGAAAGTGTTTCAACTAATAGCGTTCATAACATAGTGATCAATTTAGTTCAGGCATAATCTACTTACGCGCACATAGAGTGAAACAAAAGATATTTAAGTTCATATAAATGTAAAGTAAAAGCAAGTAGTTGAGCATGTATCTCCCCCGAAGAGTTTATAAAACAATTAAACGAGTAAAAGTGGGGCTACGAACTCACCTGTTGCAATAGTTATGATGACAAAGTGGATGCACAGAAATGAGACGCAACTCTCTAACTGCGACCTATTATGAATGATATGATCTAATATAAGTCATGAAACAATGTCGTGCATGCAAACTCATATGATATCCATACCACTTGTACATTTGAAAATAATGTTTATCGTCGAAATATATGTTTATGACCTCTTGTCAAGTTACAAAATACTTTACTAGTATTTACGTCGAAATGATATCCTACGATAATCATTCAGTGATTTATTAAGAAATTATAGTTTTTCGTCGTAAAATAATGTCATTGAAAATTTCATGAAAGTGACTAAACGGCCTTGAAAAGCTAGTCGTAAAATGGTGCACGTCGAGTGTTAGAAAACGGACTCAACGGTTTTGGGAAGCTTGTATCATTATATCAAAGTTTTAGCATTTAAGTTTTCATCCTAGAGGTCTCGATCATGGAGAAAAATATAGGTAAAGTATGGTACTTGTGTCCAAAATATCGTTTAAGGATGGTTTTCGGCAAAGTTTAAGTGACCGTATTTTATTCATTACAACTCCGCTTGACGAACGGTCGGACATTTTGGAAAATAGGCTAGGCGAACTTACTTTTACTAGAAGACATCACGTTATAAAAAGTACTACATCCATGTTAAAAACGACCCTCAACATGGTCCTTCGTGGCCGATATGTTTGTCTATTAGAAAATATATTAGTTATACTTATATAAAATAGTTACGGCAACTTGTTTAAAATGTGAATAACTTAGTCGTTATAAGTCCGTTTTCTACGTTCTTTATATCCACGGTTTCGTATTAACATATACTAATATATTTTTGATAAGTCGACACATTTAATAACGCTTAAGACCCATTTCCGACTCGTAAAAAGTTGAGAATACATGCTGAATTTTCTGAAACAAATAGTTTTCGTCGTCAAACTTGAAAAATTCATATCTTCTTCGTTATAACTCCGTTTTAACCCGTTCAAGCGACCACGTTTTCGTTTTAAAGTATATTTTCTAAATATCTAGCCCAAAAATTTTTATCTACTGTCGAGAATTCCAGAATTTGAAAATAAGATCAGACCTCTAAATAAAGTTGTCGAAATGAGTTTTTCTCGCGCAAAACCTATTCTAACCAATTCAAAACAACTCCGAAGCTATTCTAATCCTACCATACACCTTCTTAGGGTGTCATGGGTTCCTAGACATCACCAAAAGTGATATGTTTCAAGGGATTATATATAGGATGATTATAATTCATAATAAGTAATAAAATCACTAAAAGTGGTATAGACACACATGATACTTGCATATTTTCTTGCAAAAATGATGAAATAACATAAATATGAATATGATAGATTTTTAAAAATCATGAAATGCTTACTAGTGAAGTGATGAGGATTGATGATGATAGAAAACTTTAGTTAAACTTCAAGGCTTAATCCTAAACCTTGCTAGAACACTAATAGGATCTTAATAATACTTGATCTTGAAAAAAATGATGAACTTCTTCTTGTTTGTTATTGTTGGTCGTGAATCACAAGATGGAGATGAGAGTGTTCTACTTTGTTTTCTCTTCTAATATATCCATGTATGTGTTTTTAATTTTAGTAGAAAAAGTAAGCATAATAAATATCTAGTTTAATCATGTTATCAAGGGTATAATGGTAGTTTATTTGGTCAAAATGAAGAGTCATACAAGATGACTTGGGCATGTATGTCGACATGTACTTGTAGAAGCAAAGGAATTGGATTTTTGTATGAACTTTTGTGTACATAACTAGTTACTAGTTATAAAATGAATTTATATACATTGTTTTGGGTGCTGGGTTAGCTAGAAATAAATTTTAACGGAAATAAAACATAATGAAGTCATAAAAATTATAAAAATGTATTTTGTACAAGTATCGGGTGAATGAATAATTATTGTGTCAGAATTACGTAAACCGTCGTAAATATATATATATAACTATTTATATACAAAATAAATTTAAAAAACCGGGTAAACTAATCTTTAATGCATTATTGTATTATATTTAACCCTTAGTTCAATTACCTAGTTGATTACATGGTTGCTAAGTCGAGTCATACTTGTGTAAATACAGTTTTGGGACGATTGGGACTCATGGGTTAAGTAGTATTTTATGGAGTAACGGGAAGGAATGTTAAAATTTAATTACCTTATCTATGTAATTAATTACTCCAAGTGTTTTGATCCTCGCAATTTGGGTCATTAGTTTAGTCTAATTAAAACTCAAGTGTAAGGATGCTATTATAAATCCCTTTGCTATGATGTTATGTTTTGCGGATGGTAGAATAAGAGTGTATGAAAAAAAAGGAAAAAAATGAAAAAGAAAAAAGAAAAAAATTATATATACGGGCTACCATCTTGCCTCTATCCTTTATCTTTTTTCGTTTATTTTCAAGTATTAAGTTAGTTGAGTGAGTCGAGTCTTGGCTTAGCAACACCTCGTTCTACATGTAATTAGCTTAGATATTTGACTTGCCAAAAGTAAAATTCCCCATATCCAAAAAACCTGCATTTTTCCATACCCTTACACCTAACATTACAAACCTTTTAAAGCCCTTTTTGTTAGTTTATCCTAGGTGCCTACGCCAAAGCGGTGGAGGTTTGATCTAGTCTCAAGCCTATGGTAATCTATGTGCTATGTCAGGTAGAGAGTGTTATCTTCCATTTCCATACATGTTATATTCATTATACACCCGAGAGATGAGAGAATCCAGACACTATATGTGAGGTGCTAGTGTATAATTTATGTACTTGTCATGAGTATTGTATAGCTTGTATTTGTTGTAAACTATTTTAAACCAATGTTAAATAACCTCTAACTTGTAAATTGATTAGATAAAAGCACATTTGCTTGAGGACAATCAAATCTCAAGTGTAGGGATATTTGATAAGGATTTAAAACGTACACTTTTAGGGGATCATTTAAGCCCTAAACTAATGTATTTTTTTATGATCAAGTATTGCCTAAATTCGTTCATTTTTACTTTTTAGGTACTCTGAAAGCAAAAGCTGGAATTCACGCATATTTATATGAAAAAGGGTGAAAATGTGAAGAAAGCGACCAAGTCATGAAAAGTTTGGAAAAGGGCACCGGACAGCGTTACAAACCATAAGGTGACGCTGTCACTTACTACTGAAAATACCAAAACAACCCAGATTTTACTAGAGACAACCCAGTGGAAAATTGAAGAAATAACAAGTGACGCTGTCACTTGTTAAGAGAGCTGGAATTTTATGTGAAAATTATAACGTGACGGCTTGGAAAAATCAAAGAGGGACGACGTCAAAGAATTCTGGACGGCTTCAGAAGTTACAAGGCGACCCCGTCACCAGGCTAAGCTGAAAGAGACGAAACCCTAATGGCGGCGACTTGACGGCTTCACAGTTATAAAGTGACTTCGTCGCATCTATAATCCTATATATAGTTTTAGAATTTTCTGCATTTAGTGTGCACACTTGGAGAGGAACTTTGGTGTACAAATTTTATTAGGTTTTTACAGTAATATTAGGGTTTTAAAACCCTCACTCATTAAGAGATAGGCCTCTTAATCTCTTCTATAATTATGTTCAATTCATGCTTGATTATGATTACTTGTTTCTTTATTCTTAACATGTTTAGCTATTTTAATATAGTGTTTGCTTAGTCTAATGAAACCTAGTTGTTAACTATTGATTGTCGTCTCTTTTTTTCAATGGTTTTTACACGCCAGGTTAGGAAAACTTCCTTCTTTCTTTAGTGTTGCAAGCTTGAACGTCCTAAACAACATATTCATGTCCTATAGTGCACTAGTAGACTTTTTGTTGTGTTTATTGCGTAAATTGCGATTGTTGATAATAGGAGATTTGGGGGAGATAACTTAGGTTACTTGGCGATCCCGGTTTCTTAGAGGAGATCAATACATTCATAGAGTTAGATCATTTGGCACCTCCCTACGACTAATGGAATACAACGTGCCAATTAAAAAGGATGTGATATTTCAACTAATCAATAGGAGATAACTAGGAGTAGTGAAATCTAAGTAAACACGCTTTTTACTATCATTCGAATCTCATTTACTTTACTTGCAATTTAGTTTAATTATTAATTTTAATTAGGTTAATCATGATTTTAAGTAGTTGATAATCAAACCCCAATCCAATATCGAGAATTTACTTGCTTTCATAAAAATATAAAAAGACAAAAAGAATCATCCCTCACCGTAGACCTATTCGTCATACATCTTGACCTTCCCAACACTATTCCTCTAGAACGATCAATCCCCCGAGTCTTACCTATACTACACTACAACGGTTAGGTACACTGCCTAGAAGGATTGTAAAACTTCTTTGAGGTCGTCAATCTCCGTATCATTTCTTAAATCATATATGTTGTATAACATATGGGAAGTAACATTCCATCAAAGTTAAATGTTAAGTTTTAGCTTAGAATGAAACTTCACTTGAAAGATTTACGAAGTAAAACATGTAACCTTGGAATATATGTTTATTATTATAAACATGTGCGGTAAATGAGTCTAATAGAATATGATATATCATTTAGAAAGTCTCAATGGATATATATATTTTGATAAGATAGAACAAGAATGAGATCTTATGTCTGACTCAAGGATTCATCATGTACATCATGTTGTACAGAGAGATTGTTGCATCATGCATGAATGAAAGATGATTTGACAACATTGATATATAATTGAAAGTTATTAGATAACTAGTGTAATAAATATTCTAATGGAATATGTTTGGATTTAGAATTACATTCCATAGCTAGGAGTTGTTTCCTAGATTCTATGGATGTACATACGACAATTGTTGCGTAATTGTCATAACCAACAAACTTGAAGTTTAGGAAGGCACCAAACATTACAAAATAAATGTTCATTGTTTAAGGATTTTTTAAACAGCATATTGTTGTGTGAAAAAATGCTTGCTAGTTTAATTGAGATGACACTCAATACTAGTCATGGTATGATTTCATTCTTGATGATGACCATGTGGACTAGTTGTGCTCAACTAAGAGCATAGTTGCATTATACATTAAAGAATAAGAATACTTTAAACTTTAGAAGTTTGAAAGATGAGAGTCATAAATAGGTGTTTGATATTGTCACGCACCTTATGAAATATTATGTGGCGATATCAACATATTTGTATGCACACATACAAGAACTTCACTAATTGAATTCTTAAAATAAGTATTCTTAAAATTCTGATAGATCAAAGCTAGTTGAATATATGCCTTGTCAACAAGTATGACTATCATGAATTGAGGCATAATTCATCAACTAGAATTATCATGCATTGATCCATTTAGTATTTGGATAAGAGATGTATTAAAAAATTATTATTAATGAATTAAACTACTTGATATGTTTGTTTTAATTTATAATAAGTTGTATCTTATATTTGCATGTTTAACTTCATGAACAACTTATGTTATTCTAAATGTCCTTTTTCGATCAATCATATGGGAATATGATTGAATTAAGACAAATCTAAGGGATTAGTTAAAATATACGTTGTATATTCAAGAAAGGTCCTACCATACTCATATGATATCCAAAAGATTGCATATCGAACTATACTCATATGATATCCAAAAGATTGCATATCGAACTATCTCAACTGACATGATTGTACTTTAAGGATCTTTGTCATTAAGTAAATCATTTAAATGATAAACTTTATTTATCCTTATACTTGAGACACAAGCCAGAATGATGTGGGTGGAGCCCATTTACGTGAAATAGTCTATCGCTATCTGTAACTGGTGGTCATAAGGACTATTTTCAAAAAGTTTTGTAAAATTCACGGATTACACTTGTATTCAAAATAGAATTTGTTCCTTCTAATTTGTTTTGAAGAATAATACTACTTGGCCCTCGAAGGGTTGATCGATGTTAGTACGGCCGGCCAAATGAGATCTGGATATGTCCCGATGATTTTGGTAATCTAGATCAATTGGATATAACGAGAAACATAATAGTTAAATTATGGAATGACTTAGATCCATATCCATATTTAACAATAGTATTTGAAACAAAAGGATAGTATAATGATGAATCATTAATTGTGCTTTATTCCATAAAAAGGTGTAGATTGGCGGGAACACCCTGACCCCGGGTGCCTTTTGGCACCAGCCATTGTCCACCCTACAAGGAGTAGCTCAGACAACTCTCCTGACCTAGTGGGGCACCAACTGGAGTGAGCACGAGCCAAGACTCGGACCCCAGAGCTCTTATTCCACAAAGTCTCTCCAGTGTGCCCATAGGTTTTGCGGAGGTAGGTACCTATATGAAGCAAATGCCAAGGATGAGACTTGAACCTGGGTCAATTGACTCAAGCACAAGTGCTCAAACCATTGGACTAATGCTCCATTGGTATTAATTGCACTTCATGAAACCACACTCTAGTTGTTCTGGGGGCATTGGCGTGTTGCTAGACGCCAACTAATGTTATTACGTTTATTAAAACATGTCCAAGTGGGAGCTGTTGGATTGTGAACATGTTTTATAAATGTATGTCCAGATCGAATTCGGGCCTATGGGATCACACTCGTTACATTTAAAGATTCAATTTATATAATTAATATTAATAATGTATTATATTAATTTTCACGAAAAAACCACTTATCCCACATCAGTGGAGAGATGATTTTTAATAGCTATGAGAAACCTATATAATGAACCCCTTTAGGCTTTATTATTCTCATAACTTGAAAACCCTAGTAAGTCAATCTTCTCTTCTCCTCTATAGCCAATCGATCTCCTCCCAAAGAAGAGCAAGGGTTTCGGTTTTCGTTTTTGGAAACTAGAGATTGATTTGTTTCGTGATTGAGAACTATCATTCTAATTGAATTGCTATAACAACGTGTGTGTGTGAGAATGTAGAGAAATCCTCCTTGGATTTTTGGTGGTGAAGTAATCAACTTTTCCATAAGTCGATTTATATAAACCTTAATTTAGGGTTTATTATGTTCTTGATCTTAATTGGAGATTTTTCTTAAACCCTAATTCGCGTTGAAGCTAACAATGTACGTTTACTTTTAAGGTTAATTAATTATGCACTATATGATCCTATTTATTCCACTGCGTACTAATGATTGATTATATCTCTTTTATATGATTAGTAGATTATATATATTCCGACAATACTAACATGAAAAACTTAGACCACGACAATATAGATCATCATTTTTACCCTTCAACCTCTTTGGACTAATTAAACACATGACTTCACATGCTGATAGAATAACTGGCGGTTAAGTGAGAGAAGTTGGAGCTCGAACATGCCCTGCATCATTCTCCTCCTCTTGAAAAAGTCTTATCCTCGAGTCTTGTCTTTCTAAGTCTTAAACTTTGAAACGTTCTAACCCTTCCCCGTTTCTTTGCCACGACTTCTCCAGAGAGAATCACGTTCCAATGTTCCATCATGCGCAACCATTCGATAAAATCATCCAAGTGAAGTGACATCATCCTCACTCAGATGACCGTTGTCTCATACGGCCACTCTACGGTTGGCTTGTTATTATAATCCGTCTAAACTTCCTTTACATATTTTTTAATGAGGTCTTTATTTTCTACAACACGTGGTCCTTGTTGGTTAGTTGTATCATTTCCTCATCTAGTGAATCTACGAGCGACATAAGCAAATGGTCGTATAGTAAGGTAAATAAAGCCATTATATCAGAAAATTCAGCAGAAAAATAGCAACTGAACAAGTATACCTCCCTGTAGATATTTTCAATTGCGAATTCGAACAGTGAGATTGAAAATTTATGTGTCATGAACATCATGCCTAAATATCACACAAATCCAACGGTGAACGACTGCGCGTCGCTAGTTATCCTACGACCGTGCAAAATATGAATAAGTGAAACAAATGTTTTTGTTTCTCTTGATTTGGCTTCTCCAAGTTGCGTGATTTCTTTTCCGTGAACCTATGCTTTGATATCAAATGATGGTGACTACGGTTGTGAATGAAAGAAACCACACAAAGACAACAAACAAAGAATTCAATAAACCCTCAAACGAATCCCGGACGGGACTTCAAGACAAACACACTTATTTTTTATAAACTCATCCTAACTGTTTTAAAACCTAAACCTATTACATTTATTTATAGTTAGTGTCTTGAAGAGAAAGCCAATAATCACTAGTAAACTTTAAATAATTAAACAAATCATAAAAGACAATTCTTAAAATCTAAACATATCTTTAATAAAAATAACATAAATACTAATATGAAAAAGATAGATCACGACAATTATAAATTGTCGTTTTTACCCTTTAACCTCTTTGAGCTAATAAAAAAACATGACTTAACATGCTCACAGAAGAACCGACAGCTAAGCGAGAAGAGTTGGCGCTTCAAGATGCCCTGCATCAGAAAATCAATGAGTTTCTATGGTGAAAACTTAAAATCAAGATACTTATCACAAGAGGTTTGGACAACATTTATGAAGATGCAAGTTTTACGAGTGAAATTGAAACTACGAAACTGCAGGTAATATCAACTCACCACACGCTAAAAAATATGCATCTTCTCCTAATTAAGGGACAATGTCACTAGAAGTAAATCAGTCAAGGGAGTAGTCCAGAAGAAATCAAGATAGCCTAGTAAAAGGCTATCTTGACCACAATTTAACATCGGTTTTTTGGTTTTGACACAAGTTTTGTGCAACACCATGGGGACCTCATGATGTGAAATACGAGGCTTATGCAATGGAATTGCGATATGTACCTTTTTTATACCGGTGGTTGTCTTATAAATGAGGCAAACGGGCACACTCTAGCAAGACATTATAGGCGGAACAAACAATATACAGTATATATTAACATCAAAACTAGAGGTGGGTTACAAACCCATTTAAACCAGTTAAGCTTTAAATTCCAACTCCTTCTTGAGACCCGAATAAATGAGAGATGTTATATCATCAGAAAGGTCATCCACCCTCACTTTTTATTTCTTGAAACTCATTCAACCTCGAAGAATTACGGCTGCAGGAAGATGGTATGAATACTTGACACATCTAATACTTGACATTTCAAGAGAAATCCAAATAACAGTCTTTTCAACTGGTTAACTGTTTGCTTAGAAGAACAGAAAGGCTGATTTGTTTTTTTTGGAGGGACAAGTTCCTATAGGTCATAGAGAAACATATTAATTTTCCATGGGTGAAATGTTTTAAAGCATTTTAAGGAGTAAATAAACTCTTTTACCGTCTCTGAAATTCCATGGATCTAATTAGTGAACAAGAATAGTCTGCAAGGGCTTAGGTCGATCCATATATCTTCCAAGTTCAAACACTAAAAAGATCGTTACAAGTTTTAGCCAATAAGTGCTCATATCATTACTGTTTGTCAAATGGCAAACATCTCCACAACAGTTTGTTTTACCAAATTACAATAAACATAAGAACCAAAAACATTGAAAAAGAAAAATTAACGCCGCTACCGGGGATCGAACCCGGGTCACCCGCGTGACAGGCGGGAATACTTACCACTATACTACAACGACTTATTTGTGATGAAGTAATTGGCATAACTTCCTATATGTATGGCCACTATTGGCCAGATTAAGCACAGTATTTGTTTTGCTATCAAATGAGTCAAAAATCATAAGAAAATGTACTCTATAATGCATAAAACCTCTATCAAACAAGTTTGAGAAACTCACAATTCCGTTTTAACCAATGTGGCACAAGGTGTTATATGAACTATATAATTTGTTTAAGAACAAAGATAAGGAAGAAATTACAGTGTCAAAAGAATATTAGTAACTGTAAAATTTCTGTACTTTTGAGAAACTTCCCTAAACTGGACTAATCAATACAAAAATCAATCAAGTATTTGATTGATTTTTCATTTCCTCCTTTCTTACCATGTCACTTCTATACTGCCATCCTCTGCCATCTTCTTGAGCCACACGACGATCCAGCTGCATTCGCTCATTCTTTAAACGCGATGCATCGCCATCATACACTGCACCCTCCACTTCATGAGGTGTTTCTTCCAAAGGTGACTGAAAGAATGAAAAATTTGGTTCCTCCGTGTTAACAGCCCAATCTTGTTTTCCACTCGATGAACCCCATCCTGACCACGAGTCAACTGAGTTTGACCCGAGTTCACGTGAGCTTAAATTCCTTAGTTCTCGCTGATGTTGATTCTTGAAATCCACATTTTGAACTCTTACGCCACTCATAGGTGAAATGGCTTCAATGCTTCCAGGAGACATCGACTGAACTCCAAAAGGTGCATTTTGGGGTGAGAAATTCATGTTAAATGGAGATACCATATTGTGTTGTTGGTGTAACTGGGTGGAAACTGACAGATAGTTTCTTAGCGGTAATGATGATAGATCAGAAGAACGACTAGACTGTATCCATGACACATCCAGTTCCCCCTTGTTAACCGCCCAGTCTGGTTCCCAGCTAGATGAACCCCATTGTGACCCAAGTTCCTGTGAGCTTAAACTCCTTATCTGTGGCTGTTGATAAACAGGAGCCAAGTTTAATCCTCTTGCCCTGATAGGCGTAATTGCTTCACTGCTTTGAGGAGACATTGACTGACATTGTTTGAAATCCGACAAATTTTTTCTAGGCGAAAACATCAATTGATCAGATAAACGACTTGACTGAAAATTTCTTCCAGGTGAAAGCAATGTTGGGACATTCGGTTGCTGACAATTTAACATCCTATTACCCGATGGCGGCAGAGGTGGTTTAAGAGCTGAAGGTGACCCCACGTTTCGAAGTTCTTCTGATCTATGAGCAAAGGAACACAACTCTCTATCACAGCTCATACCATATTTACATAACCAAGTCCTATATTGAGACGGATGCAACCAACACTCTAAAAGCCCATGAGCATATTCACATAAATCACCTCTTCTACAAATCCCCTTTCTAAATTCAGGACATGGCACACAACTATAGCGATATTTGCGTGGGTCCCGCCTACATACATTTTCACCAATATGAGCAAACGGACACTGTTCTAAATTATGTAAAAGAGACCGAGAGCATTGCATTACTTTAAATGAGTACATCATAAACTCGTCTGTATAGTTTCGAGCATTTTTATACGCAAAAGCGTCAGTCGGTTTAAGAAGTTCATGGAGAACATTCTGTGTCTCTGGTAACTTTGGAGAATCAACAATCATATCCATGGGTCGTAACCCGTTAGCATCTATCTTATTCAGGTCAGCCCCTTTTTCTAACAGCAATTTAACAGCATCAACAACATTTAACGATTCACCAGAAGCAGCGCAGTGAAGGGCAGTGGTTTGATCAATACCAGTCGAGCGGTTCACATCAGTTCTTGATAAAGAAAGAATCTTTTTCAAAACATCAACACTACCATACATTGAAGCCACCATTAACGGTGTTCTATTTTCAGGAACCACTTTTGTCGACCCCTTTCGAAGCACGTACCATTGTCCCACTTGATCAACGCTAGTTGGGTCATGGCCAATCAGCTCTGTAAAACCTCTGATATCATTGCTAGCAGCAAGCTTAAGTAATTTAGCAACAGTGTCATCAGACTGGTTCATCTTATCTGCTACAGACCACATATAACACAATTAACGAATCTTCACTACCAAGATCATAAGTATGCAACTTTAAACAAATCCAACATGATATCAATCTCCAAAAACAACTTTATATCAAGAAAATGTTGATAAAAAGTCAATATCTGATTAAAAAAAGTCAAGCCTAAAGAAAACTGGTATAAGACTAGTCCTTATAAACATCTGTAAAGACATTGATTATGCAGCAACATTCTAAGTTCTTTAAGTCCCCATTTTTCATTCATCAAATAAGTCATAATTAATGTCAAAATCCACAACTTTTAACAAACTAACACCAATTAGAAATTCAGAAAGAAATCCCATATTGAAATATACATTATAATCTTGAAAAAAGAAGATGAACATGCACCAAAATATAAATATAGTAAATGTTGTACTAAATGCAAAAAACATATTATTATTTTTCTGTAGCAAGTTTCAAATGTTCATCATTCATCATCAATACCATTTCTGTGGCAACAGGACACATGCATTGCAGTCTTTAACTAATATTGACGTATAAACGGATATACAATAAATTATACTAAAACAAATCCCATTTAACGGGTCAATACTATACGGGTCACGTATAAATAGCTTAGTAAAACTATCAATATCATTCTTAGCAGCAAGTTCAAGTAATGTAGCAGTAATGTCATAACAATCGAATAACGAATCAAGATCAAATTTTTGGATACAAAGATTCATAAATATGCAACTTTATATAAATTCAACATGATATCAATCTCCAAAAACAACTGTATATCAAGATAACGCTGACAAAAACTCTAATAACATGTACATGATAAAAAGTCTAACTGAAAGAAAACTTTTATAGAACTGATCTTCATAAACATCCATGTGTTGATCATATATACCATTACTTGGGTAACAAGTAACAAGACACATGCATGCATGTACAAATACTTGAACATATTCAAATTGGTTTATTCTGAAAGCTTGATGATCAAAAGATTAAAGTATGATAAACTTACCAGAATTTGAGAAAATGTGATATGAGATTTGAGGATATCAAAAGATGGATTAGTTGATGATGAAGGGTTTTTTGGGTTTTAAAGATGTAACAAGAATTTGAAATTAAAATAAGAAAGCTGTTAAGAAAAAATTGAAAATTAACAGAGGGTGTTCAAGTTTGGGAAATGTTACTTTTTGGACTTTTTTGTTTGTTGGGAGTGCTACAAGTTGTGTTCATTAAACGATCAATTTGAGCATCTTAATTTTAAGTTGTAGATAACTAGTATTTGTTGTTTGTTTAACGTATAATCCATTTTGATTCAAGCTTAAAACTGTTTATAACATCTGTTTCCGTTCTAAAGGATATATAATGTGAAGGTCACATATTGAATTAAAGTCTCCTTTTGTTAATAATTGGTTTACACAATTTTTTCTCAAAGTGCACAGTAGCGTTTGTTATAGCCATTTTTTGCACCTACGGCAAGGCCATTTGCACCTGTACTCATTGCACCTACAGCAACGCCATTTGCACCTGTACTCATTGCATCGCACAAAAATCAAGCTAGTAATTCGCACAGAAAATATACTCTCTCCGGGCATTCCTGACCGCCTTCCCAGTCTCTCGGCTTTGGTTTTAGAAAAGAAGGAGCCAGACCATTGTCCGATTTTGTTGCGAGAGAACATGTTGGCCTATGGGGCGCGTACCCTTTTAGGGTTTTCATTCCTGGTTCCATTTGGAGGGATTTGATGAAGTAGTCAAATCCACATGGCTAAAACAAGCTGATTTTGGTTCACATCCTATGGTTCGTTTTAAGAAAAAACTCCAAATTATTAAAACGAAGATTTAGGGATGGGTGGCGGATATGAGATCTTTCCAATTAGAAAAGGAAGATGCTCTTCGGCAGGATATCGATCCAGATTTTAGAAGGGGTGGTTACTGAGGCTCATAGAGATTCCCACATTAGTTCTTTAAAAGAATTGCGGGAATTGGAGCATATGGTGAATCTCGATGTTGTTCAAAAGGCTAAAGTGAGATGGGGTATTGAGGGTGACGAGAATTCCAAGTACTTTCACGGAATTCTTAATCGAAAACAACGGTAGGTTTCTATTAGAGGCATCATGTGTGACGGGGTGTGGGTGGAAGATCCTATTCGAGTAAAATCCGCATTTCACTCTTTCTACCAAAGATTATTCTCTGAAACTAAAGAGATTTGGCCTTCTTCTAGCGCTTTGTTGTTTCGCACTTTGTCCCTTGAGCAAAAGCGTTTCCTTGAGGCTCCTTTCCCACCTGAGGAGATCAAGAGAGCAGTTTGGGATTCTGGTTCAGAGAAGGCGACAGGGCCGGATGGTTTCACTTTTGGATTTACTAAGCGCTACTGGGATTTTATAGCAGATGACGTGATTAGGCTAGTTCAACACTTTCATCATGACTCCTGATTCCTGTTGGTTTCGATATTCATCTCTCATTCCAAAAGTTAACGATCCAAAGTTTGTTAAGGACTTTAGACCTATTAGTCTTATAGATTGCCAAGCTAAAATAATTGGCAACATTTTGGCTAATAGGTTAACGGAGGTGGTGTCTTCTGTAGATAGCATCATCATTGAGCAATCAGCCTTTATTAAAGGTCGTCTGATTCTGGACGGCCCTTTGATGCTTAATGAGACTATAGGGTGGGGTAAGGAAAAGAAGAGACAACTTATGGTATTCAAAGCGAATTTTGAGAAGGCTTATGATTCCTTGTCTTGGAATTATTTGTTCGAGGTGATGGGTCTTATGGGTTTTGGAGATGGTTGGTGTAGCTGGATTAGAGGTCTTCTTTGTTCTGTCAAAGCTTCGGTTTTGGCAAATGGGTATCCCACATACGAGTTTCTTGTTCAGCGTAGTTTACGCCAAGGGGAGCCACTATCGCCTTTCCTTTTCATTCTCGCTATGGAAGGCATACATATCGCCTTTAAAAGGACAAGGGAGTTAAATGCCTTCATAGGTATTCGAATCGGCAGTGGAGAGACTGAGGTTTCTTACTTCATTTATGCTGATGATGCGGTGTTTCTTTGTGGTTGGTCTTTAGAGAATGTCATGCGTATTTTGTGGATCTTACGATGTTTTTTTCTTGCTTCAGGTCTCAAGATCTATCTACTTAAAAGTAAACTAATATGCGTTGGAGTCTCTTTCACACAGGTGGAACAACTAGCAGAGGTGATTGGTTGTGGTGCTAGTAAGATTCCTTTCATTTATTTGGGTCTTCTAGTGTCAAGTTATGAGCCGGATCCAAGCTTGGAAACCCATTACAGATAGATTCAATTCAAAACTTATGCGTTGGAAGGCGAAGACCTTATCGATAGGGGGAAGACTTACTCTTGTTAAGTCTGTTTTGTAGAGCATACGGTCTTATTTTATGTGTGTGTTTCCGGCCCCGTTACTGTTCTTAGAGATCTTGAAGGGCCGCATGCTCGTTTTTTCTAGGGGGCGGATGTAGGCTAGAAGAAACTCCATTGGGTTAATTGGTCGAGGGTTATGACAAGTCTGCTAGAGGGAGGTTTGGGGGTCGGAAGTCTTTTTTCCCTTAATAGGGCTATGTTATTTAATTGGTTCTAGAGATTCTTCCATAATCAAAATGCTTTGTGGGTCTCTGTTATTCGTGCTTTACATGGTCACAGTGGTAGGTTGCATGATTTGTCCACGGTTGGAGCTCATTCTTGGTCGTGGAAGGGGATTATTTAACTTTTAGACAGTTGAAAGACCGTGGTAAAGATTTGCAGGATTTTTGCCAAATTCGAGTTGGCAATGGGCAACTACAGATTTTTGGAGGGACACATGGATTGGATCTACGCCTCTTTTCACTCAATTTTCTAGAATTTTTGCCCTTGATGATTCGGAGGTTATTTCGGTGACATAGAGGATGCGTATTGGTTGGGTTTCCTCTTTTCTCCGAGGGGAGCTGTGACAACCCGCATATTTTCAGGTTAATAATTACCTAACGTTGTGTTCTAGAGTGAAGTGAAAAGGAAGGAAATATAGTGAAAGTGATAGTTGTGTTCTAGAGTGGATGAAAGTGAAAGCAAGTGGGGTATATAAAGGGAGGAAAGAGAGTGAAAGTGAAAGTTGAAGTCTTTACTTTAGTTCACTTTACTTACTTTTCATCCCTTTTACTTCACTCTACGTAATTCATTTACGGTTTACATCTTAGAATTTGCATCTCTCTCTCTCTCTCTCTCGTGCTTGCACAAAGTATATTGGAATTTGCACATCTCGATTCCAACTACGTATCATAACTGAATTCGCATTCATAATAAAGTTATATGAAAGTTTAATGATAAGGAAAAGTGTGTATCTCTCGATGCAAGTATATATCGACATGCTTTTGTGAGTTAGATATGACATGTAGTACATAACTTGTTCTTTTTCACAATATAAAGATTTTACACAAACCGATCTAAAGTATTTTGTTGCTTTTGCACATTGTGATATCTGTTCAATAGTGAAAATCAAATGCTAGAGGTAGCATGCATGGGTAAACTATTCACCTATTCGTCTATGTTCTCACTTATTCTATCTTTGTGAACATGTCGAGCTTTTAAAGCGATAGTGACACTACGATACGAAAATTTTGCATTATGGGTTTAATTGTATTTTTATCCCGATAAAGAATAAAGTTAGTCTCTGCAAATCGTAATTTATCTCAACTTTTATTGCTTCTCATTAGGATAAAGCCAGTCTTTAGGCTGTTAGGTCACCATAATATGAACACAAGTATGTAAATATATGATAGAACGTGAGAGAGGAGGAGGGACGGATGGAACTTTCACACACAAGATAATATGGAATGTTTATGATTAATGAAAGAACCAACACCTCTCAAATGAGAGGTTACATTGTTTATATAGGCGAGTGAGCTAAGGCATCGCTTCCCTTGGCCTTATGGGCCTT
Organism: Chrysanthemum makinoi; assembly: GCA_910596185.1. NCBI lineage: Eukaryota > Viridiplantae > Streptophyta > Magnoliopsida > Asterales > Asteraceae > Chrysanthemum > Chrysanthemum makinoi. The sequence continues at coordinate 260,129,736 of OU343225.1, forward strand.
TGCATAGGCTCATGGGCTTTCTACATAAGCCTAGCACTAAATACATACATAAAGAAGAATCATTTTGCATAATTATGGGCTTTCTACATAAGCCTAGCACTAAATACATACATAAAGAAGAATCATAAAGAAGATTCTTTAAACTTTGTAGATTCTTTAACTTTAAAGAAGAATCATTTTGACTTTTGTGTTACCTTTGAGTATGAGAGAACTTCAAGTGTGATGTTGTTGGTATGAGCATGTGGAGAATGGTACAGTCTTTCCTCCAAGGATCAATCATCAGTACCTGCATGAATATGTTAGTGAAAAACCCCAATCGATCATTGTGGACTTTTCTAAAAGAATTGACCACTATGATTATTTTACTGATTCCATTCACCTTGGTCGGGCGAATCAGCCGTCCTAATCCCGTTGAGGGACAACTGGCATTACATTGAGAGTTCAAGTAATGACCTACATTTTCAGGACTCGATTCTTGAAAGGAATCTCCTTAGCGGGATTTACAACACTTACAAGTTCGAATGTCGAGGGTGTTAATAGCATAGTGTGAAAACACATCTCTAATTCTTACAAAGGCTGTTCCTGAACTGCAGGCCCTCAAGTAGGCTAACACGATATACCGAAGTATATCTACAGTTCAGGTGAGTCGCTGAGGTACATCGAAGCATCACCTCACGTCTATAGACCGTTTGAGACACACTAAGCATAACCCACAAGGAGTTACCGAAGTGACCTGCTGTCAGGGCTGTTTGATGTTAACCACCCTGGCAGGAGCTTCCATTCAGCCACTGAGGATCACAAATGTGAGTCCCCTCATAAATGTTCTCGGCAGATTGCTAAGATCTGCAAAGGACTCTAGAATGTGTCACTTGCGTTCTTATTGTTGAACGAAAAGTGATGAAAGATCAAGTGTTCCTAAGAGATCTTTTGATGAATCTCATGGCTCTAGACTCAATAGTGCTCTTTGGTTTTCCTGAGCGGAGACTAGGGAGAGGGTCTCCTGCTTCAATACCAACAATCTCTAAGAGAAATTCGATAGATTACGTAGGGTTCCCTGCGAGAATGAAACAAGCTCTTTTGAGAGAACTTGAGTGGCTAAAAATGTTTAGAGCATTGCTTTACTGGGTCTATGACGAATTTGTCTTCAATACCGGTGTCATCTTGTGATATCCAGTAGCATATGAATTGAACCCAGTGTCTGCCCTAAGTTGAATAATATGGAGGGATATTTCTTTTCACCCTTTTATTTAACTTTTCTTTTTAATTCTTCAACTCCTTCTTTCTCCGTTTTTCATTTTCTCCTTTTTCAATCATACATAAGGACTTCTAAATACTGACTATTGGTGGTGTCCTTGGGTAGATCTCTTCGGCTCTGGCGGATCATAGGACGTTTATTCCTAAACTTAGTCACCTTATAACTCCATGACTATTATACGTTGCCATAAAACCATTTTCTTAAAAATATCTCAAAGTGTTTATGGATGAAAAATTATTTGTGACACTTCGAGAGTTTTGTATTTTCAGAAATACTCCGCCTCCACACGTGCTTATGAGTTTTGATTGAAGTGGGAGTAGAGCACGCACTTTTGAATTGATCAACTCAAGATAGACAATTCCCCGCGAGTCACGGTTACGTTGTATAGTTAAAGAGATACATTGTCAGCTTTTAGGTGACAACTAGCTCTAATAACTACCTTGAAGATGTGAACAAACCTTGAAAAGGTTGTTAAACCCGTCAAAGTTCATGTCTATCAAGAGTTTCTCGAATTGGTATGATCTACTAAGATAAATCTTAGAAGACAAATCTTTTCGATTTATGACATTTTAGAGCTCGTCAATTCAAGAGTTAAGTTTTAGCACACTGACATTCTATTCACAATCCAACATATTTAGATCACACAATTTTTCTCCCCCTCAAAAATGGCATCTCGATGTTATTTTTGATGAAATTTTGATTTAAAATATGATCATTTCGAGTTTTTCGGGAAGATTTCCACAAAGAACTTTGTTTTGAACAATATCGTTTGCAAATACTCCCCCTCAACAAGTGATATTAACTTTTGAGGTTTTGGAAAACACAAGAGGGAATACTTGTTCTTTTGAGCAAAATTTTGAAAATATTGAAAGATTTGATTAATTTTACTCAAAAATAGGAAGCTTTTGCTCCTTTTATAAGGATTGTGGCACTGAAGTGTACCACAGGGTCCTTTCTAGACAAGATCGGGTTGTACACTATTTATGCACAAACCATAAATAATATAAATTAATAAATCAATCAATCAAAATTACAATCAAGAGTAATAAGAGTACCAAATGGTTTACACACGACCATGAACTTTATACGGACGTTGGTATGTCAAAATAGAAAAGCTCGGTCTTTCGCCCACGTAGCTTTCCAACCGCTGCATCTGGTCCCTGTGAATCAACCTTTCATCAAGCCTGGTAATGAACCGACGAACATCCTTGTGATCCTTAGAATTCCATCTCTTCGGCTGAACCATACCCATCTCAATGTCCTTCACACGATACGCCAACCCGTCATGAACCATCTTCAGTGTGGCGTCACAGAACTTGTGAATTTCATCATACGCCATGAAACACGTATGATGATGTTCACTTCAGTAGACGATCCCAAACTTTGGTTTACGCAAGAGTGTGTATTGAGGTTCTTGGTTGAGGTCGTTGAAGTGTAGAAGTGGTTTGGTGAGATTGAGTTGTTTCTGGTACGATTCGACTCCGAGTTGTAAGTCTTCAACACGTTCCTGAATAACCTTGCTGTGGATGAAAATGAGAAGTGCGGTGATGTACTTGAGCTGAATTTTTGTCGAGAACTGACGCATCCTGCCTTGTACATTTAGGAGATACATGTCTTCAATATCGTTGCGCGATAGATCTGGAAAGTCAGCTTCGGTGAATTCATACTCTTTTTCATCTCTTCATTTGACTTTGATCTTGGACAAGAAGGAGTAGTCCCACTTGGTTTCCAATTTCATCGATATAACAACAACTATTCTTTGGTCATGCTTCACATCTTTGTTCGACTTCCTAACTCTGCAGCTCCTGTAGTAAAGCCTTCTCCTCTCCGGCCAATGATGAATACCAAACTTAGCATCAATGTCATACTCCACAACCTCGTCGACAAATAGGTTTCTGGCATCTTCTTCAATGGCGATGTTGGTGGAGAACAAGGCAACTAGAATGTTGAACGTCATAGATGTATACTTCTTACTGACATTGCTTCCGTGTTGAAGAAATTCCCAAATCATTGTTGAAGAAGAAACGGGATGGAATCCTTGGTTGTTTTGGTTTGCTAATCGTCGGTATAGGTTTGGTCCAATATGTGTAATAAGGCCCATTATCCTTTCTTGTGTAGTCGATGTTTGATTCCTGGTTGAGCCAGTCTATATTGTTGGACATTGCATGGGCAATGTTGTCCAAGTGGTATTCTAGCTCAATTGCACTGTAGGATCTTTCTTTGAGTAGATTGAAGGCATCGTTCTTGATCCTGCAAAGTTCCAGTTTCGTCATCTTCTTGACCTTGAATTCATCTTGGATAATCTGAACCTGCTCCAGAGTTCGACCATCTACCGGTTCTTGACCTTCAGCTAGTCTTGGTAGCGCCTCAAACATGTTACTAAACCATTCAAACTCCTATGTGTTGTCGTCATCTAACCGAGAGACGACCGACGGTTTCTTCTTCTTCGGTCTGGAGGATGACTCTGGTCGAGGTGATGATCGGGGCGTTGGTTGAGGTAGGGGCTCAGGAATATCATGATCTTCACCACCGGTATATGTGAAATGGTCACCAGTTTTCTGCTGTGATGGTGGTGGTTGGGTTGCTTGTTGTGGGGGTGTGGTGGTTGTCTTAGCAGGTGGTGGTGGCATGGATGATGACGACTCATCGGTCTTCTTTTGTCTCTTGGCGTTCGGATCTTCATCCTTGTCGTCATCATCTCTCGGTCTCTTATCTTGCCCAGCAGTTTCCTTGCAAGTTGTTTTGAGTTGTCATTCCAGAAGTAGATCATATAGCTTTACGTCATCTGGAGTAAAAGATGGAGCACGAGTAGCCATTTTGTTCACCAGTTCTGCAAGTACCTCATCTTCAGAGACAACTAAGGGTTTGACCGGTCTTGTTTGCATAACCACCGGTGTAGTTGTTGTGACCTGCTGAACCATTGTCTTAACCATTGGATAGAATTGATTCTTGAACATCTTTCTAGTGACCCCAGGAACCATATTGCGAAGATAGTTGTGAGTGTAATTCCTGATTTGTTCATTCATTTGACCTTGAACGTCCCTAGAGAGAAATTCCTGAATCTGTTCTCTTTCGCCTTGAAACGTGTCCATCTTTTTCGAAAGATCAATGACCACGTAGGCCAATGTGTTCATTCGTGATTGAAGAAGATTTTGTTCCCTGGTTCGTGAATGATGCACAACTTTCTGGATCTTTTCTTTGGCACGAGATGCCCACGTGTCGGCCTTCTTCTTAATTGATTTAGATGATGATTTTGTTGTTTCTTTGGTTGGTGGTGGTGATGAGTGTGACGATGATTCTGGTATGGATGCGTCGAGAGTCGTTTCCGAAGATTGTTGAGGTTTATGTGCGGGATTGTCAGCTATGTAGTTGTTAGCTTCGTCTTTTAACCTTTGTTCCTCAGCTCTAGCTGCTTCTTCTTTGGCCTTGGCCGCTTCCTCTTCGGCCTTTTTTATTTTTATCTCTTCAGCCGCTTCCAGAACATCGTTTTCAGTGACACTTTCATCTTTATCCTGATAGTCTTCTCCATAATCGATCATCTGCTCATCATCTTGTTGTAGCACTTCTGAAGGTTTTTTTTTCCTGAACAGCAGGTGTGGTGGTACCGGGTTGATTAACTGGATCGGTAACATGTTTGTGTTTGTTATAAGTCCTAAGTCACATTTGTTCAATTGACTGAAGTTGATGTGAAAAGTTACGTGAACGTGTTAATATTGAAGTTTTAAAGTCCATTTTTCACTTAGCACACAATATTATTACTTTTGTAAGCTTACGCGTAAACTTGGTAATTGTGACTTATGCGTAACATTCAATTAGTATCTTATGCGTAACATGCCAAAACAAGGTGAACAGTAGCTTATGAGTAACATGGATCCTTATTCTTAAGAAAAGGAGCATATGCGTAAGAGTAAGCTAAAGCTTAAGACTATGCTTATGCGTAAGAATTTTTTACGCGTAAGACATGTTCAAAGGCTTTAGGCTTACGCGTAAGGATAAGCTAAATGTTACGCGTAAGTCTTACTCCTAAGAGTAAAGCTTATACGTAACAACCCTTGTTTACGAATATCTTTCCAAGATATCCATAATCCACTGTAGACCTCTTATGCGTAAGAGTTACGCGTAAGATTTCGCTTAGGCGTAATGTTTACGCGTAAGAGTTTCCTTAAGCGTAAGGTTGAACACCTTTTGATTCTTTATGAGTAAACAACCTGTTAAACATAAACATGAAAAATTGATTACAATTCAGTCCAAACATCATCTTGCTCACAAAGTAAGCATTAGAACACATCAGTTACACATAGAAACGCTTAAACACTAAACCCTCAAATTACGTGTAAGAAATCTGTTCATCCAAATCAAACAAACATGTTTCTGGGTTATCTTTGATGTCATGTGAATGATATGCAATAAGTTTTAACATATTTCCACCACAGAATCAAAAGATTCAAGTGGTACGAACCCTAAAACCCTAAAACTCAATTCTTGACTAATTAGTTGTTTCTGGTCTAATTAAAGGTTCACAACATGTTTATAAACCCTTTCTATCACTTTATTGAACACTCAACAACATCAAATATCACAGAAATGAAAAAACCCCAACTGACGTATGAACCCTAAATCACAAAACGTTCAATCGGGAATTCTAGGTGAGTTTTAAAGATTGAAACATGTTTAATAATCACTAAGGAACGTTTTAACACAACTCAATTCAATCCAAACACTTTTACGCGTAAACACCCAATTTGTTCAAGTGAACAAATCTTCAAAATCAATTTTTGAAAAATTGAACCGTTGGATCTTAAAGATTTTCAAAACCATTGTTTATAATCATGATTAAAACAGTTTACAACTTACAGATTGTGAAAAACTTGAACGGATTTGAAGGTTTGATGTGAGTCGTTTATCTTGGTGGTTGAGAGAGTTTAATGCACAAGTTAGGTGCATTCAATGTGTTAGTTGTGTGTTTTTGTTAAAAATTATTTTCCAAACTTGACACATTTAGTCCCTTAACCTCAAAGAGGTTCCAACCAAGATCCTTTAACACCCATTTTGGTTAATCAAAACACATTTAGGCAAGAAAGTTGACGATACTCCCCCTCGACTTTTGAAATAAAGAATTTTATAAACATTTGAGTCCGAGGAGGGTATTTTTCATGATAAAATAACCAACATTTTATAAAAAACAACGTATTTTTGAAAACATGCAAGTACAAGGTTTTATGAAATGGAAAAATATTTACATTCTCCCCCTCAACACTTGTTCGGGAAAAATGGTGAAATATTTTTGATAGAACACTGTGTTGATGGAAGTTTTGTACTTGCAATGTTTGTTTTTCAGATAAATTTTGAAAAGAAAAAATATTTTTGGATCTTATAAGATTTAATATTTTTGTATTTTATTTTTGAAATATATTTACAAAAGAGGTTTTGGTGTTTGATTTTTCAAGTGAGTTTTAAAAGTTCATTCAGTTTGTGGAAAACTAGAAGGGGGGGGGGTTGAATAGTTTTACCAATTTAAAACTTCCTTTTAAATATTTAGATCGACTTATGTCAATCTATTTAGTTGTTTATGTTGGACGTTGATAGATAGATATATAAACGTGTAATGAAAGATAAAGAGTAAGAAGCACATCACCACGACATAAGTATTTATAGTGGTTCGGATACAAGGACACCTTCCTTGCCCTACTCCACTCCCCGAGTCACCTACTCGAGAGTTCGTAAACACTACACCAATCTCCTTATGGCGGAGAAGCCTTCACAACGTCGCTTAACCATTTTCCGGTACAAAGCTAAATAACGAGTTCTTTCACACCAAGGCGAACCACACCTAACACAACGTCGCCTACCCTTTATACGGTGCTAGGCTAACCACCGGGTTCTTTCACTCCAAGGTGAACCACACCTATCACAACGTCGCCTACCCTTTATACGGTGCTAGGCTAACCACCGAGTTCTTTCACTCCAAGGTGAACCACACCTACACAACGTCGCCTACCCTTTATTAGGTACTAGGTTAAGCACCTAGTTCCATTACTATGGAGGAACTACTACCCATCACAACACAACAACCTAATCTCAAGGAGATCCACTCCTTGTTACAACATCATCAAGGATATCGCCATCCTTGGAAATAAACAAATACTTATATGTATAACAATGCACCTCATCGTTTATACGACCTAGGCATTCTTCCCTAATGCCACTTGATTTGATTCTTAGGCATCCTTCACTAATGCCTTTGACACAACGCTTGGCACCTTTCACTAATGCCTTTGTCTTGACACCTTTAGCATTCTTCACTAATGCTTTTGACACGAACGTTAAGCACCTTTCACTAATGCTTTCGTCTTGACTCTTTCGGCATCCTTCACTAATGCCTTCAACACAACATCTATGGAGGAAGAAAGAACTATCAACAAGAGAACCTCAGTTGTCTTGATGATGACGAAGCATGGCAACTCATGGACTTGAGCTTGCTCGACTTCAAGAAGTGGTGATATCGCCTTTAAGAGGAACCTAGAAGATCACACAAAAACAAAAGACAAACTACATACATCTCTTGGATCTGAGGTTAGAGAGGTACAATACTTGGAGGAAGTATGTGTGTAAGTGGTGAGTTGAAAGGAAGACATGGCTCTCTATTTATAGAGGAAAATCTCTACTGTTCCCCGGATCCCGCGGATCCCTTCCCCAAGGGATCCGTCTAGCACAAAGCTAGGGATCCGTGGGACGCTCCTCTTTGCCCATGGGTATTTTTGGTTATGGGTCATGGGTCATGGGTTATGGGTTGATCCATGGGTTTCTTTCTAGATACAATGTATCTCTAGAATACATTGAACTTGGTTAAGTGGTTTGCATAAAACCATGGGTTATGGGTCAATACCATTTGCTAGTTTTTACCCATTTAGTATATACTTGTTTTTACCCATTTTAGTATAAACTAGTTTTTACCCATTTTAGCATAAACTAGTTTTTACCCATTTTAGTATATACTTAGTTAAGTATATGTTAGCCCAATATGTAAACACTAGTTGTTGTACATATGTATCTAAATCATAAAATCACTTATACTTGTTTTAGTGTTTTATGTGAAAACGTTAGTATGTTAGAAAACTATTGAATCAAACTATTTACGTATTTTATTTGTTTCGTTAAAATGATTTTACGTTTGTTATCGACAAAACATTAGAAGATTGTAAAATATAAATAAACGTTTTTACGGCTTATTTGTATTAACACAGTTCTTCTGGAGTCAAACACCTCATACCAATTCGGTGAACGAAATCAGTAAATCTTGCAGGAGGCAAGACTTTAGTGAGAAGGTCCGCCAATTGATGTTCTGTACCTACAAAGTATAATTTAACTGTACCCTTTTCCACATGCTCTTTAATGAAATGATATTTAAAATCGATGTGCTTTGACTTTGAGTGTTGAACGGTGTTGCACGAGATCGCAATAGCACTTCTGTTGTCGCAGTACACCGGAATCTTGTCGAATATATTACCATAATCCTTGAGTTGTGTTCTCATCCAAATAACTTGAGCACAAAACGTAGACATGGCTACATATTTTGCTTCAGTAGATGACAACGATGTACAGTCTTGCTTCTTCGATTGCCATGACACCAATTTATCACCAAGGAATTGTAAACCTCCGGAAGTACTTTTCCGTGTATCTAAGCATCCTGCGTGGTCAGTATCTGAAAAAGCTATTAATTCAAAACCAGAATCCTTCGGATACCAGATCCCCAAGTTAATGGTTCCCTTGACGTATCAGAGGATTCTTTTAGCCTTAGAGAGGTGTTTTTCAGTTTGCCTTGACTGATAACGGGAGCAGAGATATACAACAAATACTATGTCAGGTCTACTGGCTGTTAGATACATGAGAGACCCAATAATACTATGGTATTTGGTAGGGTCAACCAATTTCCCATGTAAATCATCATCCAGTTTTTTGGTATGTGCCATTGGTGTATTATAGGTGTCACAGATTTGCATTCCATGTTTATTCAATAATTCAAGAGCATATTTGGACTGAGTGAGGAAAATACAATGGGGTGATTGATGAACTTGTTGTCCTAAGAAGAACGTAAGTTCACCCATCATTGACATTTCAAAATTTGTTTTCATTAGTCTTGAAAAAGCGTTTGAGTACTTTTTGTGGGTAGAACCAAAGATAAAATCATCCACATAAATCTGAACAATTAAAATATGTGCCCCATGATATTGAATAAACAGTGTTGGGTCGATCTATCCTTTGAAAAAATTATGAGCAAGGAGGAAGGATGACAAATTATCGTACCATGCCCGAGGGGCTTGTTTGAGACCATAGAGAGCCTTGTTCAGTTTGTAGACATGATTTAGGAACTATGGATCAACGAATCCTTTCGGCTGGCTATCATACATTGTCTCCTTAAGTTGACCATTTAGAAAAGCTGTTTTGATGTCCATTTGGTAGACTGTGATGTTCAAGTGAGCCGCGAATGTTAAAAAAATCCTTACAGCCTTAAGTCTAGCAACTGGAGCGAATGATTCTTCAAATTCGATACCCTCTTCCTGATCTATAACCCTTAGCCACCAGAAATGACTTGTTTCGGATAACCGTACCTTCAGCATCTAACTTATTCTTCCAAATCCATTTTAGACTAATGACGTAGACCCCTGTCGGTCTTTCAACCAATTCCCATACTTCTAAACATTTGAACTGGTTCAGCTCTTCTTGCATGGATTCAATCCATTTGTCATGAGTCATTGCATCCTTAATGTTTTTTGGTTCGGTTTGATTGACAGTGAGTGCATAAATTTAATGTTCTCCGTCAGTCTGAAGGCGTTGTTTAGTTACGACTGGTTGGTTTGGATTGCCAATAATGTTAACAAGAGGATGGTCTTTGGTCCATCGATGTGTGGAAGGTTGGTGTTGTTATACATTGTACATACTAGGTGGATTCAGATGGCTGGTAGAAAAATCAGCGACATCTGGATTTGACGTTTTTGTTGCGAAAGGGTTGAAAAATGCATTTCCATCATAATCCGCAGGTGCAGGTACATTTTGTTTAAGAAGATCATCAGTTGGGTCAGTATCATTGGAAGCGGTTTGTTCAACTGTTGTAGGAGATTCAATCGGGGGTGCATCAACAACAATTGTTGTTGTTTCAGGTGTATCAGGTATTGGAGTATTATCAGGTTGAGCAGCGAAAACATTTGATACATCTGGAGCACGTTGATCGAAGTCTTCATTGAAAATAGGAGCAAACAATGTTTCCATCTAACGACGAGTGAGTTGAAAGGTTTGATCAGCTGATGATTGAGGGAAGTTGAGACGGTTATTTCCGGGTTCTAAGCTGTTTTGCTTAGAAGCTATTTCTGTGAGCTCATCAAAGTCATCACGATCATTATTTGGATAACAGAGAGCACCAAATACATGAAAGTGTTTGAGGTTCGGGTTTTCTGTTGTAGATAAGCTCATAAGGTGTTTTGTTGTTTCGTTTGGTTATCATAGAACGGTTCTGAGTGTAGCATGCAGTTGACACGGCTTCTGCCCATAAGTAATCTGGAAGTTTTGCATTTATCAACATCGTTCTTGCAAATTCCACTAACGTACGGTTTCGTCTTTCGACAACTCCATTTTGTTCTGGTGTTTGTGCAATTGATGTCTGATGCTCAATTCCCACTTTCTCATAATATTCGCGAAGAGTTTGGTTTACAAATTTAGTTCCTCTGTCTGTTCTGACTTGTCTGACCGTGTTCCGAAGTTGAACTTGAATTTCTGTGAGAAAGGTGATGATCATTGGTGGAGCTTGATCTTTACTTCATAGAAAGTAAACCCAAGTCCATCTGGAGTAGTCATCAATGATTACAAGAATGTAGCGTTTGCCATTGATCGTATGCACACGCATCGGGCCATACAAATCCATGTAAAGAAGATGAAGAACATGCTGAGTGTTGTCTTCAACCTTCGAAGGAAAATGAGCACGAGTGCTTTTCCCTTGTTCACAAGTTGAGCATAAGTGGTCTTTTGAATACCTAAACCTTGGAATACCTTCAACTAGTTTGTGTCGTGCAAGATTAGTTATGGTTTGAAAGTTTGAATGTGAAAGCCTTCTGTGCCACATCTAAAATTTTGTAGATGTTGCTTTAGAGAGTAGGCAGATGGGAGATGAATCGATCATGTCTTACATTGAGATTGTGTAAAGGCTTGATGATCGGGATCCTGCCATGAGATCGTTTTCTTGTAGATCACGAATGAAACAAGTTTTCTCCCTAAAAGCAACTTCTAAATCTCCATCAGAAAATTAACCGACTGAGAAAAGATTATGTCCAAGACCTTCCATATAATAAACTCTGCTAATTTCGATGTTCCTATTGATGTAATCTCCGTAGCCCATGATAGCTGCGAAGTGATCATTCCCGAACCTGACAGTGCCAATGAACTTTGAAACAAAGTTTGATAGAAGTTTAAGGTTGCCTGTCATGTGCCGGGAACAACCGCTATTAACAATCTAGAGAATGATTTGTATCACCTGCAATACACACAGACGACACAGGTGGAATAGAAGTAGAGTTGGAACCCGAAGAGTTAGAGGGTTCCTATACAGTTACATATGAAACACACATGTTAATAATTTTGGGTATCCATTTAAATCCAAGTGTATTTTGTAACCATCTCTGCCAAGTCCAACTAGTTTGTGCTTTGGTCTTAGTGAATGCACTAGGTGATATTCTCTTCCTAGGAGGTGATGAGAGTTCTATGGGTACATCAATGATATTCTCAGAAACTATAGAAGGCGGATTACCTAGCATTGACTTAGAAGCATTAGTGGGCCTAGAGGTAATTCCATTTCTATGTTTCCGCTTACGAGATAAGATAGATTTAGCAACACAATTATCATGACAACCAGAAAACATGCTTTTACGACAAACAATACAAGATGCTTCAAACATAACATTCAAAGTACTCGAAGATTCAACATTCGTTACATCGCTTTTTCTATTATATTCATCTAACGAAATATCTAAAGTAGGTGCAACATGTGTTTTATTCAAAGTCCTAGTATGTTCTTTTACTGCATGGGTCTTTACTGATCTTCTCTTATGTTGCAACTTCCTATTCTTCTTGTTTGTGCTCTTAAGCTGTGAAGTGCTAATGCTAGGATTAGAGGCAACTACTATTGTAGAAGTGGAAGGAATCACATTAGTATTTTGAGGTTTGTCAGTAGGCTTCCTAGTGTCAATTTTAAACATTCCAGGTGCAAGAACATTTGTGTTACTAGACTTATCATTCTCATATTTCCCCAACTTCTCTTTCAACTCAATGATGGTGTGAAACAAATCTTGATTTTTAGAGCGTATGTTTCCATTAGCACTTAAGACTTCACGAGTGTACACAAGATGATCATCAAGATCTTTTGACACTTTTGCACGTGTCTTTTTCAGCAATTTAAATATGTTATCGTATTCTGTTTTAACTTTTGAAATTTCTTGTTCATATTAAAAAATCTGACACTTCAAAGACGCGTTTTCCTCATCCAGTCGTTCAAGTTTTGATTCAAAAGTTTTATCACCCGACTGTTTGAGTTTGTTTTGCAAAGCAAGTTCTCGATTATTACAATCTTTTTGACACCATTGAAGACGACGTGTTACGACTGAAAGTTCATTTAACAAACACTCATTTTCAGCTTTCAAAGTTTCGATTTAAGACACATTATCAACAATATCAACATTATCAACATAATCAACAGCAATATTATCAAAAGTAGAGGCAACAGTATAATACAACACAATTGATATGGTATCAGCACATATAACATCTTCCAAGAGTCAATCAACATGATTTCAAAAAAATTTATTCTTCTTTTTGGTTTTCAAAATCTATGCCTCTGTTTCATTGAAAATTGTTTTCATTTTTCCAATTTCTTTCTGAAGATCCCGTTCCCAATATGTTGCACACATACGTAAATTTCGAACATGTAGTAAAAGCTGTTTTTGAAAAATGTTTCTTTGATTTCTGGCATAAGGCGATTGAAATGTCCCAGCTTTTATTTCCTAATTAAGTTTAATTTCAAGTTCCAAAAGTTTAATGTCAGACATGAATGTATCAAAATATTTAAGAAGTTGACATCTTTCGGGTAATGATGTGACTTCACTCAAAGAAGGTAAATGACCATTAATTTGTGCAACTAGTTTGACGAGATCGAAGTCAGAAGAGGACTCATGAATAGGTGTGAGAACCCAATGTGTATTTGTTTTATCTTGTTGTGGAACAAAAGTTATGAGAGGTCTTTTTGAATAATCAAAAGGTTTGTTATATTCAACTTTTTCCATTTTCAGTCGACTCTCATCTTCTGCATCCCATTCCTCTTCACGATTATATTCAACAACATGCACAATAGATTCAGCAAGCATATGTTTGACACTATACAACTTTGGATTTGCCTTGAATGCTCTATGGAAAAAACGTGGTTTGTTATCAGCAAGATCTGGCCCATATCCATATGGATTTGGCTTGAATGTAAACTTTTGAATCGTTATGATTGACTCACCATGTTTATAGACAACATTTTGAAACTCTTTGAGTTTGTTTTGTAAATTGAAAATTTCGTTAAGATAGAGATCTATTCATTTCCTTCAAGTTTGTTTGAATTCTGAAAACACTTTTTGACACGATGACAACTCAGACTTGGCATTTTGAGTTTCCGAAGTAAGAGTGTTAACGTGTTGTTTGTGTTCAAATTTTTGTTGTTCTATTTGAGAAATCAAATCATTTTTGGAAACAACTAGATCACATATCTGTTTTTCTAGAGATTGTTCTTTTTGGTATGACTTTTGAAAAGCGACTTCAAAACTGTATTCACGTTTTTCTTTTGTTTCAAAATTTTTGAGTTGTACCTTATTGCATTCAATATCCTTAGTCAATAGTGCCAACACCACAAATAAAAAATAAATATCGATAAATCAAGCTATTTTAATATTGATTACAGGTTAATACACGTATCAAATAAACCGGTACAAGTTAATAATAATACCTCGAACTAATATACACTTATTACTAGGTTCTAACACTTTTTAATTACAAAGTTTTATAAATTATTTTTTCCCTATTATTTATAAGTACTAGTTTGACCCATCGAATATTTTAGATCCGTTCCGCGTCTAATATATTAAATTCATTTCGAATTCAATATATTACACCATCCCAAGTCTAAAAAATGTTCAATAGGTCCAACATAGTCCAAGTCCGACATATGTCCAAGTAATTTCAAGTTTCCATTCAATATTTATTATTCTTTCAAGTCTAATATCGTTTAATTCGATAGTTTTATTCTGGTATCGCTATATAATTAGTTCGTTACATATTTCAAATTAGCCCATTGTCTTATACCATTTACCATTTCATTCATTTCGATATTTCATATTAACAACAATTTACAACTCATCAAACAATTACCAAGACAAATTCAAATAGAGCCCGCAACTCAAATAGACCCATACCACATATCCAATTATCAAACTAAGACCAACAAACCCTAAAGTGAACATCCGGGTCAAACCCAACCCGTACGGGTCCTGACCCGACCCGACTCCACTGAGTCAACCGACTCACTCAACGAGTCAATCCCTAACTAAACAACAACAATCAAGCATACACCCTTTTACAGATTATATTTACCACATGTTAAAGACCAAATAAAACCTGACCCGACTCAACTGAGTCGACCCGAATCAGCGTACCGAGTCAGTCATAACAAGGCAGCAACAAAGAACACTACCACACAACTAACATACCATAGCTTAGCAGATCCAAGATTAAAACCATGACAAACAACCATCCCCTAAACGAATCTATTACCACCAACCAAGAACACAACCAGATTAATTTGAATCTGTTTCCCACACCACTCGAACATATTTTAAAAACATTTTTGATCAGATTTATTAACCATCTCTCAAAACGTGTTTATTCCTGTTTATTAGTTTTTATATCCACGAACATTATCACGAAGAAAATATAAACGATTTGAAATCGTTTATCAGAAAAGAAAGAAGCGGCATCTTACCATCTCAGTCGAGAAAATAGAAAATAAAGGAAGAAAATGAGAGAGTGGGGCGATAGTGACGACGACTGTGGTGAGGCTCGAACCATAACGAACCCTAAAAGTTTATTAGCTCGCGTGGGGTTTTGTTTTGGGGCGCGTACTACGCATAAAGACGACCACAAGGGCAAGATCTATCAGTAGGAAGAGGCAGTGGTGTTTGGTGGGTGGTGGTGGCGTTGGCCGAAATCTGGCCGGAGGAAGGGAGCGGCGCCGGGAACCCTAAGAGGGGAGGGGGTGATAAACTAATGAAACGCTAAATCAATCCTTACTTCTCCTTTTATACTTCCCACAAGGACGAATTATGTAATTAGAGTAAAAGGGGAGGGCAGCGGGGTAATTTAGAATGCAGGGACTAACTTTGTACATTTTATTAATCTTTCCCGATAAACACTTCTTGAGCTCCTTTCGGTCACCAAAAGTCGTCGTGTGAATCTGAAAATTACTCCATTGCTCTTAAAATAATAATTCTGATAAAAATGATATATAAATACGCCTCGTATCTCAAATTAGAGGGAAAGATCAACTCTAATCGTAGATGCGTCGGGAAAATTACGGGTTTTCACACTATAATGCAAGATAACTTTGTAAGTAAAATAAAAACAAAATGCTAGCTTCAATTTAATTCTGGCCTAGAGAGTGCTAAATAATAATTGTATACTCAGCTTAAGACAGGGCTAATGTTGAATACCCAGTTCTCGACAGCACCTATTGAAAACAGTTAAACCAACATTGAATGCTTTTGCAGCTTTTGCTATTGGCATGTAGTAGTATTGTGCTATCATTTCTCTATTGATCTTCATGACTTTACTGTATGAGTTGGGAAAGAGGGTATAATATGTCTTTTAAATGCCTTAGTAATCCACTGAGATTCCATGTAGTTTAACAGGTTTTGTAACTCATAGTTTTCCATTAACACTATTTATTAGGTATTCAACAGGGATTCTGCAACTGAATTTATGCAGTTAAGTGACGCTTTATGTATTAAATTTGTATTTGAGATATGTTTTTTTTCACATATTTGTGTAAGACATATTGAAATTCAGCCATATGGTTAAATTTCATTATAGCAATTCACCTGAAAACTGATTTCTACACAACATTTGGGTTTTTGTTTATTGAATTAACAACATATTATGGATAACGGATATATATATATATATATATATATGATGATGACTATCCAATAAGTTGTTTTCTGGTTGACTGATACAAAATTATGAGTGTAAATATTACGATATTTAATCTATACATTCTCATTTGTTTTGTTGATGACAAACATGTAACTTATAATACATAACGTAAAATGTATAAGTTACTTGTAATTATATTTTGTCTCAACACCTCTCGACAACTCAAGTCCTTGTATGCTACAACACAGGTTCGTACATGTTTGTTATATTGCGTTATGATCAAACCCCCAACAAACCATTAAAACATGTTTAGTTAAATAGTTTATGTATAACAACTAAAGTTTACATATTGGGTAAATATATACATAACTAATATGTATTATAATGGGTAATATAAATGGGTAGAAACTTAAGTATTTGACCCATTGACCAAATACATTGAATGTAGTTGGGTAAAACCCAAAGTCCAAGACCCATACCCAATGTCTAGATACATTGTACCTTGGTGGGCACTCAAAACAATGGACTAGATGCATTGCATCTTGTAGATACATTGAATCTACTTGGTACCCATAACTCATGACCCATACCCAATATCTAGATACATTGTACCTTGGTGGGCACTCAAAACCATGGACTAGATGCATTGCATCTTGTAGATACATTGAATCTACTAGGTACCCATGACCCAAAACCCATGGGTAAAAGGGAGCGTCCCACGGATCCCCAGTAATACACTGGACGGATCCCTCAAGGGAGGGATCCGAGGGATCCGGGGAACAGTGGTTATTTTTCTTCTATAAATAGTGAGCCATTCTTCATTGTTTCACACACCTTTACACATAGTTTCTCTCCACCATCTCTAGCATATTTAGATCATTAGAAAACATGTAATCTGTAACAACCCGCATTTTTAGGTTACTTTTCATTTTTTAGAAAAGTTACTATTCACTTTCACTATTCATCCCGTAAAATTTTTTTATCTCGCATTCTCGTAAGTTAATTTATTTTAGTAATAACCTGAGAGTTTGCCAATCGTTAGATCATCTTCGCAAAAGTTATTGAGAAAACATCGTCTTAAAGTTTTGTTTTGGTCGGAACACCATTTAAACATCCCGCGCAAAACGAAAACCAACTCTGACAATTTTTCTCACATCAGATTAATTTTTAGATCACTCATAATAAATTAGAGAATTTTTAAGATTTCATTTAAATGTTACCAAATAAACCTTGAGCCGTACGAGATTAAACTTACGTTTTAAAAAATTCTACGTAGACCCAGACTTAACCATTACTGGACTATATTTTCTAAGATTTTTAGACACTTTTACATTTTTTGGAAAAGTTAAACATATTTCCCTCCTCCTTTGACCATAAAGAAATTAACCTTGTACGTTCTACATTTTTGCTTAAATCGCGTAACTTTTAGACTTCACGTATAACTGTTAAGTTATCCCACGTATAACGAAAACCACATTTTGACATCTCATATCACTTATAGACTAATTTTAGTCTACTTTAAATAAATTCACGGTCATTTCCCTGAAATCTCGTTCTTTTATGATAAATTGCATTTTTCACGTATTTAGCCTACGTTTTCAATTTTAACAGCATTTACGCGACCCATTAAACTTACCACTCATTTTTATAAGATAATAATGAGTATATTGATGATTTTAATCATTCCTATAATTTTCATATTTTTACGACACCCGGTTTTACGTTTCATGAATTAAATACTTACCGTTAGCGATTACCGGGACCAAAAATACCTCCGTAAACACAAGATAATATCTAAACAAACTAACCTCCTCATTTTAGCCATAGGTGGAATTTTTAATGTGTCATCAAGCATGGTGTCTTGATCATGACCATTGATTCTTTAGATCTTTACACTTGTAAACTTAACCATGGTTAAATTCTAACCAAATATATAGTTAACCAAATCCTTTCTCCTATAAATACTAGCCTAAAACCTTCATAAATTCTTGCACCACACCTTCTTAACATCTAAATTCCTAAACCAAAGGCATTTCTTATAGATCTTGTAAGAACATTCATGTGTTCTTGAAGAAAAACTAGGTTTTCATCTTTGTTCTTGGAAGTTTTCAAGAAAGAGTCGTTATAATCTTCAAGTCTCCCAAAAGACGTTGTATAATCTTCTATTATCCTTCGAGCTTTCAAGAAGGCGTTGTGATAATCTTCAAATTGCCTCTGGTTTTCGAAGATTACAAATTCCACGTCGAAGCTCCGCTTATATTTCCTTTTTCCATAATACTCAAGCATTCTATATTAAGGTAAGTATTTATAAGACTCAAACTTATTTAAATACTTATAAATTTTTTTAGTTTATTTATTGTATTTATAAACTCTTAACATATCATATAATCAAGTAATCAAAATACATGTTTTACGTATTGAGCACTACAACACTAGGGAACTTCATATGACTGGTTCATTTGGGTAAACGGATCGACGAGTTGCTGGAATTACGAATTAAAGTGTCCTAGCTCCTCGAACGTTTACTACATGACCTCTGAATTATGAAGGCCCGAACGGTAGTACGATATATATATAAACTAAATACGTTTTCACATACTAAACCGTTACTCTAAGCAACAAACTATAAATGACTACACCATGATCAATATATTGACATATATAGACTCGTTTATGTTTTCCTAAACATTTTTCCAAACCTAAGTCGCAACATTCCATTTTAGGTTGCACGTAGAGCTTTCCCGGCTTATCCATCATATTCGTAAAAGCACTTATCATCATCCACTCACGGTGAGTTCATAGCCCCACTTTCTATTACTTAATTGTTTTACAAACCCTTGGGGGGAGATACATGCTTTATTTTAAACCGAACACATTGATTTCAAACTATATGCTTATCTGATTGTTTTATTGTCACTAAGTTACCGCATTTGCCAAACTTAAGTCCCTAAATCATGAATCATTAATCACTGAGTGAAGGTGGGCGCGAATATTATGGATAGATCTATCGGGATTGACGAATCCCGTTTGTGTTGAACGGGTAGGCAAACAAACGCACTATATTTGAGTACATTAGGTAAAACGACAATTTTACCTATTAGGCACGCATACAACAGTTTCACCAATAAATTTTGGAGCAAGTTAACGCCTTGATTGCATGATGCTTAGTGAAATAATAACTGTTTTGTTTTCAACATTATGGGTGTATAACAACGTAACCCACACAAACATTATGTGTTCAACTTTTAACAATAAAACTATGGATTCACTCAACCTTTGTGTTGACAGTTTTAAGCATGTATTTCAGGTCCATATTTTACGAGGCTGGCACGGAGGAGCACGGATACTCAAGAAGGCTATAAATTTTATTATCATTCAAAAACCAATTTAATGTATTTTGTAAACCGTGAAACTACTGGGACCTCATTTTTGTAAACTCTGATATTTATATAAATCGAATGATAAATCTTTTAAAACGACTCCATTAGAGTTCGTTTTCTATTGTTATGACTATTGTGCTATGAAGTAACACCCAGTTTGAATTCCGCTGCGTATCACGAAATTGGGGGTGTTACAGATTGGTATCAGAGCCTTAATTATAGAGAAATGGGTCTAATTGTGACCTAAACTATAACTACTTTTTCAAACAAAAACATTTTATAGCCTTCCGTTCTCCGTGCCTTCCATCCTTCAAACGATTATGTGACTTTTAAGCATTTTAAGCTACACAAACACACTAGTATATTGATATATACACTCGACATAATTTCAATCATAAACGATGTACTAAACATATATGCCTATGCCTATTCTAAGGCATTACGATACAATCATATTTTCCCAATCTCCCAATCATGCATCTACTCGTGCATTTTAGGATTACGAAACCTTATCCAAGACATTGTAACTGATTACAATAGTCTTTCCTACTTCTCAAACGTTGTAAAATACAATGGTCTCATTCATTTTTCAAGATAGTGTGAGATACAATGGTATCTATTACACTCTCAGACATTGTAAATCCTACAGTGGTCTCAATTACATCCCCAGACACTGTAAATGAAGCAATTAACTCATTTATTCCTTAGACATTGTAAGTTACACAATGATCTCTCCATCATTTCTCAAGAAATTGTGAGTTACACAATGATCTCTCCATCATTTCTCAGACATTGTGAGTTGCACAATGGTCTCTATATTTCCTAGACATTGTGAGTTGCACAATGGTCTCAACTATTTCTCAGACATTGTGAGTTACACAATGGTCTCAAGTATTTCTTAGACATTGTGAGTTGCACAATGGTCTCTATTATTTCCTAGACATTGTGAGTTACACAATGGTCTCAACTATTTCTTAGACATTGTGAGTTGCACAATGGTCTCAACTACTTCTCAGATATTGTAAGTTATACAATAGACTCTAGAAATTATCTTATAAAACCTTATATAATATTCTTTTACATAAAGCCCATCACAATCTATCGATTTTCCTGATGGAAATACAAGAAATGGGATTTCTAAAAGATAAACTGACTCATCATCTACAAAAGCTGAAATTCAGCAACTTTCTCTACATTCATCAAAATTCTCTTCTGAAACCTTCATTGTTAAAGGTTCGTGATTCTAGCCAAGTATGGACTATTTTAGAACTACTTAAAACTTCCTTTCCACACGTATCTACCTATACTATCTTCTATGCAATGGAATGTGAAAACATAGGTTACAAGTCTTTTATGGCCGGGACTTGCAACTGAATGGTTTGATATCGCCTTTGCATTGTGGATATTTTCTCAAAAGCTATGGACATATCACGAGCATACCTAATTTAGGTATTTGGAAAATTTATCGAACCTCGGCTAAATATAGTCTAGTCAGCTATATTTAACCTAGGGACAGTGGAGCATAGTCTGACTAACTATGTTCGACTTAAATTTTTCAAACACTGAGAATAGTTATACAAGGATTATATTCAGGTTAATTTCCTACTTAAACTAGATAAACCACCATAATTCCTTAAAATGATCTAGAGACATGATAGTGCCTTACCACTCAGCGAGATCTTAACACTTATTTATACTACTTAACTTCATTCTTGAAAGTTTTCATTTATGAAATAATCCTAACTACTATCTTGGGATAGTCATCAAATCTTCTCGTTATTTCTTAGAAGTACTAGCCTGATTAGGTTTCAAGGCTATCATTCCACCATAATCCTTTAAAATTCACTTTTGATTTTATAGCAAACTTGACATCTCTACCTAAGCATAATGATAAACATACACTACACTCTTCTAAATCATCAAACATATCACATAATTATCTGAACCCTATTATAAGTCAATATGTAAAACTTCACAGTATCTCGTTTCTTTCAAAGACTAGTAGACATAAACACTATACAATATAGCCTTCATCCTGAAACCACCTAACACATGATCAACTTTGGAAATAGTTTGGATAACCACTTGCTACTATCAAGACTTTCCTACAACGACAATTATCACATCATTATAAACCATTTCGCATCAACAACATCTTATACCTTTAGATTATCAACTAAAGCCACCACAAAAAACATAAAATGCTACATAACACATTCTATGACCAGAAACTTAAGAACGCAAAGATTAGAATTCGGCGCATATACCCACATTTTCCTAGATAATTCAACATCGGATAACACACACTGAATTCCGGGATGGAATTCCCATTAAGGTGGTGAGACTGTAACAACCCGCATTTTCAGGTTACTTTTCATTTTTTAGAAAAGTAACTGTTCACTTTTTCTATTCACTTTCACTATTCATCCCGTAAAAAAAAATTTATTTCACATTCTCGTAAATTAATTTATTTTAGTAATAACCTGAGATTTTGACAATCGTTAGATCATCTTCACAAAAGTTATTGAGAAAACATCGTCTTAAAGTTTTGTTTTGGTCGGAGCACCATTTAAACATCACGCGCATAACGAAAACCAACTTTGACAATTTTCCTCACATCAGATTAATTTTTAGATCACTCATAATAAATTAAAGAATTTTTAAGATTTCATTTAAATGTTACCAAATAAACCCTGAGCCGTATGAGACTAAACTTACGTTTTAAACAATTCTACGTAGACCCAGACTTAACCATTCGTGCACTTTATTTTCTAAGATTTTTAGACACTTTTACATTTTTTGTAAAATTCAAACATATTTCCCTCCTCCTTTGACCATAAAGAAATCAACCTTGTACGTTCTACATTTTTGCTTAAATCGCGTAAATTTTAGACTTCACGTATAACTGTCAAGTTATCCCACGTATAACGAAAATGACATTTTGAAATCTCATATCACTTATAGAATAATTTTAGTCTACTTTAAATAAATTCACGGTTATTTCCCTAAAATCTCGTTCTTTTATGATAAATTGCAATTTTCAAGTATTTAACCTACGTTTCCAGTTTTAACAGCGTTTACGCGACCCATTAAACTTATCAATCATTTTTATAAGATAATAATGAGTATATTGATGATTTTAATCATTCCTACAATTTTCATATTTTTACGACACCCGGTTTTACGTTTCATGAATTAAATAATTACCGTTAGCGATTACAGGGACAAAAAATCACTCCGTAAACACAAGATAATATCTAAATAAACTAACCTCCTCATTTTAGCCAAATGTGGAATTTTTGATGTGTCATCAAGCATGGTGTCTTGATCATGACCATTGATTCTTTAGATCTTTACACTTGTAAACTTAACCATGGTTAAATTCTAACCAAATATATAGTTAACCAAATCCTTTCTCCTATAAATACTAGCCTAAAACCTTCATAAATTCTTGCACCACACCTTCTTAACATCTAAAGTCCTAAACCTAAGGCATTTCTTATAGATCTTGTAAGAACATTCATGTGTTCTTGAAGAAAAACTAGGTTTTGATCTTTGTTCTTGGAAGTTTTCAAGAAAGAGTCGTTATAATCTTCAAATAACTTCAAGTCTCTAAAAAGACGTTGTTATAATCTTCTATTATCCTTCGAGCTTTCAAGAAGGCATTGTTATAATCTTTAAATTGCCTCGGGTTTTCGAAGATTACAAATTCCACGTTGAAGCTCCGCTTATATTTCCTTTTTCCATAATACTCAAGCATTCTATATTAAGGTAAGTATGTATAAGACTCAAACTTATTTAAATACTTATAAACTTTGTTAGTTTATTTATTATATTTATAAACTCTTAACATATCATATAATCAAGTAATCAAAATACATGTTTTACGTATTGAGCACTACAACACTAGGGAACTTCATGTGATGGGTTCATTTGGGTAAACGGATCGACGAGTTCTTTGGAATTACGAATTAAAGTGTCCTAGCTCCTCGAACGTTTACTACATGACCTCTGAATTATGATGACCCGAACGGTAGTACGGTATATATATAAAATAAATACATTTTCACATACTAAACCGTTACTCTAAGCAACAAACTATAAATGACTACATCATGATCAATATATTGACATATATAGACTCGTTTATGTTTTCCTAAACATTTTTCCAAACCTAAGTCGCAACATTCCATTTTAGGTTGCACGTAGAGCTTTCCCGGCTTATCCATCATATTCGTAAAAGCACTTATCATCATCCACTCACGGTGAGTTCATAGCCCCACTTTCTATTACTTAATTGTTTTACAAACCCTTGGGGGAGATACATGCTTTATTTTAAACCGAACACATTGCTTTCAAACTATATGCTTATTTGATTGTTTTATTGTCACTAAGTTACTGCATTTGCCAAACTTAAGTCCCTAAATCATGAATCATTAATCACTGAGTGAAGGTGGGCGCGGATATTGTGGATAGATCTATCGGGATTGACGAATCCCGTTTGTGTTGACCGGGTAGGTAAACAAACGCACTATATTTGAGTACATTAGGTTAAACAGCAATTTTACCTATTAGGGCACGTACCAACAATTTCACCAATTAATTTTGGAGCAAGTTAACGCCTTGATTGCATGATGCTTAGTGAAATAATAACTGTTTTGTTTTCAAAATTATGGGTGTATAAAAACGTAACCCACACAAACATTATGTGTTCAACTTTTAACAATAAACCTATTGATTCACTTAACCTTTGTGTTGACAGTTTTAAGCATGTATTTCAGGTCCATATTGTACGAGGCTGGCACGGAGGAGCACGGATACTCAAGAAGGCTATAAATTTTATTATCATTCGAAAACCAATTTAATGTATTTTGTAAATTGATGTGCTACGTGTGTACAAGTTTTAAATTTATAAAAGACTAATTACCAATTTTACCAATAACACATACGAGCTAGTGCACTCGTCCGTTATAGCAAGATTATAAAGGTTAGTCAGGATCGTTCACAGGGATTTGAGTGAATCTGATTAACAAGTTTGAATCAACTAAGACAATCCAAAACATATAACAACGCAAATAGATATAATGAAATTCAGATTATTAAAAACTGCACTTGCTTAAAATAGTTTCTTATCCATGATTCGTATGATTGTTTTAACCTCTTAACATGTTGGTTGAGATAATTAGTTGGTGTACTAATCTATTGTTCTTACAAGTTAAACCTTCGTCAAGATTTTAGTTTATAAAAACAAGCATTAAGCTTAACCAATCAATTCAAGATCAATTCAAGTTTCATAAGTTTAGTTTCATAAACTTAAACACAAAAAGATCCATTTGTTTTATCAAATTGCTTAAGAAATGGTCAATACAAAAAGTAACCGATTATAGACAAAAGGCTACAATTGATTGTTTGACAACTAATCTTACGACCTTTTAGATGTTTCCAATCAATCCAACTTGATAATCAAAAAGCGTCTTTATTACAACCACACCTTAGTTCCTTTATTTAATCAAGAATAATGGGTAAAAACAATCATCCATAGACAAAATGATTATAACTATTTGAACAACAATAAGTTCTTTCGACCTCTACGATTATTATCAACTAGTCAAACTTGATTAACAAATGTCACTACGAAACTTTAGCACAATTGGATCTTAGAATCAACTTGAAATTGAATTAAAACATGTTAACACAATCACTAACTAATCATATGATAATCAACATCATTTAAGCAAGTGTATAAAGAAACTAGCCACTCATAGCAAACATAAACATAAACTCAAATCTTTGAACATTAGAAAACATAATTAAGAGTCTTACAATGCTTGGAATAAGATTACAAATGGTAAAGTAATGATTCCCAAAGTATTGGGGTAGACTCCTTGGTGTTTTGGCCTCCAAATGTGGAACTTCTGGAACTCCAAACTTTCTGTTAGGATTTGGAAAATCCAGTAGTTAAAGTGTCGGTCACCTCAAGTATATGTAATCGTTAGAAAGCTCGTAGTCGTAGTTATTTGATGTTAAGTAGTATTTAGTTATGTAACACCGTGGAGGACGGACGAGTCTTTACCCACTATATGCCCGATCCACAGCCCGTCAGGTGGCGTTTTATTGTAAGACTATAAATACTCTCTACCTCCCAAGGTAGAGAGTTGGAGCTCATAATAAGATTTTTCTTTCTCTCACTAAAGTTCCCAAACCTCTAACTTTCTCTTTCTATAAAATCATCCATACGCCTACTTGTGTTTGTGTTATGATGTGTATGTGAAATCCAATATGTTACAAATGGTATCAAGAGCCATGGTTAGATCATCTCTTTCATATCCTTGGATTTCTAGTGGTTTTTAGATGGTTTTTGAGTTTGAAAAAGTGTAGTGGTTTTTGCATCATTTGGTTCATTTCTAGTGTTAAAGTTTGAATTTTGGGTGTACTTTTGTGTTTAGGATCATTGTATGTGTTTGAGTTTTGATTTGGTAAGCTTGAATCATTGTGGTTGAGCTTGTTTTGGATTGAAAAGTGTGTTTTTAAAGTTTTTCTTGGTAGCGACTTGGCTCTCGGAGTGAATTTCATCCTAGTGACTTGCTTCAGTAAAAGCTAGCGAGTGGTAGTGCATTTTGGTAGCGACTTGGTCCTAGCGACTTGTCTTTTGAGACAAGCCGACAAACAGTACACTTAGTGGATTCTCCACTACGAGTAGTGACTTGGTAAGGTAGAGACTTGCTTTCAATTTTGATAGCGACTTGTTCTTTAAGTTTCTTAGCGATTTGGTTTTAGCGATTTGGACCTTAGCGAGTTGCTATTTAGCGACTTGACGTCTTAGCGACTTGGTGCATAGCGACTTGCTGTCAAAATTCGTAGCGATTTGGAACTTAGCGACTTGCCTTCTTATTACTTAGCAACTTGGCGCTTAGCGACTTGGTTCAAGGTTTCTTAGCGACTTGGTTGAATTATTGCTTGTAATACGGTTTTCTCTTGATTCAGTAAAATCCCGTGAAAGAATCTATTTCCCGGTTTAATCATAGAGTTTTAAAATCCCGTGTAATCTGTTAACATGTCTACCAACGCACCTACAATCATCTCCACTTCTGAGGATGTTCAAGCAGCTAGTTCGAGATACTCGTCCTCCTATGCTTGAGTGACTACGACTCTTGGGCTCAAAGAATCAGATTGTATTGTCTTAGAAAGGAAAATGGGGTCAACATTCTCAAGTTTATTGATGAAGGACCTTATCAGATTGAGACTACAAGAGACTTAATTGATACAACTGCAGATGGATCAATGATCTATGGAATAGATAGAACAAAGACGTATGATGAGCTCAATGATAAGGAGAAAAAGAGGTTCGATGCGATATCGGGGCCTCAAACATCATACTACGGGTTTTCCAAAAGACATCTATAAGCGATCAATCACAACAGAAGTCAAGGCGGTTTGGGATAATGTCAAGATGCTTCTCTCGAGTTCAGAATTGACTATAGAAGACAGAGAATCACAACTGTATGATGAATTTGAACACTTCAAGATGAAACCGGATGAGAGTGTCTATGAGTACTACGTGAGATTCCATAAGCTTGTGAATGACATGAGGAACATCAAAATGACCATGCCAAACATTCAATTGAACTCAAAATTTGTGAACAACATGAATCCTGAATGGCACAAGTTTGTCACCTCTGTGAAGCTAACAAAAGGATTGAAGAATACAAACTATGAGCAACTCTATGCATTCCTTCTTCAGAATGAGAGGCATGCTATGTTTGAAAAAAGGATTCTTGATCAGTTCAAAACCAACCAGGGAGAGTCAAGCTCGTCAAATGATTCAACTGCTTTCTACACAAATGTGGGAATTACCACCAAAGCTTCTCAAGTTATACCCATGGGTAATGGTAATCACAAACTCATTCCCGATCCAAATGTTCAAACAAGCTGATGCTGATGCAGCCGTGGGAAACTTCATTAATCAACTGGCTCTCATGATTAGTCAAAACATGAAATCTCTCCCACACACCAACAACAACCTCGAAGCAGACATCCAATCCACACAATCAAGCCTTTGTCGAGAGATGGGAAAGTTATGGTGCAGCCAGTTCAAGAAAGGCTGTACGAACAAGGAAGAGGTGGAGTTGGTAGAGGATATGTGGGAAATCAGAATCGGGGAAGGATTGGAAATCAAGGACAAGCAAAGCCAATAAAATGCTACAACTATGGTGGTGAGGGACATATTGCTAGGAACTGCACATCGCCAAAACGCCCTCAGAATGCAGAGTACTTCAGGGATAAGATGTTGCTTGTGCAAGCTCAGGATAATGGAGCAACTTTGGATGAAGAAGAGTTATTGTTTCTTGCTGAAGGGAATGCCAAGACATATGATGCAGATGTGGATGAGCAACCAATAGGTCACACTCATCAGAATGCCTTTCAAGTAGCTAACTGTGATGCATTTGACTCTGATGTCGATGATGAACCTACTGCCCAGACAATATTCATGGCTAGCATCTCACCTATGGTTTCTCCAAAGATCTCTCCACCACAACAAGCTGGTCCATCCAAAGACAAACTCATTTCAGAGGTATTAAAACTATATGATGATGTTGATGAGCGAAAGATGCATAATGAAGTACAATCTCTTGAGACTTATGAATCAGATATTGATGATATGGATAATAGCAATATTGTCCTATATGATCAATATGTGAAGCAAAGTGAAAGTGAGGGTGTACCAAGTAATGCATCATCCGCAGTCAATGATGACTATGTTTTTGATGAATACACTGCATGTGCCCCTAATGATTCTGTTATCTCTGAACTTAATGCCTATAAAGAACGGGTTGCTATTTATGAACAACGTGCTAAATTTGAGTTGACCACCCGTGAGCAGGAAATGGATGACCAAATGCGTACAATTATTAGAAAAAGTAGGTTTAGAGAAGAAGTATTAAAACAAGAGTTAAATTCCTTACAAGAAAAGCTTTCTAAAACTGCTAAGCAAAAACAAGAACTTCAGGAAAATGTTAAACTGCTTAAGCAAGAATTCAATACTAAGGAATCAAAACTTTTGAATGATTTTTCCAATCTAAAAACCTTGAAAAACAAGCTTGAAAATAAGTTGTACGTACAAGAAAATACCATTCAGACTGCTCACTTAATCACTAAGCACATAGTTTTGAGTGATAAGCATAGTACTCCCCTTATTGTGGAACCAAATCCTAAGGTTGTTAAAAAGGCTAGAGCTGCCCATAATGTAATCTATGATGGTAATGAGATTCTTAAACCTAGAAAGAAACCTAGTTGCGTTGAGTGCACTGAGGAAGATAGAACATTAGATGATGCATCTAGGGAGAAAATGAATAAGAAGCTAGATGATCCTGAATGTAAAAATAATAACATAACGATCAAACCCCATGATTACAAAAAGGAAAATTGGATCTCCTTGAACAAGTTTAAGCCTCAAACGTTGTTAACACCCGAACAAGTATTCTGGAAAAAGGATTTAGATAAGCAAAAAGCAGAGAATCTTGTTGTAACAAACCCTCCCCTTAGGAAAATGCCTTCAGCAACTGTGTATCCTCCAAATACACCAATGCATTTAGTTCCTAGAACTATTGCCACTAAGAGCAAGACCTTAATCAGTCAATATGTTATTTTTCAACTATTTGTCGATTTTGAGAAAACTTGTAAGAAAAGGATCACACCCACTGGGATAACTGAAGGGGAAAGGGGTTTTGAGAAAACAAAAGAATGCTATTTAACTGAGGTCATTCCTTTCTTTAAACAACTAAAAGATCAATTTGAGAGTCTTAAAAAGGGGATGGATTCAGATATTAAAGGAATGAAAAAGGAATTTGATGCAATGATAGTTGAGGTTAGTGACTATGAGCGAGCATTAAAATATAATGAGATTGAGAGGAAGAACTTGCATACATTGAATGAGACTCTTATTTCTGAATGTATTACTCAAGATGTGTTTTACACTGCTATGAATTGCTCCATTAATGCTTCTCAATTTCATGAATTATCTTTGCTCGAAAGTCTCCCATGATAGTGTCATTGAGCTTGAAAAAACTAACTCTAAACTGCATGATAAAGTTGAATAGGATGATCATGATAACCTGGTAAAACAGTTTTCTAAATTGGAGGTTGAGCATCTTGCTTTGCAATTAAAATATCAACATCTGAAAGAAAATGTTAAAACCTCAAATATCAAGACATCCTTGGATGTTCCGGAATTTGATGCAGTTTTTGAAATTAGCAAACGTGATGAACAGATTCGAGCTCATTGTAACACGATCAGAAAGTTAAAATCCCAAATTTCTCAATTAAAGGGTGAAAAGAACAATGTGACTGGTTCCCATATGCCTCCTTCTTTAGATTCTCAGTACTCTCAAAATTTCCATCTTCAAAACTTGGTTAATGTTTTGCAAAAAGAAAATGAGAGTTTTCTAGAAGAAAATGAAAAGGTTAAGCAACACTTTAAAGAGTTATATGATTCAATGAAAGTCACTCGTGACAAAAACAACGAAAAAATAACTTCTTTACAAAAAGAAATTGAGAATCTGAGGAGTCAGGAAAACGGAAAACTGCCACTTGTCTTTAACGAGAATGTTGCATCAAAGTCATCTGATCTTGAATATCTGTGATCAAGTTAAATACATTCCTCCTCATCTTAGAAATAATGAATGTGCGTTTCATGACTATTTTTCTTACCTTAAGGATAGTCTAGAATGTCTCCGTGAGATTGTGGAAGAGGATTTCATTAATAAACCCCTTGATAGAGAAATTAGGTTTGCATGCATTCAGGCCAAACGATCTCAGGAGCTGCTAGAATGTTTAATTGCAACATGCCCTAAATCCTTAGGTGCGAAAGGTAAAGCTGTGATGCCTTGTTCTATGCCTAGTGCCAAGCATACAAACCATTCTATGCCCAGTTTTAAGAAAGTGAACACCAATGTACCTTCTAGTAGTACAGACCCTTGCACATCTAGTTCAGGAATGCAAAAGTAGATCAACCAACTAATGTTCCCATAATTCCCTCTACAGGAGTAATCGGTGACATTAAAGCAAGCGGGTCAAAGCCTCCAGGCAATACCAAGCAAGATAGGACCTTGCAAGCTAAGAATGTGCATTGGAAGAGAGTAGAAGACCAACCTAGGAACTTTAAGTTTGAGTTGAATAAAACGAATCGTGTTGATTCTAGTATTAGCCATAGGCGTACTATAATTAATTTGAATTCTGATACTATTTGCAAACCATGTAATGATGTCTGTTTGAATTCTGATGCTAATCATGAATATGGTGTGAATGCTTTGTCTAATGTTATCAAATGCCCAGTTAAAATTGTTAATGCTAAAAATCATGCTAAGAAGGCTAAAAGGCAAAGACGAAAGAAAGTTAGAAAACAGTGGAAACCCACAGGAAGAACATTTAGTAAGATAGGCTATCAATGGATACCTTTTGGCCATAAGGATAATCAGTTTTGCCATCAATCTGCTAAGACAGTGCCCACTAGAAAATGGATGCCTACTGGTAGAACTATTCCTTTAAGAAGTGAACATACTTTGAATAGGTCGAATATGGACACTAGCACTTCATCTATTTCTAATGATTCCATTGATTCTACTCCTGATGTGGGTGTTCCAATCACTGTTACTAACCAAGTGGAACCCATTCTTGCATGGGGATCCCAATTATCCAGTTATCCATTCTTGTCTGTGCTCAATTGCAGATCGTTCAAATCGTTCTATGGTACTTGGACTCAAGCTGTTCCAAGCATATGACTGGAGACCGGTCGCGGCTCATGAACTTCGTGAGTAAATTCATCGAGACTGTTAGATTCGGGAACGACCATTTTGGAGCGATTATGGGTTATGGTGATTATGTAGTTGGCAAAAGTGTAATCTCCAGGGTATATTATATGGAAGGTCTTTGATGAGTGTTTATTCACTCATCATTTTTACCCATCTAAGCCCACAAAAATGTCTAAAAACACGAAAATATAACCAATTATGCTACAGATATCCTTGGAGTGTGTTTTTATGTGTTTCAGGTACAAAGGATCGAAAACAGGGCAAAAACGAACATAAATGAGCTCGGCTGGAAAACGTGCTGCGACGGGCCGGATGATGATTTTCTACATTTTCAGAGTCGGATTACACATTTGGGAGTGAGCTTGGGGAATCAGACGAAAAACCTATCCCTAAATCCAAATCACTAATTTACCCTTCACCCGAACCCAAAATTACCATTTTAACCTTTTCCCAAAAAATCCAAAATACAATTTCTTTCTCAAACCCTTCTTTTTATTTAAAAACAATTATTTTTAAACCAATTAATCTTCTTTTCCTATTTTTATTAAAAACTTTATATTTAAAAAAAAAAATAAAATAAATTATTTAAAAGTTAAAACAAAAAAAATATATATATACACTTAACCTTTCCCATTCCAAATCAGCTTTTACCCATTTTATCCCAAA
The DNA here is from genome assembly GCA_910596185.1 of Chrysanthemum makinoi. Lineage (NCBI taxonomy): Eukaryota > Viridiplantae > Streptophyta > Magnoliopsida > Asterales > Asteraceae > Chrysanthemum > Chrysanthemum makinoi. The sequence continues at coordinate 260,162,069 of OU343225.1, forward strand.
CCAGAAAAACCAAAAACCCAGGAACAAGTAAAAACATCCCTTTGGCGCCAAACCCTTCCCTCCCCTGTCTCTTTCATTTCCAGATACCAACAAGCTCAGTCACATGTCTCCAATGCCAAGGTGGCAATCCACAACACCCAAAGAAATTGAATGGATGAGATGAAGCACTTGGGCACCAAGGCAAGATGGATGGCTGTGATTGATTCAGAGAAGCACAACTGGCTCACAAAGCTCACTCCTACTCACACCAACAAACACAGCAGAAAGAGCCAAAATAGAAGAAGACATATTCATATTTTTTTGAGTATAAATAGATGTGAGGATTTTTGTAAAAGTCTTGTCTAGAAATTCAGTTTCTAGTTCCAACTTTAATTTTTCTGTCATTTACATTTCATGTAACTTTTAATTTAAATGCAATTTAATTTCTGTCTTTGTACTTTCAGTTTACTTTAAATTTATGCAGTTTTGCCTTTTTGTTCTTGTTCTTGAATCTGTCAATGGTATTCTAAGGTGTGTTTAAAGTCAGTTTGAAGTTTTTGTTAAAGGTAAAAAAAAAAAGTTGTTAAGTTTTCAAAATCTTTCTTGCTTTAAAAATCCTTGTCTGCCCCATAGGGGGTGTTTGGGATAACATTCTATTTAGTCAAAAATAAGTTTGCCACCCAATTTGACTTTTAAAATAGCTTTATTTTGAGTTAATTTATAGTTTTTGATTAACTTTAGTGGTTGCATTTTGTCTCGACAAGGTTTAGTCTGGTTTTCAAGTTTAAAGTTTAAGAAGTTTTCTCATAGTCACAAGTATAAGTCCATTAAAAATTCATGTATCATTGTTGCTTTTGTGAGTCATTTTAGTTTTCAAAGTGGACACGTGTTTTTGGTTTAAAATTTTCAAGTTTGGTCTAGTGCTACATACTTTCCGAGTTACCATCTGTCACAACACTTTTGCCCTTTTTTGTTCAGCAACAGCAGCTAGGTACCATGTTTAGCCTTAGATTTAGGTAGTTTAAGGATAGATTTAGGATTAATTTTAGTTGCAATTAGTTAGTTAGGTGTAGGAAGAGTATAAGTCCTTGCTTATTTTGTGATTTTGAAGCCCTTTAGTTGCTTATTTTTAAGCACCAAAGTGCCCCTTAGGACTGTTTTTGCCCACTGCTGTTACAGCATCAGTTTTTCGCTTTGGTTTTAGCTTATTTGCCCTTCTTTATTGCTTATTAAGCCTCCCTTTAATGCCTTTAGTTGTAGCTTATTTATATTCCATAATAGTTCTTAAGTATTTTAGACTAATCATCCTTAGTTTTAGCTTATTTACAAGCTTCTTAATAGCTTTTGTTTTCCCTTTAAGCTGCCACTAAACCAAACAGCCCTTAGGATTTTTTTTAGCTTCTGTTTCGTTTTTTTTTTTTACTTCTGTCAGCCTATTGTAGCTTTTCACAAGCTGAAATGTTTTATTGTTTAGTCCAAAGTTAGTTTGCATAAGAAAAAGTTGAAAGAAAAAAAAAAAAAAAAAATGCAAAAAAATAAAGGTGCAGGTGAGGGATTCGAACACCTGACCTCTTCCATTCAGAACGAGACCACTTGCCAACACAAATTGCCAACTGATCCATCCCATGTTTCATGTCAAGTCTTGGATACTTAATATATTTAAACGTTAATTATGTTTTTATTTTTATTTTTTTAGCTTATTTACATTTCAGTTTAATACGATTGCTTTTTACTGCTTAATTTTTGCTGCATTTTCAGAATTTGTTATTTTCATAGGAATAGAATTATTCAAAATATTTTACATAAAATTTTCATAATTTTTAAAATAGTTTAAATAATTAATTTTCTACTAATTAGTTTTTTTCCGTAATAAATAATTTAAAAGTCGAAAAAATACCCGGCTTTTTCCTAAAATTATTTTTAGTCGTTTAGAATGTAGGAAAATTGGTTTTGCACCCGTAGGCTTTAAATTGCAAAGATTTCACGTTTTAGGCTCGGTGCATTCCCGGTTTTCGCGTTTTTTAGTTTTAATGCCCTAGGACGTAGTTTAGCATCGTTTTATTATTTCTTGTGCTTAGTAGTAGTTAACTTAGTCATTTACTTCATTTACGTGCTTTATTTTGATTCCGTTCTTTAATTTGTAGAATAACGTAATCCAAGTAAATTCTCGATCCATTCAAGCATTTTAATAACAAACCTCAAACGTGACCGTCAATTCACTCCTCGTTGGGAAACGACCCGGGTAACACTTGCCCGGTATCACTTATCGAGTATTCGTGGGTTTTGCGTGTCGACCTTTTTCCTAAAACAGTTGATTTGCAATTATCTCGCGGATATTTATATTTGATATTTCTTATATACTATTTGCGACATATCAAATATTTGGCGCCGCTGCCGGGGAGGTTGTGTTGCGACAATATCGTTAAGGTTTGACGATTAGTGACTTGAAGATCCTTCCTCGTGAAGTTATTTTCTTTCCAAAAACCCAAAAACCCAAAAATATTTTCCTTTTCAAAATTTATTTTCCCTTTTATTTATCAAAACCCCAAAAATATTCTTCTCATTCCTCTTATTCGTTGATTCTATTTCTCTTACCCTCTTTCACCGTTTGATTCTATTCTTCGTATCCTCTCGATCACTTAATTCTATTCCTTTAACCCTCTACATGTTTAATTCTCATGGCGACGATCGATTATCGTCGTTGTTTTCACTGTAAAGGCCGTATGGAAGAGGATCAGCTTTATTGTCTCAATCCCGATTGTTTATGTAAGCGGTGTGGAAGGGTTGGAGCAAGCAAATATTGCTATTGGTGCGAATTAGCCGATAAAAACTCTCTCGATGATTCTCCAAGTTTTTCCGACCTCCCACCTCAACCCGAGATTTGTTCTCTTGTTTCTAAGCCTAAAACGTCTAGATTTGATCAAAATCTTTCACGATTTACGGTTAAGAGAAAAGAACAAGAACCGGAGACCAAAACGGAAGTGGTGGAAATTGCTAGCTCTGAGAGCACACCACTTGTCCCACCTCCGGAATCTTTGAACGAAATCGTGAACATGATTAAAAACTTCTTAAATGAACTTCGTCAAGATTCAACTTCGGGAAATACAAATACGACTTGTGATATTGTTGAGCCCTCGATCCCTACTCCCGAGCCCGAGATATCTTCTTTCGATCAAGATTATTGCTACGGTTGTGGAGACGTGTTACCGAAAGGTTTTCGTTGCTTCAAATGTATGTGCAAGAGGTGTGGAAATTATCTTACTAATGGATTTTGTTCGATTTGTGCCGAGAATTCATTCGCTTATGATTCTAATCCAAATTCCTTCAATTTTCCTCAAAACGATTTCAACTACCCTCCACAGAATTCATATGAACCACAACCGTACTATCAAGATTTCAATGATACATCATTTCAGAATTTCTCTCCTCAATACCTTATTTGTGCAAATTGTGGGGGTCCTCATTATGATTACCAATGTCAATCATGGAATCAAAATTACCATGGACCTGATCCTTGTTATAACACTCCTTGTTTTGACAATTTCAAACCCCACAATTTCCTGTCATTGAACAATTTCCCGTCATTGATCAACATCCTCGTGAGAAAAGTATGCTAGAAGAACTTGCCGAAGACCAAACGTCTCGCAAAGAAAAATCTATGCTAGAATTACTTGAAGAAGAGGAACGAGCCGCTAAGATTCAAAAATGTCTTGAAGAAATACGAATCGAGGAACGAGCACTTGCAAGACGTGCCCGATGGCTCACGACTTACATTGACGATGATGATGATAGTGACGATGATGATGAAAGTTTGTCGACCGAAACCACACACGAAGAGCCCGTTAACTCTCTAAGTATGGAGGATGAGCATCTTAGCACTATTCCGGAAACGGAACCGTCTTGTGCTGAGAACCTTGTCCCAACCCCAAGTGAGTGCGAGGGTGTCTCCGATATGATGTGTGATGAGCCTGTTGATGATGATTCTTCTCCTCCCACCCCTAATGATTCTGTTGAGATGATCTCCGAGTCTGAAAATGACTATACGTCGTTTGACGATTCTTTATCATGTGGAGACATCGAGTATGTTGAGGAAATTCCTTCTGAGCTCGTCAGCTTAGAAGAAGTGAGAGATTTGGAACCCGAAGATCTTGATATGGAAACTGATTTTGATTCGGATGATGAAGATATTCTTGTTGTGTCCAAGGAACCTTTCACTATGGCTTTCACTAATCCTCTGTTTGACTTAGATTCTGAATTCACTCAAATTTCAGATAACCCAATCTTTGACATTCAGAATGAGGATAGTGACCTTTACTTGGAAAACCCCGTTACATCTTTACCCGAGCTCGAGGATTCTACTTTTGAAGAAAAGAATAGTGGCAATCCCACTTCGACTTTAGACCTTCTTGAGGAGTTCGCCGATGAACTCGCTCTCGTTGATCATTCTCCACCGGGAGATGATGATGTGCACTTCGACTTTGAAGCCGACCTTACTGAATTGGAAAATCTTTTATATAATTCGCCTTCTGATTCGTCGAGTGACACTCTTATGGAAGAGGTCGACTCATTTCTTTCTCGGGGTGACTCGATGCCTCCGAGTTTTGAGAGTGACGAGTATGGCTTAGATCCATCATCCACCCGTCCGCCTGCTAAACCGCCGGATGATGGAATCTCTTCTAAGCCCGATACAGATGTTCTCATTGCTACAGTGGTGGATAAGATTGTTGAACATTCACTCAATGTTCCTCAATCTAATCTTTTGCCCACCCATCCCACCCGTTGTCAATCCATTGACACTCTTCTTTCTTATCCCATTTCTTCTCCATATCTTATCTCCTACGGGAGTGAAGATACCATCTTTGACCCCGGCATTTCTCATTCTCTTAAGCCGGTTATATCTCATCGGAGTGGAACTTTCAGCACATTCAATGTTTATCCAAACCATTTGAATGAAAGTCCGATGGAGATCTTCTCTTCCACTTGCTCCCCCATGGACCAATGAATTCGGGGTCGAGTCAAGCTAGCGACTCGGTTAACAAAAACAATAGCATTTCATGGGTGTCCACCCATGTTTCTATCTTCTTTCTATTTTCTGACACTAAGTGTGGGGGGAAAACCCCCACTGTTGTTTGCTTGTTGTGTGTTTGCTCTCTGTTTTCAGGATTCCCGTAGATCGTGATGATTGATGCGCCTGTTTTCAATCCAGCCGCCCAATATCCGATCTTTTTGCTAACGATTATCTAGGGATATCTTTATCAATCCTTTTTGTGAAAAAAGATTTCGCTTCCACACTTGGCTAGTAGTATTACCTTTTTCCGTTCTATAGTTTCGGCTACGGCCGGTACTTTGAATATTGAGGGCAATATTCAATTTTAAGTGTGGGGGGGAATTCTAACGAATTTTGATCACATTATGTACCTTCTAGTACCCTAGCACCCCCGTTTTGACCAAAAATTTTAAAATTTTTTTCGTTTTAAGTCAAGTATTTACATTTACAAGAAGTGCTTTGCACAAAAATAATGCATTAATGCTTCGGTATTAATGGTAGTTTAGTCTTGATTCGGCTAGAACAAGGGGAATCCCGACTCTGCTAGAGTGTTGATCTAGCTGCTCTCTTAACATTTAGGCTAAGGTTTTACGCGTTGTGCAAATGAAAATGCTAAGCGTGGAGTAGTTGGTTCTCTTTAGAGCTTATATAAGTAATCTATGGCTTTTTCTCCCAGAAGCTAACTAATTGGACCTAAATACGTGCTCGTTGTCAAACTTTTGAACATTCAAAATCGTCTTGTTACAATAAAAAGTTTTTAAGCAAAATTGATTTAGAGTCCGAGTTCAACTTTTTATTTAAATTTCCGAGAAAGCATACTTTCTTTAAATCTGAATAATGTTGCAAAATGAAAGTATCGAAAGTTGCTTGAATGATGCAAAAGTTGCAAGTTTAAAGTTCAAAGTCAAAAAAAAAAAAAAAAGTGATGAAAAAGTGATGAAAAAGTTGAAAAAAAAAGAAAAATGAAAAAATATGAGTTGCGTGAATAAAAGCACTAAGTTGCTTATGAATAAATGTGTGAAACTTGCTTTTTCTTAAATTTAAATCGGAAGTTGAACTCGTATTCGTCAAAGTTGTCTAAAAGTTTGACGGTAATTTGGAAATCCTTGATTTCAAAGATCCCGAAAGCTCCGATACTATTCTCGAGGGTGAAAACCTAGCCTCCTTAAAAGGACAAGCTGAGAAGAAAGTCGCAACATGGAGTGATCTCACCTTTGGATCTTGAATTTCTAAATTATCGTCGGTTGTAATCCATTTAGGTTTAGTTTTAACTTAACGGTAGCTTCGTAAATCTTTGGAATCGAATTCCGCTAATTCCGGTACTATTCTCTGTGACGTGTCAAAAGCCCGGTCACTTAAAAGTTATGTTTTGGGATGTGCCGAGAAGAAAGCCGCTACATGGAAAAGGCCCTTTCGATCCTTAGACTTTCATCGTTTCCGGTGGGTTAGTACTTTGGTTAAGTGGATAACAACCATAACAAATGTCGATTTCAATGGTCAAACTTTTGAAAATAAGCACACACACACACTTAAATTTTATGAATTGCGGGAGTAAAAAGTTAAGTCTCGACTTACATAGATTATTTGTATAAGTAGTGTTAGCATTTTACCAAAACGTTTGCACAATAAGTTTAAGCTTGGTTTGAGAGTATAAAAAAGAGGATGACGATTACAATTCCCCGGAGACACCCATTTTGTGTGAATCCCGTTCCGTGATGCCATGTTTTGATAATCAAGCATGATATTTATTTACGTTCAAGTTTAAATTTCTCGTATTGAATAAAGATGTCGAAACGGGGTATTCTTGGTATTTTTAATCCTTTCATTACTTCATATGATCGGATTGCTAGGGACTAGCAATTGATAGTGTGGGGGATTTGATGAGTGCTTATTCACTCATCATTTTTACCCATCTAAGCCCACAAAAATGTCTAAAAACACGAAAATATAACCAATTATGCTACAGATATCCTTGGAGTGTGTTTTTATGTGTTTCAGGTACAAAGGATCGAAAACAGGGCAAAAACGAACAGAAATGAGCTCGGACTGGAAAACGTGCTTTGCAGACGGAGCCGGATGATGATTTTCTACATTTTCAGAGTCGGATTACACATTTGGGAGTGAGCTTGGGGAATCAGACGAAAAACCTATCCCTAAATCCAAATCACTAATTTACCCTTCACCCGAACCCAAAATTACCATTTTAACCTTTTCCCAAAAAATCCAAAATACAATTTCTTTCTCAAACCCTTCTTTTTATTTAAAAACAATTATTTTTAAACCAATTAATCTTCTTTTCCTATTTTTATTAAAAACTTTATATTTAAAAAACATTTTTATTTAAAAGTTAAAACAAAACAAAAAATATATATATACTTAACCTTTCCCATTCCAAATCAGCTTTTACCCATTTTATCCCAAACCAGAAAAACCAAAAACCCAGGAACAAGTAAAAACATCCCTTTGGCGCCAAACCCTTCCCTCCCCTGTCTCTTTCATTTCCAGATACCAACAAGCTCATTCACATGTCTCCAATGCCAAGGTGGCAATCCACAACACCCAAAGAAATTGAATGGATGAGATGAAACACTTGGGCACCAAGGCAAGATGGATGGCTGTGATTGATTCAGAGAAGCACAACTGGCTCACAAAGCTCACTCCTACTCACACCAACAAACACAGCAGAAAGAGCCAAAATAGAAGAAGACATATTCATATTTTTTTGAGTATAAATAGATGTGAGGATTTTTGTAAAAGTCTTGTCTAGAAATTCAGTTTCTTGTTCCAACTTTAATTTTCCTGTCATTTACATTTCATGTAACTTTTAATTTAAATGCAATTTAATTTCTGTCTTTGTACTTTCAGTTTACTTTAAATTTATGCAGTTTTGCCTTTTTGTTCTTGTTCTTGAATCTGTCAATGGTATTCTAAGGTGTGTTTAAAGTCAGTTTGAAGTTTTTGTTAAAGGTAAAAAAAAAAAGTTGTTAAGTTTTCAAAATCTTTCTTGCTTTAAAAATCCTTGTCTGCCCCATAGGGGGTGTTTGGGATAACATTCTATTTAGTCAAAACTAAGTTTGCCACCCAATTTGACTTTTAAAATAGCTTTATTTTGAGTTAATTTATAGTTTTTGATTAACTTTAGTGGTTGCATTTTGTCTCGACAAGGTTTAGTCTGGTTTTCAAGTTTAAAGCTTAAGAAGTTTTCTCATAGTCACAAGTATAAGTCCATTAAAAATTCATGTATCATTGTTGCTTTTGTGAGTCATTTTAGTTTTCAAAGTGGACACGTGTTTTTGGTTTAAAATTTTCAAGTTTGGTCTAGTGCTACATACTTTCCGAGTTACCATCTGTCACAACACTTTTGCCCTTTTTTGTTCAGCAACAGCAGCTAGGTACCATGTTTAGCCTTAGATTTAGGTAGTTTAAGGATAGATTTAGGATTAATTTTAGTTGCAATTAGTTAGTTAGGTGTAGGAAGAGTATAAGTCCTTGCTTATTTTGTGATTTTGAAGCCCTTTAGTTGCTTATTTTTAAGCACCAAAGTGCCCCTTAGGACTGTTTTTGCCCTTCTTTATTCTGATCAGTTTTTCGCTTTGGTTTTAGCTTATTTGCCCTTCTTTATTGCTTATTAAGCCTCCCTTTAATGCCTTTAGTTGTAGCTTATTTATATTCCATAATAGTTCTTAAGTATTTTAGATTAATCATCCTTAGTTTTAGCTTATTTACAAGCTTCTTAATAGCTTTTGTTTTCCCTTTAAGCGCCACTAAACCAAATGCCCTTAGGATTTTTTTAGCTTCTGTTTTAGCTTTTTTTTTTTACTGTCACCTATTGTAGCTTTTCACAAGCTGAAATGTTTTATTGTTTAGTCCAAAGTTAGTTTGCATAAGAAAAAGTTGAAAGAAAAAAAAAAAATGCAAAAAATAAAGGTGCAAAGTGAGGGATTCAACACCGACCTCTTCCATTGAACGAGACCACTTGCCAACACAAATTGCCAACTGATCCATCCCATGTTTCATGTCAAGTCTTGGATACTTAATATATTTAAACGTTAATTATGTTTTTATTTTTATTTTTTTAGCTTATTTACATTTCAGTTTAATACGATTGCTTTTCTTGCTTAATTTTTGCTGCATTTTCAGAATTTGTTATTTTCATAGGAATAGAATTATTCAAAATATTTTACATAAAATTTTCATAATTTTTAAAATAGTTTAAATAATTAATTTTCTACTAATTAGTTTTTTCGTAATAAATAATTTACAAGTCAAAAAATACCCGCTTTTCCTAAAATTATTTTTAGTCGGTTAGAATGTAGGAAAATTGGTTTTGCACCCGTAGGCTTTAAATTGCAAAGATTTCACGTTTTAGGCTCGGTGCATTCCCGGTTTTCGCGTTTTTTAGTTTTAATGCCCTAGGACGTAGTTTAGCATCGTTTTATTATTTCTTGTGCTTAGTAGTAGTTAACTTAGTCATTTACTTCATTTACGTGCTTTATTTTGATTCCGTTCTTTAATTTGTAGAATAACGTAATCCAAGTAAATTCTCGATCCATTCAAGCATTTTAATAACAAACCTCAAACGTGACCGTCAATTCACTCCTCGTTGGGAAACGACCCGGGTAACACTTGCCCGGTATCACTTATCGAGTATTCGTGGGTTTTGCGTGTCGACCTTTTTCCTAAAACAGTTGATTTGCAATTATCTCGCGGATATTTATATTTGATATTTCTTATATACTATTTGCGACATATCAGTCTTGGTCATAATTTGTTCTCTGTTGGTCAATTCTGTGATTCCGATCTAGAGGTGGCCTTTAGAAAACATACTTGCTTCGTTAGAGAACTTGATGGTGTGGAATTATTAAGAGGTACTCGTGGTTCTAACCTATACACCATCTCTATCGAAGACATGATGAAGTCTTCTCCAATCTGCTTGCTGTCAAAGGCTTCTAAAACAAAGTCATGGTTATGGCATCGTCGTCTCAATCACTTGAACTTCGGCACCATTAATAACCTTTCCGAAAGGATCTTGTCGAGGCTTACCAGATTAAAATATGAAAAAGATCATCTTTGTTCACTTGCCAATTGGGTAAAAGCACGAAATATGCCCACAAACCAAAACCCGTAAATTCAGTAATGGAAGTTCTTCATACCCTTCATATGGATGCGTGCGGACCAATAAGAGTGCAAACGATAAATGGGAAGAAATACATTCTAGTAGTTGTTGATGACTACTCTCGATTTACTTGGGTAAAGTTTTTGAGGACAAAGGATGAAACTCCGGATGTCATCATCAAACTAATCAAACAGACTTCAGATTCGACTCACAATACAATGTCGAATTGTTCGAATGCAGAACAATGGCACAGATTTTGTTAACAAAGACTTAATTTAGTTCTATGAAAGGGTTGGAATCAGTCATCAAAGAGGTGTTCCACGAACTCCTCAACAGAACGGTGTAGTTGAAAGACGGAATTGAACTCTTGTGGAAGCCGCAAGAACAATGCTAATTTATTCAAAGGTTCCAATGTTTCTATGGGCTGAAGCCATTGCCACTGCTTGCTACACCCAAAATCGTTCCCTTATACACACCTCTCATGGAAAAACTCCATATGAACTTGTTCATAAACGAAAACCTGATCTCTCCTACCTTCGTGTGTTTGGTGCTTTGTGCTATCCAACGAATGACAGTCAAGACTTAGGTAAATTATGAGCAAAGGCAGATATTAGAGTTTTTGTTGGTTATGCACCAAACAACAAGGGTTACCGAATCTACAACAAGAGAACCCAAAATATCATGGAAACAATTCACGTTACATTCGATGAGCTGACCGGTCAAATGGCTCCAGGACAAACTAGTTCTGGACTTGCAACTCAATTTTCATCACGTAGTCCTATCAGTTCTACTCTTATTTCTAATCCCTCTCCAAAGAACTCCTTATGTACCTCCTTTTGAAGATGATTTAAAGAAATTGTTTGATCCAATGTTTGATGAACACTATGAACCAAATGCTGATGAAATGTCAATTCCATCAACAGAGGCTGCTCCTATCCCTGTGAATGAAGTCAACCCTTCAGTCTCAATTTCATTAAGCCAAGAAGAGTCTGCTGCTGATCACTCTGTCTCATCAACGAATCATCAATCATCGAATGTACATCATGGAAATGTTTCTGGCATCAATGATGAAGTTAATCCCTTTGCTACTCCCGAAGATGCTCCTTTTGAAAATATATTTGCTCCTCGAATCATCATCGAACCATCTTCATCGAGAGACATCGACTCCGCTACTTCAGTTCCACAACAACAACCACATGAACACCTTAGAAAATGGACACATGATCACCCATTGGACAACATCATTGGAAACCCTTCTCGTCCAGTATCCACTCGTAAACAACTAGCTACCGATGCCTTATGGTGCTTCTTCAACTCCGTACTCTCTAAGATCGAACCTAAAGACGTTAAAACCGCTATGAATGAAGACAACTGGTTCAATGCCATGCAAGAAGAAATTCATGAGTTTGATCGATTAAATGTATGGGAATTAGTACCGCTCCGAATGTGCTATGATCATTGATTTAAAGTGGATCTTCAAAGTGAAGCTTGATGAGCATGGTGATGTGTTGAAAAATAAGGCTAGATTAGTGGCTAAAGGATATCGTCAAGAAGAAGGTATTGACTTTGAGGAATCTTTGCTCCTGTTTCTGTGATCGAAGCTATCGTAATCTTCTTGGCTAATGCGGCTAGTAAAAACATGGTTGTATAGTGAAAACCGCCTTTCTTAATGGTGATTTGAAAGAGGTGGTTTACGTCGGCCACCGAAGGGTTTTGTGAATCCAGAGCATCCTACTCATTTCTATCGCTTGAAAAAGGCCCTTTACGGTTTGAAGCAAGCTCCTAGAGCATGGTATGATACGCTGTCAAAGTTTCTTCTATCTACTGGATTCAGCAAGGGAGCAGTTGATCCGACATTGTTCACCAGAAAGTCAGGCAAACATTTAATTCACGTTCAAATTTATGTTGATGATATTATCTTTGCCTCGACTGACCCCAATGAATGTGATCATTTTTCAAATGAAATGGGTTCCAAATTTCAAATGTCAATGATGGGACAAATGTCATTTTTCTTGGGATTACTAATTTCACAAAGTCCCGGAGGCATTTTTATAAATCAATCTAAATATGCAAATGAGATTTTAAAGAAATGTGGATTTGTTTCATGTGACACCGTTGACACTCCCATGATTGAGTGTACCAAGCTGGATGAGGACCACTCAGGGATCATGGTAGATCAAACGAAATATCGTAGTATGATTGGATCCCCCGATGTACCTCACAGTAGCGAACCGGACATCTTGTTATTTGTGTGCATATGTGCTAGATATCGTGCTAAGCCTACTAAAATGCATCTTGAAGCGGTTAAACGGGTCTTTCGGTATCTCCAAGGAACCATCAATATGGGACTATGGTACCCGAAGGACACCGGTATGTCACTAACACCTATGCAGATCGATCATGCAGGATGTCAAGATACACGTCGAGAATGTCGTCAGGAGGTGCTCAGTTTTGGGTGATAAGCTTGTGAGTTGGTCTTCAAAGAAGCAAATGAGTACTTCTATTTCCTCTACGGAGGCTGAATACATAGCCATGTCATCTTGTTGTGCTCAAATCCTTTGGATGAGATCCCAATTATCCGACTATGGCTTTGAATTCAACAAAATCCTCTCTTGTGATAATAAAAGTGTCATTGCTCTCTCATGCAACAACGTTCAACATTCAAGAGCAAAGCACATTGATATTCGACATCATTTCATCCGGGAGCAAGTGGAAAACGGTGTGGTGGAACTCTATTTTGTGAAGTCAGAATACCAGTTAGCAGCCATCTTCACAAAAGCTCTTCCAATAGAACGTTTTGAGTTTATTCTTCCACGACTTGGCTTGAAAAGCCTTCAACCAGAAACACTCAAACGTCTTCAGGAGGAAGACGAGGAGTAAAGGTCTTTCTTCATCCATCTTTTTGTATATATTTATTCAAAAAGTAAAATACAAAATTATAAAACCAACAAAAAGCAAATAGAAAAATATAAAATCCTTCATAAAATCCATAAAAATCTGAAAAACTCAAAAAATCTCAAAAATTTTGTCTTTTTGTCATATCTTTCTTGATTCGATAATATCTACGGTCTTTGTGCTGTCATTCAAAGAATGACACGGGACTTTAGATGTTGTTCGAATGTTTTAAAAAAAAAAAAAAAAAAAAAAAAAAATTGGGAGAAAGTAAAACAATGGTTTATTGTCATTTCAGGCAGTAACCCGCTTTTCAAAGAATGAACAGAGCCATGCTTTATCTCATGTTCCAAACCTAATGCTCTGGTTCTAAAAACAAATGTTTGTCATTAACAAGACAAATGTTTAATTTCAAATATTTTTCCTTCTAATGATTCCTCTGAAAAATATTTACAATCTTATGAAAACTCAATTGTTTTGAAAACACTTCGGACTCTATGTTTGAAAATCAAAAGAACTTATCAAGTGTCAAAATCTCAATCCATCAATCAACAACTTTCGTCATTGATTGAGGGGGAGAATGATTTTTCAATTAAATCAAAAAGTGTTCTTTTCAAACAATTAGCACTTAAATGAGCAAGGTCTACTCTAAATGTTTTACAATACTTTACACAATTGGTTCAAGACCTCGGTTATTATTATGTTTTCAAAGGATAATTATGCATGTTTAATCAATGGAGTTTAAAGTCTCAAAATCCGATCCTTATCAGTTAAAACGTTTTCATAATCAAGTCACATTTCTCCTTAAAAGCTTTCAAAATCAATTTAAATCTATGAGAGATCACAAATCTCAAATGATTTGATAATTGTGATCGGGGGAGAATTTGTGATTTAAATTGATTTAAACGATAATTCGATAAATGGTTTCATAAGTGTTTAGCATGTTTTCCTCCCCGCGCGACAAACGATTTCAAATTTTCCATGCACATGTTGAAGGGGAGCATCTACTTTAAACCTCAAATTATTGAAACGTGATTGAATTGTCTCTAAGTGCGGTTCCTCTAATATGTGCAAAACTCTTTCAAACTTCGAGGCACATATTGAGGGGGAACAAACTTTTGAAAACCTCATCCTTCCTCAAAATGCTTTATCTACTCAAATTGATTGGGAAGTGATGATGATCATTTTAGAAAATGTTAATCAAAAGATTGGACCTTTCATTCTTAATTTAACGATTTCAAAGATCTCTTGCCTCCATGTGCTAAACAAATTCTGAATTTTTATGCATATGTTGAGGGGGAGCATTTCTAAAATATCAAAACAATTAAGATACAAAATGCTTTGATTCTATATCACAAGTATCTTGATTGATTTTCAAATGGTTTTCAATTAGTTTCAAGGTGGAAGAACTATATCAAAAGACCGACCATTTTACTTTATGCATGGAGTTATAAGGATGGTTAAGTTAGGTATTCGTTCCCACGATCCGCCAGAACCGGAGGGATCTACCCAGGGATAATCCAGTAGATAGTATAGAGTCCTTAGGTATGATGGAAAAAAGGAGAAAAATGAGAAATGGGAAGAGTGCGGTCTGAGACTGAGCTAGTACTGGAATAAACCCAACAAGGTTCTAGTAATGAAGTCTCGGTAAGCACTAAAGGGGTTGAAGAATGAAAAAGAAATGAATATGAAAAGGGTGAAAAGAAATAGCCCTCCAATAATTCAACCTTAGGGCATATACCGGGTTCAATTCATATATTACTGGTGGTTACCAAGGTAACATCGGTATTGAAGACAAGACGTCATGGACCCAGTGACGCACTGCACTTCAACTTTCCAAACCACTCAAGTTCCTCTTAAAAGGACTTGTTTTACTCTCACGGGGAACCGACATAATCTATCGACTTTCTCTTAGAGATTGTCGATTTTGAAGAAGGAGACCCTCTCCCTAGTCTCCGGCATAGGAACCAAATATGCACAATTGAGTCTAGAGCCACGAGATCATCAATAAATCTCATTAGGACACTTTCAATGAAGACTCTCTGATTCACACAATGTGGAAAGAGAGATTATATCTTATGAGTCCTACGCATTATCCTTGTGGTATTGCCAGAACATCTGAGTGATATGCATACATATTTACAATGAAGATGGAAAGCCTTCTGGAGCCAACATCAAACAAGCTCCTGGTGGATGGCATGTGAGATCTATACAATAGATCAACCATGTGACAAGTGAACAGAAACAATGGGGCGATTCAATCTTTTGAATCAATCTTGGTTCAGGTTATGGATTGACGGATACCTTTGAAAAAACCGGTCGTTGTGCTTAAAAACTCTTTTCTCTAGCACATCGACTGTGTACAAATATTTAAAATTAAAAGGTGTTTATGATTGATAATTGATTTTCATTAAAACCTTCGTTGTATTGCAAAAACAATTTCTATTGAGCGATACGCGATTGTTTTTCAAATCTCTTTTTATCAATCAGTGAATCTCAATTCGCTGGTTCACTCACTCCGTTTTGTCTTCTTTGAGACGTTCCGGTTTGAGAACGGCTAGAGCAGCTGCGAAACCCTGTCAAGGAAATTCTTCGAATTATACCGATCACAGTGCATTGTACGATCAACGGGAACCGTGGGCGTGTACCTCAATTCAACAAAAGTGATCAGAGACACTCTTGTGCACTTTATTGCTAACTGTTTTATGCAGGAACACCCGACGCTTGCACCGATCAGAATGGAGAGGTCAATCCATAGCCGCATGCTCACACAACACATTCATTCCAAAAGAAATCATGATTAGTGCATCAATGACTCTGATATTTTCACTCCATGCTTCGCTACGCTGCGCCAATATCATGAATCAACGAAGCTTCCGCTACTCTGATGAGTATATATCATGATCCAGAATGTGAGCATGTCGGTCCAAATGTCACAACACCACAAAGGATGAGTAAGAGATTAATGTGGCTGATGATCTCAAAGCTGACTCAAAAACTCAGTATCACGTGGATCAGTTAAAGACCTCCACTCAGATTACCCTAACATGCAAAAATGAAGAATCAAAGACTACGAGCTACAGAACAAAGAACATGAACAAGAATCCAAGAACAATCTCAATGAAATATCTGTTTGCATTCTATGTAATTATAATGTGTGTTTTAGGTGACCTCCCTTAGGGGGAGATTGTTAGGATTTGGAAAATCCAGTAGAGTTAAAGTGTCAGTCACCTCAAGTATATGTAATCGTTAGAAAGCTTGTAGTCGTAGTTATTTGATGTTAAGTAGTATTTAGTTAAGTAACACCGTGGAGGACGGACGGGTCTTTACCCCCTGTATGCCTGATCCACAACCCGTCGGTGGCTTTTATTGTAAGACTAAAAATACTCTCTACCTCCCAAGGTAGAGAGTTGGAGCTCATAATAAGATTTTTCTTTCTCTCACTAAAGTTCCCAAACCTCTAACTTTCTCTCTCTAGAAAATCATCTGTACGCCTACTTGTGTTTGTGTTATGATGTGTATGTGAAATCCAATATGTTACACTTTCCTGGACTTCTAAGGACGAATTTGAGAGCTTAAGAGCTTTGTTTAATGAGTAGAGAGAGTTGTATTGAAGTGTGTGTCTCATATGCTCACAAGAGGTCTCTATTTTTATTAGTTCCAAGGCCTAGGGTATTAATTGCTGAACTTGGCCTCCAAGGAGTTAGGAAGGGACTAGAATATACCAAGGGAAGGACCTAGAATCGTTTGGATGCAAAGAGGAAACTTAGTGATGAAGATTTGGCAAAAACAGGCTCTCCAACCAGATCGGTCACATGACCAACCGATCCGGTTGGTCTTCTACAAAGGTTCCAATCGTTCCGGTTGCGGGCGGCGACCGAACGGTTGGGTGGGCACTTTTTGGTCGACTTCCAACCGATCCGGTTGCTGTTTCAACCGATCCGGTTGGTCTCCCTGAATCACGAAAAATTGATCCTTACTTTGTTTTGACTTGTAGAACTTGGTTTTTCAATCACTTTGGTCTTCAATGGTACTTGAGATACTGATTTGTGCTTGACATGCTTCACTGAAACGAAAATCCTTTAATTGTTGAACATTCCTTTACTTTTCCTTCCGTTTCCCTGCACTTGGTTATAAACACTAGACAAACATCTTTTGATGCTATTAAGCACTGAAATCGCTAAATATAACCAAATAGCATATACAAAAGCACACATAACGCTACTGAAAACATGTACAATCTGAGCGTTATCATAAACCGTGAAACTACTAGGACCTCATTCTTCTAAACTCTGATATTTATATAAATCGAATGATAAATCTTTTAAAACGACTCCATTAGAGTTCGTTTTCTATTGTTATGACTATTGTGCCATGAAGTAACACCCAGTTTGAATTCCACTTGGTATCACGAAATTGGGGGTGTTACATAATCCACCCTCATTACATATGATCATAATGCTTCTAACTTTCATTTGTTGTAAGCATACTCCCGAACTGATCCTCCAAAGCAAGCCTAGAGATCTTGCATCCTTACCTACTGAAGTGATCACCCATCACAAGCATACAAGTACATGAAGATCTTCTACAACAAGCTTGGAAAACTTGTCATCTTCATTCATAGAAGACTAACTACGTCATGCTTAGTGTTCTTGATGTTTAGTTTAGGATTTCTTATCCATTAGACACATTGTCTTGGATATTGTCTAGTATCATATTCTTGTATCTATGACTAGACTAGATGGTTTATGTGTTTGTGCCATAAAACACAAGGTTTGTTATGTTGGGCCACAAAACATAACGGGTGTCATAGACATAAGTGAAAGATGTCTAAAGGGTCAAGGCTAAAGGCATTAGTGAAGGGTGCCTAGAAGTCAAGTCATAAGGCATTAGTGAAGGGTGCCTAGAAGTCGAGTCAAAGGCATTAGTGAAAGGTGCCTAAGGTGTACATTCGATATGGTGTGGTTCGATGTACAAGTTAGATTAGTATTGAGTCAAAGGATATTGATATCCTTGTTGATGTTGTCATAAGGAGTGGATCTCCTTAGGGATAGGATTCGTATTGGTCGGGAAATGGTTCCTCCTTTGTAATGGAACCCGGTATCTAGCCTTGTACCGGATAAAGTGTAGGCGACGTTGTGAGGTTTGGTTCTACCTCGTGGAAGAACTCGGTGTTTAGCTTAGTACCGAAAAGTGTGTTTAAGCGACGTTGTGTAAGGTTTTCAGAATGGAGTTTGTTGATCTAGTGAAGCAACTATCGAGTAGGTGACTCGGGAGTGGAGTAGGGCAAGGAAGGTGTCCTTGTAGCCGAACCACTATAAATCCTCGTGTTGGTTTGTCTATCCTTTTACTTATCGCTTTACATTGTTTATTTTCTATGTGGTTGATGTCTATGTTTGTGATACATACTTGGTCTTTCATATAGTCATAAACTATATTTAACACTTTACATATTATGACACGCTTGATCAAGAAAAAGCAACCGGACTAATAATGGTGAAACTTGATTTATAATAAACCATTAATCTTGCGGAATCTTATGTGATATTAAGGGGTTGGCCTTACATGCCGTAATGCGTTAAATGTATCCTCGCGTCGAGATTAGCAAATGCAATGGTTTATACTATATTTGATACAAAAGTTTTAAGTTTGAAACAATAACGTATTCACCCCCCTCTACGTTTTCACAATTGGTATCAGAGCGGGTTGAATCTAGTTTTTAAAACAAATGGTTTTAAAAACGAGTAAGGTCCTTGTATCAAATTTTTGGTGAAGTCTAGCATAATATGAAAAGTGTTTTGTTGATTTTTTTCTTTGAAGTTTTGTTGTTAGATATCTTGTTAATTAAGCTTGAATAAAGGTAAAAATGGGTTATATAACTTCACTAAAAAGTGTACAAAGGTTAAACCTTTTCATCGGGTCAAAACATGCATTTTTGTATTTCTGTGTCAGATCCGCGGATATCTCAGTTTACACTGGACGGATCCCTCAAGCAAGGGATCCGTGGTACAGAAGACAGTTTTTGTCTGAATTTCAAAAATTCATAACTAATTAACCGTAAGTCGTTAGAAGTCGTGCCACTTATTGTTTTAAAGGTATTTGAGTCTACTTTCATTTAAAAATGATTTCATAAACTGATTCAAAACAAAAATTTACAGAATAATTGATTTATAATAGAAAGTCATTTTTCGGTCATAACTTTTGCACAAACTTTTGATCTAATTAGAGACAGATGTTTTCGTCTTTGAATAACAATGTGTCCTCTTTTGAAATTAAGGTTTTGATCATATTTATAAAGGGAACTAAGCGAGATTGGTATACATGTCTAACACAAAGGGATGAAAAGAACTTTCGTATGCTATGCTAAATGATAAATTGTCTTCCTTGCATTACTTGATTATTTGCTTATCTCAAATAGCTTTTGTGCTTGTTTGATTGAATAACATATGTGGTTTCCTTACCTTTCTATTCATTCTCTTGCTTGTCGATTTAGTAATATTCTACTAATCAATGTGCTACTTGAAGGAGTGTTTGGGATAACATCTAGTTGTGTCGAAAATGTTAGTTTTATAAGTTGAAAATTGTTTAAAAAATATAACACACTAAATGGATTTTTGATTGAGTTTGTCATGTGTGCAACATAAATGTTTTCTGTGCTTATATAAATTTTTGATTTCATATTTTCTTATATCGTTTTCTAAAAACAACAACAATGTACATCGGATCATAACCTACACTTGTGTTGATGATGTATTCTCCCGTTTTCCTTTTCATGATCGCTCTCCAAGCTTCATAGTAGGATTAACAACTTGATTATTTCATCCGATATAATCAAGTAAATTATTTTGCAATGCAAATATAATTGTTCATATCCGAAAGTCCAAACTCTAGCTTTCCAACAACATATGCTGAACTAGCTCATCCAACCATTTTTTTGTTCACCATATGGACAACTTTTAATTTTTTTTACACCTTCGTCACCTTAGTTGTTTCAAGTATAATATTAATAAAAACAAAGCAAACTATCATCATTGTTACTCTTCGATAGGCCATTGTAGGAATATAAATTTTTCTAACTTGATAATGAATACTAGAGAACTTATTACACTAGAAACTCAATTTGACCTAACGGTTGAATTGCTTCCTTGATAGAAGTTGGGTATGTGGAATCGCCCGTAAAAATGGTAGTTTTTAGCCGTAATTGAGCACCGCTAGTAATATTCTCATATTCATTCTTTCACTTGAGAAATTTATACTCCTATGTTTTCCTAAAGTAAGTTTACAATGGAAATACTTTGCATTGTCTTAGGATTACTAATCAAGCAAGTTGTAAAATTAATTTTTCTTTTAATTAATCACAACCACTTGCCTCATCAAGCGATTGTCTTGCTTTGATCGAGAAGAGCTACATGACTTCATGGACGAAGCTCATTGTATGCTAATCATCATCCGTAATAACTAGATTGTCCTAAACTAGCACCTCACAACTCTTTTGTGTTGAACACCATCATGTGATCTTTTCTTTCAAGACACATACCTTGCATGTCATTGTTAATGTAAATGATTTACTAATCTAGACCGTAAATTTGTTTTAGGATTCTTGAATAGTGCTTGTTAAGTTTGCTAAACCTTTGTGTTATTTGTGAGCCCAATCTCATTTGATTGCCTATATGTGATCTCTACATGCTCTCCTTGCTTTGCTTAACGTGTATACATGTGTGCTTGCTGTAAAAATCATTAGCTACCATCAATCATTTTCTCTTGATCATTTAAGTCATTCTTCATGTAAGACACTTAATAGACTGAGTAACTTAGGATATGTAGGTTCTAGACCTTGCTAGAACCCAATCACCTCTTTTTCACCTCATCTATTAGCCGGATCCCTAGACTTAAGCTAGCCGGATCCCTCTAGTGAGGGAATCGGTGGAACCGTGGAACAGTAAGTACATTATCTATTTAGATAATCATTTCAAATTTCCTTTTTTCACACAAGCACTTGTTCAACACTTATAATTATCATTTTCTTATATGTTTATAAATGAGTTGCATTTGTATGATTCCTTACGTGTTCTTTCTTTTCGTTTCATGATTTTATGTGAACAATTTATCCATTTGTATAAATGTTTTCCTTTTGTACTAACTATTTTGGATTCTTGTAGGATGACAATGGTCGATTTCATCATCAAGTCAAGTTGTGCTCATTCGCAAATTTTCTTTATATTCCTAATATTGCATCATCCTAACCATCTTACTCCACTTTTATCACTACTCACAAAGTCATCATATCTACCACCTCTATTGATTCATCAACAAAGTCAAAGATTCACCTTGATACCTTTCATCACCTCTACCACAACTTTCGTACCTCTAAGTCATAATGATGATTTCTATCATTATCACCGCGTCCAAGGTCTAGTTCATGAACTACGTGATGAAGTATGTCTCATTTTCTACCACATCCTACTTGTGTCAACCACAACCTCAAACCATAAGCTACTTGTGTCAACCACATCCTACAAGTGTCTCACTACCACTACAATTCATGGTCGGTCAACCATCCTCCACAAACATCTATGTTGTCAAAAGCCAAGTGAATTTTGTAATGAAATGCGTCTCATCCCTAAGCACATTTTTTTTACCTTGAACAAACCTTACAACCTCTAAACCAACCATGAAGATGAAAGTAGTAGGGTTATTCTCTTTTTGACACTAATCCTTTCTTTGTAGGTTCATATATATTTACTTTGATGTGTATGTGATTCTCGTCTATTTATGAATGAAATTTTACACTAATATTTTTTGTAGGTTATTCTTGACACCCTCGAGCTAGGGGGAGCTTTCGTCGAGCATTTATAAAGTGCATCATATGACTTACTCATCCAAAGACGAATATAATTTTGCACTAATTTTTGTTTTGTAGATTTTCAAAACACACTAGAAGAACTTGACGCTTTCAATAAAGGGGAGTTTTTCGTCAAAGCAAAAACATTGCAAATTTTGCAATAATTTCGTCTTAGTCTTCCTAAAATACTTGACGCCCTTAACAAGGGGGAGCAACCGTCAAGGGGGAGCATGCACACATTCATTCTTAAAAATTCCTTTATGTTTCAACAAAAGGGAGATTTCTTTCTCATCACTTATTACTTTTTTTCTTTCTTTAACACTAACCTTGATGTAGGTTAAGCCTAAAAAATTTGATCCATTGAGCCGTTGGCAATAATGGTTATAATTCAAAGGATCTTTCTATTTTTTTTCTTTTTGTGTGATTCTCTAGGTTCCTCTTAAAGGCGAGATCACCACCTCTTGAAGACGTGCAAGCTCAAGGTCATGAGTTGCTAAGCTTCGTCATTAGTGTTTCGTGTTGAAGGTATTGGCGTTGTGTGCCAATTGGAGAAATAAGGTGTCTTTTAATTTAACTTCACTAGGGATGATGCAAACTCGCCATTCTTGGGAGAAATTAATTTTAAACTCCAAGGACACACCATTTTTGTTTCGACAAAAGGGGGAGAAGAGTGTAAACAGAGAAGGTAATGTATAGGAAGTACGGACACAAGTAACTTTGACATTTTACCTATCTATTACGTTTACATATATTTTGTCATCATCAAAAAGAGGGAGATTGTTAGTGCAAATATTACGATATTTAATCTATACATTCTCATTTGTTTTGTTGATGATAAACATGTAACTTGTAATGCATAACGTAAAATGTATAAGTTACTTGTAATTATATTTTGTCTCAGCACCTCTCGACAACTCAAGTCCTTGTATGCTACAACACAGGTTCGTACATGTTTGTTATGTTGCTTTATGATCAAACCCCCAACAAACCATTAAAACATGTTTAGTTAAATAGTTTATGTATAAAAACTAGTGTTTACATATTGGGTAAATATATACATAACTAGTATGTATTATAAGGGTTATGGTACAAAAAAGTTACTAAAGTTTCTCAAAAATTTGTCCTAAGTTACTATAGTTTCATTTTGTTCATCCAGGTTACTGAACTTTGAAACTTTGTTCACTCAGGTAACCGAACTTATAAAAGTATACATCCAGGTTACTAAAATTTGAAAATCTCTTCACTCAGGTTACTGAACTTATCAAAAAATATACGTTCAGGTTACTCGGACTACCACTGAATATATCGAAGTGTATGCTCCCGAAAGTTCAGTAACCTAAGTGAACAAAATGAAACTATAGTAACTTAGGACAAATTTTTGGAAAACTTTAGTAACTTTTCTGTACCATAACCCGTATTATAATGGGTAATATAAATGGGTAGAAACTTAAGTATTTGACCCATTGACCAAATACATTGAATGTAGTTGGGTAAAACCCAAAGTCCAAGACCCATACCCAATGTCTAAATACATTGTACCTTGGTGGGCACTCAAAACCATGGACTAGATGCATTGCATCTTGTAGATACATCGAATCTACTAGGTACCCATAACCCATAACACATAACCCATGACCCATGAACCAAAACCCATGGGTAACTATGACTAGACTAGATGGTTTATGTGTTAGTGCCATAAAACACAAGATTTGTTATGTTGGGCCACAAAACATAACGGGTGTCATAGATGTGTCATAGACATAAGTGAAAGATGTCTAAAGGGTCAAGGCTAAAGGCATTAGTGAAGGGTGCCTAGAAGTCAAGTCACAAGGCATTAGTGAAGGGTGCCTAGAAGTCGAGTCAAAGGCATTAGTGAAAGGTGCCTAAGGTGTACATTCGATATGGTTTGGTTCGATGTACAAGTTAGATTAGTATTGGGTCAAAGGATATTGATATCCTTGTTGATGTTGTCATAAGGAGTGGATCTCCTTAGGGATAGGATTCGTATTGGTCGGGAAATGGTTCCTCTGGTATCTAGCCTTGTACCGGATAAAGTGTAGGCGACGTTGTGATAGGTTTGGTTCTACCTCGTGGAAGAACTCGGTGTTTAGCTTAGTACCGGAAAACGTGTAAGCGACGTTGTGTAAGGTTTTCTCCGCCGAGAATGGAGTTTGTTGATCTAGTGAAGCAAATATCGAGTAGGTGACTCGGGGAGTAGAGTAGGGCAAGGAAGGTGTCCTTGTTGCCGAACCACTATAAATCCTCATGTTGGTTTGTCTATCCTTTTACTTATCGCTTTACATTGTTTATTTTCTATGTGGTTAATGTCTATGTTTGTGATACATACTTGGTCTTTCATATAGTCATAAACTATATTTAACACTTTACATATTATGATACGCTTGATCAAGAAAAATCAACCGGACTAATAATGGTGAAACTTGATTTATAATGAACCATTAATCTTGCGGAATCTTATGTGATATTAAGGGTTGGCCTTACATGCCGTAATGCGTTAAATGCATCCTCGCGTCGAGATTAGCAAATGCAATGGTTTATACTACATTTGATACAAAAGTTTTAAGTTTGAAACAGAAACGTATTCACCCCCCTTTACGTTTTCACAAAAATGATGTTGGTATTTGTGTTCATGCTGCAGATAAGTTTTTCACATCAAAGTGTCATGAGTAGAAAACACTAAACACACTTGAGTGGAAGCTTAATTCTACAATACTTGTGCATGGCTTGATACACATCATGGTAAGGTTTAAAAATTGACTGGTTGATAATTGAAAGGGCTTGACAAGGGCATGAAAATATTGATTACAGTGAATAGGAATTAGTATACAGAGATCAACATTTGGACCATTCATTTTTTAAAATTAGTCGATTTTATACGTTATACATTGCATATTATTCAAACCATAATGAGACAATCTTTACAACATAACTTTTGACCATTCATTGGTAATACGTTTAAGTACTGCTATTATGGGTCGTTACTACTGCTTGTAGTGACTTACTACTGCTGTCCACTTGAACTTACTACTGCTCGTCATATCCATTTGATGTGGTGGAGCATTTGGTCCAACCACAATATATTCATCTTGCATGTACCTGAAATCAAGTTCATCACAAAAGAAACACTTTTTCCATGTTGAGTAAGGGGAATAAACCCTCAAACAAAAATAAAATAAAATGCAATCAAACAGTTGAATTTTGTGTCCTCCAAACGACAATAACAAAGAATGCAAAAAATAGTTTTAATCCAATGTACTTTTCCTGTCCTAAGTATTTAATTTAAAAAGGATTCTTGGGGTCCAGCCTGTTGGGACTCACTCTGAATCTCCTATCAGAACCCTGACCACAAAATATATAAAGGAAACCATGTTAATATGAGGACATACATAAAAAATGAGTGACCAAATGATCTGCGCAACATGTGATTACCATCTTGTCTTCTTCTTGTCAGTTGTGGTGATGCCTTCACCATCTTGGTCACCATCTGTAGTTATGACGTCCGCGTCCGAATATTCAATAGTTTCCCTGCAAAAAATGAAAGCATGGTTGTCATGTTAACTTTACTGCATCAATAAGAGGTTTAAGGCCAAAATTCTAGAATTGGTTTCTATTTTTTTGTCACCAACGGTTATATGGTTTACTGACCTTTTTTTCCCTTATCATCTGTAGGCTTGGACTTGATCAGCCGTTTGAATGATGAGCCTGATGCTGCAGTTTTTTTCTTAGTTGGGGTGATGGATTCATCACCTTGACCATCATCCACAGGCATAAGCTCATTTTCCGCTTCTGGATCTTCAATATCCACACTGCAAACAATGGCACCATGTTAGTCACGTGCATTTAATTGCAGAAGTAGGAGCCTTTAAAGAAACGCACGTTGTCCCGTTTTGTATTTTTTTTCCTAGGCAAATATTATGCTTCGCTTACCTATTTTTTTCTTATCCATTGTAGGCTTGGACGGTGTAGCAACTGATGAGGCTCTGGTATGCGGGTTGGATAATGCACCTGCAATAACAGGTCCATCATCAACGGTGCTTGAACTTGCCGTTTCCACTGACGGATGAGGCGGGTCCACTGTCCAACACATAAAACTCTCAAAGGTTCCATACTCATAATAGGTATGAGTCCTTATTTCAAAAACATGTGTTGTTCTAATGAGGTTGGCTATAGCAGCTGGTAAGTTTTCATCATCTTCCAAACTCTTTATAGTAAGGCATGATTAATGGTGTTCAGGGGTTGGGGGTGGAAGTAAACAGGGAGTTTATAAATATACCTCATCCTCCTTGTCCAATAATGTTGCAGTTGGGAACTTCACCAATTCACTTGAGGCCTCACAAAAAATGACACCACCTTCTGCTCGGTATCATCCGCGATAACAAGCTCAAGGCGATACCTGACGAGAGTATGTTGCAAATGGTATGAGTCAAGGTGAGTCACTTTATTTATTGGATACAAATGCATACACTATAAGTGGCAAACATAACATTACCTTATTACCGGGTATTAAATGTGCCTATCACATGAATCATACCAAAACCGACCATTCCTTCTAGTAGCACCTTTTTTGCACTTGTCAGCTCCACATGATGGAAAATTCCATCCTTTCCTAGTACGCATATTCTCAATCTTGACCTTATAGATGAAAGTTGCAGACTGGGTAGAAATAAAATATATCAATATTATCCAGTGTAAGGAGTCTATAGAGATGGTGGATGCTAAAGAAGGAATGCATCATTTTTTCGATTGCGGGCCCACATGAGTAGATTCTTGATTGTCCCTTCCCTTGGTTCAGAGTTGTCTACACGCGAAGCTGCTTTTGAAGACTCAACACTGCTAACAAACAGGTAAACTATTTGTATAATTTTGTGGGTTGTAGGAAATTTTCAACAATAAACATCAAATTCATACGATTTCGTACCTGATGTTTGATTTCAATACTTTGATTGCAGGGATGTCAACAGCATCCAGTATCTGGGTGGATGAACTACTGGATAAATAGAGCTTATCTAGAAGGTAACATTAAAAATTAAATTAGCATCAGAAAGTTGTATAACATGGAAAAGTTAAATAGTCCAACGCCATTTTATAATATTTTGCAGATGCCGAGGTCACCACAAAAGCACACAGCCCTACATGTTTTGCCTTCTTATCAATCAATATATCACCAAGACCTCCCCATAGAGTCAACCGTATTGATTGGCCCCTTGTTGCACATGAAACAAAATTAAAACTACCGGTGAGTTTCTTAATAGATATTGGCAAAAAAAAGTCATCAATTTTACAACACCAACTGTAACAAATAAAAATATCAACCTATGATTTGCCAGGTAGAAATCAAGGTTTTTAGAGCCTGTTTTACTATGGTTCATCATTCCAACGTTCGTCACATAGCCTGCAACAACTAAAAGGTAATAGTTTTTATGGCAACAGTATTTAAGGTCAAAAAAATTGAACATACATAATCAATTACTAAATTACCAATGAGATACTTGTTGTTTGTAAGTTCAATATGATCAAAATCCACCAACTGGAAAAGATATTTGACAAACCCTTCAGACTTAACCACAGCTTTCCTTATGGTAGTTGCTCCATCAAACTCAAGCATAAAGGTATCATCCTTCCTAATGTGAAAGTCTTCCTTGTAATGCATTACTACAAAAATTTTTTTACTGAATACACACCCCCCTCTTTTAACCTCAAGAAATTTTGAGCCACCGTTCCCCTAGAAGTACAATGGATAACATTACCCTGCAACAAAAGGATGTTAAAAGTTGTTGCTAAACAATATAGAAATTTGAATTTTTTTTTGTATTGCTATTACACAGTTTTTTTAAAACCTGCAACAGAAACATGTTAAAAGGTATTGCTGAACACTATAGATTCTTGATTTTCTTGTTATCTGTATTGCTATTACACAGCTTTTTTAAATAGGAAGTTCAATATACCTTAGCATCAAATACCAAGAAATCAGTGCTCAAGTATCGGCCGGTAATAGAATTTACATCCACATTCTACACAGCATGAACACAATCGTACCAGTAACATCCTGGTTTAGTTCATCCAGGAACAATTCAGAATTTAGGCCTCCAGTTTTTGCAGCCATGATGATATACTAAATGGATCTTTTAGTTTTAGTGATACTGGACTCACAATGTGTGGACAGGCAATGGGCTTCACGACTCATTTATGTAGCCTCCATTTAAGAGGGATGTAATTGAAGATTGATTTGTATTCTTTGAGGGTGCAAAATTGCAACCCTTTTGTGTTTCATAACTGCAGATTGAGGGTACAAAATTGCAACCCTTTTGTGTTCCATAACTGCATATTTGATTGCAAGAATTGGATGTAATTTAAGATTGATTCGTATATTTTGAGGGTTCAAAATTGCAGCCCTTGGGTTTCGTAACTGCATATAATTGATCGCATTCTTTGTGGGTGCAAAATTTCAGCCCTCGGGTTCCATAACTGCAGATTTGATGGCAAGCATTCAAGATGAGTTGGATGCAAAATTCATTGCACTAACAAAAACATGTAGTTATTTGGTGTGCAATGTCTTGTTTGTATCGTACTTTCCTTTGTGCACAAACACTCTTCCACATTAAATTATGGGTCCTAAGCTTTAAGTAGTATAGATGGGTGATTCAAAACAATCAACACGAATTGAGCCTATTTGGTAGGGGCTTTTTGGGGAGCTGTTAGCTTTTCGTTACAAAGATAATCTCCTCTAAAATAAGTAGTTTCGTTTAGATACATTGGGTTTTTTAGAGAGCTGTTAGCTTTTTGTTGCAAAAATAATCTCCTCTAAAATAAGTAGCTCCGTTTGGATACATTAACTTCAAGCTTTTATTTCAAACAAATAACTCTTAAATGAAAAGCTGATTCATGAGGCTTTTAAAACATCTTGGAGCTGTTAAAACTTTAAGTTACTGATATACCCTCCAAACATTTATTTACAATTATAAATATGTCCTTTTATGTCATTTTACATCTTATAATTATGTTTAACAACTAACTTACCAAACACTTTTATTGAAAAAAAGATACAGTTTGTAGCTCATGTTAACAGCTTACAGTTAACAGCTTATAGCATACAACTTACAACTACTTTTGCCAAACATACCCATTAACTTTAAGCTTTATTTTATTCAAATAGCTCCTAAATGAAAAGTTGATTCATGAAGTATTTTAAACATCTTAGACCTGTTAAAACTTTAAATTACTGATATAACTTCCAAGCATTTGTTTACAATTATAGATATGTCTTTTTATATCACTAGACGAGTACCCGTGCATAGCAACGAGATTTTATAGCGACATATTGTTTTTTTTAAAAAAAAGTTTATGGGTTATAAGATTTGGGGATTAAACATAATGTTTTGAAACCCGGTTTGACCCGGGTGGTTCAACCGGTTAAACCGTTCCGGTAAAAAAACGGGTCGATTTAAACCGAGTCAACCCGACGGGTTGGGTAAAAAACGGGTCAAATTTAAAACGGGTCAACCCACCGGGTTTAAAGCGTCTCGGGTCAAAAAAGGTTTTTAATATGTATTAATAGCTTCCTTTTGAAATATATGTTTTCAACATTTCCGTTTTGAGTTTCAACTTTTCACTTTTTGCTTTTTGGTTTTTCCTTTATATATAGTAATGGTACCCGCGCGTTGCGGTGGCGGGTAACCTGAAACGATTAATCGGATAAATAGATCTCGATAAGACCTGATTCACCAATTTGTATCAGTTTAAACGGGCCATCTCTGGTTCGTTTTCGGATAGCTTTTATTGCTTAGCCAAACCGGTGGCGACACCGGTTCCCGGTTGAACCCGTTGGTTCGGTCCAATTTTCAAAACTATATGTACTTTCAACTTGTTAGCTTATATGAAGCTTTGTGTGTTTTATTAATTTGTATAATGTATATAATAACATGTATTTTTCATTCTAAGGTGTTTTAAAAATAACATTAATTAATGTGTTTAATTATTTTATATTTTGGATTATGTTGCAGTTTGTTTAAATTGTACATTGTGAAAATTTTATTGTATTTTTAGTAAGGGTGTTTTAATCGGTTGTTTTAATTTGGTACATATGCTTTTAATTGGTTGTAAAATGTGAATAAATTATTGTACTTTTAAGTAATGATGTGTTTTAATAATAGTATTAATTACACCATACATTTCTCTTATCTTTGACTTTCAACATTTCATTTTTTAAGGTTTAACCGTTTTTCTTTTATACGTAGAATAGATTTTACACCTTATAATTACATTTAACCACTAACTAATTATCAAACACTTTTATCAAAAAAAAAAAGAAAAAAAAAAAAAAATACGGCTTGTAGCTCATGTTAACAATTTTGCAATGTACAACTTACAATTTACAGCGTACAGCTTACAGGTAGTTTTGCTACTATATATTTCATCAATGCAAAAGTTCAAAATTAAATGTTAATTAATGTACAAGTTTTTTAACACAAAAATGGTAATTATTTACTGTCTTTGACCAATTAGCAGAATAGTTACTATGGATATATTTTTAGAAAATATATTTGCATTAATTGTGTATCGCTTAGAATGCTTATAAATTGACAAACTTTCAGCAACTTTGTAATCAACCTTATAATAAGTCTCATTAATCTTAATTCTTTGTCAGCTTAATCATGAAAATCACCATGCTAAGTGTCTGTTTTCTTTTTGTACTTGTTGTACAAAATGATTTATATTCAACCGAAGCCTCAAGAGTGAGAATCGTGCTACAGGGATCCGTGACTAGCCCTGGCGCGGGTCAAAAGGTCCCAAATATAACTGGTTGGCTCGACCGTAAGGAATCAGGGCCGAGCCCCCCAGGAGAGGGTCATGGTGTCCCATCTAGTGTCCCAAATCCACCCAGTTGGCTCGCACAAAAGGAATCTGGGCCGAGCCCTCCGGGAGAGGGTCACGGTGTCCCACCTATTGTCCCAAATCCGCCAGGTTGGCTCGCACAAAAGGAATCTGGCCGGAGCCCTCCAGGGGAGGGTCATGGTGTCCCATCTAGTGTCCCAAATCCACCCAGTTGGCTCGCACAAAAGGAATCTGGGCCGAGCCCTCCAGGAGAGGGTCACGGTGTCCCACCTATTGTCCCAAATCCGTCAGGTTGGCTCGCACAAAAGGAATCTGGGCCGAGCCCTCCAGGGGAGGGTCACGGTGTCCCACCTATTGTCCCAAATCCGCCAAGTTGGCTCGCACAAAAGGAATCTGGGCCGAGCCCTCCAGGAGAGGGTCACGGTGTCCCACCTATTGTCCCAAATCCGCCAAGTTGGCTCGCACAAAAGGAATCTGGGCCAAGCCCTCCAGGAGAGGGTCACGGTGTCCCACCTATTGTCCCAAATCCGCCTGGTTGGCTCGCACAAAAGGAATCAGGACCAAGTCCCCCAGGTGAGGGTCACAAGGTGCCAAATCCACCTGGTTGGCTCGTTGACAAGGCGAAGGCCACGGTGTCCCACCTGGTGCACCTGGTGGAGGCCGATCATAGACAGTAGCATTTTCAAATTTCTAGTGTTATTTGCTAGTTTTTAATTATATTTGAGTGAGCTTAATATTATGTAGTCATTTGAGTTTAAGACATAATATATATGTTTGGACGTTTTGTTGGTTTTCGCTTATATGCATGCACGCTGAACTATGCATGCGCAACACAACTAATCTTTTCTAACAACATTGTATCAATATATGATAGGATTTGCTAAACAATACCGCTTGTCAATAGTTAAAACAAATATAAAAGGAAATTTAGACTCTATTAAATTAAGTCACACATATTTAACGTAATTTACATATTAATTTATTGTGCATTAAATACACAAGTACTTTAAATATGAAAAAAATATGTTACTTAGTATATATGATTACAAACAATGTGTCACTTAGCTTAAACATATATACATCAAAATTCTATAATCTTAATTAGACTATATAATATATGGGTTTTTTTTAACTTGTACTGTATTATAATGACACAAGTTTAGAGCATTGAATAAACATATTTGTTCTTTTAAATAAATGTATTTCTATATAAAACAATGACAAATTTGATAAGCATAACAAATTTAGAAAACTATTAATATCAACCAACATATAAATATGATAATTTGTGTTTGTTTATGATTATTAAAAGCTTATGCCCCCATTGCACAAGTTAGAAAATCCCATACTATATATACACCTTGATCAGTAGTCAACTTTGAGATCAACGTAAAAGGTAGTTTACAATACGATCAGATTATATAATATGCATGCAAACCAATGTCTGTTGCGGTCATGCGAAAGGATTTATTGAATTATTTAGTTTGACCTTGACATACAAGTATAGCATTATCACCGAAAGGTAAACATGCGGGAGTGCTGAATCATATCACTTCGGAAGATCTCGGAAAGCTTGGGCGCTATGCACCAAAAGGTAATTGTTCTTCAAAGTTTCATTCATTAAAAGCTAGCCGAACAGTCATATTTAGAAACAAGGAAAAACCGCATAAGTCAAAATGGCAAAACAAAAAGCACTGGATAATAAGATTATCCAAGACATCACATAGACGGCCAGCGGCCCAAATACGACTACACATTGTTCTGTGGCCAGTAGCCCAAAAAATGATAACATATTGCTAGGTTAACCAAATGGACTAAGGATCAAATAACAAGAAAACTTAAAATGAGAAGGATGAGAAATAACTATAAACACACATTAGAGATGCATCGACTTCAATTAGATGCATCTCTAATCTTTTAGATGCATCCTAATATACTTTCTAGCAAAAAATTAGATGCATATACATATATTAGATGCATTTCATCAAGTTAGACAAATCCTATGTATTTTTCGTCCCCCTGGGTCAAATTTATTCCTAGTACCACTTTGCATCGTTTTCACTTCAAAATCACTTTCAAAACTAGTTGGGATGCATCTAAATGTATAGAGATGCATCTAATCCAAGTCGATGCATCTCTAATGTGTGATTATAGTTATTTCTCATTCTTCTCATTTTTAACTTTCTTCTCACTGGATCCTTACCCTAACCGAATGAAATAAATTGTTTACATAACCAAATGAAAGACATGGAAAGCTGAGGTGGGGCCGGAATATCTTCAGCAACTGGCGGAACTTTTGACCCAGGAAGAGTGACGGAACTTCAGAAGACTTGGTTGCTTCAGCGTCAGACGCGTCCGACGGCTCAAGCGTTTTCTACCAAGTAGGAACATCAGGAAAAAGATTCATGATATATCCAGGCGGAAGTCAGTAGGAGTCAGCGACCTTCTTCACGTAGGGACACTCCGTTAATAAGAGATTGCTATACTCTGATTTCCAAATGGCCGGTGCATCTTTAGCTTCTTCGTCAAAAGAAAAAAATAACGTAGCATCATAGTGGTGATGCTGAGAACCCTTTGGCTCTTCGTCATTGGCAACCTGCTCCGGTGGAGTGACAGGGTGGTCTTGATTCTCATTCTCATTCTGATCATTCTCACCACCGCCCTCTCCACCATCTCCTCGCCGGGAGCCTTGACCACACTCCAAAGGGTTACTTTCTCCATGTTCAGAAGTAATCGGAATGGCATGTTTCATTTCGACAATAGAACCTAAGAATATTAGTGAGCAATATCAAATCTAGAAGATGAACTTTGGGTTATCTCAAAATCTATTTAGTTAAATTTTACTTTTAAAATTGAGTCAAGATATCGCGCATATAATTTGCATTTTGCCACACACTAGACTTGAATTTCGAACCTTCTAAACAACTATATTCGTTATATTGAAACCAACTTATTATATTCTAGGTATCAAAAATGTCTCGTGATTATGATTTCGATCACAGACTAACCAACAACTACATTCCAAATAATCTTGAATCTTACCACACCCGGTTGTCACATTCGTGGCTTCAATAATCTTGAATCTCGTCACTTCCATGATGGTAGAATTGTTGATCCATCACTTCTCAATCAAGAACACATCTTTACCACATTTCGTGCGACATGATTTGATTCTTTACTCACTATAAATAAGCAAATTTGTCCTAGATACCTGATACCTGATCCACAGGCCGATAGGAGGTCGTATTTCTTGTAACTATAAATACCCCTTCCATCCATGGAAGGGGTGGTGCTTCATTCAATCTAACCTTTTACATTTGAGAACCAAGTCTCTAGCAAGAACACCCTCTATCTCTTTCTCTCTCTAAAAATATGGCTAACATGTATTTTGATCATCCAAGACCACCCGAATCATCAACACAATAATATATTGATCCTACAATTGGCATCAGAGCCTAGGTTGTATTGTTTTTTGGTGATTCGTATGGTGTTATATGGTTTGTTTTATGTGGTTTATACGGTATTGAATGGGTTGGCTGTGTTTAATGTGTTTTGATTCGTGGGTTGATGCGTGTTTTTGTTTTGGTTTTGATTCTGTTGACTGGTTTTAATGTTATAAAGCTGCTGGTATAACTTTGGTGGTCTAGTTTAAGCTACTTAAGTTAAAGTCTTATGTTGAAACTGGTTTTTACATGATTCTTACTAGCGACTTGTGATAGTTTTCTTGAAAGCAACTTATGATCAAATCTTAATTCCCGTGATGTCAAAGTGGTTATTTTGGTCTTTATTTAAGGTCAAACCTGGTGTATACTGAGCTTTATGTGTCACTGTTTCCGGGTTATTATTAGTTTGCTGCTGGTGTTATGACATTCTTCGTAGAGACTTGATCAAGTTCATGCTAGCGACTTGTCACTAACCACCCGATTCAATATATCTTTCTTAGCGACTTGTCTTTTTAAGTCAGAAGCGAGTCAATGACCTAGCGAGTTGAATTCGAATAGTTAGGTTAGCGAGTTGGGTCATGTATGATAAGCTCTAGCGACTTGACTATTGAGTCAACAGTCGTAGCGACTTGGTTTGAAAAAATTGGGTAGCGACTTGTTTCAAAATTTGGCTAGCGACTTGGACATGATTAAGACAGAAATGAAGAATGAGAGGACTAGACCACGACCACTTACCAACACTGACTTCTACCAAATACCAAAAGACTCAACCAAGTTTCAATGATCTCAGATCTTGTCGTGTGTATTCTTGTCACATCATGATTCATAAAGGGTCCAACACACGAAACATAATCATCACCGATCAAATTCTTAACCTATCCCTATCTCTA
Source organism: Chrysanthemum makinoi (assembly GCA_910596185.1). Classification (NCBI taxonomy): domain Eukaryota; kingdom Viridiplantae; phylum Streptophyta; class Magnoliopsida; order Asterales; family Asteraceae; genus Chrysanthemum; species Chrysanthemum makinoi. The sequence continues at coordinate 260,197,131 of OU343225.1, forward strand.
ATCTTTTGACTCTATGCTTGAAAAATAGATCAAATAGAGTTCATGTCTAACAACATCATTATTAATCAACCATGTCTTATGAATCTCAGAAGTATCTCGTGAATATCTAAAGACAAATCAAGACCACCAAGGGCCTATCTCACGAAATTTATTTTCATCACTGATTCAGTTTCAAGCTAACTAATTAACAAAGTTCCAAATCGAATATTAAAAACAAGCATTGAAAACACTAGATCTCAGCCAAGCTCCCCTCTTAAAATAATCTTTGAAAGATTTGTGTTATGAGCTAATATCTTCACAGATCTATGGTTAAAACAAAGACTCCAACAAGACTCTAAAGTAATTCGATTTCAAGGACCTCAGATTCTTTTACTTTCGTGCTTATCAAGCTCATAACGAAACCTCTATGGTCATCATTCGAAAGTTAAAAGTAACTCTTCACTGATCCATGTTGAAGCATAGCTTCATTTTTATGTTCGAACTTTTTAAGATCAAACAAAAACCATTCGGTTTTCATTCGAGTCTCACGTTCGCTTAAAGTCATAACAAAAACCATTCGGTTTTCATTCGAAAGTTAAACGAAACCTCTATGGGGCGGATTATTTTTTGAGAATGGATGTGAGTGGCGGATTGCTATTATCTAGGGTTTGAGCTGTTTTGGGTGGCGAGTTGGATGAGAGAAAAAATGAGAGGCGGATTTTTTTTGGAGTGATATTAGGGTTGCTTTCTGTGTGGGTGGTGTTTTATATTCGAATTATTAGGGCAAGCATCTAAGAGCTTCAATCGGATTGTGTATTATCGAATGGGCTTGGGCCAGACATGTTTGTGACTTGGATTGGGTGTGAGTTTCATGTAGTGAATTTGGAATAACTGTTGGAACTCGTACATTCACTCATAAATATGAATGTTACTTGTAAGCTATTTCATGAACATACTTGGGAAATTCGCTTCTTAATTGGATGAGTGGTATTTTTGATCAACTTTCTTCTTGGTGGTCGTTTAATTTGGAATCGACTTGGCGAAGTTTGAAATGAACCATGTGTTAACAAGATGATTGGTTCAATGTTGCGGTTGAGCTTCTCAATACTGGACCGAAAATATGAGATTGGATTGGGCTTTATGGATTTTAGATTGGATGATTATTTGATGATATGAATTTGGGATGATGAGATTTGATGATGAGTTGTTTGATGATATGATTTGTTGTGGTATGATGATCGGTACTTTGGTATATACATTTTCACGAAGAATATTTTGTTACGGCTTGAATCGATACTTGAACAAAGTTGACTACGGGATTATTTGTTCGGTATTTCTTATGTGGATTTGAAGTGACGTTTTCTGGACGCGTTTGCTTACTTTCGTCTTCTTTCTTTCTACCATTCCGCGAAGATGACTTGTTTGGGCTTTTAAAGAGTGTGATAAAGACTTGGCTATTTAGTTATGTTTGTGACTCTTTCTCGCTTAACCCACAACGTAGCTATCACTTCGTCTCACCTTGAGAACGCCAAGAGGTTTTGCATCGGTACACCGCTTTCTTCACAAGTATTAGTACAAGTTTAAGTAACAAATCTGGGGAATTTTACTTCATGATCAAGTTTGGCATATCGGGTTTAATTATCCATGTGGTCACTACAATAGCCGCATGATTATGCGGAATGATGTGTTTACCGGTGTTGATAGGATGGTTGTTGATGTTGTTGATGTTGGATAATGGACCGTTGATGAACCATGCATGTTCCCTAAAAACGATATTCACCGAAACCCAAATTGTCGTAACATATTCAAGATGATATTGTTTACGGTTTTGTCTTGATTTTGTAATATCCCGCGAAGAAACAATTTCTCGTTTAAATCATAGACTTGTAAACTCGTGACAATGGAAACATCCCGTAAAAGTAAAGTGCATTTGATCTATCTTACGCTTTATTCTTGGTTTTGTAAAATCCCGCCGAAAGAAACTATTTCGGTTTAAACTATAGAATTGTAAAATCCCGTGATGATGGAACCATCCCGAGAAAGAAAAGTGTATCTCGATCTTATCCGATGTCGGTGCTACGGTTTCTATCAAGAAGGGATAAAAGTGTACTTCATGAATTGATGTGTGTTGGATATTCATCATGGCGCTGGTTATTATATGGTTTTACTGGGTTATACTAACCATGGTCGGGATGAAACCATTATCAAAGTTCATTTAATTGTCAAAGAAGGCTAGATTTGAGCAGTTTAGAAGATGTGACAACGGCATTAATTCAGTATTATTTATTTGAGGTTGAAGTGAAATATCACGGGCGAGTGTACTTAGTATCTGAAGGTATCGGGGATGGTTGGATGAAGATTCTTAATGATCCTTGTTCATGCTTACTATTAAAAACGAAGACTTGGAGATCTAGTTATTGTTGGGTAACTTTTACCTTTTCTTTTACCACTTGGGGGAACTGGGCTCTTACCTCAACAATATTACTATCACTTTAAGGAGTTACGTTGTAGTGCTCAGTGTCACATTGAATTGTGGATTCTCAAAGGTGATGTATGCCTATTACTTGATGGTTGGTTGGATGAAGAGTATAGAGTACTTAGAGATTCAATGGAGCATGAACTGCACGCTTTGTTACACATGTGCAAGTTTAAGTCACGAAGTTCGGTTAGTTTACTTCGTGGTCAAATTCATCATATTGGGTTTTCCATCGCTTTCACGACAAAGAGCCTACCAATGATAATGGGGTTGATTACTTGTTTTGCCAAGAGATTGAAAAAAGAGAGATTATGACGTATGAACACAAATTCATGCCTCGCTCTCTAAAGAAAAGAAAAGAAAAGTGTAATGCGGTCGGGCGCTTTATCTTCTAAAGAAGAGAAATATTCTCACTAATGACCATTCTCATCAACATGCTTCATGCTTTTCCATGCTTTCGCTATCAAGTGAACCGACTACGATGATTGTTCTTTATTCCACTTGCTCAACTATAATGACGATGGCGCTTACATCCCGTGCTAATTTTGGGGAGAAGTGTGAATTGACTACATTTGGATGATTTTCACTTGTTTAATCAAGAATGGCAACTCCGTATGCAATTTCGGAGGGGAGAAAAGTGTGATAATTTCGCATGTTGATTGTTATCTGACAATGAATGGTCAAACGGCTCCAAACTCAAGTAAGAACCGAGCTTCTTCTTATCGGGTCATCTTTACATGGTGTTTCTTCTAAGAGCCGTTAGTTGACATCTTCACAAGCTGATATGAGTTTATTGACAAAGTGCTTCCGTTAATGCTTCACGTGCACATCAACATGATGATTCCCAACAACTGTCTTGTTTGATGTGATTGGTAGTTTGGTGTTACCATCTTGTGTGTTCGTTATGGTCGATTGTCGATTTCCTTGATGAACATCTTTTCGTTCTTGTTTGATTGGGAAGGATCTTAATTAAGAGGATTTGCAAGATGTAAGTTAATTGGGATGCTTTTTGGTGATGTTCTTATGTTTTGGTGAGTCGAAGATGTTAACTATCTAATCCCCAACCGACAATCTTGAAGAATCGAGTCTACACCGTTCTACATTTTCGCTACATGTTAGAAGACTAAAGACGAAGTTGCATTTAACGATCTAAAGACTTCTTCTTAACTGGGTCGTTATCAAACGATTGTCGGTTTATGGGAGAGCACTAATCGGGGAGAGTGAAAAGTCGATTTAATCCTCATTAGACTTGCTCACATTCTCACAGCAAGTTGATTCTCACCAGATACATATGAGCTAATGATGTTCTTCTCAAATGATTTCGAGAACACGGGCTTACAATGAGTTGGTTTATCAAGTATCAAAACCAACAGTGGGAAGAGACACATACCTAAACGCGAGTAAACTTGATGAACTTAATACTTCTAAGTAATTGAAGATATCCCGGAAGACAAATGTTATTACCGCAGAGAAACTCAAGGTTTGACTCATGGCGTGTAAACTTGATGAACTTAATTCTTCTAAGTGATTGAAGATATCCCGGGAAAACAAATGTCATGACCCCAGAGAAACTCAAGGTTTTACTCATCAAAGCAGTGTTCTTATTCCAACTATGGGAAATGGAAGAGTTAGTTTCAAGATAAAAGAGGTACAAAAGTGTGGTGATTTCATGGTATCGCATGTTCGTGGGAGAGATTGTGTACATTGGGGATGCTCAACCGCCACTTGAGGGCTTAATCGCTGATTGAGATATAATCACTTATTCGAGTTGACATCCGCAGAGATTGTCATCCCAGATAATCGTGATTCGCCCGCTTCTTCAATGTTATCTGCTGCTCTCTTTAGCTTCATACACATTCATCGTGGATGAAAGATGTGAACATAGGGGAGATGGTGAGTTCTTTATGTACCTTGGCTTCATATTCGGAAGAGTTCATGGATATTACGTCATCCCTCGAGTTCTTGAGCTTCCATAGAGACGCTCATCATTTCAACTACATGGTGTTCTCTTGACACCTTTTTGGAATGGATCGCTTCAGACTTCAGTGGAAAGGAAATTTGAGAAGATTATTTAAATGTGGGATGATACGCTGTCGCTCTATGGATGATATAACCCCGAACTAAGAATCTCGATTTTCGTTTAAAAGGAGCAAATGGGATTTATGATAATGGTGTGCTTCTCTGGCACCTAGCCAAGGCAAGCTTGAAATAGAGCTCAGATTCGCCATCACATGGATTTTGTTTGGGGAAGTCGCCAAAGTCTCACTTTCATGTGGTTCAATTTCTTTCTTCGATTCAAGAGCCTGAAGCTTTGGTTGTGAATGTTTAAGAGTTGATGAATTCTATCTTCACGACGGCCGCCGATATCCTTATCTCTATCAGATCATCATCTTCTTTAACTATATCATCTATTCTATCCTTGTAAATATTTTTCAAAAAGCAAAATACAAAATTATAAAACCAACAAAAAGAAAATAGAAAATATAAAACCTTCAAAAACCCATAAAAATCAAAAATTTGAAAAATACCAAAAATATGTTTTCTCAAGACATGTCTTCTGGTATCGATAACATCTACGGTCTTAGAAATGTCATTCAATAATGGCACGGACTTTAGATGAAGTTCGAGCAGGAGGTGTAAATATTTCTTTCTATACATGTCTCAAATGATGGCTTGCGCTATTTCGATCGTGACCACGCTAAAACCATGGCTTGCTATTATTCCTCGATAGCAACCCGTTTCAAGAAAGGAAAGTGCTACGCTAAACAATTTTCAAAAATTTCGCACTTATCCTAAAACAAATTAAGGAAAGTATGTCGGGATCGCTGTTCTACACAAATGTTTTCGGTCTAAAATTCTTCAGAAAAATATTTGTTGTTTTCAAAAATGGTGGTAAATGAGTTGCTTTAAAACAATCGATTCGTTGTTTTTATAATTGCAAACTCAATCAATGACTTCGCTTTAAAAATTTTTCAAAAAATGAGTCATTGATTGAGGGGAGAATGTTTTCAAATCTATATCATCTAACGAGATTATCTAATTATCCTATATGCTTAATTGAAAATGATGTTAACCTACGTCGAAGGACTAGGTGCCTAGGATATGATTGTTAGGATTAGATGATTAGAGTTTGATAAACACATTTTCCCATGCCATATATGAATTGATTGACATGTTGGATTGACTTTTATTAGTCGACATCGTTTGTGATGTCGACCACCATATATTTGTTTGTGTCCACTAACATATGCAGATATTATGGTATATAAGAATGTTCCCATCCATCCCACAATTGAAGATGATTGGATGCCTAAAGGAAAGGGTAACTATATCTTGGGTTGACAAATGAAGAAACGGAGCTTAATTGGACTTCAATGGAGAGTTGGCATAAATGCAACGCTAGAGGTCTCACCGCATCGCCAGATGGTTTTCTCTAATTGATTGACAGAGCTTAATTTGACCTCACATCAAAATGCAACGTAAGAAGTTCACCGCATTTGCAGATGGTTTTTCTTCCAACCCTCAAAGAACAACAACAAAAGCTTCTCAACCACTAATGTATTCTTGTTAATACCTTTTCTAAACAATTTTGAAAAAAAAAATTTAAATTGTTTTGAAAATGGAAAAATATTGTTTTGAAAATAAATTGGACTAAAATTTTAAAATCACCGGACGTCATTTTATCAAAACATGAGTCACTCAATCATGGACTACTCTCATGGATTGAGTGGGAGAGTGATTTAATATAAAATATTTTCAAACAATATTTCTTCATAAAAGTTCCGGCTGTACAAGAATTAAGTAGTGATCTAAAGATTTAATGTTATGTCATGGTATGATTCTTCTTTAGAATCAAGATCTTTCAAAATGAATTTTTTCTCGTTTGTTTGATTGTGAAATTGTTTTATTTTACTTAAAGGTCTCTTAAAACAATCATACCCGACACTAACAATCTTTAATGTTTAAATCGTTCTATCCGTCATTTTTCAAAATCAAATCTTGCCACGCTTTCCCTAAAATTTTCTAAATAGTTTAAATCAATTGGGATCGTAAATCTCAAGAGGTTTGAAATGTTTGATCGGGGGAGAGATAGTGATCTAAATCTCTTATTTGTTTAAATGGAATTGGTTTTAGTCCTTAAAGGCACTTCCGCCTCCATGTGCCAAACGATTTCAAATACACAATGCACATGTTGAGGAGGAGGATTTATCCAAAAACCCGATGAGTATTTAAACAAGGCCACATTTTCTCCCATGTTTTCTAAACCTAATTAATTCACTTGGGATCCAAAATCTCAAAGGGTTTGATATTTTGATCGGGGGAGAATTTGTGATTTAATTATGAAATCTGATAAAAGGTGATCGTTTTGATTTAATTGTGCTATGCTTCATCATATGTGCTAAACGCTTTCGAATCTTAAAGCACATATTGAGGGGGAGCAAACAAACTTTCGAGGTACGAAAGCTTTTTAAAGTGATTTATAAAGTACCTTGATTGAGTTTTTCAAATTTTATAAAGACTCTGAAAATTTTCAAATTCTAATGTGTTTTTGAAAATTTTTGATTAATTTGATTAAATTGTTTTTGAAAATGGTTTCTTAATGGCTCTTGTGATTGTGGATGTGCTTCAAAAGAACTCTTGCCTCTATGTGATAAAATGATTTCAAATATCCTATGCACATATTGAGGGGGAGAATTTACCAAAGAAAATCAAATGGCTTTTTCTATGAAAATTGTGATCAAAGAAAATATTTCAAAGTCCGCTTGCCTCCACAAGCTAAACATTTTCTAAATCATATGCACATGTTGAAGGGGAGGTTTTCTAAATGATCAAAACTATTAAGGTACAAAATGCTTTGATCTCATATCACAAGTACCTTGATTGTTTTTCCAAATGATTTTTCAATTGGTTTCAAGAAATGAACTGTAACTAAAAGACCGACCAATTTACTTTATGCATGGTGTTATAAGGATGTTTAGGTTAGGTATTAGTTCCCACGATCCGCCAGAACCGGAGGGATCTACCCAGGGACGATCCACTAGATAGTGTAGAGTCCTTAGGTATATTGAAAAAAAAGGAGAATGATGAAAGTTCAAATACTCATCATTTTTGTACAAAATAAACTCGCAAAATCATCTCAAAACACTCGAACACATCAAAATGATCAAAATATCACAAATCAATGTTTTATGTGTTTTAAATACAAAAATATCAAAATCGATGAAAACATATCAAATTTGCAAAATTGCGCTTTTAGTCCCCAAGTTTCTAAATTGTCAAAAATAGTCCCTGAGCCATAATTTCAAAAGCAAAAGTCACCAAAGGTCCTTTTAAAATCATAAGTTGTCAAAATAAGTCCTTTGGTGAAAAATATACAAAGTTTGAGAAATTTACAAAAATGGTCCTCCAAGTTTGAAATTTGGCAAGATTGGCCCTCGAATTTTGAAATTGGCAAGTCTAGTCCTTATACTTTTTGAAAGTGTCATTTTCAGTCCTTGGATAAACTTTGATGAATTGGTGATTAGGTCCTTGCATTTTCATTTGACAACTAAGGTCCTTGTGATTTAAACCTTCATAACCCCATTTGGCCCGGTCAAACAACCTTTGGACCCCCTCATATAATTTGACCCCTTCATAATATAATATCTGGTCAAACTTCACCAACAAACACACCCTTCTCCCCGCTTTTCCCTCCTTTGTCTCCGCCCACCATATCCACCACCATTTCTCCACCAACTCACCCTATCACCTCACCATGTCCCCCAACCTCCACCAAACTCCAAAGTAATAAATGCCTCTCCCCCATTTCACTCAATCTCTCCTATCTGTCACAAAGAATTTGGCGCCAAAAACCATTTTGAATGGTTGAGATCATTTCAAAGCCATCCAATGGCTTAGATTGTTGGGAAATGTCGTAAGTGAGAAAGAGCATGGGATATAAAAAGCAAAGGAAAAGCAGGAGTAGACTACTAGTTTTTAATTTCATCTTAATGTCGTTTTTATCTTAAATTCCTTAATTTAGTATAAAACTTGTAATATCTTGTTAAATTGTATCGCTTTAAAGTGTTTAAGAGTTTTGAGACTTAATGCAAGCAAGAATTTCGCTTATGTTTACAAATGCAACTTTCTAGCTCATTCTCAATTTGCAATTTCAAAAACCTAAATAAAAGTGTTTAGAAGTTTAATTTAAAGTTCATATCAGCCTATATAAGCTTATTACAGCTTTTGACAAGCTCCCATTCAAGTTTCCAATCATTTTGATTATTGGTCAACGTAAGTCAAACAGGTCAAAAAGGATGTTAGAAATGGAGATGGGTTGATGCAGTGCTTGGATTTGGTTAAAAATGGTTTAGTATAGTGGTCCTTTGTTCCGTTTTAGCTTTCATCAGTTGGACAAGTGGTTAGTTATTTCTCAATTTTCACTTTTCATGCTATTTTTGTTTTTCATGCTTGTTTAAGTAATTGTTGTCACCAATGGGTAAAACCCTGCGATAGTTATATTTAGGTCATTGGACTCGTTGGATCATTATTACAAAGATGGTTAAGAGTTTTGTCAGTTTGAGGTCATGACAAGAGAGTAAAGGGGTGTTTGGATTTTATAGTCTAAAGGGTGTTAGAGGTGTATTCTGTTAGGTTTCGTTGTTTGAAGTTTGTTTAGTCATTATAGACTCATATCCTTTGTTTGCTTGGTCAGCAATCCAAGAAAGTCAACATCTATATCACTTGAATCCAACAGGTCCACTGTTGGATTTTTGAAGAGCAAGTCACTTGATTTGTGTTTAAAAGTCAATAACAAAGGTTGTAATAGCTTCATTACATCATAACAAATCATAATCAATCATAAAATTGATCTAAAGTTTAGTCAACCTCAAGTTTCTTCAAAAAATTGGCAAAAATGCTTTTGAGCCTAATTACAAGGAATTTTCATGAGCTTATTTTTGACTTATCAAGTGAATCTTGCATTTTAGAAACTTGACTGGTCTTGTTACTCAAGAGCATTTTTAGTATAATTTTACAATTTTTAGAAGCTTCAAAAAGCTCCTTTTAGCACAACAATTGCACCACTGCATCTCAAGGTGCCGAGCTTTTCACCAATAGCTTGTGCACAGTGGCTTATTAGAGCTTCTCATGGCATGATTTTTGGTACACTTGGTCTCACCTGTGTCTTTTCCAATTTCCAACCAAGAGTTTTCATTTTGAGCTTATTTCTAAGCTTGTGCTAGTGTCTAAAGTTAGTACCCGTAAACTGCTTTTAGCTTTTAAAAGCTCAATCATCAAATCTGATCAAACCTGTGAATCTGGTATTAGCTTGTTGGAACTCATTGCATTTTGGTTAATTTGGCTTATTATAGCTTTATCATAGCTTTTGTGAGCTTTTTATTATAAGTGCTTATTTCAAGTAGCACTTCCACATCAGTTCTATATTTCTCCATATAAGCACCTGTTTTTATATTTTTCTCAGATTTAGAATATAATTTTAGAGTTTTCCTGAATTTTTCATATTTTTCTAAGTCATTTTGCTATTTTTCTTGATTTTTATTAGTTTTTACTAGCTTTTAATAAATACAAAAATTCAGAAAAGATTCAAAAAAATCATTTTTCAATTTTCTTAGGCTTAGATAAATATAAAAAGTAGAAAAAGTAATTTTCCAGATTTTTCATAGTTTATTTGGTAATTTTTAGTAATTAAATTAGTTTTTAATAGTTTAAAATTCATAGAAAATAGAAAAATAATCAGAAAAATACAAAAATAGTTTTGAAAAGTCTATTTTGATATTTTAGACTTTTCCAAGTCTTAATCTTATTTTTCTAGCTTAATTTCATATTTTCTTGTATTTAAGGTAGTTATTTAATAATTAAAAATAGTTTTTAATTAGATAATTAGTTATAAAAATAATTTTCTTTTTCCATAAATTTCCTTTTATCATTAGGTTTGCAAAAACATCATTTTCATATTTTTAGGGTTAATATTGATTTAGTTTCACGCTTTTAGTCAACGTAGTTTTAAATTCGCTTATAAAATATAAAAAAAAACATCATTTTAATTATAGTGATAGCGCTATTTAATAGATTTTATCTTTTTAGATTTCTTTTAATTTGCATTTAAGCCGCTGTAATTTGTTGGCTTTTTCCGTAGTTTATCATAATCGATCCTTTCCGCTCAAACTCCTCGATCACTAAACGCTTGATAATCCATTGCACAACTCGGGCCGACATAACGCACCGAAACACTATACTCCTCAGATTCATTGATTTCGCCTCGAGCCGCTTTAAGCTTGTTACGGTCCGCCATTCACAAGCGGGCTTTGTGGATAAAGCACTCGCTCGAGCGCATCAAATTTTTGCCAGCCACGGAGCCGTGTCCGATTATCTTACGCCTAGCGATTAGTTGTTTGATATTCACTTTGTTCATACCATCCATCATCAGATATGTTATATATTTTCTTATCCAAAACCCAAAAATATTTTTCATTCCTCTTATTCGCTGATTCTATTTCTCTTACCCTCTTGCCGTTTAATTCTATTCTTCAGATCCTCTCAACCATTTGATTCTCTTCTTAACTCTAAATGTTTAATTCTCATGGCGACGCATCGACATCCTCGTTTCCACCGCAGCCGTATGGAAGAGGATCACTCGATTGTCAATCCGGATTTTATGCAAGCGTATGTGGAAGGACGTAAGCAAATATTGTTATTGGTTAATTATCTGATAACTCTCGATGATTCTCCAAGTTTTTCCTCCATCCGCCACAACCCGATGAACCCGCTCAAGAACCGGAGACCATAACGAAGTGGTGGAAATTGCTAGCTCTCGTGAGCACACCACTTGTCCCACCTCCGATTTTTCAATGTTCTTCGAGACTTGATAGTCATCCGGATCACCATGTTGGTTTTGATGATTCTTTGAATAAACCGATTCCTCTTCATAACTTTCAAATGCAATCGCTATTCCTGTCGTGTGGTGAGCCTCTCTTGGTTCACTCTGTCGTTGGTAATGCGGCGATAATGTGGTAATGATATTCATAACGGAGTTGTTTGTTTTGTGGTTCGAGGAATTCATTTGATTATGATCCTAATCAAAACTCATTTAACGACTCCTCAAACTTTTCCAATTACCCACCACAACCGACTTTCTTCATATGATCAACATTACTGCTAGAATTTTGTGGAGGTCCTCACCAAGGATTTGAGTGTCAACTGAAACACGTTTGTCATGAACAGTCGGTGATGCTCAACTTTGATATGACCAAATCCATATGATTCACCATTCCGCACTCAGCTTTACTGCTAGAGTACTGGAGGTCCCCATTTCAAACATTGTCAAATAGGGAATCCATTTCCTTGTAACAATCATGACTCTCACATGTTTGATACTTTCCAACCTCCACAAGACTATAATGGTTCAAACTCCACCGAGCCGTGGTCTCATGAAATCTCCCAGATCTTGAAACCAAAATGAAAACACTTGAGGATATGATGAGTAACTTTAAGAATCAAGAGTGGGTGAAAAGACCATAGGAGAATTGTTAGTCGAAGAGCAGAAGCCCGCCAATCGGGGAGGAATTATTAGCCCTAGAGCATGCAGCTCTAAGCATGCTCCCAATTTCTAAGGCAGCCTCTCATGATGATGACGAGGAGGGTTTTTATCCTTTTAGAAATAATAATTCTCAACCCCTCAGCCAGTTGATATCCCAGCCAGCTTGAGATTCCATCTCAAACAACCGCTATCACACCAGGCTCCCACTCACTCTCTTATTATGGGGGACGAGCACTCTGACACTGTTCCTGAACAGGAATCGGACGAATTCATAAAGTCTAGTGTTGAGGACCTTGTCCCAATCCCAAGAGAGTCACTGGGAATTCTTGATCATGTGTGTGATATCCCTCCTCCTCTTGTCTTCCAAACAAATCATGTTGAGATGTTCTCCGATTCTGATGATGATGATTCGCTATCTTGTGGAGACATCGCTTATGTGGAAGATTCACCTCTCGAGCTTGTTAGCTTAGAAGAAGAGAATGATGAAGTTAATCACACTAAAATCAAAGATGAAGCTCTTCGAGCAACATTATTGAATGTCAGCTCTCTCATTTCTAAAATTGAGGCTTTCAAAGAGAAACCTATTTCATCTCCTACCCCCATTAAGGGTAGTGACATTCTTTCCGATGATTCTATTCCGGAGATGAAAGCCTCCTGCTTTGATAATATGGAGAGAAGATTAGTGGCGCACACTTCTCATTCTCATAACTCTCCCCATTATGAATCATGTACATTGGAGGAGTTCACTAGTGAACCCACTCATATCAATTCTGAGTATGATTCATTCACATTCATGGAGTTCTCAGATGAACTCACTCATATCATATCTCCGCCAGAGTATGATAACTTTATTGATCTAGACACACCCGGGATATGTCTAGACCAATTGAGCTTAAATGATGAGATTCATGCAATTATGGATCCTCCTATAGATGAAGATGAGTTAGTCATGATGTTTATCATGATTTTCTATTTCTTCTTCACCTATCCCGTGGCTTCTCCTGTTCTTCACTCCTTCGGGAATGAAGACATTATCTTTGATCCCGACATTTCCATGTATCATTTTTGAGCCGGTTCTATGTATATCTCATCGGTGTGGAACTTTCACTTGCTTCAAATGTTTGTCCAAACATCTTGAATGAAAGTCCATGGATTTGTTTCTTCCACTTTACTTCCCATGAACCAATTAATTCGGGTCGAGTCAAGCTAGCGACTTGGAATCAAAAACAGAGCACGCCATATGGTTTTCACCCATATTTCACTTCTTTCTATTTTCTACCACCCTGTGTGGGGTTGCCCAACATGTTTTCAAAAAAAAAAAAAATTTCTAAATAATGGCCGTAGTATTTTCCTTTTACGTTTTTGTTTCTGCATAACCGCCGCAGACTCGAATATTGAGGGCAATATTCATTTCAGTGTGGGGAATTCTCACGAATTTCATATATTATCTACCCACTCGCTTTTTGGCCAAAATTTTGGAGTAAGTGTTCTACACTTACTCATTGGTTATCCATCCGCCATGTTCTGAAGACAAAAGGATTACATCCGTGAGCAAACGGCTCTTGGTAAAGATTTCTCAAAACCGTTTATATGGCTTGCAATTTGCCCAAAATTGTATGGTTCTCAACTCACCATATCCAAAAAAGTGAAGAGTTGGCTAGCCCGCAAGGTTATGGCTTGTGGTAAAGGCAGTGAAAAACCATAATTGGTATTCAGCTCACCAAAGATAATTCTGATAATTTATCTAAGAGTTGGCTAGTCCGTAAGGTACGGCTTCCGTAAAGACACATCAAACTGTTATATGGTTTATGATTTGCCAATAAATCGATGGTTATCGTACCATGGTTCTTGCTTGAACTCAAACATTTGGCTACTCCAGAAGTAATGGCTTTTGGTAAAGAGATTCAAATCCATTAAGTTTTTTCAAAAGATTGCTAGGGACTAGCAATAGTTTAGTGTGGGGGATTGATGAGTGCTCAAATACTCATCATTTTGTACAAAATAAATCAGCAAAATCATCCGAAACACTCTAAACACATCAAAATGATCAAAATATCACAAATCATGTTTTATGTGTTTTAAATACAAAATATCAAAATCGATGAAAAACATATCAAATTTGCAAAATTGCGCTTAGTCCCCCAGTTTCTTAAATTGTCAAAAATAGTCCCTGAGCCATAATTTCAAAAGCAAAAGTCACCAAAGGTCCTTTTAAAATCATAAGTTGTCAAAATAAGTCCTTTGGTGAAAAATATACAAAGTTTGAGAAATTTACAAAATGGTCCTCCAAGTTTGAAATTTGGCAAGATTGGCCCCTGGAATTTTGAAATTGGCAAGTCTAGTCCTTATACTTTTTGAAAGTGTCATTTTCAGTCCTTGGATAAACTTTGATGAATTGGCAGAATAGGTCCTTGCATTTTCAGATTTGACAACTAAGGTCCTTGTGATTTAAACCCTTCATAACCCCATTTGGCCTGGTCAAAACAACCTTTGGACCCCTCGTCAATATGAATTTGACCCCTTCATAATATAATATCTGTCAAACTTCACCAAACAAACACACCCTTCTCCCCCGCTTTCCTCTCCTCCTTGTCTCCGCCCACCATATCCAACCACCATTTCTCCACCAACTCACCCTATCACCTCACCATGTCCCCCCAGCCTCCACCAAACTCCAAAGGCAATAAATGCCTCTCCCCCCTTTCACTCAATCTCTCCTATTGTCACAAAGAATTTACGCCAAAACCATTTTGAATGGTTGAGATCATTTCAAAGCCATCCAATGGCTTAGATTGTTGGAAATGTCTTCAAGTGAGAAAAGAGCATTGGGATATAAAGAGAAGCAAAAGGAAGCAAGAGGAGTAGACTACTAGTTTTTAATTTCATCTTAATGTCGTTTTTATCTTAAATTCCTTAATTTAGTATAAAACTTGTAATATCTTGTTAAATTGTATCGCTTAAAGTGTTTAAGAGATTTGAGACTTAATGCAAGCAAGAATTTCAGTTATGTTTACAAATGCAACTTTCTAGCTCATCGCCTCAATTTGCAATTTCAAAACCTAAATAAAAGTGTTTAGAAGTTTAATTTAAAGTTCATATCACTTATATAAGTATTAGCTTTTTGACAAGCTCCCATTCAAGTTTCCAATCATTTTGATTATTGGTCAACAAAAGTCAAACAGGGTCAAAAAGGATGTTAGAAATGGAGATGGGTTGATGCAGGCTTGGATTTGGGTTAAAAATGGTTTAGTATAGTGGTCCCTTGTTCTGGTTTTAGCTTTCATAACAGTTGGACAAGTGGTTAGTTATTTCTCAATTTTCACTTTTCATGCTATTTTTGTTTTTCATGCTTGTTTAAGTAATTGTTGTCACCAATGGGTAAAACCTGTTTAGATAGTTATATTTAGGTCATTGGACTCGTTGGATCATTATTACAAAGATGGTTAAGAGTTTTGGTCATTGAGGTCATGACAAGTAGAGTAAAGGGGTGTTTGGATTTATAGTCTAAAGGGTGTTAGAGGTGTATTCAGTGTTAGGTTTCTGTTGTTTGAAGTTTGTTTAGTCATTATAGACTCATATCTGCTTTGCTTGTGTGCCGCAATCCAAGAAAGTCAACATCTATATCACTTGAATCCAACAGGTCCACTGTTGGATTTTTGAAGAGCAAGTCACTTGATTTGTGTTTAAAAGTCAATAACAAAGGTTGTAATAGCTTCATTACATCATAACAAATCATAATCAATCATAAAATTGATCTAAAGTTCAGCTTTAGTCAACTGTTCAAGTTTCTTCAAAAGTCAAAAATTGGCAAAAATCGTTGAGCCTAATTACAAGGAATTTTCATGAGCTTATTTTTTGGACTTATCAAGTGAATCTTGGCATTTTAGAAACTTGACCTGGTCTTGTTACTCAGTAGCATTTTAGTATAATTTTACAATTTTTTTAGAAGCTTCAAACAAGCTTTCTCCAAACGCCTGCCAATCGCACTGGTGCCGAAGCCACCAATATTGAAGCTTGTTCACAGGGCTTATTAGAGCTTCTCATGGCATGATTTTTGGTACACTTGGTCTCACCTGTCTTTTCCAATTTCCAACCAAGAGTTTTCATTTTGAGCTTATTTCTAAGCTTGTGCTAGTTCTAAAGTTAGTACCCGTAAATCTTTTAGCTTTTAAAAGCTCAATCATCAAATTTGATCAAACCTGTGAATCAGTGGTATTAGCTTGTTGGAACTCATTGCATTTTGGTTAATTTGGCTTAGTATATAGCTTTATCGGTGGTAGCTTTTGGTGAGCTTTTGGCTTATCAAGTGCTTATTTCAAGTAACACTTCCACATCAGTTCTATATTTCTCCATATAAGCACCTATTTTTATATTTTTCTCAGATTTAGAATATAATTTTAGAGTTTTCCTGAATTTTTCATATTTTTCTAAGTCATTTTGCTATTTTTCTTGATTTTTATTAGTTTTAAGCACTTTTAATTAGCTTTAAATACAAAAATTTAAAAGATTCAAAAAAATCATTTTTCAATTTTCTTAGGCTTAGATAAATATAAAAAGTAAAAAAAGTAATTTTCCAGATTTTTCATAGTTTATTTGGTAATTTTTAGTAATTAAATTAGTTTTTAATAGTTTAAAATTCATAGAAAATAGAAAAATAATCAGAAAAATACAAAAATAGTTTTGAAAAGTCTATTTTGATATTTTAGACTTTTCCAAGTCTTAATCTTATTTTTCTAGCTTAATTTCATATTTTGTATTTTTTAGTGTAGTTATTTAATAAAAATAGTTTTAATTAGATAATTAGTTATAAAAATAATTTTCTTTTTCCATAAATTTCCTTTTATCATTAGGTTTGCAAAAACATCATTTTCATATTTTTAGGGTTAATATTGATTTAGTTTCACGTTTTAGTGTATCACGTAGTTTTTAAATTCAGTTTTATAAAAATATAAAAACAAAAACATCATTTTAATTATAGTGATAGCGTTTATTTAATAGATTTTATCTTTCTAATTTCCTTTAATTTGCATTTAAGCCGTTTTAATTTGTTGGCTTTTTCCGTAGTTAATATCATAATCATCCTTTTCCGCTCAAACTCCTCGATCACTAAACGCTTGATAATCCATTGCACAACTCACGGGACATAACGACCGGGAAACACTATACTCGATCTTCATTGATTGCCTCGAGCCGCTTAAGCTTGTTACGGTCTACCATTCACAAGTGGCGGGCTTGTGTGATAAAGCTTGACTGTTCTGGAGCGCATCAGAGAAAAATGAGAAATGGGAAAAGTGCGGACTGAGACAGAGCCAGTACTGGAATAAACCCAACAAGCTTCTAGTAATGAAGTCTCGATAAGCAATCAAGGGGTTGAAGAATGAAAAAGAAATGAATGAAAAAAGGGTGAAAAGAAATAGCCCTCCAATAATTCAACCTTAGGGCAGAACCGGGTTCAATACATATGCTATGGTGGTTACTAAGGCACGGGTATTGAAGACAAGACGCCATAACCAGGACGCGACTGCACTAACCTTCCCAAGCTACTCAAATTCCTCTTAAAAGGATTTGTTTCATTCTCACGGGGAAACCACATAATCTATCGACTTTCTCTTAGAGATTGTTGATATTGAAGAAGGAGACCCTCTCCTAGTCTCCCAAGATAGGAACCAAATGTGCACAATTGAGTCTAGAGTCAAGAGATCATCCACATATCTCATTAGGACACAAAATTAATGAAGACTTCGTTTACACAATGTGGAAAGTAAGTTTATATTAAGAGTCCTACGATTATCCTTGTGGTATTGCCGTAACATCCGTAGTATGTAAAAGTATTCACAATGAAGATGGAAAGCCTTCTAGAGCCAACATCAAACAAGCTCTTGGTGGGTGACATGTGAGATCTTTCCAAAAGATCAAACTTGTGACAACCGATAGAAACGATGGGGCGCTCACTTGAATCAACCTTGGTCCGAATGGAATTGACGTAATACTTTTGGAAAACCGCTCGATGTGCAAATCTTCATTTCTCTAGCACGTCGAATGTGTACTTATGTTTTCAAACACAAAAAGTATCTCTGATTGAAAAATGCTTTTGGAAAAACCGTTCGATGTGCAAACCTTCTTTTCTCTAGCACGTCGAATGTGTACTCTTTTCAGATACAAAAGGTATTTTTGATTGAAAATTGATCTTTCTCATAAAACCTTCGCCGTATTGCAAAACTCTTTCTTCTAAGCAATACACGATTGTTTTCAAATCATTTTTCATCAATCGAATCAATCAATTCTGCAGTTCACTCACTGTTGTTTCTTTGAGACGCTCCAGTTTGAGAACAATGAACAAATGCGAACCCCGGCCAAGGAGATTCTTCGAATCCTACCATCACAAGCACTTGTACCGATCAACGGGGAATCGGGTCGTACCTCAATTCAACGAAAGTGATCAAAGACACTTTCGTGTTTTATTGCTAACCTGTTTGCTTACATTTGGACGATTGGACGGCTAAACATCGATGAGGAGTCATTCCAAAACCGCATGCTCACAACATCCACACTTAATTTGAAGAAATCATGACTGGTGCATATCTACATAACTGTTCTCGATATTTTATACTATGCTTCTCGCCGCCGCAAATATCATGAACCAAGAAAAACTTCCGCTACTCTGATGGAAAGATGTCATGATTCAAAAGTGTGAGCATGTCGGTCCCAAAGTCACAACTTCACATGATGGCAACACAACAAAAGGGTGATCCGTAGAGATTTGCTGTGGTCGGCGATCTCAATGAAATACGCGCGACTTTGAAGAATCGCTACAAAAGCACAAAGATTATGGAATTGAAGAATTGAAGTCTACGAGCTCATAACAAAGTCAAGAATAGAATGCTAGGATTCGAAATGTAAAATATGGGGTGACCTCCTTTAGGGGGAGATTGTTAGGAATTAGAAAATTCCATAGTGAAGAGTCGGTCACCCCAAATGTTATCTAGCTTACGCGCTCGTAGACTTGTCGTTAGTTACGGTATTTAGTAGTTTATTTATTAGTTTGTAGCGTAGTTTAGCTTAGTGTAACACCATGGAGGAAGGACGGTCTTTACCCATCAGATAACGATCCACGCAAGCATAGGAGGTCATTTTTGTAACTATAAATACCCCTTCCATCCATGGAAGTGGCAGTGCTTCATTCAATCTAACCTTACATTTGAGAACCAAGTCTCTAGCAAGAACACTCTCTATTTTCTCTAAATATGGCTAACATATTTTGTGTGATTATTGGATTGTCCAACATTCCCAATTCTAAAAATATTACACGTGGAAAATAGAGAATTATGGATTATGGACCGTAGATTTCATTTACACAATACTTTGGGCGGGACTCCTTTGGCACAATTAATTCGTGTATCCCAACACAAACCCGAAAGACTCACATGATGATCATAAATCCGTTTTGAATCACAGACCACATAAAAAAACCCTAATGGAATCAACCCACACCATTCTTAATCACAAACCACAAAACACCCACACAAACAATCTGGCTAATTCAAATAATTCAAAGATCCTACATGCGGTATGTTTACATGTTTAATTCATTATATTTTGTATGAATTGACCAATTTTCGAATTTGATTGTTATGGTTTTTTGAATTTGGGTTTTTTTTGGAATTGATGGTTTTTATGTGGTTACATGCGTGTTTCTCGGAGCTTAAATGCTTGCCATAGAATGTATGCTTAATCTCTACCGAAATCATCTGGAGGTAAATTTGTTTTCAATTTTAATATTGTTCTTCGAATCTGAGTTTTGCATTAAAAGATGACAATCTGAATTTTGAAATTCATTTTAGTGATAAATCTATATTAAGGACTTGATAGTTTGGCCTAACTTTAAGCACTGGAATCGTGCCTTTGGCCCTTTCCGAAAAGGTTGCTTAAAGTTAACTGAAGTCTAAAAATTTATTTAATGATATGAATGTGAAATCTAAAGCCTTATTCGTAGGTGAATGGTTATGAATTTTACTATGCTGTCGTTTGATAACCGAAACATGTTAGGATTTTCTAAAATTGGACTATGTTACTAGTTATTGCTAAGTAAAAAATTTTGCAGTGTAAGTAGTGTCTCAAGACAAAAGAAGGGTCTGATTTATATTCTTGAAAAATACGATTTATTACAGTTAGTGATGTAAGCATTTTGTTAGGTAATGTTTGTATCATGAACTCTTTTTTGTATTCTGCAATTGAATTAAATGTGTGTGAGATTATTGGTCCTAAATTATGTGATGTTTAGGAGGTTGTGCTTAAATAAGTGGGCTATCTCTTTCTTTTACATATTTTTAAGTTGCCACATTGATTATATGATTTATATTGATGGTCACAGTGTAACATTTTGTGAGAAATATTAGATAATCTAAAGGTTATCACTTGATGATCATTGTTCATAATTGTCAGGTAGGGAAAGAATTTTGGCAATTTGTGAAATTGGGAGTGTTTAATTGATGTGTCTCTTACCTTTGGTGAGTGTTTTTCGCATTGACATATGATTTATATTGATGGTCATAGTGTAACGTTTTGTGAGAAATATTTGATAAACTAAAGATTATCACTTAATGAGCATTGTTCATAATTGTCAGGAAGGGAAAGAATTTCGGCAATATTTCTAAGTTTTCTTTGGTCATCCTTACGTACTAAAAACTTGGTCAGGTATATTCTACCTTAAACCGGTTATCCTTTTCTGTGGACAGAGTGGTTTTTAGCTTTTCTTATATCCTCTCGTGCATGCTTTCGAATGGGTTTCATCGTCGATTAATGAAATGCATAGCTTGGTACTTTTATACTTATTTATTGTTTCTTATGCTTTTTAATTAGTCATGTAGTTCTATTTGTACTTTATATGAAGCACTTTTATTTGTGTAGATATTTCGGAGGGATGAAGAATTGGAGATGATTAACACAAGCTATTTGTATAATGACACATTGAAACATAAGGATCAAGCAGAGAAGGCTTCTAATCTATAAAACATGTATGTCTGTAGCTAATATTCATTTTGTGAAAGACACTGTTAATTTCATTACATCTTTATTTGTTAAGGAAATAGAAAATAAACCAATGTTGTTCACGAGGTTATAATATCTACGCAGGTTCTTGACCACTTTAGTGAATAACTTGAGAATGTCCTGTTGCACAAATTTTATACAATTATGTTAGTGGTGTTGTAAAGTGAATAACTTGAATGTTGTTTCTACAGGTTGTTGTTGTTGGAATTTGGAAATCATGCTCCAAAATTTTATATAGTTCAATTTGTAGATTTAATGGAAACTTTCTTCGCAAAATTTACCAAAATACACAACTAAAAGTACACATTTTCTTTTTTTCCATTATCAAGATCTTAGTTTTATGTGTAATGTTTGCAACTATAAGCAAGTTGATTATCCCAACATATCATGAACTTTGTAGTGTAAACCCTCTTTTCATGACGAAACAATGCCCCAACTCGTGCAGTTCAAATGGCGATTGTGCTGATGGAAAGTGTCTTTGCTTTCTTCTTTGATTTTATGATCATGATTGTAGCAAACATAAGATCTTTTTGCAGTTCAATTTTTTGAAATTAACACCGCCATAAAATTCTTGTTGGGTGTGTTGTTTTCAGGGTCGTGCCCTAGCAATTGCAGTGGACATGGAAAGTGCCTTAAGAATGGTAAGTGTGAACGGCAACAAATGTATTCACTAAGATTGATTACTCAACTAGTAAGATCAAGGTTGCAATCTAGATTTTGATTTCTTAAGGGATATTTAGGAATTGATTAATAGTCAAACTCTATATTTAAAGTTTAAACCAAGTACAATGTAGGAAGGATATTACACTAATATCTAGAGGTCATGCTCACCTATGAAAGATAGTTGACAAAACGCTAAAAGATGATATTTTCAATCGCTTTTGGTACGTTTATGATGAACATTACCGTACCATATCATTATTGATTAGATACTCAACATCAACAACAGGTCCAATTTATATACACGTGTTTCAAACATTAGTGATATCTCAAACAAATTAATGTTAGATACTTAAGAACTTAAAAGTGATTAATGTCTTATGCCCAAAATACCCCTTTAATCTTAATGTGTTAATTTTAATGGTTTTAAATTTCAAAAATATATTTAATATCCTACCAAAAATAGCTAACTTATAATAAAAAAAT
>OU343225.1:260219417-260294453 GCA_910596185.1 Chrysanthemum makinoi
GACAAGCTGCATGTCATTCAAAGCAAGTTGGTCAAAACGCAACTCGCATGTTACTATGTTTTGAGACAAATCGCATGCCAAAAAAAATAACAACTCGCATCATGTATTGACTTTCCTAAAAAAAGAACTGGTACACTTTTTGACCCAGAAAAGATAACAACTCGTATGACAGAAGACCAAGTTCTAAGCTTATTATTAACCCTTTTTGACCATGAAGGTGACCAAGTTAACCAATAAACTTCACGGATTGGTACAAGACACTTAACATTTGATACTGTTAACACGAATCAGTTTGGACTAAATAATGACCCAAGACAGATATTGTAACCATGGATAGACCACAAGACTCATTGAAACCAAAAGAATACAAAAACAATTGATAAGCTGTTTTCCAAAAATACTAAGAAACACATTTTCTGGATTAAAAAATAAGGATACAACAGCTTATACAATTATTCGAACCACAAACATCGATCACATAACCTAACCCGAATCAAACCGCTTGAAAAACCGTATAAAACCATGAATCAACCACGAGAATCAACACAAACAACACAACATGGCTCTGGTACCACTTGTAGGATCGTAAATAATATGTTGTTTAGATGATTCGGGTAGTCTAGGATTGTGATTAAACAAGTGAGCCATTGTTAGAGAGATGAAGAGAGTTGAGAGGTTGTTTCTTGAAAGAGAGTCAAAATGAAAGGTTAGATTAATGAAAAGCACCACCCCTTCCAAGGATGGAAGGGGTATTTATTGTTACAAATGAAACGCCCTCCTGCCGGGCTGTGGATCGCACATGCTGGGTGGAAGACCCCCTTCCTCCACTGTGTTACACTAAACTAATCTACGCTACAAACTAACTAATAAACTACTAAATAACGTAACTAACGATATGTCTACGAGCTAACTTATGCTAGATAATATTTGGGGTGACCGACACTTCACTATGGAATTTCTAATTCCTAACAAGTCATCGAGTCACTACAGATTTTATTATGTATAGAGGACAAATACGCTCTTGATTAGGATCAGTGCATTTCGAAAGTACTTGAGTGTCTTCGATCTTGATTTAGCCATTTTCTTCATATATTCACTCCTTTTCGTCCAAATATGCATCATTCCAGCATTTTGCTTCCAAAAGACCTAAAAAGTGAAAAGGAACGAAATAATAAGTAATGGATATAAAAGTGGGCAACTAAGGGCTTAAATGACCCCTTAAAAGTGTACGTTTTAAATCCTTATCAGTTCTAAATTATCAGCATAATAAAGTTTTGTATTTATTACTTGAAACTCAATATTAATTTTTCCTATATAACATATTAAGTGAAACTTGTGCATACCGACGGGATGTTATAGCGGCAGATAATTATAATTATGATTTTTTTGTTAAATTTATCGTGTAACATACGATAATTCACCTAAAAGAATGATATTTAAAATAGGTCAAAAAACATATAAAAGCATTTAGTAAAACTGAAAATGAATGAAACTTTGTGTTAATCATATATGGTTTCAGCAACATATGATAACTTTTTTCAAACATAAGTTAACTATTTTTTGTAGGATATTAAATTGCGTTTTGAAATTTAAAACCAGTAAAATTAACACATTAAGGTTAAAGAGATATTTTGAGCATAAGACAATTTTTTTTTTTTTTTTTTTTTTTTGGTATCTAGCATTAATTTGTTTTAAATATCACAAAGAAACCGTTGTATATAAGTTGTACTCGTTGTTGATGGTGAGTACCCACTCATCACCTTACCTTAATCCTCTAGTATCATATTCTAGTTACCAAATACTAAAGGTGGATATTGCTACAACATGACCATGTTCATAGAATTTCATCCAATCAGAATATGTCTAACCTGATAGTTACATTGATGAAATACTATTAACAATGATCATGTTATAGAGAATTCCACCTCGAATTCATTACATATGTTTTCTACTCTCTTGGCAAAACACATTTTATTGATCTTTAATTAGATAAGTTATCTATGTACTAATTTTATTGATCTCTAATTAAGCGACCTAACCGCTTTTCAACTTTCATTCAATTTATATAAAGGATTAAGTCGTAGAATAGCAATGTATTTTTCAAATTGTACCGTTTTGGTACGTCAACTTTTTTTAAGTTGAAGAATATCAATATACTTTTCATAAGTGTTCTGTTTTGATACGTGTACTTTTTTAACATTGTTTAAATTGTAGTATAGTAATGTACTTTCCATAAGTGTTTCAATTTAGTACGTCATCCACGTACAAAATTGGAAAACTTATGGAAAGAACCTTGGTATTCTAAAACTCAAATAAAGTAAAAAAAAAAATACATGTATCAAATTGGAACACATCGAAACAGTACATTACTTTTCTGCAACTTAAAAAAAGTAGACGTAACAAAACCAGACACTTTGAAAAGTACATTGATATTCTACGACTTAATACCTTATCTAAATAAGAAGGGATACACTATTGGAACACTCCCTATGGGGTCACATCCATAGGGAATATTCTCTTTCCCCCCATTTTCAAAAGATAACGCAATTTTGGTGGCCGTTCGATTTCTAACAGCTTTAAAGCGCTTGGCTTATTAAACTTTATATTTACAGTTCGCATTTTCAGGTTTATAGCTTTTTGATATAAACAAAATTATAAAAAAAATAATAATAAAATAAAATAAAAACAAAAAAACTAGGTAGGGTCAATCTAAAAATCTAGGTACCGTCCTAATAACCCATCCCAATAAGAAACATATTCCCAACAGAATGGTTGAGAAATAAGAACGTACATTTAGTACTTTCAGACTTATAACCAGCAGCTAGGGATAGTATCGAAACCCGCTGTAACATTATATATAAAGGTGCGTTTTCTAATTTCAAATCATGCTCCTTGGAGGAATTATAAATTTTACATGTGGTTTTGATGGCTATTATTCTAGAGGCACTTTATTTTGCATACTCAAAAATTCTTGCATAATAAGGGATAACTTCATCTACCATTATCGACCGTGGTAATTAACCGATGATACGAACCTAAATTATTAAAAAAGAAAGCTTTTTTTTTCTTACTTATTTTATTATTATTTGCTAACACATTTTTTACCGGTTTTTTAATTACATTGTTGTTTTGCCATTTTTTAACGCGGAGATTATTATCTCGTCTTTAATGCGTTTCGAGCGTTTTCGTCTGCTTTTACGTTTATCTGTTTCATTGTTGTCTGTTTTATTATCCGTTACGCTTTTATCATTTGAAGTTTCTATTAATCCGTTTTATTCGAGCGAGCTTTCATTCGCTTTATTGTTTGTCCGATTCAAGACTTGGTTTACGACGCGCTGTTATTCGTGCTTGTTATTCGCGTTTTCTTTTCTTGTTGACCATTGTCCGATGTTATCTTTACGCTTTTGCTTTTGTTATTCACGGCTTTTCCTTTCTTTATGTTTTCTCGCTTACATGCTGATTGCTATCCGGATAAGTTTCGCTTGTTTCCTTATCCGAGTTTGATTTTATCACGGACGACGGTTTCTGACGCTATTGTCCGTTTATTATCATCGATTTTCGAGGTTTATATGCCCGTTACTACGGACGCTTTCAGATAAAGCGATGTTTCGCTCGCTTTATTTCACGTCTTATGTCGTTATCCGCTGACGTTGCTTTCATACGCTTATACGCTTCATTATTATGTTTTTCAAGCCATACGCTTTCATCCACTTTTGAGCGATGTTTTCGCCTATTTTCATACGCTTTCATGCTTATTATTAAACTTTATTATATTACATGTCTAATATCAATTGTGATATTTTATTTAAAAAAAGTTAATGTCTAATATCACTTGTAATATTTCATAAACAAACAAGTATGTTTTTTAAACCTTTAATATCACATGAGATATTTCATTGCTCAGATATTTTTATATATAATCACCTATGTGTTTTCTAATATTTTTATAATTTTCGCTTAAAAGATAGATTTTGTGTCTTTCATCTAATTCACAAGTTTATTTTTTAATGCAACCAATGTTATCTATCACTTGTGATATTATACTCTTAGAGAAAAAAGGGTTAAAGTGTCTTTGGTGAATTCTTATGTTCAAAAAATGCTAATTTAATGCCAATTGTTCTGGTTTTGAGAATATGTCAAGTTTCTATTTTTCATAGCCATTTTTATTCATTTTGATATTTTAAACGACTCTTATTTATATCTTGTGATATAACATCAGAAGAATGATGAAGAGTATTACACCTTCATCATGTATATGTTATACCAGATACTCAACTAAGAAAATATGAAATATTAAATTCATACCAAATGTGATAAGAATTTAGTATTTTACCAAGTATATATGAAAGAAATGATAATAAACATCACTTATTGCTATTATATTACCGTGATGATTCTCGTTTTATTTGTATTTTTGAAAATATTTAGGAAGATTTTTGTGTTTTATACTATGAAATATTGTAAAAATGTGTTTAACCGAAGAGATGAGATGTAGGTCTTTGTTAGATGTGGAAATTTGATGGAGATTGACATTAATAGTTTATAGCGGGATTTAATAGGAGTTGAATCGCTATATGGTTGAAAGCACACATCTTTATAAACAACCCGAAAGTAAGCTCAAACACTGTGATATCATACACAGATATCATAGGTGATATCACTCACCACACTTGTGATATCACATGATATCACCGTGATATCACGGTGATATCACAAGTGATATAAACTATGATATCACACATGCTATCACCGGTATTATCACACATGATATCGCCAGTTGATATCACCGATGTTATCACACATGATATCACGTGTGATATCACAAGTGAGGTGATATCACCTCGTGATATCCCGTGTGTTTGAGCTTCCTCAGCTTTTTTATAAAGATGTGTGCTATCTTCAACCATAGCTTATTTCGCTGGTGATTCAACCATAGATATTTTTAAATCCCGCTATAAAACCTATCTAAACATGCACAATGTATCCATTAAATAGAAAAATCCACCACAAGTCTAACAAAAGTATCATCATAAACATTTGGGACCCTATTCACCTCTTTGGGCTTCTATTGAATCGAGAAATAGGTTTGATTGTCTCTCTTGTTTTCAGTTGAACAACTTTTCTAATATTTCATAATATCATAAAAGACAAAAATCTTCCTAAATATT
Source organism: Chrysanthemum makinoi (assembly GCA_910596185.1). Lineage (NCBI taxonomy): Eukaryota > Viridiplantae > Streptophyta > Magnoliopsida > Asterales > Asteraceae > Chrysanthemum > Chrysanthemum makinoi. The sequence continues at coordinate 260,224,586 of OU343225.1, forward strand.
TTCAAAAACACAACCATCACATTCTTAGTTGAGTATCACAACTGATAACACATACATGATGAAGAATGTTATATCACAAAAGATAAATAAGTGTCACTTACAAATATCAAAATGAAAACGTCTGAAAATGGAAAAAATACGTATAAACTCCAATGAAAAACGTATAAAAACGGACAAAAAAGTCTGAAAAGGACAAAAACGTATAAAAACGGATGAAAACGTCTGAAAACAGACGAAAACGTATGAAAACAGACGAAAACGTCTAAAAAAGGACGAAACCGTAAAAAACGGATGACAACGTATGAAAACGGACGAAAACGTATAAAAACGGACGAAAATACATGAAAACGTAAAAATACATACGAAAACGTATAAAAACGGAAGAATATACATGAAAACCTAAAAAAAAGACAAAAACGTATGAAAATGGCCGAAAACGTAAGAAAACGGACGAAAACGTAAGAAAACAGCCGAAAACGTATGAAAGCGTAAAAACACGTCTGAAAACGTATGAAAAATGGACGAAAACGAAAGAAAACAGATGAAAACGTATGAAGACAAAAAAACGTAAGAAAATGGACGAAAACGTATGAAAACAAACGAAAACGTAAGAAAACAGACGAAAACGGACGTAAACGTAAGAAAACAGACGAAAACGTATGAAAACGGACGAAAACGTATAAAAACGGACGAAAACGTCTGAAAACAGACGAAAATGTCTAAAAATGGACGAAAACGGATGTAAACGTACGAAAACGGATGAAAACAGATGAAAACGTCTGAAATCAGACGAAAACGTAAAAAAACGGATGAGAACATATGAACACGGACGAAAACGTATAAAAACGGTAGAAAGCGTATGAATACAGATGAAAACGTATGAAAGCGGAAAAAACTTAGAATAAAAAAAATTAAAAAAAAGAATAATAAAAAAACGTTAAAAAATAAAAAGAGACAAAAAAACAAAAAAAAAAAACAAACGTGAATTCCAAAAAAAAGGGTAAAAAAAAAATGTATTTTAAATAGAAACTTGAATTTCAAAAAAATAAATAAAAATAAAATAAAGTTAATAAATAAGAAAGATAAAAAGACAAAGAAAAATGAGAAAAAAAAAAAAACATGGACTTAGGTTTCCATATTAAATCTTAGGTTTACCCCACTATTAGATCAAACTAGATGGATGGTAGGGATTTGTCCCTTGGTAAGCACCAAAATAAAAGTAAGCATTTGAAAATTCCTCATTATTCTATTCATGATATAATTGGTAGCAAATTGCTCAATATCTTAGTGAACTCCTTTGATCTATATATTAAGAGAGTATCATATTCGAAACAACCAAAACTAGCATATTGTAATCAAAGAAAGAAATTGTCAATCTCTTGATCTGATTTTCTTTCCGTTGCTCTCATAACATTTGTAATTATGTGTCTTGTCCTTCTATCAGATTCTGCTCCACATCACTTCTAATGGCAGAGATATTTAATACACTTCTGCAACACAGCGGCGGCTGGATGGAATAATATAAGTTGAGGTATTTAGTGCTATAACCCTCCTCAAGTTAATAGCACTAAGAGTCATCTATAAAATAAAGTCTCATATGTAAGAGTCAGGCTTGTCCCTCTCCTCAACAATGCTACGATAAGTGTCGTTACAGTCACATGTTTTGAATATTCTAAACACGCTAACCATCCACAAAATGATAAGGTTAAACCACGAAATCAATAGAAAATGAATACCAACATAATTTTTGGTGTGCATGGAAGCTTGTCATCCAACAACCGAATTACACGAAGGATCCACACATAAATAGGTGATTACATCATGTTAGTATATTAAATTATTAGTATGAAACGCTTTTTAAACCGTAGTTTTCTTGCTAGGGTTTATTCGTCTTGTGTTGAAGATCTAGACGGTACTTTCTTCTTGTTATTTTCTTGTTGCAGTTTGTTTGTGAGTTTAAATCATGCATGGTTTGAGATGAAGAGCGAGTTCTTGAATTCAGGAGGGAGTGGAAAGAAGAAAAAGAAAAAAGAAAAAGAAATTTGGTTGGTTGATCGTGATGTCGCTAGTGATGTGGGTCTTACTAATGTTGGAACCACTACGTCCTCGGGTAATGATGTTGTTGTGTTGCCAAGTTCGACACGTTAACATGTGGATCCGGTTCCATGTGATGTGTTGAATGCTTTTGAGATCATTAATGAAACCTCTAGTGAATCAGAAAAGGTGTTGGTAGGGAAGGATTCGAATATTGTTGGCAAATCAGGTGGAAGTGGTGTTGGTGTTGGCAGCCCCTCGACAAGCTTGGCCGATCAAGCAAGTCTTAAGAATGGTGGTAGTAGTGGTATGAATATGGAATCGACTAGGGTTTCTTCGTCTAATCTGGACGAGAAGAATGCGGAAGGTACGAATATGACTGAATCATTGAGGTTTTCAACTTAGATTAATGATGATGTTGGGACTAGTATTAGTGGTAGATTATTCGATTCAAGTGCTGTTAATTTGGACGGTACGTACATGATTAAGGGTTGTGGTGATCAGACTAAGGGTGGTGGTTCATCTAGTTTGGCCGATAAAACTAGGCTCGATAGTGATGGTTCATATTGGTCTGCTAATGATGTTGGTGTGTCGATTGGAAGTGGGGGTGATTCAAATTCCCTCTACTTCATTCACACCCACGACGCCGCTGCTACAGGTTGTTCCTTCACGCTACTAATACATCTAGTGAAGCTATTAAGGTTAATGATGTGGCTAATCAACCAGATGGTATTGATCAGGTGGTATTGGATGCTTGTAAGAATTTTGAGGAAGCAATGCGTGAAGTTGAATTAAAGAATGCGGAGAATGCTACTTCGAGTGGTAGAGTGTAAAAACGGCTCCTAAAGCTTCTGTAACTAGCCCTAGTGTGCACATGGGTGCTCCTTCCTTTGCTAATGTTTTAAGTCCGGAACGTGTCCCTAGGAAGGTTAAGTTTTGACCTTTGGTTAATAAGAATTGTATTGAAAATCATGACACTTTGTTACCAAAGGCTGCTATGGAGAGTGTTCTAAACCGGTATGATAATACTCTCGTTGGTTTCTTTGTTGGCAAGAATATTTCCTTCCCGATTGTTCAAAACTATGTCACAAATATGTGGCGTAAGTTTGGTTTGAAGAAGCTTATGAAAAATGATGTGGGTGTTTTCCTCTTTAAGTTTGATTCTAAAGAGGGTGTGGATAATGTGCTTCAGCGGGGACCTTGGTTAATCCGTAACTCGTCTCTCATTCTTAACAAATGGACTCCTGATGTGTCGCTAACCAAAAGTGAGTTAACTGACATTCCTGTGTGGATTAAATTACATAATGTGCCTTTACTTGCATACTCTGAAGATGGCTTGAGCTGGATAGCTACACAAGTTGGGAAACCGATTATGTTAGATGCTTTTACAAGTTCAATGTGTGTTGATTCATGAGGACGTATTAGCTTTGCTTGTGCTTTAGTGGAATTATCATCGGATTCTGAATTAAAACATGAAGTTAATATGGCTACCCCCAAAAAAGATGATAGTGATTTTATTACAACATGCATCAATGTTAAGTATGAATGGAAGCCTCCTCATTGTGAGGTGTGTAAAGTATTTGGCCATAACCATATCAGGTGTCCTAAATGTGTTAAGGAGGCGGCTCGTAGTGACATTAATGTGGCTGCAAAAGTTTCTACTACTTTGGAGATGACGGATGATGGTTTCAATGAGGTACATAATCGTAAGGCTAAAGGGAAAAAGGTTGGGGGTTCAAATGTCTCAGAAACAGCCATCTCGTGGTATTGATGTAGGTAAAGGAGCTAAATTTTAGCCTTCTAAGCCTAAGCAGGTGTATGTAGCTGTGTCGAAGAAGCCAAATGCTAATAAGGAGAAAATTAATAATGAAGCAAGTACGAGTGGGACGACATTTGCTACATCAAACCCATTTGATGCTCTTGCTATGGATGATACTGATGAGAATGGTATTCCTTTTCCTACTCCTATTGTTGAGAAAATTGGGAAGTTTGAAAAGCTAATTATTGATGGAAAAGCTACTCTTGTGGATGATAATGGTCATCCTCTAAAAAAGGTTGATTATCCGGGTAATACAAAGGAAGCTAAGGTGGATGGGTCTTAAAAGACTGGTAAGGATTCACAAGAGCGGCTTGTGAATGACTTGAAAGAGAAGGATCAGGTTGCGGTTTCTAAGCCGAGTTCCTCTTCTTCTCTGTATGCTAAGGTGGGTAACCCATTTTCTAAGGTAGGAGAAGTGGTTGTTTCGGACAGTAATGATGAGGAGGTGCTTCCACCGAATAATCCTATGGCTAATTTTCTCGTTTCGAAAGGCGGTGGGCACAAGCTTGAAGATTATTGTGATGATTATGCGGATCAGGTCTACAATTTACCAGGGCAATTGGATGCTTTTTATAACATGTATGATATCAAGCTTCAAGGTCGTGGTAGGTAGTGATTTTGTTTTGGTAGGTGTCTTATGTAACCTAATGAGGAGTGGTTTGTTTTCTTGTTTAAATGATAGGAAGTGTCTTGTTATGTAAGCTTTTTTTCCTATGCAACGGGTTATGATATGGGACTTCACCCATGTCCTTTGTACTTAAACGTTTTTTGGAGTAATACATTTACCAAGGAAACACTTTACCCAAAAACAATTACTAGTATGTACATATCTAATGATAAGAGGCAAACAACTTCAAATCCGAAACAATCCTGTATCACACACGAATACAAATATCTTAAGGTCAGTGAAAGTTGAAACCTAATTAAGCATGAGGTTTGAGAAACTAAGATCATGTATGAAATTTAAAACTTCGATGGAAAAGGAAGATGGAGAACATGAAATTTACTTGATGGAATCACATGCAACATCATATCTTTGTATTAAGAAATCTAAACATATTTAGTTTTTTTCCTTCAAAAAGCACCCTTGTTACAAATAAGATGTATTCACGAACATAGATAAATTAAAGCAATTTTTTTAATGGAAATTATTTTCGCACTCTATACCACCTATCTTATAATATATCTCACAAAAATGCCTCCAGCGAGACTTGAACCCACAACTTTAAGGTTGGTGGGCAGCTCACATATCACTAAATGTAGGATCGATATATTATTGTGTTTGATGATTCGGGTGGTCTTGGATGATCAAAATACATGTTAAAAATTTTAGAGAGAGAAAGTAGAGAGATGGTGTTCTTGGTAGAGAGTTGGTTCAATAAAATGTAAAAGGTTAGATTGTTAAGCCACACCCTTCCATGGATGGAAGGGTATTTATACTTACAAACAATACGTCCACCTAACGGATCAATGCATCTGCATAAGGGGTAAAGACCCGTCTTTCCTCCACGGTGTTACACTACGCTAAACTAAACTAATAACTAACTAATAAACCGATAAATAACGATATGTTTACGAGCTAACTTATGCTAAATTATATTTGGGGTGACCGACTTCACTATGGAATTTCCAATTCCTAACAATCTTCCCCTAAGGAAGGTCACCCCATGTTTTACATTTCAATCTTAGCATTCTATTTAATCTTCAGTCTTGAGCTCGTAGACTTTAATTCTTCAACATCTGAATCTTTGTGCTTTAGCAGTGATTCTTCAAAGTCCGCATAGTTTTGTACTTTGAGTGGAGGTCTTTGAACTGATCCACATTTTGATGATCTTCGAGCCATTGAGATCATCCGCCACAAAGAAATCTCTGGATCACCCCTTTATTGTGTTGCCATCATGTGAAGTTGTGACGTTCGGACCGACATGCTCACACTTTTGGATCATGACATCTTTCCATCAGAGTAGCGGAAGCTTTACTGGTTCATGATATTTGCAGCAGTGTAGCGGAAGCATAGTATAAAAATATCAGAGCCAGGTTATGTAGATATGCACCAGTCATGATTTCTTCAATTAAGAGTGGATGTTGTGAGCATGCGGCTTTGGATTGACTCCTCAATTCTGATCACTGCAACCGTCAGATGTACCTGCAAACGGCAGTTAGCAATAAAACACACGAAAGTGTCTTTGATCACTTTCGTTGAATTGATACACGGCCCACGGCTCCCCGCTGATCAGTACAAGTACGCTCGTGATCGTAGGATTCCTAAGAATCTCCTTGACAGGTTTCGCACTGCTCTAGCCGTTCTCAAACCGAACGCCTCAAAGAAGACAACACGGAGTGAGTGAACCAGCAAATTAAGATTCACTGATTGATGAAAAATTATTTGAAAAACAATCGCGTATTGCTTAGAAGAAAGAGTTTTGCAATACGACGAAGGTTTTATGAGAAAGATCAATTTTCAATCAAAATACTTTTTGTATTTAAAAGAGTACACATTCGATGTGCTAGAGAAAAGAAGATTTGCACACCGAACGGTTTTTCCAAAAGTATTTTTTACAATCAGATATACTTTTTGTGTTTGAAAATGTATACACATTCGATGTGCTAGAGAAAAGAAGGTTTGCACATCGAACGGTTTTTCCAAAAGTATTCGCCAATTCCATTCCTGGACCAAGGTTGATTCACGAGTGAATCGCCCCATCGTTTCTATCCAGTTGTCACAAGTTTGATCTTATGAGAAGATCTCACATGCCACCTACCAAGAGCTTGTTTGATGTTGGCTCTAGAAAGCTTTCCATCTTCATCGTGAATATTTTACATATCACTCGGATGTTCTGGCAATACCACAAGGATAATGCGTAGGATTCTTAATTATATTCTTACTTTCCACATTGTGTGAAACAGCAAGTCTTCATTAACTTTGTGTCCTAATGAGATATTGTGGATGATCTCTTGGCTCTAGACTCAATTGTGCACTTTTGGTTCCTATGCCGGAGACTATGAAGAGGGTCTCCTTCTTCAATATCAACAATCTCTAAGAGAAAGTCGATAGATTATGTCGGTTCCCCGTGAGAATGAAACAAGCCCTTTTAAGAGGAACTTGAGTAGCTTGGGAATTTTAGTGCAGTGCGTCACTAGGTCCATGACGTCTTGTCTTCAATACCAGTGTTACCTTAGTAAACACCAAGAGCATATGTATTGAACCCACACGCTTACTAAGGTTGAATTATTGAGGGCTATTTCTTTTCACCTTTTCACATTCATTTCTTTTTCATTCTTCACCCCTTCAGTGCTTACCGAGACTTCATAACTAGAACCTTGTTGGGTTTATTCCAGTTCTAGCTCTGTCTCAATCCGCACTCTTCCCATATCTCACTTTTCTCCTTTTTTCATCATACCTAAGGACTCTACACTATCTAGTGGATCGTCCCCGGTAGATCCCTCCTCTCGGGATCGTGGGAACAAATACCTAACCTAACCATCCTTATATCACCATGCATAAAGTAAATTGGTCGGTCTTATGGTATTGTTCTTTCCTTCTTGAAACCAATTGAAAAATCATTTGGAAAATCAATCAAGGTACTTGTGATACGAGATCAAAGCATTTTGTACCTTAATAGTTTTGATCATTTAGCAATGCTCCCCCTCAACATGTGCATATGATCTTGAAATTGTTTAGCACATGGAGGCAAGAGTTCTTTGAAATATTTATTTGAAATAATTTCTTGATCACAATTTCCTTAGAAAAAGCCATTTGATTTTCTTTGGTAAATTCTCCCCCTCAATATGTGCATAGGATATTTGAAATCATTTTATCACATAGAGGCAAGAGTTCATTGTAGTAATTTCACGATCACATAGCCATTAAGAAACCATTTTCTCCCCCTCAATATGTGCTTCGAGATTCGAAAGCGTTTAGCACATATGAGAGAGCAGCCTGCACATTTTCATCAAATCGATCATCATTTATCAAATTTCATTATTAAATCACAAATTCTCCCCCGATCAAAAATATCAAACCCTTTGAGATTTTGGATCCCAAGTGATTTAATACGGTTTAGAAAACATGGGAGAATATGTGGCCATGTTTAAATACTCATCATGTTTTTGGATAAATCCTCCTCCTCAACATGTGCATTGTGTATTTGAAATCGTTTGGCACATGGAGGCAGGAGTGCCTATAAAGGACTAAAACCAATTCCATTTAAACAGATAAGAGATTTAAATCACGATCTCTCCCCCGATCAAAAATTTCAAACCAATTGAGATTTGTGATCCCAACTGATTTAAATCATTTAGAAAAGTTTGGGGAAAGACGTGGCAAGATTTAATTTTGAAAGATGACAGATAGGAACAGATTAAGACATTAAAGATTGTTAGTGTCAGGTATGATTGTTTTTAAGAGACCTTTAAGTAAAATAAAACAATTTCACAATCAAACAAGAACAAAAAAATTTTCATTTTGTAAGATCTTTGAGTTTTAAAGAAAATCATACCATGACATAACATTAAATCTTTAGATCACCACTTATTTTGTACAATCCGGACTTTTATGAAGCAATATTGTTTGAAAATAATTTATTTTAAATCACTCTCCCCCTCAATCGATGACCGTAGTCGTTGATTGAGTGTCTTAGGTTTTGATAAAAATGAAGTCCGGTGATTTTTAAAATTAAGTCCAATTTATTTTCAAAACAAATATTTTTCCATTTTTCAAAACAATATTAGTTAAAAATTGTTTAAAGAAAATGGTATAATCACAATTATCCTGCACAAAGATACGTTAGGTGGTTGAGCCGCTTCGTTCTGATGTTCTTTGTGCTGTAGGGCTTGGAAGAAAAACCGTTTGCTGATGCAGTGATACTTCAAACGTTGCATTTTAATGCCAACTAAGGTCAAATTAAGCTCCGTTTCTTCAATCACTTAGAAGAAAACCATCTGCTGATACAGTGAGACCTCTTACGTTGCATTTATGCCAACTCTCCATAGAAGTCCAATTAAGCTCCGTTTCTTCATTTGTCAACCCAAGATATAGTTTACCCTTTCCTTTCGGCATCCAATCATCGTGATTTGTGGGATCCGGATCGGGAACATTCTTATATACCAATATACCTGCATATGTTAGTGAACACACATACAGATATATGGTGGTCGACATCACCCAAACAGCAATCGACTAATAAAAGTCAATATAACATATCAATCAGATCATATAAATGTATGCGAAAAATGTGTACATCAAACTCTAATCATCTAATCCTAGGCACCTAGTCCTTCAACATAGGTTAACATCAATTTTAATTAAGCATATTAGGATAATTAAGAAAGCCCGTTAGAAGATATAAATTTGAGAACATTCTCCCCCTCAATCAATGACTCATTTTTTGAAAAGTTTAAAAGCGCTGAAGTTATTGATTGAGTTTGCAAATTTTATAAAAACTATGAATCTGATTGATAGTTTGCATTTGACAAGAGCGAGGGGGGGTGGAGGGTGCTCCCCCCACTTCTAATGGCAGAGATATTTAATACACTTCTGCAACACAGCCGCGGCTGGATGGAATGTAAGTTGAGGTCTTTAGTGCTATAACCCTCCTCAAGTCATCTCTAAAATTAAGTCTCATATATAAGAGTCAGGCTTGTCCCTCTCCACAACAATGGTACGATAAGTGTCAAGCATACCACATGTTTTGAATGTTCTAAACACGCTAACCATCCACAAGATGATAAGATTAAACCCCGAAATCAATAGAAAATGAATACCAACATAATTGTTGGTGTGCATGGCAACTTGCAGCGACGGAGCCAGTAGGGGGGCTGGAGGGTGCTCCCCCCACTTCTAATGGCAGAGATATTTAATACACTTCTGCAACACAGCCGCGGCTGGATGGAATATAAGTTGAGGTCTTTAGTGCTATAACCCTCCTCAAGTCATCTCTAAAATTAAGTCTCATATATAAGAGTCAGGCTTGTCCCTCTCCACAACAATGCTACGATAAGTGTCGTTACAGTCACATGTTTTGAATGTTCTAAACACGCTAACCATCCACAAGATGATAAGATTAAACCAAGAAATCAATAGAAAATGAATACCAACATAATTGTTGGTGTGCATGGCAACTTGCAGCGACGGAGCCAATAGGGGGGCTGGAGGGTGCTCCCCCCTTTAACCGGCTCAACTGCCTTAGATATATGTGAGAGGATCCATCTTGGATTAGTTTCATTTAAATGAAAAAGCAAAAAATGAATAAGGATGGATACAATGGCTCGGTTGCCACTCTCGGTCGACCTAGGTTGAGCAAGGTTGAGGCCATTGTGGGAGGAAGGTTGCGTTCGGTTGTTGGAGGCAAATATCATGAACTAGTTCGTCCATCCAAACTAGTTTGAAGCACACTAACTTCTGAAAAATTGTACTGTTTATCATTGTTGCAACTAGGTCGGAGTCAGGTCGTCGGAGAGAGAAAGCTGATGTGGCACAGATGAACTAGGTTGCCACTGTGTTCAGCCTTAAATAGTTATAAATTCCGGCCATGGTGACGGAGAAGATGAAGTGATTTGCATGTGAGAGAAAGTGAAAAATGATAAAGCCTTGGTAATTGAAAATGTAATGCGCGCACAGTGACAAAATGTATACCGTATAATATATGTTAAGGAGTATATTAAGGTCAAAAGTCAAAGTCTTTTAATAATACTTTTCTTTTTGTGTGTCATTTAGGAGGCTAGAACTAGCATTCAATGTATTTGTTTTGTGGTTTAATATAAAAATGAACATTTCAACTATAACAAGTTTGTTTGTCGACATAAATTTGACAATTTTTTTTAGTTTGTCTAACATGTTTTGTATAAAAATGCCGCTTAGTCACTATAAAGTTTTTATTAACTTTATTATACGTGTAACTATGGCATTTAAATCCACACAATCTTGCGCCCTTTTTCTAACTATTTGCGGTAGCATGACCCACTTGATAAAACCGTTTACCAATTAACTTGTTCACAGGTCGATTTTGTCGCGTCAGATAAGTTGAGGAACCTTCATATAAGTAATTGCCTATTACGACCCAAAAAAATATCAACGGACCCGTATGTCAAACGATTCAAGCTTTGATTCAGCTTCTAAAACAAATAATTATATGTTTTTACCAAAAAAAAAAAAAAAAAAGTTGAGCCACTCTTAACTCAGTTTCGTGGCTCCCTGGCAACTTGTCATCCAACAACCGAATTACGCAAAGGATCCGCACATAAATAGGTGATTACATCATGTTAGTTTATTAAATTATTAGTAAGTACATATCTAATGATAAGAAGCAAACAACTTCAAATCCGAAACAATCATGTATCACACACGAATACAAATATCTTAAGGTTAGTGAAAGTTGAAACCTAATTAAGCATGAGGTTTGATAAACTAAGATCATGTATGAAACTTAAAACTTCAATAGAAAAGGAAGATGGAGAACATAAAATTTACTTGATGGAATCACATGCAACATCATATCTTTGTATACATAAATCTAAACATATTTTTTTTTTTCCTTTAAAAAGCACCCTTGCTACAAATAAGATGTATTCACGAACATAGATAAATTAAAGCAAATTTTTTTTAATGACAATTATTTTCACATCCGATACCACCTATCTCATAATATATATCACAAAAATGCCTCCAGCGAAGCTTAAACCCACAACCTTTAGGTTGGTGGACAACTCATATATCACTAGATCAAAGGCCTTGGGTAAGATAAAGCAATATCATGCAACTAATTTCACAAAATAATTGTTACCAAACAAAAATATAAATTTTAATTAGAGAAGAATGATATATTAAGTGGACAAAACAGCAAATCAAACCAATGATGAATATGTAGGTCAGCTAAAGTTTTAAATTGATTCGAAAATACGACGCGGGTTAAAGGTGACCAATGGATTTCAATTCATAAATAGCCGATATCTCAATTTAGGCCAATGAAGATTATTCATTATGCAGCATTACCGTTCTTTAATTGTTATGAAGAATTTGAAATTACAATCTAACGTAACATAGAATTGAATTCGAAGCTTTTTAACTTTTCATGTTTATGTAAAAAGCGGAAGTGAGTATGCGTCTGTCTAACATATTAAGTGAAACTTGTGCATAACGACGTGATTTTATAGCGGCAAATAATTGTAATTAAGATCTTTTTGCTAAATTTATCGTGTAACATACAATGACTCACCTAAAACAATAATATTTAAAATATGTTAAAAAACACATAAAAGCATTAAGTAAAAAACCATATAAAAGCATTAAGTAAAACTGAAAATGAATGCAACTTTGCTTTAATCATATATGCTTCCAGCAACATAAATCAAGCAACATATGACAACCTTTTTCAAACATAAGTTAACTATTTTTGGAAGGATGTTAAATTGCTTTTTGAATTTAAAAACATTAAAATTAACACATTAAGAATAAAGGGGTATTATAAGCATAAGACATTAACCAATTATTATTATTATTATTATTATTATTATTATTATTATTATCTATCATTAATTTGATTTAGATATCACAAAGAAACCCTTTGTATATAAATTGAACTTGTTGTTGATGTTGGAGTACCCACTCATCACTTTCTCTTAATCTTCTAGTATAATATTCTAGTTACCAAAGACTAAAGTTGGATATTGCTACAACATGGCTATGTTCATAGGATTTCATCAAATAAGAATATGTCTAACCTGATACTTACAGTGATGAAATACTATAAACAATGATCATGTTATAGAGAATTTCACCTCGAATTCATTTCATATGTTTTCTACTCTATTGGCAAAACACATTTTGTTGATCTCTAATTAGATAAGTTATCTATGTACTAATTTTATTGATCTCTAACTAAGCAACCTAACCGCTTTTCAACTTTCATTCAATTTATCTAAATAAGGAACATATTTCCAACAGAAATGTTGGTAAATAAGACCGTACGTTAGTGTTTTTCAGATTGATAATCAGCAGCTAGGGATAGTATTGAAACCCGCCGTAACATTATATATAAAGGCACTTTTTTTTATTATTATTTCTTTTGATTTTTTATTTTTGTTTAATTTGAGTAGTGAAAGTGCTTTTGAATAATGAATAGCTCAAACCCTTGTTGAATCTAGAACTACCTGATTCAATAATAGAAATACCCAACAATGTGTGGTAGAAAAAACATATATTCGGATGAACCCACCTTCAAGGACATCATGATGCAATTAAGGGAAAACACAAATATAGTGAAAGTACTGAGGTAGTTGGATGATTTTTTGTTTAAACGACGTAGTTTTAGAAGTTTTGCATTCAAGCTTAGATGTAAGATAGCCTCGTATTTATTTTTCACATATTGAAATTACATTGGTTGCTTGACTAGAAATTTCCCTAAGATAGTGATCAATTGTATTGAATGTTTGTTAATAAAGAATGGATTAATAAACTTTCTATCTATATAAACTATGAAAAAAGGTAGTGGGCATTTCTATTATTATTTAACCATTAACAAACTTTCCAACCATACAAACATCGCCAAAAATATGTATCAAAAAAATTAAAGGTACATTATACTCTATTTAATGTGTTCCGATAATTCCTTTGACTCGGCATATTAAAATGTTCCAAATTTATAAATTGAGATTACTAATTCAAACGCCATAAGTATATGCAGATTTGAGATGGGTTTATGCAAAGTGCTCCTTCAAAGCAATGGGAATTCCACATATTAAAAGAACACGCAATGTTCTTTAATTAATTTTTTCTTGCGGAAATCATAACCCCATAGTTTATCAACAAATTTTTAATATGTTTCTTGAGGAAATCTTCTAGTGTTAAAATTCAACCCATAAGCTGATTTCTACATCATCGTGCAACAACATCTGCAAAGACATACCATTAACTTATAACATTGTATAGAAAGTATAATGACGCTAAACTAAAGATGTATAGACATTACCAATTATAAGAATTAGTACTCCAACTAACTTGGTTGTTTCCGAAAACCAAGTATGGTCTATATGTTTTTAAACCTATTCTTCAGTTGTGTTGTTGAACCAACTTTGTACCTTTGTTATGACGAATAAAAAAATATCATATTCATCAAGATAATTATAATGTTAACATCAAAAACATAATGACGCCTTATTATATAAAGAGAATTAGGTTAATCTATAATCCAAAAACTTCAGATTACATATGTGATACAAACCTTAAAGAATGAAACGAATAACATGCATGGATGACTAAATAAAATCTCATCCGCATATGATGCTTATTTAATATTATTAGTTCTAGATGATATGAAATTCAAATGAAAACTACATATACAAAGGTTGAATAGGCGAAATACAAACCCTAACAGAAACGGTTAAGTTTTATAATAATTGACAATCCTACAAAACGCAATAATAAAAAACTAAATAAAACGACAGTACGAAACCCTAATGCGGAATGCAAATAATGACTAACAAATCTAACAGATCTATAAAATGAACGCGTTAATGAAATAAAATGAATTTATTCAGTAACATGATAGTTTAGAAAACAAGTTAGGGTTCAAGAGTCGTATAGGAGTGGCATGGAATGGTTGCGAATTAGGGTTAGGGTTTGGTCGCCGTTTTTCGACAAAAAGAGAAGGGTTAGGGGTTTTTCTATTCACATTATATTCTTCCTATTACTTAAACTCAATATTGCTTTCTTATGATTAAAAAATAAATAAATAAATAAAATATACTAATACTTGTAGAAAGAATTTTGAAAATTTAATTACTAAAAGTTACAAATTGGGTAAATCGCTCCGTAATGTATTGATCAGGAAAGTTTAATACATTATGACCAATTGCCCGACAAATAATAAAGATTTTTATTTATTACATGAAACATAATATCACTTTTCTTAGGTTAAAAAGATAGTAATTGGTTATCTGATATAGAAAAAATTATATACATGAAACATAATATCACATGAAACATAATATCACCTTATTACATGAAACATAATATCACTTTATTACATGAAACATAATTGCCCGACAAATAATAAAGATTTTTATCTATTACATGAAACATAATATCACTTTTCTTAGGTAAAAAAGACTGTAATTGGTTATCTTATATAGAAAAAATTATATTAGTAATTAAATCATTAATACTCTATTAGATCACAAGGACTTGAGTATTACGTATTAAAGCTAAATAGACTTTTTTTGGACTTCAATTATATCCACAAAATTTAAATTAGAATTTGAATCATTCATACTTTCATTATTGGCATGAGCTTTAAGATTATTTGTGAGTTTTATTAAAAGTTCTAAATTATCCACATAATAAAGTTTTGTATTTATTACTTGAAAGTCAACATCAACTTTTCCTATTTAACATATTAAGTGAAACTTGTGCATAACGACGGAATTTATAGCGGCAAATAATTGTAATTATGATGTTTTTGTTAAATTTATCATGTAAGATATGATGACTCACCTAAAACAGTAATATTTAAAGTATGTCAAAAAATATATAAAATCATTAAGTAAAACTGAAAATGAATGCAACTTTGTTTTAATCATATATGGTTCCAGCAACATAAGTCAAGAAACATATGACAGCTTTTTTCAAATATAAGTTAACTATTTTTGGTAGGATATTATACTGTTTTTTGAATTTAAAAACATTAAAATTAACACATTAAGAATAAAGGGGATTTTGAGCACAAGACATTAATCAATTCTAGTTTTTTTTTCTTTTTTTTTTAGTATCTATAATTAATTTGTTTTAGGTATCACAAAGAAACCCTTGTATATAAATTGAACTTGTTGTGGATGTTGGAGTACCCACTCATCACTTTCCCTTAATCCTCTAGTGTCATATTCTAGTTACCAAAGACTAAAGGTGGATATTGCTACAACATGGCCATGTTCATAGGATTTTATCAAATAAGAATATATCTAACCTGATAGTTACAATGATGAAATACTATGAACAATGATCATGTTATAGAGAATTTCACCTCGAATTCATTTCATATGTTTTCTACTCTATTGGCAAAACACATTTTATAGATCTCTAATTAGATAAGTTATCTATGTACTAATTTTATTGATCTCTAATTAAGCAACCTAACCGCTTTTCAACTTTCAACAATTTATCTAAATAAGGAGCATATTTCCAACAGAATTGTTGGTAAATAAGACCGTACGTTTAGTATTTTCAGATTCATAATCAGCAGCTAGGGATAGTATTGAAACCCGCTGTAACATTATGTATAAAGGCACTTTTTTTATTATTTATTTTATTATTTTATTTTTGTTAATTTGATATGTGAAAGTGCTTTTTGATTATGAATAGCTCAAACCTTAGTTGAATCTAGAACTACCTGATTCAATAATAGAAATACCCAACAATGTGTGGTAGAAAAAACATATATTCGGATGAACCCACCTTCAAGGACATCATGATGCAATTAAGGGAACACACAAATATTGTGAAAGTACAGAGGTAGTTGGATGATTTTTTGTTTAAACGACGTAGTTTTAGAAGTTTTGCATTTAAGCTTAGATGTAAGATAGCCTAATATAGAAATTACATTGGTTGCTTGATTAGAAATTTGCCTAAATAAGTGATCAATTGTATTGAATGTTTATTAATAAAGAATGGATTAATAAACTTTCTATCTATATAAACTTTGAAAAAAGTTAGTGGTCATTTCTATTATTATTTAACCATTAACAAACTTTCCAACCATACAAACATCGCCAAAAATATGTATCAAAAAAATTAATGGTACGTTATACTCTATTTAATGTGTTCTGCTAGTGTTCTTTGACTCGTCATATTAAAATGTTCCAAATTTATAACTTGAGAATACTAATTCAAACGCCACAACGTATATGCAAATTTGAGATGGGTTTATGCAAAGTGCTCCTTCAAAGCAATGGAAATTCCACATGTTAGAAAAACACGCAATGTTCTTTAATTAATCTTTTTCTTGGGAAATTCATATCCCCTTAGTTCATCAACAAATTTTTAATTTGTTTCTTCAGGAAATCTTCTAGTGTCAAAGTTCAACCCATAAGCTTATTTCTAAATCATCGTGCAACAACATCTGCAAAGATATACCATTAACTTATAACATTGTATAGAAAGTATAATGACACTAAACTAAAGATGTATAGACGTTAACAATTATAAGAATTAGTACTCTAACTAAGTTTGTTTTTTCCGAACACCAAATATGGTCTATATGTTTTTAAACCTATTCTTGAGTTGTGTTGTTGAACCAACTTTGTACCTTTGTTATGACGAATAAAAAAATATCATATTCATCAAGATTGTTACAATGTTAACATCAGAAACATAATGATGCCTTATTATATAAAGAGAATTAGGTTAATGTATAATCCAAAAACTTTAGATTACATATGTGATACAAACCTTAAAGAATGAAACGAATAACATGCATGGATGACAAAATAAAATATCATCCGCATATAATGCTTATTGAATATTATTAGTTCTAGATGATGTGAAATTCAAATGAAAACTACATATAAAAAGGTTAAATAGGCGAAATACAAACCCTAACAGAAACGGTTAGGTTTTATAATAATTGACGATCCTAGAAAACGCAATAATAAAAAACTAAATAAAACGACTGTACGAAATCCAAAAGCGGAATGCAAATAATTAATAATTACAAATCTAACAGATCTATAAAATGAACGCGTTAATGAAATAAAATGAGTTTATTCAGTAACATGAGCGTTTAGAAAACAAGTTAGGGTTCAAGAGTCGTATAGGAGTGGCATGGAATGGTTGCGAATTAGGGTTAGGGTTTGGTCGCCGTTTTTCGACAAAAAGAGAAGGGTTAGGGGTTTTTCTATTCAAATTATATTCTTCCTATTACTTAAACTCAATATTGCTTTCTCGTAATTAAAAAATAAATAAATAAACTAATACTTGTAGAAAGAATTTTGAAAATTTAATTACTAAAAGTTACAAATTGGGTAAATCGCTCAGTAATGTATTGATCAGGAAAGTTTAATACGTTATGACCAATTGCCCGACAAATAATAAAGATTTTTATTTATTACATGAAACATAATATCTCTTTTCTTAGGTTAAAAAGATAGTAATTGGTTATTTTATATAGAAAAAATTATATACATGAAACATAATATCACTTTATTACATGAAACATAATATCACATGAAACATAATATCACTTTATTACATGAAACATAATTGCCCGACAAATAATAAAGATTTTTATTTATTACATGTAACATAATATCACTTTTCTTAGGTAAAAAATACAGTAATTGGTTATCTTATATAGAAAAAATTATATTAGTAATTAATTCATTAATACTCTATTAGATCGCAAGGACTTGAGTATTACGTATTAAAGCTAAATAGACTTTTTTTGGACTTCAATTATATCCACAAAATTAAAATTAGAATTTGAATCATTCATACTTTCATTATTGGCATGAGCTTTAAGATTATTTATGAGTTTTATCAAAAGTTCTAAATTATCCACATAATAAAGTTTTGTATTTATTACTTGAAAGTCAATATCAACTTTTCCTATTTAACATATTAAGTGAAACTTGTGCATAACGACGGAATTTATAGCGGCAAATAATTGTAATTATGATGTTTTTGTTAAATTTATCATGTAAGATATGCTGACTCACCTAAAACAATAATATTTAAAGTATGTCAAAAAATATATAAAATCATTATGTAAAACTGAAAATGAATGCAACTTTGTTTTAATCATATATGGTTCCAGCAACATAAGTCAAGAAACATATGAGCTTTTTTCAAACATAAGTTAACTATTTTTGGTAGGATATTATATTGCTTTTTGAATTTAAAAACATTAAAATTAACACATTAAGAATAAAGGGGTATTTTGAGCACAAGACATCAATCAATTCTAGTTTTTTTTTTTTTTTTTTTTAGTATCTATCATTAATTTGTTTTAGGTATCACAAAGAAACCCTTGTATATAAATTGAACTTGTTGTGGATGTTGGAGTACCCACTCATCACTTTCCTTTAATCCTCTAGTGTCATATTCTAGTTACCAAAACTAAAGGTGGATATTGCTACACCATGGCCATGTTCATAGGATTTCATCAAATAAGTATATATATCTAACCTGATACTTACATTGATGAAATACTATGAACAATGATCATGTTATAGAGAATTTCACCTCGAATTCATTTCATATGTTTTCTACTCTATTGGCAAAACACATTTTATAGATCTCTAATTAGATAAGTTATCTATGTAATAATTTTATTGATCTCTAATTAAGCAACCTAACCACTTTTCAACTTTCAACAATTTATCTAAATAAGGAGCATATTTCCAACAGAATTGTTGGTAAATAAGACCGTACGTTTAGTATTTTCAGATTCATAATCAGCAGCTAGGGATAGTATTGAAACCCGCTGTAACATTATGTATAAAGGCACTTTTTTTATTATTTATTTTATTTTTTTATTTTTGTTAATTTGATAAGTGAAAGTGCTTTTTGATTATGAATAGCTTAAACCCTTGTTGAATCTAGAACTACCTGATTCAATAATAGAAATAACCAACAATGTGTGGTAGAAAACACATATATTCGGATGAACCCACCTTCAAGGACATCATGATGCAATTAAGGGGACACACAAATATTGTGAAAGTACAGAGGTAGTTGGATGATTTTTTGTTTAAACGACGTAGTTTTAGAAGTTTTGCATTTAAGCTTAGATGTAAGATAGCCTAATATAGAAATTACATTGGTTGCTTAATTAGAAATTTGCCTAAATTAGTGATCAATTGTATTGAATGTTTATGAATAAAGAATGGATTAATTAACTTTCTATCTATATAAACTTTGAAAAAAGTTAGTGGTCATTTCTATTATTATTTAACCATTAACAAACTTTCCAACCATACAAACATCGCCAAAAATATGTATCAAAAAAATTAATGGTACATTATACTCTATTTAATGTGTTCTGATAGTGTTCTTTGACTCGGCATATTAAAATGTTCCAAATTTATAACTTGAGAATACTAATTCAAACGCCACAACGTATATGCAAATTTTAGATGGGTTTATGCAAAGTGCTCCTTCAAAGCAATGGAAAGTCCACATGTTAGAAAAACACGCCATGTTCTTTAATTAATCTGTTTCTTGGGAAATTCATAACCCCTTAGTTCATCAACAAATTTTTAATTTGTTTCTTGAGGAAATCTTCTAGTGTCAAAATTCAACCCATAAGCATATTTCTAAATCATCGTGCAACAACATCTGCAAAGACATACCATTAACTTATAACATTGTATAGAAAGTATAATGACACTAAACTAAAGATGTATAGACGTTACCAATTATAAGAATTAGTACTCTAACTAATTTTGTTGTTTCCGAACACCAAATATGGTCTATATGTTTTTAAACCTATTCTTCAGTTGTGTTGTTGAACCAACTTTGTACCTTTGTTATGACGAATAAAAAAATATCATATTCATCAAGATAATTACAATGTTAACATCAAAAACATAATGATGCCTTATTATATAAAGAGAATTAGGTTAATGTATAATCCAAAAACTTTAGATTACATATGTGATACAAACCTTAAATAATGAAATGAATAACATGCATGGATGACTAAATAAAATCTCATCCGCATATAATGCTTATTAAATATTATTAGTTCTAGATGATTTGAAATTCAAATCAAAACTACATATAAAAAGGTTGAATAGGAGAAATACAAACCCTAACAGAAACGGTTAGGTTTTATAATAATTGACGATCCTACAAAAACGCAATAATAAAAAACTAAATAAAACGACAGTACGAAACCCTAAAGCGGAATGCAAATAATGACTAACAAATCTAACAGATCTATAAAATGAACGCGTTAATGTAATAAAATGAGTTTATTCAGTAACATGAACGTTTAGAAAACAAGTTAGGGTTCAAGAGTCGTATAGGAGTGGCATGGAATGGTTGCGAATTAGGGTTAGGGTTTGGTCGCCGTTTTTCGACAAAAAGAGAATGGTTAGGGGTTTTTCTATTCACATTATATTCTTCCTATTACTTAAACTCAATATTGCTTTCTTATGATTAAAATATATATATATATATATATACTAGTGTCAAAACCCGTCCGATGGACGGGTATGACTTGTGGTTTTTTTAGGTTTTTGTTTATCATATATATACCAGAAAGTAATTAAAAGTTCAATGAAAGGTTAAACATGTTTATTTGATGTTTTGTATAATATGTTAAACTACTTAAAGAACGTTAGTATTTTTTTTTTTTTTAATTTGTTGTTAATTGTTTATGTTTAATAAAGATAAGTTAGAATGTGCTTATGTTATGTTTATTGATATAGTTTGAACATATTTTTTCATATGAATTTAATTTATCAGTTGTCCTTAAGGACGTCCATTATTAATGAGAAGATTAATAATTATATTATCAATGAAGATGACTTGTAATTTTAATTTTAATGGTGTTAGTAAACGGAAAATTATTTTTAACGAAGGCGAGCTTGATTTCTAATTTTCAATTGTGAACAAAATGAAATTGCTTAACAATACAAATGTGATAACTTTTTAATTTTACTATTTTACAGACTTGTTGGATGCTTGGATGGTTTTATAAAGACGATGTGATATCAGATACGTGATATCAGATACATACAAAAGATGTCGAAAACATACCTCCAAAAGACCTAAAGACTGGCATTTTCAAAAAGCTACATGTTCCACAAAACTTCCTTTGGTTATGTAATTATGTACCAAAGTTGCGTCTCCTGATTCCAAGTATCGGGATTATCATCCGAAAACACCATTTAAACACAGCTTTAGACAACTCAATAAACACAATATAATTATTTTGTTTGTTTTATAAATAGTCATAGTTGGAGAAATAATCACGTACTTCGATACAAATGTCCTTTGAACATCGATTGAAAAGTTATTAAGAGATTTATGAATATAAGATTTGTACATTGGTTTTAAGAGTTGCATAAAATTGTCTATTTAGTTTATTAAATATTTTGACGGTAGGTGTATATTCATATTATGATAATATGATTGTTTTTTGGCCTTGTGGATGCCATGTGTTGTCAATTTTCTTTGAATGTATTAGTTTATGAGTAGTAAGATTTGTATATACTGGTCTGTATTGATGTTCATAGAATTGCATATAATTGTCCATTTTTTATTAAACAAATTTTTGGTATTATTATATTACTAATATTCATATTAATGTGAGTATTGTTTTCGTTATTATTTTTATGTGTTTGATTGTATCACTTTAGGAATTTGTTTTTTTGTATTAACAGTTGCATATATTGTGAATTTAGCTTGTTAAGATTGATTCTTGATTAATTGTACGCACTGCACAAGAGACACTT
Organism: Chrysanthemum makinoi; assembly: GCA_910596185.1. Lineage (NCBI taxonomy): Eukaryota > Viridiplantae > Streptophyta > Magnoliopsida > Asterales > Asteraceae > Chrysanthemum > Chrysanthemum makinoi. The sequence continues at coordinate 260,246,889 of OU343225.1, forward strand.
CCACGAAACGTAACAATTGGTAAAAGTAATTAAAATGTATGTGCATCGATAGTACACGACAACCTTTGTATTTGTATTTTTAAGTGTATTATACATTGTTTGTATTATACATTTTTTTGTTCAATTTCAGTGATTTTTTTTAAAGTGTCGATGAAATGTCGATAGTTGATAAAAGGTTATTATTGACTTTAGTTAACGAAAAATAAGATATAAACATAGAATGTTATTTATTGAATACATTAACAACAGGAAAAAATAAATGTTTATCGAATATGAGAGAACAAAATTATTATGAATATCGTTGTAAAAATTAAGTTAAGTAAAAGTGTTTAGAATCCGAATACTTCGATGCAATTGTTTAATACAGTAATATGTTATGGAAATTGTTAAAGTGTAAGGCCGATTGTAGGACCAACCCGAAAGTTGTATCTCAACCTAACTTTGCGCTTCTGTATATCATTAAGATATAGTAACCATTAAAATAAACCTAATAATAATAATAATAATAATAATAATAATAATAATAATAATAATAATAATAATAATAATAATAATAATAATAATAATAATAATAATAATAATAATAATAATAAAGTTGGTTTCTCGGCTTCCCACCAATTTCTTGTAAATCCTATGAGTTTTTAATAAAGTGATGTTATAATAATAATAATAATAATAATAATAATAATAATAATAATAATAATAATAATAATAATAATAATAATAATAATAATAATAATAATAATAATAATAATAATAAAGTGTATTCGACGATTCTCTATGACTCAAGACATTGAGGCACGTGTTGCAGTTCATATTTTTAATAGGATTGGTTTTGCTATTGCTAGAGGTGTGGAGGCTCAGTTGGTTTCTCGGCTTCCCACCAATTTCTTGTAAATCCTATGAGTTTTTAATAAAGTGATGTTATAATAATAATAATAATAATAATAATAATAATAATAATAATAATAATAATAATAATAATAATAATAATAATAATATCAGCTTGAGGAGTGTTTGTGTTAGCTTATTTTTTTGGCTTATGAGCACGCTTGAAAACGGAAAAGCTCATAAGTTCATTTAATACCACTTAGCAGCTTAAGCATATGGACTTATTTTAGTCCAAAAGCGTCGAAGCCTCACAACCTAAAGGGTACTAAAAAAAGCCTTGATACATCAACGTTAAACTCCTAAGAATGTGCTCTTTACCAATGTATTAAGAAATTAGGCTAAATGCTTTAATAAAAAAAGTACGATTCGAAAGATTATAACACATAAAAATGTTGAGTTACTATTATTTGAAAGGAAAGTACCAAAGTTATTTGAAACGGGATAGATTGTTCTAGAGCTTGTTTAACATTTTTCATCAGAAATACAACTACCTTAGTGAATATACATATTTTCTATTTTGGCAAGGCTTCACATATCAAATAATGACCACAGGTCAGCCTCATGTTTTTAGGCTGTTTGTTGCTTTACAACGGCTCTAGTTTGTGATATAATCATCTTATCATGACATAACCGCCTTACCAGGTATATCCAGATAAAAGGTATGTTTCTTGTAACAGAGCACCCAATCCATCATATTAATATTTTGAAGTCTCATAAGGATCCGCTGCCTCGTCACTCTTCGTGATTGGCCAAGAATTGAAGTTACAGTAGGTAGGTGTTTGGAATTACTTATAAAACTTCTAGGCGCTGGTGTAGTTCAATTCAAATACTCAAACTACTTAAGATAGCCTAGCTTAAAAGTCTTTCATTATTGTATTAAAGACTTCCATTATAAGATGGCCCAACAAATAACAAAGATAAGTTATTTCATATTGTATTAAATGATCCTAATTGAGTTTATATTTCATATCGCTATTCAGTCGGTTCATTGTAATGACCTAGTACGTGTCATTTTTACCCAAAAAAAAAGGAATAGCCCAATTACACATTGAATAACCTGCCCCTCTTACCACCTCTATACGGAGTATATTTATCAACTTGAAGGACCAACACACACACTTTTATAAAACATATACGAAGATTGAACCACAAAAAAATGCAAACGTACGCTTTTATAAAACATCTAAAGATTTAAAAATCGTACTGGCTGACTTGAAACTCGGTCGATCAAATCAAGGAACCACAATTTCCCAGAATATTTTCAAACTGGAATGCCACTTTTTAAGTCGCACTGATATATGGTCCCAAGGGTAAGGAAGCTTGTAAGAGTAATAAAAAATAAACTATCTTTCCTTCGTGCTATAATATCATCCACGCTACCAATACTGATAGGAAAATACGAAAATTGCACATAACACTTTGCAACAAAATAATTAAAACCATCGATTTACGATCTGAGTTTATAAGTATGTGATATATGTTGGACAACGCTCAAATGCTAACCTGAACTTGCGACTTGAGACAATTAAAATTGTGCCTTCGATCTCTTTTTGAGAACCAACTTGAGCAAACCACCAAGCTAAACGAACCACCTGAGTTTTCATATGCCCTCTTAATGTACTGAAGTTTTAAACTTCTCAATGAGCCACCTAAGGAACAAAAATCAAACAAAAAAATCAGAATAGCCAAACCGGATCAACCCATTTTGACCCATTACTCAACACGCCCGTTCTATTATTTTTCTACTTCTAACTATAGTTTTAACCGACCATTGATATCTACAATCATTTAGTACTCAAATGCCTTATTTCAAAAACAATAAGCAATCCAAAACACAGTGTTCATATTAGATCTTGAAATTAAATTTTCTAATGCAACATACGTATAGTATGAATTGGACGGAGTCGTAGTAAAGCAATTTGGAGGTCATAGATCGCTATTCCTCGTGACTGGAAACACTCACCAACCTCATTCTTGATTGAAGCCCATCGCTCAAAAAATCTATAATAGTTCCTCTCTCTCGCCGGGCCACAGTCGTTAATTTCACGTGAAACACTGGCGTATTAGTCATGACTTACACATACCGTCGACTTTATATTGAAAGCGTTTACTTTTTTGCTCCAAATTAGAATTAAGAGACAGGAAACACAATTTGATAAACAACATCACCATCAAACATACTTAGTCTGAGGTTAAAAGTAAATAACATGATTGCTTCCAACCACTCTTTCCCTCTCCTGTTTAATTTTCTCAAGGAGTGGCCTTCTCCTCTATTTCCTCATATCTATCGCCTATGCATCCCACTCATCTTTAATCTCAACCTTTCTTCATACCACTGTCCCATTGTAGCTCATCTTCAATCCTAACATCTATGCTTGTTATTATGCGCCATATCTAATTTTTGACCCGACTCACATTCAACACTAATATTCACACCATCCTAGGTTTATTAGTAGGTGAGCAGTCATCTACAATGTTACCAGCTCCAACCGCATTGGTGGTTGGTTATTTTTCTATTGATTCTTTCTTTCTTGTCGTACTTGAAAAAACAAATATCACCATCCAATAAGTTGCAATGTCGTCGTTACTCAGACCATCCGGATGGTATCGTGTTCGGTTCTAAAGTTCCGCTCTGCTAATATCCTCATTCGTATTCTTCATGATCCTTCATCTTTATAATGGTTGTATTTTCTAGCCCCGCTGCCTCCAACACATGTCAAACGTAATATTCTTATTACTACTTGCACATAGAGATAACTGGTTTGCAATCTGAAAATAAATAGTATATGATATTCGATAAACATAATCTATTCAATGACTCGCGGCGATACCAAATAGTCAATAGGGTATGTACCAAAAACCCGTAAAGTGTCAGTTTGCTCAGAAACTTGCATTGTTCCTAATTTTGCAAAAAATGCAAGGTTTATGTTAGATTCACATCTGATAGCCAAAACCAAATATTTATATCTACAATTACAAATCAATCAATGCTAAGTCGTATCTATTATTCCTTGTTCTATATATACCACAACTTCAGTCTAACTATAACAAAAAATGAATCAAAGAAAATAGACTACCAATTTATATCATATCGCGGTCACGGATTTCTAGAATAAGCTTTTACACGGTCTTCATACCAAACCAGTGACCTTACGCATTTGAGCCTTAAAAAACATGCACATTTACATTAGACAGTAAAACTATAGGGCTAAGAAATATTCAAACCTAGCTGCATTCTGCATTGCATAAAGAAATATAAGCAATTCCATTTGATCTCTTTGTATCTTTATCAACCACCAGATGAGCTTGAGATACAGTGCCAAACTTACTGAAGTGATCCCGCAAATCATTGGTGTTTGGATCAGTTCAATACACAAAGAAATAATGTTTGGATCGGCCGGGAATTCATATATCAGATGTATATAATAGTGAGTCGTGTGAAAACAGAGAGCAAAAGTTTTTTCACCCTTGTTAGAGACCACTTAATGAACAACATCAGAGAATCAACGATTTAGTCTGAATCGCCCACACCTTTCTTGTGAAAACCATATATCTTAAAAGCAATAATCAATATAAAAATTAAAACAATCGCTGAAACATGGAAGTAGATTCAAACCAATTTTAGAGATTAAGAAAAGCCAACCCCATCCATAAATCACCGCTAAATTTGAACATAAAAAACAATAACAATAAGGAACTCTCTTGAGATGATTAATGCAAGATTGCTGAGAAATTCAAAAGCTTTCAGCATCCCATGATTTCTTTTTGTTGAACGACTTATGTGTTAAACATGGTTACATCAGATGGTGTTACAAATTTACTTTTATCCTTTTCAATAAAGCATTATGTCTGCATGCACTTAAAACACACATTAGGTCAATATATGGCCTGTTAGGAATAAATTGTAACCCAAATTGAACCGTTAAAACCTTTGGATACAAAGAGCATTACCTCAAGTCCACAAATGGAGGATCTAGCACATATTCCGCTGAAATATGTTCTTCACGAATGTTACCGCACAATAGATAAAAAGAATTGTTGTTACTTTATATTTTTAAGAGTTATAATCCGAAAATGTTAAGCAGATATAACTTTTTTGTGCGGCTTTAAGTTAGAAGATTATGCAACATGTGGCACCTTCAAAATCATCATTGCCATTATGCAACATGTGGCACCTTCAAAATCATCATTGCCATTATTTTGATGAATACTGAAATCTGTGAATGGTGACAGTTTCATACCAGCAGGAACATCATTTGCTCGACTTTCTTCTTCTAATTGCGTCAGAAGCTTTAAAGATAGTGATGCATACTGTACCTTCATAGCTGCAAAAATTATCATAAAGTGGTAGTTAAAATTGGGCAAGAAAATATGTGAATGATGTAATACACTCTGATCTATATTACCTTTAAATTATGTGTTTATTAGTCAGTATCATTTATGTATGGTAGGTTTTCGAAATTTGGTTATTAGTTCAACAATAATCACAACGACAATGCCACCACTCTGATTTCAACTACTGTAACATGAGAACCACGTTAACTAAATGTCAATATTGACATGTAAGCTATTTATAATACAAAAAAGGTAACGCACCAACTCGACTTGACCGATTTTGATCCAACACTCGTTTGTTAACAAACATCTAAATTCACATCAGCGTTGAAGACCTTGGTTTCCTACTTTCCTGCACAAACTAATATGTATAAGAAATCATGGTATATGGATATCGAATAGTTGATAAGGGGACCTAAGGATTGGGCTAAAGTGACCTTAATAATTAAGGATGACAAGCATACGCGAATGAGTATACAAAACCTGCATTTGAGTGCAAACATTGTCTAACTCAGATTCCTGAAATACAAAAAGGAATAACAAAAGAGATTCACATATAGTAGTTCACGGTCAAAATATATTGTAAATAAGGTATTTGATATCGCTTATCATACCTGCTCATTTAAGGCATCACGCAACTGTGACACAAGAGCAACTCTATTTGCTTCAACAACTTTAAGTTCCTCTATACACTGCTTCAAAAGATTTTCTTCTTCCTCAAGCTCTTTAGACAAAGTCTTCCTCTTGGGATCCTTTTCTACAATAAAAAGTAAGGGCGTTAGACTCCAGCTTATGCCATTATGATCATAAAATATGCCTTCTGTCAATAGGTCACTTGGTGCCTCACGAAGCAATCACTCATGTCTGAAGGTACAAAATACCATGGTTACAGAAAAGAAGAGAATCAAAAGTAAAGAGGTGCCTGCATTAGATATTTCTAGATCCCACAAAACACACATGTGGTTTTCTTTGTTGTGGTTCCATACCTGCAAATGGATTAAGACAAAATACATATTGTAGGACCTAAAAAGTAACACATTCATAAATAATGACAAATTGACAATGGGCAAATATTTAACTCTAACAGGCATGAGAATGCATGAACACGCATGATATAAATATCATATGAACATAATCGAGGTTTTAGCTATCAGGCGTATGATTTTAGGTTGAACTGAATGATATTAGGGTTTTGAATTAAAAAAAGTGATGATATAATGAATGGATGGATCGAGATATTATAATTATCTAATTAAATTAAAATGGTAATAATTGGTAGGTATCTCATTGGTTAATATTTGTTTGCATAAGTTTATAGTTTTGGATTTGTAAGATATTATTCCTTATTTATATTGATTTGAAAGATATAAATCAAAAAGCAATTTAATCTAGTGGTAAGTTGTTTACAAAACACATGAATGACCCAAGTTCAACTCTAACAAATGTCTTCTTTTTAATAAAAAATTTTAAAATTCAAAAAAAAAAAAAAAAAAAAAACGAAATTTACAATTTATTTAAAAAAAATTGTACATATATTAATTAAAATGCCACATGTCATTTAAAAAAAAAAATGCCACATAAATATAATGATGACATGGAAATATGACTTGGCATTATGGGATGCAAAGTGGCATTTTATGTGGCATGCCTCCTCTTATATATAATGTATAGATATATATATATATATATATATATATATATATATATATATATATATATATATATATATATATATACTAATACTTGTAGAAAGAATTTTGAAAATTTAATTACTAAAAGTTACAAATTGGGTAAATCGCTCCGTAATGTATTGATCAGGAAAGTTTAATACATTATGACCAATTGCCCGACAAATAATAAAGATTTTTATTTATTACATGAAACATAATATCACTTTTCTTAGGTTAAAAAGATAGTAATTGGTTATCTTATATAGAAAACATTATATACATGAAACATAATATCACTTTATTACATGAAACATAATATCACATGAAACATAATATCACCTTATTACATGAAACATAATATCACTTTATTACATGAAACATAATTGCCCGACAAATAATAAAGATTTTTATTTATTACATGAAACATAATATCACTTTTCTTAGGTAAAAAAGACAGTAATTGGTTATCTTATATAGAAAAAATTATATTAGTAATTAAATAATTAATACTCTATTAGATCGCAAGGACTTGAGTATTACGTATTAAAGCTAAATAGACTTTTTTTGGACTTCAATTATATCCACAAAATTTAAATTAGAATTTGAATCATTCATACTTTCATTATTGGCATGAGCTTTAAGATTATTTATGAGTTTTATCAAAAGTTCTAAATTATCCACATAATAAAGTTTTGTATTTATTACTTGAAAGTCAATATCAACTTTTCCTATTTAACTTATTAAGTGAAACTTGTGCATAACGGCAGAATTTACAGCGACAAATAATTGTAATTATGATGTTTTTGTTAAATTTATCATGTAAGATATGAAGACTCACCTAAAACAGTAATATTTAAAGTATGTCAAAAAATATATAAAATCATTAAGTAAAACTGAAAATGAATGCAACTTTGTTTTAATCATATATGGTTCCAGCAACATAAGTCAAGAAACATATGACAGCTTTTTTCAAACATAAGTTAACTATTTTTGGTAGGATATTATATTGCTTTTTGAATTTAAAAACATTAAAATTAATACATTAAGAATAAAGGGGTATTTTGAGCACAAGACATTAATCAATTATTATTATTATTATTTTTTTTAGTATCTATCATTAATTTGTTTTAGGTATCACAAAGAAACCCTTGTATATAAATTGAACTTGTTGTGGATGTTGGAGTAGCCACTCATCACTTTCCCTTAATCCTCTAGTGTCATATTCTAGTTACCAAAGACTAAAGGTGGATATTGCTACAACATGGCCATGTTCATAGGATTTCATCAAATAAGTATATATGTCTAACCTGATACTTACATTGACTAAATACTATGAACAATGATCATGTTATAGAGAACTTCACCTCGAATTCATTTCATATGTTTTCTACTCTATTGGCAAAACACATTTTATAGATCTCTAATTAGATAAGTTATCTATGTACTAATTTTATTGATCTCTAATTAAGCAACCTAACCGCTTTTCAACTTTCAACAATTTATCTAAATAAGGAGCATATTTCCAACAGAATTGTTGGTAAATAAGACCGTACGTTTAGTATTTTCAGATTGATAATCAGCAGCTAGGGATAGTATTGAAACCCGTTGTAACATTATGTATAAAGGCACTTTTTTTATTATTTCTTTAATTTTTTTATTTTTGTAAATTTGATAAGTGAAAGTGCTTTTGGATTATGAATAGCTCAAACCCTTGTTGAATCTAGAACTACCAGATTCCAAGGTTGCAAAAATCGTGAATCGGTAGTCGGGCGGTCGACCACCTTGTAGCTTGTAATCGGTCTAGGCGGGATTAATCCGTGATTAATCGGATTGGCATTTTTGGCAAATTTTAGGTATTTCCGCCAAGTTTTGTGTATTTCTGGTGAGTTTTATGTATTTTCGGCAATAACATTTTCTAAAAAACAACTTGTATAGATTTAGACGGTTACTATAAGTGATCAAAATAAGTTTACGATGAGTTTTGGGTACTTCCGACAAGATTTGTAGGTTTCCGACAAGTCTGACCACCGTTGACCGCCATTGATCGCCGTTGACCACGGTTGACCTATTTGTTTGACCCAGTTACATAAATCGGCAAGGTTGGTGGCCCTGTAGCGCTTAAGCGACGATTAATCGGCCTTGTAAACCTTTTTTTGCAACACTGCCAGATTCAATAATAGAAATACCCAACAATGTGTGGTAGAAAAAACATATATTCGGATGAACCCACCTTCAAGGACATCATGATGCAATTAAGGGAACACACAAATATTGTGAAAGTACAGAGGTAGTTGGAATATTTTTTATTAAACGACGTAGTTTTAGAAGTTTTGGATTTAAGCTTAGATGTAAGATAGCCTCATAAAGAAATTACATTGGTTGCTTGATTAGAAATTTGCCTAAATTAGTGATCAATTGTATTTAATGTTTATTAATAAAGAATGGATTAATAAACTTTCTATCTATATAAACTTTGAAAAAAGATAGTGGTCATTTCTATTATTATTTAACCATTAACAAACTTTCCAACCATACAAACATCGCCAAAAATATGTATCAAAAAAATTAATGGTACGTTATACTCTATTTAATGTGTTATGAGAGTGTTCTTTGACTCGGCATATTAAAATGTTCCAAATTTATAACTTGAGAATACTAATTCAAACGCCACAACGTATATGCAAATTTGAGATGGGTTTATGGAAAGTGCTCCTTCAAAGCAATGGGAATTCCACATGTTAGAAAAACACTCATTGTTCTTTAATTAATCTGTTTCTTGGGAAATTCATAACCCCTTAGTTCATCAACAAATTTTTAATTTGTTTCTTGAGGAAATCTTCGAGTGTCAAAATTCAACCCATAAGCTTATTTCGACATCATCGTGCAACAACATCTGCAAAGACATACCATTAACTTATAACATTGTATAAAAAGTATAATGACACTAAACTAAAGATGTATAGACGTTACCAATTATAAGAATTAGTACTCTAACTAACTTTGTTGTTTCTGAACACCAAGTATGGTCTGTATGTTTTTAACCCTACTCTTCGGTTGTGTTGTTGAACCAACTTTGTACCTTTGTTATGATGAATAAAAAAATATCATAGTCATCAAGATAATTACAATGTTAACATCAGAAACTTAATGATGCCTTATTATATAAAGAGAATTAGGTTAACGTATAATCCAAAAAGTTTAGATTACATATGTGATACAAACCTTAAAGAATGAAACGAATAACATGCATGGATGACTAAATAAAATCTCATCCACATATGATGCTTATTAAATATTATTAGTTCTAGATTATGTGAAATTCAATTGAAATCCACATATAAAAAGGTTGAATAGGCAAAATACAAACCCTAACAGAAACGGTTGGGTTTTATAATAATTGATGATCCTACAACACACAATAATAAAAAACTAAATAAAATGACAATACGAAACCCTAAAGCGGAACGCAAATAATGACTAACAAATCTAACAGATCTATAAAACGAATGCGTTAATGAAATAAAGCGAGTTTATTCAGTAACATGAACGTTTAGAAAACTACTTAGGGTTTAAGAGTCGTATAGGAGTGGCATGGAATGGTTGAGAATTAGGGTGAGGGTTTGGTCGCCGTTTTTCGCCAAAAAGAGAAAGGTTAGGGGTTTTTCTTTTTCACATTATATTTTTGCTATTACTTAAACTCAATATTATTTCTTGTAAAAAAAAATAAAAATAAAATAAAAATAAAAAATAAAAAAATTTATACTTGTAGAAAGAATTTTGAAAATTTAATTACTAAAAGTTACAAATTGGGTAAATCGCTCCGTAATGTATTGATCAGGAAAGTTTAATACATTATGACCAATTTGCCTGACAAATAATAAAGATTTTTATTTATTACATGAAACATAATATCACTTTTCTTAGGTTAAAAAGACAGTAATTGATTATCTTATATAGAAAAAATTATATTAGTAATTAAATCATTAATACTCTATTAGATCGCAAGGACTTGAGTATTACGTATTAAAGCTAAATAGACTTTTTTTGGCCTTCAATTATATCCACAAAATTTAAATTAGAATTTGAATCATTCATACTTTCATTATTGGCCTGAGCTTTAAGATTATTTATGAGTTTTATCAAAAGTTCTAAATTATCCATATAATAAAGTTTTGTATTTATTACCTGAAAATCAATATTAACTTTTCCTATTTAACATATTAAGTAAAACTTGTGCATAACGACGGGATTTTATAGCAGCAAATAATTGTAACTATGATGTTTTTGTTAAATTTATCGTGTAACATACGATGAGTCACCTAAAACAATAATATTTAAAGTATGTCAAAAAACATATAAAAGCATTAAGTAAAACTGAAAATGAATGCAACTTTGTTTTAATCATATATGGTTCCAGCAACATAAGTCAAGCAACATATGACAACTCTTTTTCAAACGTAAGTTAACTATTTTTGGTAGGATATTAAATTGCTTTTTGGTAGGATACTAATCAATTATTATTATTATTTTTTTTTTATAATTTTTTTTAGTATCTATCATTAATTTGTTTTAGATATCACAAAAAACCCCTTGTATATAAATGGAACTCGTTGTTGATGTTGGAGTACCCACTCATCACTTTCCCTTAACCCTCTAGTATTATATTCGAGTTACCAAAGACTAAAGGTGGATTTTGCTACAACATGGCCATGTTCATTGGATTTCATCAAATAAGAATATGTCTAACCTGATACTTACATTGATGAAATACTATAAAAAATGATCATGTTATAGAGAATTTCACCTCGAATTCATTTCATATGTTTTCTACTCTATTGGCAAAACACATTTTATTGATCTCTAATTAGATAAGTTATCTATGTACTAATTTTATTGATCTCTAATTAAGCAACCTAACCGCTTTTCAACTTTCATTCAAATTATCTAAATAAGGAACATATTTCCAACAAGATTGTTGGAAAATAAGACCATACGTTTAGTATTTTCATATTGATAATCAGCAGCTAGGGATAGTATTAAAACCCGCTGTAACATTATATATAAAGGCACTTTTTATTATTATTTTTTTTTTTGTTTAATTTGAGTAGTGAAAGTGCTTTTTAATTATGAATAGCTCAAACCCTTGTTGAATCTAGAACTACCTGATTCAATAATAGAAATACCCAACAATGTGTGGTAGAAAAAACATACATTCGGATGAACCACCCTTCAAGGACATCATGATGCAATTAAGGGAAGACACAAATATTATGAAAGTACTGAGGCAGTTGGATGATTTTTTGTTTAAACGACGTAGTTATAGAAGTTTTGCATTTAAGCTTAAATGTAAGATAGCATCATATTTATTTTCCCCATATAGAAATTACATTGGTTGCTTGATTAGAAATTTGCCTAAGTTAGTGATCAATTTTATTGAATGTTTATTAAAAAAGAATGGAGTAAGAAACTTTCTATCTATATAAACCTTGACAAAAGTTAGTGGTCAATTTGATTATTATTTAACCATTAACAAACTTTCCAACCATACAAACATCGCCGAAAATATTTATCAAACAAATTAATGATACGTTATAATGTATTTAATGTGTTCCAATAATGCCTTTGACTCGGCACTTTAAAATGTTCCAAATCTATAACTTGAGAATACTAATTCAAACGCCAATACGTATATGCAGATTTGAGATGGGTTTATGCAAAGTTCTCCTTCAAAGCAATGGGTATTCCACATGTTAAAAGAACACGCAATATTCTTTAATTAATTTTTTTATGGAGAATATCTTAATCTCTTAGTTCATCAACAAAATTTTAATTTGTTTCTTGAGGAAATCATCTAGTGTTAAAATTCAATCCATAAGCTTATTTTGACATCATCGTGCAACAACTTTTGCAAAGACATACCATTAACTTATAACATTGTATAGAAAGTATAATGATACTAAACTAAAGATATATAGACTTTACCAATTATAAGAATTAGCTCTCTAACTGACTTTGTTGTTTCCGAACACCAAGTATGGTCGATATGTTTTTAAACCTATTCTTCAATTGTGTTGTTGAACCAACTTTGTAACTTTGTTATGAAGAATAATAAAATATCATATTCAACAAGATTTTTATTTTTATTATTTTTTTATTTTTTATTTTTTATTTTTTTTAATTTGAGTAGTGAAACTAATGTATGAGTAGTGAAAGTCTTTTTATTTATGAATTAGCTCAAACCTTTGTTGAATCTAGAGCTACCTGAGTCAATAATGGAAACATCCAACCATGTGAGGTAGAAAAAACGTATATTCGGATGAACCCACCTTCAAGGACATTATTGCAATTAAGGGAACACACTAATATTGTGAAAGTACACAATTAAAGTGAGGGAGTTCGAAGATTTTTTGTTTAAACGATATAGTTTTAAAAGTTTTGTATGTAAGCTTAGATGTGAGACAACTACATATTTACGTTCTTCATATAGATTTTACATTGGTTGCTTAATTAGAAATTTGTCTAAACTAGTGCTCAATTCTATTGAATGTGTATTAAAAAATAATGGAGTAAGAAACTTTCTAACTATACAAAATTTGCCAAAAGTTAGTGGTAAATTCTATTAAACGTGTATTTAACAATTAACAAACTTTCCAACTATACAAACATTGCCGAAAATATTTATCAAACAAACCAATGGTACGTGATACTCTATTTAATGATTTAGAATTGAAACCTACACCACAATGTATATGCAGATTTGAGATGGGTTTATGTAAAGTTCTCCTTCAAAGCAATGGGTATTCGTCATGTCAAAAGAGCAGGCAATGTATTTTAATCAATTTGTTTCTTGAGAAAATCATCTTGAAATCCCTTAGTTCATCAATAAATTTTTAATTTGTTTCTTGAAGAAATCATCTAGTATTAAAACCCAATCCAAAAGCTTGTTTCGACATCATCCTGCAACATCTGCAAAGACATGCGATTAATTTATTACATTTTATAGAAAGTATTGTGGAAAACTAGAAGGGGGGGGGTTGAATAGTTTTGCCGATTTTATGTTAGTTTCAAAAACTTTTAGATTCGTTAATATGTGAGATCTTATGGATGTAGAGAAAGTATAGATCTAATGATAAAGCAAGTAAATAAAGTAAAGCGAAGGGAAAGAAAAGACACAACCGATGTATAGTGGTTCGGCTACAAGGACACCTTCCTTGCCCTACTCCACTCCCCGAGTCACCTACTCGAGAGTTCAAGCACTATGTCAACAAACTCCTTCACTTGGCGGAGAAGCCTTCACAACGTTGCTTACACTTTTCCGGTACAAAGCTAAATACCGAGTCCGTAGCACGGTGGACCAAACCAACACGACTATTACACAACAAATATGTGAAATATCAAATACAAGATCTTCGCTGAAATCTTGCGAGTGACAAATCAATCCCCCTTGCTTGGATGACTTGTAGAATGCTCGTGATCTCGCCTTAGAGAAGGACCTATATGAGGATCACAAATAGAAAGAAAGAAGAACAACTCTCTAGATCAAGTGATATATATGTTAGAAGAGAATGAGAGTGTATGAGAGATTTAGTAAGAAGAGGGGTGAGTTAGAATGAAGAAATGGCTCTCTATTTTTAGGCAAAAATCTTCACTGTTCCCCGGATCCCACGGATCCCTTCCACTTGGGATCCGTCTAGTGTAATCCTAGGGATCCGTGGAACGCTCCTCTTTGCCCATGGGTTTTTTGGTTATGGGTCATGGGTTATGGGTTGGTCCATGGGTTTTCTTTAGATTCAATGTATCTAAGTATACATTGTATCTAGTCTACTTGGGTATGGGTTAAGATCCATGGGTTATGGTCCATAGGTTATGGTTTTTACCCATCCTAATAAACTATTACAACAAATGCTTAATTACTACATTTTGTATTTAAATGGCTATATGTAAATGCTTTACAAAAATAACATGTATCCTTATAATTATACTTAAGATAACATTATATTTGTTATCAACAAAACACAAAGAGATCAAAATATTAATAAAGCGCTTTTACGGTTTATTTGTATTAACAATCTCTCCCCTTTTGTTGATGACAAAACATAATGTTATGATGAGTAAAACTTAAGAATAGATGTAAGTTTTGAAAGCCCTAAGTTTTACTTCTTCTCCCCTTTTTGTAGAAACAAAAGTTAACCCTTGGAAGAAATAAACATAAAAGTATGGAAAAATTAGTCCACGTATCGCTAACTCCCCTTGGCGGTAGCTCCCCTTGTTTGAGGCGTCAAGTGAAGAGAAATAAAAATCCTACAAAAAGAAAGGTTAGTAACATGCTTAAATAATCTTGTGATTGCCGAGAATCAAGATTGGGAGCCAAGGTATGTAAACAAGGCCTTGTAATAAAACAACAAAGTGTAGTGGTTTTATGCCACCTACAAGCATGTAAAAATAAGAACAAGACTTGTTCTTGAAAATGACTTCAAAAGAAAAAGTACTAAAATAGAAAATAGTAGTAATGATTCCTTCCATGCTTGCATAAGGTTATGGATGGAGGTTTTGATGAGTAATGGTATTGATGCGATCAAGGATGAGGTTGAGTATGAAACGCATTTCTTCCCTAACTTCTATTGCGATTTCCCTAGTGGATTGGCAATGTTCACAATGTAAATGATGTGGGTAATGAGTGCGGAAGTTTTCCGGTTTGTTTTGATTTGAGTTATGCGGAAGATGTGGTGGAAAAATAGAAAAATATGGATCAATATCCGGAATGTTTGTAAATGGTGGTGGAAAAGAACCTAGATGTTCTTGTAATGTGATGGGAGCTAATGGTGGTGATGTTTCAAGATCTTGAAAAATAGTATTTGGAGATGTGGGGGTGTTGAAAAGACTATTTCTTTTTGTTTAGGTTGTTTAGATCTTGTTGGAGTCTTAAGGAGTTCCAAAAGAGTGACTTTAGGTGGTGATGAAGTTGGTGTACTTGTTGGTGATGAGGGAGGTGCTATAATGGAAGCATCTTGTGGTGAGTTATTTGTTGAGGATGAACCATTTGAGGTTGGTTTTGCTAAACAACAAGATCGGATACTAATCCGTGCGGATATCCTAGAGTTTGATTGTGGTATTTTGGATGGTGGTAGCACAAAGGTTTGGGTATCATGAAGATGATTGTTTGTACTAGGTGATTCATCTAAAAGGTTTTTGGATGACATGGTGTATTATGGTTATGATGATGAGATGGATTATGCAAGCATTTTGGGAGTTCTATATATAGAAAAACAAAGCATTATAATGAATGCTTGACCCAAAATATGGAGTAAAATCTAATGATTAGATATGAATTCAAGGCATGTGATCATGAGAACACAAGCATTAAAGAGCATACTCCCAAAATGAAACAAATGTGGATTTTTCATCCAAAGTGAAAAAATAGAAGGTAAAATAGCTTTTGTTTCACGGATCCCACGGATCCTTCCCTTGAGGATCCATCCGGCATGAAGGCTGGGATCCGTGGAGTGCAGTGATCGAGCACACAAAATTTTCTTTTGGGAAACATTTTTGCCTAGTGTGTGCCTATATGCAAACTATTTGGAGTTGCGGTTATCTCGACCTCTAAAAAGAAAAAGAAAATAAACTAGAAGTAAAAAAAAATCCTATTGAGATAACCCGAAAACACATATTTAGTACTTAAGTACGTAATTTGTGTTATCAATGCTCCTAATTCATTTTGCTTAAATGAATGTACCCGAAAACACATATTAGTTATGTGTCCCCTTTAGCATTCAAAAGACATGAGATGCAATGAAAGCGGATTTTTACTTTGTATTAATAATGAAAAAGCGATTTGTCCTAGGCGTGAGAAATTGCTTTTGTGAAATTGATACGGGAAGGTATCATCCTTTTAGAAAACATTTTGAAAAGAGGTTTTCTTTGAAAATGTGTATGTGTTTGAAAAAATAAGAAAGCTATAAGTGGAAAACTTATCTTGGGTTTTGAAAATTCCGTATTGTTTGTGAGTTGTGCGTGAAATAGAGATCCTAGACTGAGAAAGAAGAAGGCTAGTGTTTACATACCTTGTAGAGTCAAATAAGTTACGACGTTTGTTCCATTAGACCAAGACCAAGGCGAAGTAGGTTGAATTGTTCCACTTCAGCGGTTTGGTGAGAACGTCGGCTATGTTGTCTTCGGATGCTACCTTCTCAATAGAGATGTTCCCCTTTTGAACATTGTCTCTTAAGAAGTGATGACGAATCTCTATATGCTTTGTGCGAGAATGCAATACGGGATTCTTGCTTAAGTCGATGGCACCTTTGTTGTCACATAGGATGGCTATGTCTCTTAGATGAATGTCGTAGTCGACTAACGCTTGTTTCATCCATAGTGCTTGTTGGCATGCTTTGCCGGAGGAGACGTACTCGGCTTCGGTTGTTGATATTGCAAGTGCCGTTTGTTTCTTAGAAAACCAAGATGTTAAACAACATCCCATGAAAGTACATACCCACTTGTACTTTTTCTATCAACGTAATCACCTGCATGGTCAGAATCTGCATATACAATTGTTTCTACTCCCGTACCCTTAGGATACCATAATCCTAATTGTGTTATACCCTTAATATATCTAAATATCCTTTTTACGGCTTCTAGGTGTGATGTTTTAGGGTCTTCTTGAAACCTAGCACATAAGCAAACACTAAACATGATATCCGGCCTACTTGCCATGAGGTAGAAAAGACTACCTATCATGCCACGATATTTAGTATTATCTACGGATTCGCCGTCTTCATCTTTTGTGAGTTTGGTGTCGGATGACATTGGAGTCCTAATTGGTTTTGACTCTTCTAGACCGAATTTCTTTAACATCTCCTTGATGTATTTAGATTGATTGAAGAAGATACCATCTTCTACTTGTTTTATTTGTAGACCAAGAAAGAAACTAAGTTCTCCCATCATACTCATCTCGAACTCGTCATGCATGATTTTAGAGAAATCATCACACATGTCTTGACAAGTGGATCGGAATATAATATCATCTACATATATTTGTACTATGATTATATGTGACTCTCTTTTCTTAGTAAAAGTGTGTTGTCAACTAACCCCATGGTATAGTTGTGTTTAATTAGAAATGACTTGAGTCTATCATACCAAGCTTTTGGAGCTTGTTTAAGACCGTAAAGGGCTTTCTTTAATTTATACACATGTTTGGGTTTTCAAAATCGATGAAGCCCGGAGGTTGAGCTACATATACTTCTTCATTAATGAAACCATTTAGAAAAGCGCTTTTGACATCCATTTGATAAAGCTTTAGATCATTAGCACAAGCATACGCAAGAAGTATTCTTATAGACTCTAATCTAGCCACGGGGGTATAGGTCTCATCAAAGTCTATTCCCTCTTGTTGGTTATACCCTTGAGCAACGAGTCTAGCCTTGTTCCTAGACACTACTCCGTTTGCATCTAATTTGTTTTTATAAACCCATTTGGTTCCTATTATGGTTTGATTACTAGGTGGAGGGACAAGTGTCCAAACATCATTAGAAACAAATTGATTTAGTTCTTCTTGCATAGCCATTACCCAACTCTCATCTTTTATGGCTTCTTGTGTATTCTTAGGTTCTAAGGTTGAAACGAAACAAAACAAGCTACTTTGGTTTTGAACTTGAGACCTTAATGTTCGTTCGTTTAGCTTTCCTATGACTTTATCTACGGGGTGATCTTTGGACTCTTTAATGTTTATTATTTCATCACTTAGAGGTTCTTCTTCTTCACTTATCTTTTTCTTTATTACTATAGCTTCACTTTCTATAATCTCGTCATCGACAAGAGGTGGAGAGGGTTTGGGTGGACTTTCATCAAATTTTATATTTAATGACTCTTCTACCTTCATTGTTTCTTTGTTTAATATGACGTAAGCTTTGCTATTTGGCGAGTAACCTAAAAGATACCTTCGGTTGATTTAGGATCAAATTTTGTAAGGTAATCTTTAGTGTTAAGAATAAAACATTTACTACCAAAGACTCTAAAGTGATTTAACGTAGGCTTTTTGCCTCGAAGTAACTCATATGGAGTTTTTCCTAAGATTGGTCTAATTAAGACTCGATTGAGTATGTACGTTGAAGTATCAACGGCATTGCACCAAAACTTTTGAGGTATGGATTGCTTATTAAGCATGGTTCGACTCATTTCTTGTAGGGTTCTATTCTTTCTTTCTACTACCCCATTCGATTGTGGAGTGCGTGGAGCGGAGAAGTTGTGAGTAATACCATTAGCGTCACAAAAGCTCCGAATTGCACTTCATTATCGAATTCCCTACCATGATCCGTCCTAATAGACACTATGGGACTTCCTAGTTGTCTTTGGATCTTTTTGCTTAATATTTCAAAATAATTAAAGGTTTCCGTTTTGTTCTTTAAAATTTTTGTCCATGTATATCTAGAGTAATCATCCACTATGACCAAAGTATAGTAGTTGCCTCCATAACTTTGGATAGCGGATGGACCAAATAAATCCATATGTAGTAATTCTAGACACCTAGTTGTAGACACCATGTTTTTAGCTTTATGACTAGAATGAGCTTGTTTTCCTACATTACAAGCATCACAAAAGTGATGTTCATATTTTAACTTAGGTAGATCTCTTACTAGATCTTTGGATGATAGCGATTGAAGAAGTCGCATGTTGGCGTGACCCAATCTTGGATGCCATAAGGTCGAAGTATCATCCATAGAGGTAAGACATAGTTTGTCTTTAGGTTCATTACCGATTTTAATGACATAGACTCCATGTTTCCTAATTCCTTTTCCTATGGTTATGCCATTTTTAATATCTTACTACCGGTTTAGGTAAAAAGTACATTGCACTTTTTATCACATATTTGTCCTATACTTAAGAGGTTAAAGTTTAGGTTTTCTACGTGACACACATCGTTAATGGTTAGAGATTTGTTAGAAATCGTACCTTTACCGATGATTTTACTTTTGCTATTTCCAAACACCACATTACCTCCATTGAAGGATTCATATGTGGAGAATAGATCTCTATTGCCGGTCATGTGCCTCGTGCACCCGCTATCCTTGACCCATTCATCGGGGTCTAGGTCGACCTTTAAGCACACCTAAAACAATAATATACTCAAAAGTTTGGTCCCCATTTGTTCATGGGTCCATTAGTGTTAAACATTCCATTCATGTTAGACATGTATGGATAAGGTAAGTACGCATTCCATGGAGCAAAGTTTTGAAAAGGGAAACCACTTTGCATATTTGGGTTCCATCCCATTTGATGATTACTTTTCGGGTAAACGTTATTAGGTCTCCTAAATGAATTAGGTTTTGAAAAAGATGGAACTTTGTTTCTTGCAAAAGTAGGATTATATTTTGGAGGTGGTTGTCTAGTGGTGACATGAGTTGGTTTCTTCCTATTAACTATAACAAACTCGGTTCTAGATGAAGAAGCTACATTATTGCTCTTTGTTTGCTACAGCAGATCCACGGATCCCTGGCTGTACACTAGCCAGTTCCTTTATCAAGGGATCCGTGGGATCCGATACAACGATGGTGGTTTTCTAGTGCCTTAATAAATTTTGTTTCTTTACTTTCACTAGTTGATGGATCAAGTTGTTGAACACCTAAACCTTTTTGGTTGTTACCGGTTTTAACACCATCTAATATCGTATCTAAAGTGTTTGTACTCATTCTAGCAATTTTAGAATCTAGATGATCTACTAGTGTTTGAAGTTGAACGCAAAGTTCACATTCACCACTTGCTATTTTACCCTTTTCTAAGCGTTTTAGTTTTGCTTTTAATTCTATGACTTCTTTATCTAAACGTTGGTTTTGACTCTTTAAAAGCTTGTTTTTGTTAACTAGTTTTAAGCTAATATTGCATAGTTTGTCATATTCATTATGCAATGAGTCGTCATCAAGTGATGAACTACTATAGTATTCATGACATACCTCGTCATTTGCCATGAGACAAATTTCTTCGTCCTCCTCGTCGCTCATTCCCCACGTGCGCTCACGAGCGCTTTTGATCATCCCGTATGGGACACTTACTAATAAAGTGGTTTGGGTCCCCACATTTAAAGCAAGTACGATCATCTTTTGGCTTCTCGTCCTCTTTGCTTTTCCGAAAGCCTTTCTTATCGTCATACGGTTGTTTGACGTATCTTCCCTTTCTTCTAAAGAACTTTTTAAAGTCCCTTACGGCATACTCCTCGTCGTCACTACTCGAATAGGAGTTCTCTTCATCGCTCGAAGCCTTTTTGGCTTTAAGGGCAAGAGATTTTTGTTTCTATTTCACCTTTGAGGCTTCGGAGTCTTTAGCAAGGACAAGCTCGTAGACTTTTAGGTTGCCTATGAGTTCATCAAGGGTGAGGATTGTCAAATCTTTTGACTCTTCGATCGCCGTCACCTTGGATCTCCATTTCGATGGAAGTGCCCTTAGATATCTCCTAACATGGTTACGGCTAGAAAAGATTCATCAAGTGCTTGTAAAGATGTAATAATAGTATTAAAGTTAGCAAATGAATGATCTATAGTTTCCTCATCCGATATTGAAAATTGTTCATATTGTTGAACAAATAAATCAATTTTATTATTTTTAACTTGTTGGTTTCCTTGATGAGTTACAACTAAAGAATTCCAAATTTCTTTAGAGGTTTTAAGCATAGAAATTCTTTCGAATTCCTTTTTCGGTAAAGCATTATATAAAACCATTTTTTCTTCACTATTTTTAGAAAGCTTTTTCTTCATTTCATCGTTTAGTTTATCATGAGGTATGTTAACTAAATTACCTTTATCATCATTTGAGGTAGCCTCAAAATCACCTTCAACAATAATGTACCAAAGATCAATATCTTTAGACTTCACATATGTTTGGAATCTATTTTTCCAATATATAAATCCATTAGTTTCAAGTAGTGGTGGTCGTTGCATAGATTGCCCTTCCTTATAATTTTCAGAACCCATAGTGATCGAAAAGTTTTTAAAATACAATTTTACTTTAAAACTTTTATAAACTTAGCTCTTGATGCCAATTGTGGAAAACTAGAAGGGGGGGGGTTGAATAGTTTTGCCGATTTTAAGTTAGTTTCAAAAACTTTTAGATTCGTTAATATGTGAGATCTTATGGATGTAGAGAAAATATAGATCTAATGATAAAGCAAGTAAATAAAGTAAAGCGAAGGGAAAGAAAAGACACAACCGATGTATAGTGGTTCGGCTACAAGGACACCTTCCTTGCCCTACTCCACTCCCCGAGTCACCTACTCGAGAGTTCAAGCACTATGTCAACAAACTCCTTCACTTGGTGGAGAAGCCTTCACAACGTTGCTTTCACTTTTTCCGGTACAAAGCTAAATACCGAGTCCGTAGCACGGTGGACCAAAGCAACACGACTATTACACAACAAATATGTGAAATATCAAATACAAAATCTTCGCTACAGAAATCTTGCGGAGTGACAAATCAATCAAGGACCACTTGCTTGGATGACTTGTAGAATGCTTGTGATCTCGCCTTAGAGAAGGACCTATATGAGGATCGCAAATAGAAAGAAAGAAGAACAACTCTCTAGATCAAGTGATCTATATGTTAGAAGAGAATGAGAGTGTATGAGAGATTTAGTAAGAAGAGGGGTGAGTTAGAATGAAGAAATGAATCTCTATTTATAGGGATCCCTTCCACTTGGAATTCGTCTAGTGTAATCCTAGGGATCCGTGGAACGCTCCTCTTTGCCCATGGGTTTTTTGGTTATGGGTCATGGGTTATGGGTTGGTCCATGGGTTTTCTTTAGATTCAATGTATCTAAGTATACATTGTATCTAGTCTACTTGGGTATGGGTTAAGATCCATGGGTTATGGTTTTTACCCATCCTAATAAACTATTACAACAAATGCTTAATTACTACATTTTTGTATTTAAATGGCTATATGTAACTGCTTTACAAAAATAACATGTATCCTTATAATTATACTTAAGATAACATTATATTTGTTATCAACAAAACACAAAGAGATCGCAAAATATTAATAAACGTTTTTACGGTTTATTTGTATTAACAAGTATAATGACACTAAACTAAAGATGTATAGACGTTACCAATTATCATAATTATTACTCTAACTGACTTTTTGTTTATGAACATCATGTATGGTGGATAAGTTTTTAAACCTATTATTTAGTTGTGTTGTTGATCCCACATTGTATCTTTGTTATGACGAATAAAAAAATGTCATATTCATCAAGATAATTACAATGTTAACGTTAGAAACATATTGATGGCTTATTATATAAAGAGAGTTTGGTTAATGTATAACCAAAAAAAACTTAAGATTACATATGTGATATAAACCTTAAAGAATGAGACGAATAATATGCATGGATGATTAAATAAAATCGCATCCCTATATGATGCTTATTAAATATTATTAGTTCTAGATGATGTGAGATTCAAATGAAAACCACATATAAAAAGGTTGAATATGCACAATACAAACCTTAACAGAAATGATTAGGTTTTATAATAATTGACGATACAACAACAGACAATAATAATAAAATAAAAACTAACTAAAACCATAGTACGAAACCCTAAAGCGGAATAAAGAGAACGCTAGAACGAGTAACACACCTAACAGACCTGAAAAACAAACGAGTTAATGAAAATATCAAACAAATCTTTTTCGTCTTTGGTAAATTTACCAAGGGATATAGTCATCGTAATCCTCCTATTCAACTACTTCGACCATTTCCGAACACCTCATAGTATATTTAGGGCATCCAATGAGTCGATACATCTATTGAGTGAGATAAAGGTAATATATTTCATTCTATTTTCTTCATTTTGAAGTGTGTAGATTGGCTTTGAAGCAGGGCCACAAATATTTCAAGACAGAGACTGGATGACAGGATTGGAACCTATGAGATTTTTGACCCAAAACAAAGGCGCTACCAAGCTGTGCTACAAGGTCGACCCTGATCTCATTTATTTTATTTGAATAAAAAACAAAACGAGTTTATTCAGTAGCATTAACGTTTAGAAAACAAGTTAGGGTTCAAGAGTCGTATAGGGTTGGCATGGAGAAGGGTTAGAGGTTTTCTGTTCACATAGGAGAAGGGTTATAGGGTTGGCATGATAGCGTTTGGTACCCTTTTTTGGCCAAAAGGAGAAGGGTTAGAGGTTTTCTGTTCACATAGTATTTTTCCAATTACTTGAAGTCAATATTACTTTCTTGTATATTAAAAAGAAACTTATACTTAGAGAAAAGACTTTTTAAATTTTAATTAGTAAAAGTTACAAATTGGGTAAATCGCTCCGTAATCTATTGATTACGTAAGTTTAATACATTATGACTAATTTACCTTCTAAACAATAAAGATTTTTATTTATTTTTTGAAATCGAATATCACTTTTTTTAGGTTAAAAAGACATTAATACCTATCTTATATAGAAAAATATATTAAGAATTAAGTCATTAATACTCTATTAGATCGCAAGGCCTTGAATATTACGTATTAAAGATAAATAGACCTTTTTGTACTTTAATTATATCTACAAAAGTTAAATTAGAATTTAATTTATTCATACTTTCATTAGCGCATGAGCTTTAATATTATATATGAGTTTTATCAAAAGTTCTGAATTATCAACATAATAAAGTTTTGTATTTATTACTTGAAACTCAATATTACCTTTTCTAAGTTAACATACTAAGCGAAACTTGTGCCTAACAATGAGAATTTATAGTTGCAGATAATTATAATTACGATGTTTTTGTTAAATGTATCATGTTACTTACGATAATTCATCTAAAAATAATATTTAAAATATATCAAAGAACGTAGAAAAGCATTTAGTGAAACTAAAATGAAAGCAACTTTGTTTTAATCATATATTGTTCCAGCAACATAAGCCAAGCAACATGATGACTTTTTTCATACATAAGTTAACTATTTTTGGTCGGATACTAAATGAATTTTTGAAATTTAAACTATTAAAATTTACACAATAAGATTTAAGGGGTATTTTGGACATAAGACATTAATCAATTTATTTATTTATCTGTTTATTTATTTACTTATTATTATTATTATTATTATTATTATTATCTAGCATTAATTTGTTTTAGATATCACTAAGAAACCCTTGTATATAAATTGGACCAATTGTTGATGTTGAGTACCCACTCATCACATTCCCTTAATTCTCTAATATAATATTTAAGTTACCAAAGACTGAAGGTGAATTTATTGCTACAACATGGGCATGTTCATAGGATTTCATCAAATATATCTACCATGATAGTTACATTGATGAAATACTATGAACAGTGATCGTGTTATAGAGAATTTCACCTCGAATTAAATACATAGGTTTTCAATTCTATTGGCAAAACACATTTTATTGATCTCTAATAAGATAAGTTATCTGTGTGCTAATTTACTTATCTTCTTTATAAGAAAAAAGACAGACAATGAATAAATGATGACGTTTAATTATTTGCAGTTCGGCAGCAATATTTTCTGCTATATTAGAGATTGTTTTTCTATTAAGATCAAGGAATAATGAGGATATGTACATCAATTTTTGTGTAAAAATTGTTCTTATCAAAATCTTGTTTGATTAGTTCGTGTCCATTTTTTAATGTTTGAAGTAGATTTTGTGGTTCTGGTCTAAATATCGACAGGTTGTGCATTCAGTTTTTATTTTTCTGGTATCTATATCTACTTCGAGCTTCTGGTTGCTATAACCCTCCTCAAGTTTATAGCACTTGTTGTCCCATAATTTTTGGAACTAAATTAATCAAACTATAAGAATATTACCCTCATCCTACTTTCCTACCCTGTACTAAGTAGATCTAGTTCAAATGTTCAATTGCGTTTACCTAAAAATCACAGTAACTGTGATGTTTATAAAAATCACATATGAACGGTGACAAAGCAATGGGCTCTACATTCATGATAGTAAAGTGAAATGAAATTCAAGGAATGTATCAAAAAGACACCAACCAGTAACACTATGCGTTCTTGAGTTTTATTTTTAAAAGAAGAGAAAAGAAGTGAGAAGAAAATAAAATTAATTCGTGTTCCAGAGTTTTTTTCAAAAAAGAAGAGAAGAGAAGATGAAATTTGGCTAAATTCTCTCCAAAACTTTCTTTCCAAAAGTGGGATAATTTGGAGAGAAGTTATTTTAGGAAGCTTTTAATAAATGTAATTACTTAAATGACCTACTATAAATCATAACTTTTATATATAATAAATGGTATAATTGTAAAATCATTAATTATCTCTTTTTTCTCTCCTAACTTGAGAACATGATATAAAAAATAAAATTTCATTCATCTTCTTTTCTTTTCTGTCCATATTTAACTCTTCTCTTCTTTTCTGTCCATATTAAGGGTGCATTTGGTATCTTGGAATGGGAATCACGAAATGAATTTTCATTCCAATCAAGGTATTTGTTTAAGATGAGGGGTCCATCACAATGGGAATGAATGATAGATATAATCAATACTCCATATACATCAAGAGAACCCATATATACATCAAGAGAGTTAGGTATGGATCTTTTTATAGGTGAGGGACCCACCACTGGTATCAAACTCGTACCCATTGTAATTCATGACACCATACCAAACGCACCCTAATATTTTTTAGAATAAAACTCTGGTTGCAGCTATCCATGAGGGGGCTTAAAAAAAAAAAAAAAAAAAAAAACTCTCTTAAGCTGTGCAATTAAGGATTACAAATGATCAATTAATCATAACAATCAAGTGTTGGCATGATTGGTTGCTGTTAACACAATTCCTTTTGACAAAACAGGAACATATATTGACCATTGGCAACCCATTGTCACAAAAATTTAGACTCATATAACTGGTAAATATTCCAAGTACAGTTGTGCATTGATGTTTCTAACTCACCGATTATGACATACTGACTCGGTGAATATGTATTAGATTAGTATAATTCTGTTAAGGTTAATCACCAATAATCACTGCAAGAGCATTTCCCGTCTTCAAACCGATGAAACCTGTTGTTATCCCTCACGATAATTACTCTTCCAGAACACTTGGACATAAACTTTATTGCAGTATGACAATCACCACAAATACGCAAATTCTTCATAATCCTAATTGGTCTATTATCTAAAAACGTAATTAAAGCAAACGCAATTGCTAATCTCTCACTATGATATCTAATCGCCATATTTTTCTCTTCACCACCCACTTCTCTTAATACATAACTTGTATCCGCAACATAACCAGCTTTCACCATCTGATCTTCTAAATTCTCCAATTTTTCATAAATCTCTTTTGATTTAGAATGGCGTCTATCCCCTGCAGCAAAAGTATGGACTTTATTACCCTCCTCAACCCAGCTTAATCCCGTTTCCTTTTTTACCCCAATGTCCCTTAACATCTTCCGGGTTCTAGCTGCATCTTCATATCTCCCAGCAGCAGCATACGCATTAGATAATAAAACATGCATACCCGAACCCACTGGTCCTAATTCAAATATCTTGTCTGCAGCATAAACTGCTAATTCTGTATTTCCATGAAGTCTACATCCGGTAAGTAATGCTCCCCATACACATTCTGTAGGTTGCATTGGCATTTCTTTTATAATTGTGAGTGCTTCTTGTAGTTTATTCGCCCGTCCATATATGTCCACCATAGAAGCATAATGCTGATCGCCTGGTTCAATCCCATATTCTTTCATCAAGTCAAAATAAAACTTACCCTTTCCGACTAATCCAGCATGGCTACATGCATAAAGAGTACATAGAAATGTTATAAAATTTGGTTTCATGCCAGTATGTATCATTTCATTATATAAATCAAACGCTTTATCAGTATGCCCATGCTGAGCACACGCTATGAGCATCGCATTCCACATGCCTAAATTCCTAATGGGTATCTCATAAAAAACATGATAAGCTGAATCAATAATCCCACATTTTGAATACATAGAAATCAAAGAACTCCCAACAAAGCTAGACGAATCACAGCTCAACTTCAAACAAAGCCCATGTAACTGCTTCCCAAGTCCTAACAACGTCGTATTCCCACAGACTCTAATAACACTCGTAAAAGTAAAATCATTAACCTCAAACCTCTCAAACAACGCCCGCTTAAATAACCACAACGCCTCTTCATTCTCCCCCATCTGACAATACCCATAAATCATCCCACTCCACGAAACCACATTCCTTACCGGCATTTCATCAAACACTTTCCTCGCATCCTCAATCTTCCCACACTTGGCGTACATATCCACAACCGAACTCGCAACAAACACATCACCCCCATACCCAGTTTTCACCCCAAAACAATGCACACACTGCCCGAAATCAAAACCCGCAAGAATCCCACATGCTTTAGTAGCACTAGGGAATATATGATCATCTGGTCTAACCCCATGACACACCATTTTCTTAAAATACACCAACGCAAGTACAGGAAGTTCATTTTGAGCAAAAGACGAAATGACCGAGCTCCAAGTAGTCGATGATTTAACGTCGGTTTCTTCGAAAACGAGTTTCGAGTTGAATGGAAGTTGGGTTTTGGAGTAGAAGTTGATTAGATAGTGGGAAATTATTGGGGTTGCTTGAAACCCTAATTTGATAATTTGTGCATGGAGTTGTAGGCCTTTAGGAAGTGTTCTTGATCTTGTTAATGAAAGAAGGAGATTGGATATGTTACTAAGGTTGTGTTCTTGAAGATGAATAGATTGTGGGTGAAATTGAAACATGTTTGAGGAGATGTTTTAGCGCCAATGAAAAGTTGTGTTTATGTCTACCTGGAAAAAAATAATTTTTTTTTTTTCAAATAATGTTCTTTTACCGAGTACCTGTTCATTGCAACCGGGTTTTACAGCGACAAACAGTGGCGGATTCAGGATTTCTGAATAGGAATGCACGATTTGCGAGAGATCTAATAAAAATTTTGGCTTTTCGGGTCGGGTATTTTCTCTAGTCAGTATCTTCGGATCGAGTTTTCCTGGATTTGAATTAGGCACGATAATTCTGTTTATGAGTCCGAAGTTATTAATGTTGATTTGGCTTGTGAAGTTTGGACTATGCAAGATAAAATTAGACGTGGGATTTGAGTATTCAATTAAAATTGATTTGATTTAGTTGTTAATCAAATAGCTTAAAAGTTAAACCTTACTCTTTTTGTGATTACGTATAACCATTATTTTTAAGTTCTAATCACTTAAATTAATTTAAAGACAAATAATCATCAAAAACTACAAATATAAAACAACTAAGGGTCCGTTTGGTTTGTAGTGGGTTTAGGATTAAGATTTGGATCTAAATTTAGATTTGGATTTGGATTAAGAGAGTGAAAATAATTATTTTATAATTTGATATATAATTTTATATTTAAAAAAGTAATATGTAAATATATTGTAAGAAAGATGCACTCACAAAATAGAAGTGAGGTTCAATTATTGGATTAAGAGAGAAAAAACCTAGTTAATTAGTGAGGCTTTGTAAACTGTGGGGCTACTATGAACCATGCTAGATTTATAAACCCAAATTTCAAAACAAACATAGTATTGAATATTTAATCCCAAATCCAAAAGACACTGGGTACCAAACGGACCATAAAATGAGACCTTTATATGTAGGACTGTAGGTTGTAAACTTGTGGCTAATAAGTAATAATCTAATATTGAGTTAGTAGGGCTTTAATGGTTGGACAAAAGTTAACCTACAAGGGCCAAGTAAAAAAAACACATTGACCATGTGACCTATATATTAATGTTTATTTGCCTTCCTCTTCTTCAAGTAGCTCTCTGCACCTCTACTTCATAGTGCTTATTCTTTTTTCTTACTTTTTATTTTCTTTCAAGCAATGGTGACTTAGATTGTGGTATGCACCTCGTAATTTTCATGTATTTTAGAGGGTATGCACACATAAATTTGTAGTGTATTTTTAGTTTCGTTTGGAAAATTACAAATTATTTTACACTACTAAAATTTAACACAGGGTATGCATGTGCATACCCTGTGTTAAAGCTAGATCCGCACCTGGCGAATTAGTTGCGATATTTTGTAAAGTGTTTTGTATAACGTGTATATGTACAACATTAAATAGTAAAAATATAATTAAAAAAATTGTGTAACATGCAATAACAACTCTAAGAACAATTCTTTAAATGTATTAAATAACATATAAACATATTTACTGAAAATGAACATTGCAGCAAATTTGAAAGAACTAATTAACGTTGGCAAGTCTTCATCATCATCTAGATGACAATAACATCATCATAGTTTCAGTTTAATTAAAAAATTTCATTGAAATACGAATCGGGATTAAGAGTGAGATTGGGATGAATCAGTTTCCAATGAAAAAGAATATATGAATAGTTGGTTAATATAAAATATATAATAAACAAATACAATTATACTAATCTCATTTTGGTTCAAGAACATATGAATGGTCATGTGGTTGGAATTGTATTGTTCAGGATTTATTGAATGGTTCAAGTGGTTGTTTTGGTTAGTTTGTGGTTAGATCGGTTATACAATTCAACAAGGTTTAAGGGTTAGGGGCATGGCCGGATTTAAGGGAGTGCAATGTGCTCGACCGCACAGGGCATCCGTTTTCTTAAGCGCCCCATGATTATAGATACAACGAGCTATTTTAAGTCGATTTCTGGCATAAAACGGATAACGCTATGTTAAAAATTTAAAGTCATTTGAATTTGCAAAGAGATATTGAAGTCGATAAGAATCAAGTTGTTTTGAATCATTTAAAGTGTATGCAGGGAATAGAAGTTAAGTGTAACACCCCTAAATTTGGAATAGCAGCGGAATAGTAATTTGGCGTGTCACTTCATGTTTCACAGTCAAAGTCATAGAAAACGAACTCTAAAATGAGACGTTTTCAAAAACAACACCATTCAATAAATAAAAGTGAAATAAGAGTTTTACAACATAAAGTGGTCCCAAGTATTAGTACATAACTGTTAATACAAATAAGCCGTAAAAACGTTTATTTATATTTTACGATCTTCTAATGTTTTGTCGATAACAAACGTAAAATCATATTAACGAAACAAATAAAATACGTAAATGATTTGAACTAATAGTTTCTAACATATTCACATTTTCACATAAAACACTAAAACAAGTATAAGTGATTTTAGGATTTAGTAATACATATGTACAACAACTAGTGTTTACATATATGGATAAAATATACACATAACTAGTATGTAGTATATTGGGTAATATAAATGGGTAGAAACTTAAGTATCACAACCCATTGGGCAAATACATTGAATGTAGTTGGGTACAACCCAAAGCCCATAACCCATGGATCTTGACCCATAACCCATTGCATGACATCATGCTTATATCACATATGGATAATACCCATAACCCATGGATCAACCCATACCCAAGTGACTAAGTGCATTGTACTCAAAGATACATTGTATCTAGCCAAAGATCCATGGTTCAACCCATGACCCATGACCCATGACCCCCATGGGTAAAGAGGAGCATTCCACGGATCCCTAGCTTTGTGCTAGCCGGATCCCAAGTGGAAGGGATCCGTGGGATCCGGGGAACAGTAGGATTTTTCCTCTATAAATAGTGAGCCATTTCTTCATTATTGATCATCCCTTTCTAACACACTTTCCCCCCTGAGTTAAATCTCACTAACCTTAGATCCAAGAGATCTATGTTTGTAGTTTTGTTTTTGTATGATCTTTTAGGTTCCTCTTAAAGGCAAGATCACCACCTTTGAAGTCAAGCAAGCTCAAGTCCATGAGTTGCCATGCTTCCTCATCATCAAGGCTACTGAAGTCTTCTTGTTGATGATTCCTTTCTTTCCTCAAAGAAGTGTAGTGTTGAAGACATGAGTGAAAGATGTTTCAAGTGTTAAGACGAAGATATTAGTGAAGGGTATCTATCTTCTATAGCATAAGCACTTGTGGTAGGTGCTTAGAAGTCAAGACAAAGAAGCATTAGTGAAAGGTGCTTAGAAGTGAAGACACAAGACATTAGTGAAAGGTGTCTTGTAAATCTAGTCAAAGGCATTAGTGAAAGGTGCCTTAGATGTACATTCGATATGGTGTATTTCGATGTACAAGATAGACTAGTATTAGATCCAAGGATATTGATATCCTTGATGATGTTGTAAAGGTGTAGATCTCCTTTGGGATTAATCGTTGGTGTAGTGTGGTAGTAGTTCCTCCATTGAAATGGAACTAGGTGCTTAGCCTAGTACCTAAAAAGGGTAGGCGACGTTGTGAAGGTGTAGTTCACCTTGGAGTGAAAGAACTAGGTACTTAGCCTAGTACCTTATAAAGGGTAGGCGACATTGTTTAGGTGTGGTTCACCTTGGAGTGAAAGAACCCGGTGGTTAGCCTAGCACCGAAAAAGGGTAGGCGACGTTGTGAAGGCTTCTCCGCCATAAGGAGATTGGTGTAGTGATTACGAACTCTCGAGTAGGTGACTCGGAGAGTGGAGTAGGGCAAGGAAGGTGTCCTTGTAGCCGAACCACTATAAATACTCGTGTTGTGGTTTTGTGCTTCTTACTCTTATCTTTTCATTACTTACCTTTATATGCTTGTTTATCAACATCCAACACACACATCCAAATAGATTGTCATAAGTCAATCTAAATAGATTAAAAGGAAGTTTTAATTGGCAAAACTATTCAACCCCCCCCCCTTCTAGTTTTCCACAATTGGCATCAGTGCTTCGTTACCAAGTTTCTTGAAGTATATTGTACTTTAAAAACTTGATACGATCCATGGTTAATTGAAAACTACAAAGAAGGTTTTTCATAAAAACAAACTCAATGTCTTTTAAAACTATATGTTTGGATGTTGATTTGATAACAACAGTTTTCTTATTTACTTTTTCATTTAATTGCACTAATCTTCTTTGTCATGTTGATTAGTCAAAGCTCATACCCACCAAGCTTTAGGAGTCGCTTGGTAACAAGAATACCTTCCTTAAGAAGGTATCTTAATCGCAAAGGAGCGGGAATCGTCTAAGTGACATTTGTTGTGTCATTTGTAAAGACATTTCTAAGTGCGCTAGAGGTATGATTTTCTTTTTATTTTGCTTGATAATTAAGTATGCCTATTTAGATATTTATAATTTTATATGATTATCTTTTGTGCTTATACATGTTTTACATGAAGCTTCATTAGGAAGCCTTTTTCTCACATACGTGTTTTACTTCTCGTCTAAAGTCATGGTATATAAAACTTATGTTTTGTCTCTTTTAAATCCAATAATAAAACAAAACACAAATTTCAAAAATTCATCTTTCCCTATAAATAACCCCACCGTCGACCACTCTACCAAACCCTCACTTTTTCAAATCCTCCAATTTCAAAATTTTCTCTTATTCAAAAACTTCATCTTCCTCCTCATCTCATCTCAACCAAAACCAAGAAGATCCGTCATCAACATGGTTTACATCGCACTCGTGCTCATCACCCTAACACTCATCGCACTTGTGTTCCCTATGATGAAGTTCACATATGGAGACATTTACTTTGTGTTGTTAATCTACATTGGGATCATATACCCAATCATTTGTATCATCCTTAGTATTGAAATGCAATATTATTAATAATCTAGTTTATCTAGGTTATTTTTATCATAATGTGTTTGTCACTTATTTTGATTTATATGTTTTATATTCCTTCGTGATACATTAGAAGTCATGTATGCATGCTAAAAGAAAATGTAGGATAAAACATATTTCGTGGTATAAAAACTGTAAAACCTATGTTTTTATCAAATCTGTTTCTATTACTACAGATCCACGGATCTCGGAAGATATACTAGCCGGATCCCTTTTGTAAAAGAACCGTGGGATCCGTCCTACTGGAAAACAGTCTTCATGCAAGATTAAAAACCAATATCTTTCTAAATGTAATAATCCACTAGAAAGTCAAAACCTTGAGTATGTTAAATACCATTGTTAATAAAAATCTAGTAAAAACATTAGATTATCATAGGTTGACCACAAACATCTCTTTTTATTAACATATCATTTTTATAGGTTCAACTATGACGCATGAATATGAGTTTGCTTTTTCACTCACTAGCGTCTACACTCCGAACATCTCTCTCAACCCAACACACCTGGCAATCATGTCCATGGGTTCAATAATCTCGAAAACCGTCACTTCCATCGAAGGACGATTGTAGACACATCTCTAAAATTTGAAGAAGGTATCAATACCTCCTTCCGAGCCATAGGACTAGAATGCCTTCTGGAAATCAACGAGAAGATATGTCCAAGGTTCATAATGGAATTCTTCCGTCAAGTCGAACTCGTTCGTAACGAGGATCGCTCTCTATCTCTTTGGTTTTATATCAAAACCAAAAGTTCACTCTAACCCTTGGGCATTTTGCTCACATCCTCCTGATTCCAAATCATGGACAATGTGCCTTCACCAAAGATTGGTCTCTTGATTCTCTCTTCAACTTTCGTGAAGAAAATAGTCCATATTGTTCACACATACCCTCTCCGGAAGATTTAAATCGCAGAATATGCAAACCTCGACCATATTACTCCGATCCAAACATTATCTTTACAAGGGATATCCGAGAAGAGTACAAGCCTCTTGCACTCATCCTACGTGAAAATGTTTGGAGTCTTAGGGGAAATCGAGAAATTCTTCCCGCTTGTTGTGCTCACATGTTGCATCGTTTGCTAACACAACACCCTTACAATCTCGCCTACTTCTTCGCAAGGCGAATTGCAAATCTTCAAGGCTCCAAGAATAAACTCATCCCTTATGGAATGTTCTTGACACGCCTCTATCGTAATGTTATGCACTTCCATCCTCAATTTCAAAGTCCGTTGTACGTACTTGTGAACAAGATGATGGAACCGCTAAACATATCTCTCATGAAGACTTTCTTCATTTTTGATTCCACCAACACTCATCAATCACATAATGATCCTCCTAGCGAAAACACTCATGGAAACTAATAATATTCCAAAATAGGATCAAATCTCTTGTACTCGTGCTTTATCAATGTAATCCAATTTCCTT
Source organism: Chrysanthemum makinoi (assembly GCA_910596185.1). Taxonomy (NCBI): domain Eukaryota; kingdom Viridiplantae; phylum Streptophyta; class Magnoliopsida; order Asterales; family Asteraceae; genus Chrysanthemum; species Chrysanthemum makinoi. Next base: position 260,281,826 of record OU343225.1, read on the forward strand.
CATGAAATAAAACATCTTACATTTGATATCTTAGTATTAGAACTCTTTTTAGACTATCCTTGAGATATAATGCATTGTCAAGATCATTGCATACCTTTAGTAAAGGTCCTCACTGAAAGCGTATGGGTGGATCCCAAAGATTGTACTAGACGGATCCCTATTCTTAGGGAACCATGGGATCCTATAAAACGTAAAAATGCAATTGCAAAGCATTATATTTCAAACATATCCTTAGAACACCTCACACACTAAGCTAAACATAGTATCTTAAGGCAAAATTAAGTCCTTATCAAGATAGGTTGATCTTTCCTACTCATACATAACTCACCTAGATCACACTCTAAGACGATTGTAGATCTACCGTTTCGTCCTTAATCCATTACTCTTCCGCTCTTAAACTCACACTTCATCTTTAACTTGATCTCTCCCATCTAGCCTTAGAGATCTTTCGATTATGGAAAAATTGATCATTAATCATCCTCACCTCAAAATTGATCAAAGTTGATCAAAATCTAGTTTTCCCATCTCAAAGCTTCTAGGATATTTTCCAAAACACTATCCTAAAACACAACCTGATCTCTAGGATCATTTAGCTTCAATTGGCACTCTAAATCTTTAGTGTCATTCTTGCTCATCCATTGGTACTCTTGAAAGTTCCAAATCCTTCCATAAATGACAATCATTAGCTACATCATTCATTACCTTCAAGTACTCAAGCACCCCTTCATTTAAAACACTTAGGAGGACTGAAACACTCAAGATGATATAGGTCTTAGATCTTAGAAACATCATTTCCACCCTTTCATAACTGCTGAAAGCCAGATCCCTAGGATTAGCCTAGACGGATCCATCTGAGGAAGGAACCGTGGGATCCGGATGACAGTTTATGTCAAATCTTGCTAAAATAATCATTTCAACTCATCTTCCTAACTCAAACACTCCATCTCATCTTAAATGAGTTCCTAGATCAGTGCAACCTCTGAAGTTGACTCTTGTGCATGTCAATCATCACATTCCAATGAATCCTAGTGGCTTAAGGCTTAAATGCACTTGCCAAATCTCTTAGTTTATAAACCACCTTGTTAGGACCTCCATAGTCATCACTCTCATCCTAACTTTCAGCTCTTGCAACCTCTTGAAATCATCTCATCATGAGGAAAACCCCAAGTAGTAACTTATCCACCAAAGAACCACCCATGAAAAGGGCTCGTGTTATACACGAAATTTCTTCATCCGAATCATCTCCACAAGCCAACAAATGATAGAATTCTTCATCATCCAATCAAACCAATTCCTAAAAGGATAGTACCCACAAAACTACCTATGCCAAACACCACCATACCTCCTAGGCCAAACAATATCATCTCCACTAAACCATCACCATTGGTTCCTAGAGCTATTTCATTTACATCCCCACTATCATCACCACACCTCTACAATTTAGAGGACTTGCCTCCTAGTCCGTCTCATCCGCTTCCGGCGACAAAACATTCTCCTCATTAGAGGAATAATGGTTCAAAATCAAGGTGTTGAGTCAACACTTGGTCCTTCCTTTTCGTGCGTTTCCATCATATAATCCTATTTGGATTATGAGAAATCATCAAAGTCAACCACCGACCATATGGAAGTTGACACTTCTCTACCACCACCATCATTTTTGGTTGAGTCATTCTCAAATGCACCTCCACCAATCCCTCCATCGTTTGTAGCTCCACAAGCCGCTTTACTTGATCCTTCGCATCAAGCCATTTCACTTCTTCCACCACCACTACCTAGCCATGAAAAAGATTGCTATCATTGTCAACATGTTGAAAGTTTGATACATGAAGTACGAGAAGACCAACGTTTCATGTTCTATCATCTCCTCGAACGTTTCGACGAGATCAAACCTAAACAAAACTTGAGCTAGAAGATTTTAGTGGTGTCCTAGCATCAAGCGATAGTTGGTTTAGAAATTCCTAGTCATGTATTGATGAGTGTGTAAATACTCATCATTTTTTGTTAAATCTGAACTGCAAAACGTTTAAAAATGCTCAGAAATGCATCAAAATACTGAAAATATCTCAAAATTGCATTTTATATGTTTAGATGCAAAATGTTCAAAATCAGATGAAAAATGAGCTAAGTTTGCATAATTGGCGGTTTCAGTCCCCCAAGTTTCAAAAGTTGTCGAAATAGTCCCCGAAAGCACTTATTTCAAAATTAAAATCACCAAAGGTCCTTTTAAAATCATAAGTTGTCAAAATTAGTCCTTTGGTGAAAAATGTCAAAAGTTTTGAGAAATTACAAGTTTGGTCCTTCAAGTTTCAAAATTGTCAAAAATAGTCCTTGGAAATTTGAAAATGTCCATCTTGGTCCTTGTACTATTGAAATTGTCACTTTGGTCCCTTGGAACAACTTTGGAAGATTGGCGCCTTTGGTCCCTTGTGTTTCAAGAATTGCAAAACAAGTCCTTGCATTATAAACCCTTGGACCTTGTCAAAACCCTTTTGGACCCCTGCCATATTAACCTTGTGACCCCCTTGCCATTTTGACCCTTCCCTTTTAATATAAGCCTCAGTCAAACTTGGTCGAGCCCGCCTCTCCCACGGGTTTCCCCTTACCCTCTCCATCATCACTTTGCCTGCAACTCCAACCCATTTTCCATCATCATCACCCTACTCCTACCCTCCAAACACCCCAAGCCAAGAAGCATTAAATGCTTTCTCCCCCCTTGCACTCAACATCTCCAACTGGCAAAAACCATTTTGGCCAAAAATAGATCAAATGGCTAATATACACTCAAGTCATCCAATGGTTAAGATTATTAGTGGGATTTGCTCAGAGGACACGTGGAAGCTTATGGTGTATAAAAGAGGAAGAAGAAGCAAGAGACAAGGAGTACTTAGTTTAATTTTCAAAATGTATGTCGTTTTTAAATCCATATGTCTTAAATAGATTCTTAGTTATAATTTCAAGCTTATTTGTATCAAACTAACTTGTCTCAGTGTATTACAACTATTTTCAAGTGTTAATTCAAGTTTGTGTTCACATTTCAAGTTTCATGCTTACTGTTTACAATTTCAGTTTCAAACTCTTATGTCCAAGTTCTTAGTAGCTTATTTTTAAATCCACATAAGCTTATTGAAGCTACTTATAGCTTTTGGTAAGTTTAAAACTCAAGTTTAAACACATTTGGTTTGTGGTCAACAAAAGTCAACTGTGAGAAGATTTTGGTTAAGCAGGTATGGAAATGGATATGGGATGATGCGTTGTTGGATTTGGGATGATTCTAAGTGAGAATTGGGGTTGATATGATTTAGGATAGTAAGGTACTTTAATCAGTGCAAGCCATAGCGGCTGTGGACACAAGTGAGTTTGCACAATGCCATCTGCTTGGATTTGTTGTTAGTCTTTAGTTTAGACTTGTTCAATTAATCAGTCATTAGTCATATTGTTCGGTTCAGTTAAAGAATAGCATAAACCATTTAATCATTTAAGTATAATCATTAGCTAAACAAATGGGTTAAAATTGGTTGGATCGGGTTACTTGTTTAAGCTTGAGCTATGGTTTTGTACTTGATATCTGCCTATTCATCTCAATATAGGTCATTTGACTCATCAAGTAGTCATCAAATTGCACCTTAGATAGCTCAAAGTCAAAATTCACTTTGAATATGTTTTAATCTCAAATCTGTTGGAAATTTGTAAAACAAAAAGTTTGTGATTGTGCTCATAATTGAAAAGTGTAGCTTAATTAAGTCTTATAATAGCATTTTAAAACATCACATATTCAGTCCACAAATTGTCTCAAAGTTCACAAAGTCAAAATTTCCAAACTGTCAAAAGTCAAAACATGAAAAATCCAGCCACCCAACCGGGATGATTTTTCATATCTTCAGTTTGGGCCAAATCAGTGAAACTTAGGTTTAATAACTTCAACTGGCTAGTTTCTTAATACCATTTTGTAGATTTTTGTAAATTTTTATAAGCTCTTAAACAAATTTTGTCAATATGGTATAATGCCCCTGCATTACACTCAATGTATATCGAAGTGTGCACAAGTTCGGTAGGTCTTGTAACAAGCTCAGTTGAGCTTATCTTCTTGTCTGGTTTTGGTTTAGAAGTAGCTAGCCGTGTCTAGTGTAGGATCCTTTATCTGGTTTTTGATTTCCAGCTTATTGGGTAGCTTATTCTTAGTCAAAAGTAGTAAATACTAAAACCTGTTTTACCTTTAAGCTCAATTCATCAAATCAAGTTAGTCAGTATTATAGAGGTTAAGAGCAGTTGCAATAAGTTGTTTTTGAGTAGTTCTAATATATTATAGCTTCGTGAGTTTGGTGCTTATTTGTGCTTTATTTGTTCCAAAGGCTTATTTATAAGCACTTGTGACCAAGCAGTTTCATTTTCTTGCACACAAGCTATTGTTTTTATATTTTTCCTAGATCTAATATAATTTTAGACTTTCTCTGAATTTTCATATTTTTCTAGCACTGTTTTGTTATTTTTCATTTAAAACAACTTTTGTGCATTTTTAATTAGCTTTTAATCCAATTAATCAGAAAAGTTTCAAACAAATAAGTTTTCATTTTTCCTAGGTTAAGATAAATATAAAAAGTCAAAAAATATTTTTCCAGATTTTTCTTAGTTAAATTTGTATTTTTAGCAATTTAAGTAGTTTTAAATAGTTTTTAATTCATAGAAAATAGAAAAATAATCAAAAAAATATAAAAATAGTTTTGAAAATTCTCTTTAGTTATTTTAGATTTTTTCAAGTCATAATTTCATTTTTCTAGCTTTATTTCATATTTTCTTGTATTTTAGGGTATTATTAAATAAGTAAAATACATTAATAATAATTAGTTAAATAGTTATAAAAATAATTTTCTTTTTCTAATAATTTTCTTTTATCATTAGGATTGTAAAAATATCATTTTCATATTTTTAGGATTTTATTTGTTTAAACTCACATTTTATTTCGTACGCTACGTAGTTTTTAATTTAAACGTAATTTTTAGATTTTAAATCAAATCAATTTTAAAATAGTGATAGCGTTTATTTAATATTTCTTATCTTTTAATTTTCTTTAATTTGCATTTAAGCCCCTGTAATTTGTATACTTTTTTCTTTAGGTATAATCATTCACAATCATATCTTTTTTCCGTCAAATTCTCTCGATCACTATATCGCTTGATTATCTGCATGTACTGCTGGGACATAACGACCGGGAAACCTATACTCTCCTGATCTTCATTGCATTGGTAACGTTTTAAGTTTCTTACGGCTAGCCATTCACAAGTGGCTAGCTTGGTGAGATAACTTGACTGGGTCAGAGTTCGAACCAAATTTTAAGGCCACGGAGTCTAATTATCTCCGCTAGCAGATTAGTGATTTGAATATTCACTCTTTGTTCATACCATCCATCTATATCTATATATATTCTTATAAAAAATCCAAAACCCAAAAAATGTTTAAAAACGATAAAACACAAAAATATTTTTCTTTTGTTTCTATATATATATAAAAGATAAAATACAAAAAGATTTGTCGTTTTCTTTGTTTAATAATAACAACATAAAAATTACCACCGCAAACCAAGGCAGTGTACTACCTAACTGGGGTACGACCATAATAAGTTCCCGAACCAAAGATTAAAACTTGCCTTTGTGTCCTGAAAGGTACCTTTTTCAAAGAAGCCATTCATCTTGTGATTATTGGTTTAAGTTCATGTTGTTTTTGCCTCGATATTGTTTTAATTGATTTGTTGTTATATCTACTTTCAAACCAGAAACCCAAAAAGATTCTTCTTTGCCCATATTTTCATAATTCCCATTCCTTTCCTTAACTCTGAGATTCCTTAGAGTTAACTCTAGTGTATGCGCATCATCTTCTAGATCTGAAGCCCATTTCGTGAGCTTGTCAAGATTCCAAGAAGGCGTGTCCGTAGACTTTCGCCTTCATCGGTCGGATCGAGATCCGGATCGCCACACTACTTCCGCTATCATGGCTAAGAACGTCCCTATGTGTGAGCCTGCACCCATCGACGGGTATGGAGATGCTATTGTTATCCCAGCCATTGTGGCTAAAAATTTTGAACTCAAAACCGGGTTACTGAATCTTGTAACCTCAAGTCAATTCTATGGTTTTGAGAGGGATGATCCTCATGCTCATATTCGATGGTTTAACAAGATTGCATCTACCATCAAATACAAGAATGTCCCTACCGATGTCGTTGCTTCTTCTCTTCATTTTCCTGAGGGCAAGCCGGATTTGGCTTGAAAAACAACCCCCAAATCAATCGAAACATGGGAAGACCTGTGAAGAAATTTGTGAATGAATTTATCCACCTTCCAAAACCACGAGTCTTAAAAATGAAATCATCAAGTTCACACAAAAGTTTGATGAATCCTTCAGTGAATCGTGATCGCTTAAGGAATTGCTCCGAAATGTCCTCACCACGGATTCTCCGAGTTGATGCAACTCGATACTTTCTATAATGGAGTGAGTCAATCTGATCAAGATTCTTCTAATTCCTCCGCTGAGGAAATTTCTTGCAAAATCAAAGTTAAGCTTTAACGATAATTGAAAACAAGTCTAAAGTCCGCGACTGCATCGGCAAAACCGTTGTTTCCCAAGTCGTGTTGGTCCTTCTTCATCGCCCGCGGAGTCAATCTAGCACCGATGCTAAGATTGACAAACTCACTGGCAATTCAAGCTTTGTTCTTCCAACCAAAAGAAAGTTTCTTTTTCCACAAACTTCCCCTCTGAAGTTAAGAAAGTGGAAGTCTGTGTTACTGCGGTGGCCCCATGCCTTACATAACTGTATGGCCACCGATGGTAACCCTTTTGAAGCAAATTGCCGGCGGGATTTCTAATCAGGAGGCAACCAATACCGTGTTCTATGGACCAACCACCGCCCTAACCACTACCTGGACCACCCGTTTCAAACCAAAACCGTAATCAAAATCGAATAGAATAAACCAAGGTTTTCTAAACCAAGGTAATTTTAGTCAAAACAACGGTTTTCAAAATCAAAATCAAAATTTCCAAAACCAAGGAAATTTCAATAGAAACCAAGGTCGGGAAATTTCAACCCAGGGTATTTTCATGGCAATAATCTAGGAAATTTCCAAAATCAAGGCCCTAATCCAAACAATAGAGGCAGAATTTTCCCTGCAAATAAAAGCCATTGTTCAATGGACCATCATCTCATGAGTTGTTGAAGCAATTCATGAAATCCCAAGAGGAAATGAATGGTTGTTATTAGCCCTTCTGACATTAAGAAGTCTTTAAATGATCGACCCTCTGCTCAAAATCTTTACCTAGCAACACGATCGCTAATCCGAGGGCGATGCAAAGGCGATCACAACCAGAAGTGGTGCTTCATATGATGGACCCGCTATTCCTACTACCTCTTCTTCTTCTCTCCCGAAGGTAGTGGAAAGTGAACCTGAGGCGACAAAGGACAAGTGCAACCTACTAGCTCACAGTACAAAGACATGTCCATCCTCGGTTGTCCCGAAACCCAAAACCAAACCCGGAGTTGTTTTTGAACCTCCAGTTGACAACCCCAAAACCAAAACTTCTATTCCTTACCCCTCACGTTTAAATGAGCAAAAACTCCGCGAAAAAGCCAAATATCAAATGGAAAATTCTTTCAAATTTTCCAAGAACTTCATTTTGACATAAGCTTTCATGGATGCCATCATGTTGATGCCTAAGTTTGCATCAACTCTCAAACACATGTTGAGCAATAAGGAAAACTGCTTGAAATGGCTAAAACCTTGAACGAACTGCCAAAGCAGTTCATAAAGAAGCTTCCCGAGAAGCTTGGAGATCCCGAAAATTTCTTCTTCCTTGTGTTTTTCCTGGAATGATTGAATGCTTCCCTTCCGATCTTGGTGCAAGCATCAATTGATGCCTTATTCATATGGAAGAAACTTTTCTCCCGTAACTTATTCCTACTGCATGACTCTCGAGCTTGCAGATCGTTCTATATCACGCCTCTTGGCATCGCCAGGATGTATTTGTGAAAGTAAGTTCCATTTTCCTGACTTGGTTGTTGATTTCGATGCCGATCCTCGAGTTCCCCTCATTGTTGAAGAGGATTCCCGAACGGTCGCGGCTCTCATTGATGTATTTGAGCAAGAAATCACATTACGTGTGGGTAATGAAGCTGTTACCTTTAACCTTGATCAAACTTCGAGGTACTCCTCAAATTATGATGTCAATCGATTAATCGAATCGATTTAATTGATATTGCTTCAGAGGAGTACTCTCAAGAGTTTCTTGGTTATCTTCATAATTCTGTGAGTGGGATTCCACCACATCTTCTCAAATCAATCACGATCTTCCCCTCTCTACCCTCGCTTTGAGGGAGGTGACTTTTCTGGAAGAGATCGATGAGTTTCTTGTTAGTGAAAAATCAATCACGGAATTGATGGTGTTTATGATTCTGGAGGAGATATCCTTTATCTTGAGCAATTGTTAAATGAAGATCCATTACCTTCACTCCTCCTAAAGAGATCACGAGAGGAAATCAAATCGCGACAAACATCTACTGAAAAATTTCCCGAGGTTGAACTTAAGGACCTACCTCCTCATCTCGAGTATGCATTCTGGGAGGGTGATGATAAATTACCCGTCATAATTGCTAAAGACTTAACTGAGGAGGAGAAATCTGCTCTCATAAAGGTCTTGAAGTCACACAAGCAAGCAATTGCTTGGAAACTCTCCAACATTAAGGGTATCAACCCCGAGTTTTGTACTCACAAAATCTTAATGGAGGATGACTTCAAACCAGCAGCCCAACATCAGAGAAGGGTGAATCCTAAGATTCATGAGGTTATCAAACAAGAGGTTCTCAAACTTCTTGATGCCGGTTTAATTTAACCAATCTCTGATAGTCCTTGGGTTAGCCCAATCCATTGTGTTCCTAAAAAGGGTGGCATAACTGTTGTCACAAATGAAGAAAACGAATTAATTCCAACTCGATTGGTTACTGGATGGCAGGTGTATTGACTATCGCAAATTAAACGAAGCCACCCGTAAAGACCATTTTCCTCTACCCTTCATGGACCAGATGCTTGAGAGATTACAGGGAACTAATACTATTGTTTCCTTGATGGTTTCTCGGGTTACTTCAGATCCCCATTGATCCTGGATCAAGAAAAACCACATTCACCTCCCATACGGAACATTTGCCTACGACGTATGCCTTTTGGCCTATGTAACGCTCCTGGCAAGTTCCAACGATGTATGATGGCAATTTTCCACCATACATGATCGGGAAACAATGGAGGTGTTTATGGATGACTTCTCGGTCATTGGGGACTCATTTCAAACATGTCTCTCCCATTTAGAAAATGCTTCAAAGGGGTGAAGACACCAATCTTTGTCTAAATTGGGAGAAGAGCCACTTTATGGTCAAAGAAGGCATAGTCCTTGGCCATAAGATTTCCAAAAACGGGATTGAGGTAGATAGAGCAAAAGTTGATGTTATTACCAAATTGCCTCATCCTACTACCGTCAAAGGTATTAGGAGTTTTCTAGGTCATGCCGGTTTTTATCGTAGATTCATACAAGATTTTTCTAAAATCGCCCGGCCTATGACCCATCTTCTTGAAAAGATGCTCCTTTTATCTTCTCACCCGAAAGTGCATCGCTTTGAAACATTGAAGAAAAAGCTTACTAAGCACCCATTCTAGTTGCCCCGATGGGATTTACCTTTGAATTCATGTTTATGCAAGTGATTTTGTTATCGGTGCAGTCTTGGGGCAACGTAAAACCAAGCATTTTCAGCCTATCCATTACGCGAGTAAGACTATGATCTAAGCTCAAACCCATTACACCACTACAGGAAAAGAACTATTAGCTGTGGTGTATGCGTTTGAGAAATTTCGGCCATACCTTATCTTGACCAAATGCTGGTGTATAACGGATCACTCGGCTTTTAAATATCTCTTTGCAAAACAAGATGCAAAGCCGAGATTGCTCCGTTGGGTTCTCCTCCTACAAGAATTTGATATCATTATACGTGATAAAAGGAGTGAGAACTGCTGCTGATCATCTCTGTCCCGTCTAGAAAACCTCACCAGATGTGTTCGAAAAGGAAATAAATGAAGCATTTCCTCTCGAAACACTCAACGTGGTTTCTTTTCGTGGAGACTCTTCTACCCCATGGTTTGCTGACTTTGCAAATTACCATGCGGGTAACTTTGTGGGAAAGGGATGTCGCCCCAACGTAAAAACAAATTTTAAAGATGTAAAACATTACTTCCGGGACGACCCCTACTTATTCAAAATTTGCGCGGATCAAGTCATCAGGCGATGTGTGTATGGTCAGAAAGCCAATGACATTCTCAAGGCTTGCCATTCTGGACCTACTGGGGACATCATAGCCCCAACTACACCGCCAAGAAGGTGTTTGATTCCAGATTCAATTGGCCCACGATTTACAAGGATGCCCATGAATTTGTCAAAACCTGTGACGCTTGTCAACGCCACGGGAATATCTCACAAAGAAATGAAATGCCGCAAAACGCCATTCAAGTGTGTGAGATTTTGACATCTGGGGCATTGACTTTATGGGGCCATTTCCTTCGTCCCGCGGTAATAAATACATACTCGCGTCGTGACTATTTGTCAAAATGGGTTGAAGCTAAGGCTTTACCTACCAACGATGCCCGAGGTGTTGTGAAATTCTTGAAATCTCTTTTTGCTAGGTTTGAACCCACGAGCTATAATCGCTGATCGTGGTACGCATTTTTGCAATGACAATTTTGATAGAGTCATGCAAAAGTATGGTGTAACTCACCGCCTTCATCGCTGCACCACCCCAAACAAGTGGGCAAGTGGAAGTTTCCAACCGAGGATTAAAATTCGAGAGGACTACGGCTTAAAACCGCTCTTTGGTCGGATAAGCTATGACTTACCTGGCCTCCGCATACTTTATAAAACACCCATCTGTGCACTCCATACAAGCTAGTGTACGGAAAGGCATGTCATCTGCCGGTTGAGCTTGAGCACAAGGCATACTGGGCCTTGAAACATGCCACTTTCGATATTCAGATACTGGTGATCACCGAAAAATTCAAATGAATGAATTAAATGAACTCCGTGATCAAGCATACGAGAACTCTTTGATCTACAAAGAGAATACAAAGAAGATTCATGACTCAAATCAAAAACCGCTTTCAACGCGGTGATCGTCCTTCTTTTCAACTCAAGATTGAAGATTTTCTGAAAATTAAAACCCGCTGTCGGACCATTCACCATCAATAAAGTATTTCCTTATGGAACCATTGAGTTATCTCAACCCGATGGTCCAAACTTTAAAGTGAATGGTCATCGGTTGAAGCATTATTTTGAGAGGACATTCCTCCCTGTGGTTGTCCCGGATCTACAAACTTTCCCATGAACCAATGAATGCGGGGATCGAGTCAAGCTAGCGACTCGGGAATCAAAAACAAGTAGCATGCCATATGGGTTTTCACCCATATTTCGACTTTTCTACTTTCTACCACCCTAGTGGGAGATGCCCCCACATTGTTGTATATAAGAATTTCAAAAAAAAAATTCAAAATAATGCCGTAGTATTTCCCTTTACGTTCTCGCGGCATAAATCATAGGTACTTTGAATATTGAGGGCAATATTCATTTTTAGTGTGGTGGGGAATTCTCACGAATTTTATCATGATCTCATGAATTTTATCATGTAATTATACCACCAATTCCCCCATTTTGGCCAAAATTTTTTGGAGTGTTTTGCACTTACTCAACTTATGGTTATCAACCGCCATGTCTAATAGACAAAAGGATTGGCTAATCCAGGAGCAAAAGGCTCTTGGTAAAGATATCTCAAATCTGTTGACGGCTTGCAATTTGCCCAAAATTGTATGGTATTCAACTCACCATATCCTTAAAAGTGAAGAGTTGGCTAGCCCGCAAGTTTATGGTTGTGGTAAAGGCGTGGAAAACCATAATTGGTAATCTGCTCACCAAAGATAATATTGATAATTTATCTAAGAGTTGGCTAGTCCAGAAGCAAACGGCTTCTGGTAAAGACAAATCAAATCAAGGAAAGTCGGTGATTTGCTCAAAATCATTTAGTTATCGGTGTACCAAGGTTCTTACTTGAACTAAAACATTTGGCTACCTTAAGTAATGGCTTTTGGTAACGAGATTCAAAACCATTAAGTTTTTCTCAAAAGATTGCTAGGGACTAGCAATAGTTTAGTGTGGGATTGATGAGTGGTAAATACTCATTATTTTTGTTAACTGAATCAAAACGCTTAAAATGCTCTAAATGCATCAAAATACAAAAAATATCTCAAAATTGCATTTTATATGTTTCAGATGCAAAATGTTTAAAATCATATGAAAATTGAGCTAAGTTTGCATAATTGGCGTTTCAGTCCCAAGTTTCAAAAGTTGTCAGAAATAGTCCCTGAGCACTTATTTCAAAAGAAAAATCACCAAAGGTCCTTTTAAAATCATAATTTGTCAAAATTAGTCCTTTGGTGAAAAATGTCAAAAGTTTTGAGAAATTACAAGTTTGGTCCTTCAAGTTTCAAATTTGTCAAAAATAGTCCTTGGAAATTTGAAAATGTCCATCTTGGTCCTTGTACTATTGAAAATTGTCACTTTT
>OU343225.1:260294553-260307688 GCA_910596185.1 Chrysanthemum makinoi
ATATAGAAAACCAATCAAGGTACTTATGTTAAAACATAGAAATCATTGTATCTTGAAAGTTTATATTCTTTTGAAATGCTCCCCCTCAATATATGCTTCGAGATTCGAAAGTGTTTAGCACATATGGGAGAACAGCATGCACATCTGAATCAAAATGATCACCTTTTATCAAATTTCATTATTAAATCATAAATTCTCCCCCGATAAAAAATATCAAACCCTTTGAGATTTTAGATCCCAAGTGATTTAATAAGGTTTAGAAAACATGGGAGAAAATGTGTCTAGTTTAAATACTCATCTTGATTTTGGATAAATGCTCCCCCTCAACATGTGCATTATGTATATTGAAATCGTTTGGCACATGGAGGCAGGAGTGCCTTTGAAGGACTAAAACCAATTCTAATAAAACAGATTTGAGATTTAAATCACGATCTCTCCCTCGATCAAGTATTTCAAATCAATTGTTAGGAATTAGAAAATTCCATAGTGAAGTGTCGGTCACCCCAAGTATTATCTAGCATAAGTTAGCTCGTAGACATATCGTTAGTTACGTTATTTACTGTTTTATTAGTTAGTTATTAGTCTAGTTTAGCATAGTGCAACACCGTGGAGGAAGGACGGGTCTTTACCCACTGTATACCTGATCCACAGGCCGTTAGGAGGTCGTGTATTGTGTAAGTATAAATACCCCTTCCATCCATGGAAGGGGTGGTGCTTCATTTTCAATCTAACCTTTCCTTTGTGTAAACCTCTAGCAAGAACACCCTCTCTCTCTACTTTCTCTCTCTAAAATGGTAAACATGTATTTTGATCATCCAAGACCACCCGAATCATCAACACAATAATATTTGGATCCTAACAATTGGTACCAGAGCCAAGGTTTTTGTGTTTTGATGATTCTTTGCGGTTCGATTCTTGTTTTATCTGCATTTATTTTACTACTCTTGTCGGAAATTTATTTTTCCACTTTTTGTATTATCAGTTTTTTTATAATACAAGTTTTATGGGTCTTGGTGTCAACAGTCATATGATATATTTGGGTTATCATCTTTCTATGATATTTTGTATATATGTGAAATACTTTCACTTGTTATCAACTTAAGGTCATTTCTGGTTTGTCAAAAAGTGGTCAATAGGTCATATCTGTTTTACATGGGTCAAAAGGTCTTCGAATATCACATTTTTCTGGGTAAAAGATGCAAACTGTGACATTATTCTATGGTCAAAACTTTGGTCAAACTGGATAAATGAAGCAGTCTTTGTCATGTTTTTCTGGGCTTATTATGAAGGTGGTCGGAAAAGTCATCGGATAATGTCAAATATCAGTTAGCGACTTGTCAAAACTGTTTTTTTTTCATGTTAGCGAGTTGACTATTGAGTCACTTGCTGTCGTGGCGACTTGTCGTGGCGACTTGTCGTGGCGACTTGTCGTGGCGACTTGTCGTGGCGACTTGGTGCAGCAACTTGAATAAAAAAGGGTAGTGACTTGACATAACAGAAAGGAGATGAAGAAGAGTGTGACATTTGACCAATTAACAAGAACCAAGACTCACTCATGACCTCAAATGTATTTGTTTACAGATCTGACCCATCTCCAACAACAAATCCATAATCCAACTCCAACAAATCCAAATTTATTCTACTACATCTCCTTATATCCCATCTCCATACAATCACATGACTCAAATCGTAAAGTATAAAATTAATAGATCTCAGAATTAAGTCGTGTAGCATCAAGACTCAAAAGCCCTCTTTCACGAGTTTGTATTCATCACAGATCCACTATCATATGAAAAAAAAAAAAAAAAAAAACTTGTTATTCGAATTGTATGATAAAGGAAATAACATGATAGTTAACCCTTTCTCATTATTCGTTCAATTAAAAGTTCTAAACGAATCTCAACATGAAAATCTTTCGGTTAAAAACAAAAAGAGATGAAGAACCTACCTTTGTTCATGTGTCTTAAATCGAATCCATGTCTCTTGCCATCCCTGTGGCCACGATAAGGAGCCTCAAGCCAACCCTGTGGCGAGGTCACCTTGTTTGAATGAAGAGGCGGAATTATTTTGTGAGATGTAGTAGGGTTTGCATTGTGGCTGTGTTTGCTAGTGAGAAATGATTTTAAGGAGGCGCTTAATGTGTGAGAAATATTAGGGCAAAGTATGTATTTGGCAATGTGTTAAATACCCGTATGTTTTAGGGTAACATATGGGAGTCTATTACCCCCGTGTATTTGGTTAAGGTTCCACTGTGGGCCGTGTCTCTACTTAGGCTGAATTGGATTTTGATGGGCCATGTGGTAAGGATACTTTGTTGTAACCAGGGCCTATAAATATGACTAATGTTTGAAAGACCTTGGGCCGTGAGACACTTGGGCAGTGAGACTTTGTCAATGGATATCACAAGTATGGAATGATTTAAATACGTCATTTGAATGACTTGAACGTGTGTGTACATTCGAATGTGATATCACAAGTATGGAATGTTAATTCTTCTGAAAAGGGATTTGATTAAATGTCATTGAGTGGACTTGTGATGGATTATGTCCGAATTTTGGATTACACTTAGGTTAATTATTTGAAACTTTCAAATGATTAGGTTTACTAAGAGCTTATAATTTTGGACATTAAGATTACTCGTTTGGTGGACCGAGCCTTAGTAGGTATTTGAGATGAATTGGATTTGAAGTTGATTAGGTGGGTTTATCAAAGCTTAAATTGATCGGATTTAGTCATTATAAATGGATCTGGGTGTTGGACGGTTGGATGTCACAAGATTGGATCGTATGAGGTTTATGAGATTTTGATTTGTTGAAGCGTCTTGATGATGTGATTTGGTGAGATGATGAGATTCGATGGGTTTTGAGGTTTGATTCTTTGGGCTACACATTCTCTCGTAGTATATTATGTCATGGCTTGAATTGGTGATTATACAACGTTGACTACGGGGATGTTTGTACGGTATTTCTAATTTGGGCTTGAAGTGACGTTTTCCGGGCGCGCTTACTTATTTTGTCTTCTTTCTTTCTACCCTTCCGCGAAGATGACTTGTTTGGGCATTTACAGAGTGTGATAAAGACTTGGCTATTTAGTTACATTTGTGATTCTTTCTCGCTTAACCCACAACGTAACTATCACTTCGGTGTCTCACGCAATTGAGGATACGTCAAGAGGTTTTGTACATTGGGTACACCGTTTCTTTTTCACGAGGATTAGTACAAGTTTAAGTAACAAATTTGGGGAATTTTACTTCATGATCAAATTTGGCATATCGGGTTTACTTCTCCTTATGGTCACCATAATAGCCGACGGAATTCGCGAATGGTATGTTTACCAAAGTGCTGATTGGATGGTTGAGGATATTGTTGATGTTGGATAATGAACCGCTGATGAACCACTGCATGTTTCCCTAAAACAGATATTCACCGAAACCAAAGTTGTCATAACACATTCAAGCTGACATTGTTTACGGTTTTGTCTTGATTTTGTAAAATCCCGCGAAAGAACCTATTTCTCGGTTTAAATCATAGACTTGTAAAATCCCGTGACAATGGAAACATCCTGGTATTAGTAAAGTGCATTTCCGGATCTATCCTACGGTTTATTCTTGGTTTTGTAAAATCCCGCGAAATAAACTATTTTTCGGTTTAAACCATAGAATTGTAAAATCCCGTACCGATGGAACCATTCTGGAGAAATGGAAAGTGTATTTCGGATCTTTTCTGATGCCGGTGTTACGGTTTCTACTTCGAAGAAGGGATAAAAGGGTGTACTTCATGAATTGGATGTGTGTTTGAATATTCGTCATGGCAGTTTGGTTATTACATGGTTTTACGGGGTTATGTGCTACTAACCATGGTCTGGATGAAAACCATTATCAAAGTTCGTTTAAATGTCAAAGAAGGCTAGTTTTGAGCTTGTAATAAGAAGATGTGACAACGGCGTTAATTCAGTATTATTCATTTGAGGTTGAAGTGAAATATCACGGGCGAGTGCACTTAGTATCTGAAGGTATCGGGGATGGTTGGATGATGATTCTTCAAGATCCTTGTTCGAGCTTATTATCAAAAACGAAGACTTGAAAATCTAGTTATTGTTGGGTGTCTTTTACCTTTTCTTTTACCACTTGGGGAATTGGGCTCATACCACCACAAAATAACTATCACTTTAAGGAGTTACGTTGTAGTGCTCAGCGTCACATTCAATTGTGGATTTTCAAGAGGTGATGTACGTCTATTACTTGATGGTTGGTTGGTTGAAGAGTATAGAGTACTTAGAGATTCAATGGAGCATGATTTCTCGGCACCGCTCTTTGTTACACATGTGCAAGTTTAAGTCACGAGTTCGGGTTAGTTTACTTCAGGGTTAAATTCATCATATTGGGTTATCTCCATCAGCTGTCACTACAAAGAGCCTATTGAATGATAATGGGTTGATTACATGTTTTGCTAAGAGAGCAGAAAAGAGAGAGATTATGACGTATGAACACAACAGTTCATGCCTCGTACTCTAAAGAAAAGAAAAGTGTACGTTTCAATGCGCTTTATCTTCAAAAGAAGAGAAATCTTCTTATGACGCCTGCTCACATCATTCAGCCTCGTTTCTAAAGAAAATAAAAGTGTACGTGTCAAGGCGCTTTTATCTTCTCAAGAAGAGAAATCTTCTTATTATGACCATTCTCATCAACATGCTTCATACTTTTTCCATGCTTCACCATCAAGTGAACCGGCTACTGTTGATTGTTTTCGATTCCACTTTCTCAACTATAATGATGATGGCGACATCCCGTGCGATTTTGGGGAGAAGTGTGAATAGACTACATTTGGATGATGTTTACTTGTTTAATCAAGAATGGCATCTCCGTATGCAATTCTTGAGGGGGAGAAGAAGTGTGAATTTTTTGCATTGTTGATTGATATTTGAGAATTAATGGTCATACGGCTCTAAACTCATGTAAGAACCGAGCCTCTTCTTATCTTATCGGGTCATCTTTACATGGAGTTTTCTTGTATGAGCCGTTAGTTGACATCTTCACAAGCGGATATGAGTTTATTGACAAAGTGCTTCTGGTTAATGCTTCACGTGCACATCAACATGATGATTCCGAACAACCTTCTGTTCTTGTTTGATGTGATTGTTTGCTTGGTGTTACCATTTCGTGTGTTCGCTGCGGGCTGATTGCTGATTTCCTTGATTAACATCTTTCTGTTCTTGTTTGATTGGGAGGATCTTAATTAAGGGGATTTGCAAGATGCAAGTTAATTGGGATGCTTTTTGGTGATGTTCTTGTGTTTTGGTGAGTTGAAGATGTTAACTATCTATTCCCCAAACGGACAATCTAGAAGAAGGTCGAGTCTACAGTCGGTTCTACATTTTCTGCTAAATGATTAGAAGACTAAAAGACGAGTTGCATGTGATTATCAAAAGACTTCTTCTTATTCGGGGCATTTTTCAAACAGATTGTCGGTTTTGGGAAGAGCACTAATTGGGAGTGTGTTATAAGTCAGATTCAATCCCCAATTAGACTTGCTCATATTCTTTAGCAGTGACTCCTCGAGACGTTGTTATTGACTATTTCACGTTTTGGACATTTGACACAAGTTGATTACTTCTGAGTTAATCATTTATCACTTATTTGAGATTGAAGTTGACTTTCACAAAGGCGTGTTCTTAATTGATAACTTGCTCGGGCTTAAGAATTTGAGTTGAAGACTTGGTTTATCTAGTTACCAGCAATCGAGGTGGATGGTTGAAGACCTGGTTAACTATCACTATTAGGAGTTACTTTGTTTTACTCGTCACACGATATGACGGTGTGGATAATCGCAAGAGGTGTTAATGTCTCATACTTTGTTTGGGTAGTGAGTACTTAGAGATTTGCTTGAAGCATAAATTCTCTACACCGTTCTTCCATCATTAGGTGCAAGCTTAAGATACAAATGTGGGGAAGTTGACTTCAGTTTCAAGTAGGGTATATCGGGGTTTCTTCTTCAGGTCACTTCAAATTGTCTACGTAAGGGTTGATATAAATAGTCGAGAGAGTCTTCAGAAGTTGATTCTCACAAGAGTTCAAGTGTTCTTCTCATTAAGATTTCAAGTATTTGGGCTTATATTTGTTGCTAATTCTCAAGTGTCAAAACCAAAGGGGAAAGGAGACAAGCATCTAAACGCGAGTAAACTTGATGAACTTAATACTTCTAAGTAATTGAAGATATCCTGCGAAGACAAATGTTATTACCGCAGAGAAACTCAAGGTTTGACTCATGGCGAGTAAACTTGATGAACTTAATTCTTCTAAGTGATTGAAGATATCCCTGGAAAACAAATGTCATGACCGCAGAGAAACTCAAGGTTTTACTCATCAAGGCATCGTTCCAATTCCAACTATGTGGGGGAAGAGATGTTAGAGAAAGTTTCTGAAGATAAAAGAGGTACACAGGTACGACATGTTCAGGGGAGATAAATGTGTAACATGAGGGAGGTGTTATCAGCTATTCTCTCATTGGGAATGTGTGTACTTCGGATTCTTGAGCTTCACACACATTCATCAGGGACGAAAGATGTGAACATAGGGGAAGTGTTCTTCATTACCCTCATGATGTGTATTCGAGAGTTCTTGGATATTGGTGTACTTCGGGTTCTTGAGCTTCATACACGTTCATCGGGGAAGAAAAATGTGAACATGGGAAGGTGTTCTTCATTCCCCTCATGAAGTGTATTCGGGAGAGTTCTTGAGCATTATACTAAGAGACTGACTGCATCAACTCAACTACTTGGGAGAATTGTTCTCTTGACACCTTTTGGAATGGATTGACTTCAAAGTGGAAAAGGAATTTGAGAAGATTATTTAAGTATGGGATGAAACGCTGTGTTCTTCTATTGGATGATATAACCTCGAACGAAGAATCACGACAATTATTCTTAAATGGAGCAGCGGGATTTATGATAAAGGTGTGCATCTTTGTGCACCTGGCTAAGGCAAGCTTGAAATAGAGCTTCGAATCCGCTCAACAAAAGGATTTTCGGTTTGGGGAAGTCGCCAAAGTCTCACTTTCAGATGGTTCAATTTCTTTCTTCGATTCAAGAGCCCCGGAAGCTTTGGTGGTGAATGTTTAAGAGTTGAGGACTTCTATCTTCTACAACGAGGTCGCTTTCGATATCCTTATCTCTCGATCATCATCTTCTTTTACTATATCATCTACTCTATCTTTGTAAATATTTATTAAAAACAAAATACAAAAATATAAAACCAACAAAAGAAAATAGAAAAATATAAAACCAACAAAACCCATAAAAATCAGAAAATTTGAAAAATACCAAAAATATTGTTCTTCAAAGACATGTCTTCTGGTATCGATAACATCTACGGTCTTAGAAATGTCATTCAACAATGGCACGAGACCATAGATGAAGTTCGAGCTGAAGGTGTAAATATTTTTTCTTCTAAACATGTTCAAAATCATGGCTTACGTCATTTCAGATCAGAACCCGCTTCATAAAATGGCTTACGCTATTTCGATCAGAACCCGCTTCAAATGGTGGCTTGCGTTACTTTAGACAGAACCCGTGCTTAAACAATGGCTTGCTATTATTTCAGATAGCAACCCGTTTTTCATGAAAGGAAAGTGTCAGCGCTAAACCAATTTTCAAACATTTCGTGCACTTATCCTAAAACAAAAATAAGGAAAGTATGTCGAAGGACTCTGTTCCTACACAAATGTTTTTCCGTCTAAAATTCTTCAGAAAAATATTTGTTGTGTTTTCAAAAATGGTGGTAAATGAGTTGCTTGAAAAATCAATCAGGATCAGAGTTTTCGTATTAATTTGCAAAAACTCAATCGATGACTTCAACACTTTTAAAACTTTTCAAGAAAAAGAGTCATTGGTTGAGGGGAAGAATATTTTTCATATTTACATCATCTTATGGGCTTTCTTAATCATCCTACGTGCTTATCTGAAAAATAAAATTCCTATGTTGAAGGACTAGGTTTCTAGGATGTGACTGTTAGGTTTAGATGATTATAGATTGATGAACATTATTCCCATGCCTTATATGAACTGATTGATATGTTGAAATTGACTTTTATTAGTCGGTTGCTGTTTGGGTGTTGTCGACCACCATATACCTGTTTGTGTCCACTAACGTATGCAGGTATCTTGGTATAAGAATGTTCCCATCGTGATCCCACATAATATGATGTTTGGATGCCGAATGGAAAGGGTAACTAGATCTTGGGTTGACAAATGAAGAAACGGAGCTTAATTGGACTTCAATGGAGAGTTGGCATAAATTCAACGTAAGAGGTCTCATGCATCAAGCAAATGGTTTTTTCTAAGTGATTGAAGAAACAGAGCTTAATTTGACCTCAGTTGGCATTCAAAATGCAACGTAAGAAGAAGTCTCACTGCATCTGCAGACGGTTTTTCTTCCAAACCCTACAACAACAACAACAGAAGCTTCTCAACCACCTAACGTATCTTTGTGCAGGATAACATTTTTTAAACAATTTTGAAAATTATATTGTTTTGAAAAATGGAAAAATATTGTTTAGAAAATAAATTGGACTTAATTTTGAAAATCACCGGACTTCATTTTTACCAAAACCTAAGTCACTCAATCATCGACTACGGTCATCGATTGAGGGGGAGTGATTTAAAATAAATTATTTTCAAACGATATTTCTTCATAATAGTCCGGATTGTACGAAATTAAGTGGTGATCTAAAGATTTAATGTTATGTTATGGTATGATTTTCTTTAGAATCAAGATCTTTCAAAATGAAATTTTTTCTGTTCTTGTTTGATTGTGAAATTGTTTTATTTTACCTAAAAGATCTCTTAAAACAATCATACCTGACACTAACAATCTTTAAAGTATTAAAATGGTCCTTATCTGTCATTTTTCAAAGTTAAATCAAGCCACGCCTTTCCCCAAAATCTTTTAAATGATTTAAATCAATTGGGATCACAAATCTCAAAAGGTTTGAAACTTTGATCGCGGTAGAGATCGTGAGTTAAATCTCTTATCTGTTTAAATGGAATTGGTTTTAGTCCTTTAAAGGCATTCCTGCCTCCATGTGCCAAACGATTTCATACACAATGCACATGTTGAGGAGGAGGATTTATCCAAAATCATGATGAGTATTTAAACCAGCCACATATTCTCCCATGTTTTCTAAACCGTATTAAATCACTTGGGATCCAAAATCTCAAAGGGTTTGATATTTTTGATCGGGGAGAATTTGTGATTTAATAATGAAATTTGATAAAAGGTGATCATTTTGGATTTAATTGTGCAGCCGCTTCTCTCAGATGTGCTAAACGCTTTCAATCTCGAAGCATATATTGAGGGGAGCATTTTAAAAGAAAATAAACTATCGAGGTACAAAAGCTTTTATGTTTTAACATAATGTACCTTGATTGAGTTTTCAAATGGTTTCTTAAATGGCTTTTGTAATCGTGGATGTGCTTCAAAAGAACTTTTACCTCTATGTGATAAAATGATTTCAAATATCCTATGCACATATTGAGGGGGAGAATTTTACCATGAAAATCAAATGGCTTTTTCGTATGAAAATTGTGATCAAAGAAAATATTTCAAAGTCCTCTTGCCTCATTGTGCTAAACAATTTCTAAATCATATGCACATGTTGAGGGGGAGGTTTTCTAAATGATCAAAACTATTAGGGTACAAAATGCTTTGATCTCGTATCACAAGTACCTTGATTGTTTTTCCAAATGATTTTTCAATTGGTTTCAAGGAAGAATGAACTGTACCAAAATACCGACCATTTTACTTTATGCATGGTGTTATAAGGATGGTTAGGTTAGGTATTCGTTCCCACGATCCCGCCGGAGGGATCTACCCAGGGACAATCCATTAGATAGTGTAGAGTCCTTAGGTATGATGAAAAAAGGAGAAAAATGAGAATATGGGAAGAGTGCGGACTGAGACAGAGCTAGAACTGGAATAAACCCAACAAGGTTCCAGTTATGAAGTCTCGGTAAGCACTGAAGGGGTTGAAGAATGAAAAAGAAATGAAATGAGAAAAGGGTGAAAAGAAATAGCCCTCCAATAATTCAACCTTAGGGCAGAAACCGGTTCAATACATATGCTACTGGTGTTTACTAAGGTAACACTGGTATTGAAGACAAGACATCATGGACCCAGTGATGCACTGCACTACAACTTCCCAAACTACTCAAGTTCCTCTTAAAAGGGCTTGTTTCATTCTCACGGGGAACCGACATAATCTATCGACTTTCTCTTAGAGATTGTTGATATTGAAGAAGGAGACCCTCTCCCTAGTCTCCGGCATAGGAACCAAATGTGCACGATTGAGTCTAGAGCCAAGAGATCATCCACAATATCTCATTAGGACACTAAATTCTTGAAGACTTGCTGTTTCACATAATGTGGAAAGTAAGAATATATTAAGAGTCCTACGCATTATCCTTGTGGTAATTGCCAGAACATCCGAGTGATATATAACAATATTCACGATGAAGATGGAAAGCCTTCTAGAGCCAACATCATACAAGCTCTTGGTAGGTGGCATGTGAGATCTTTCATAAGATCAAGCTTGTGACAACTGGATAGAAACGATGGGGCGATTCACTCGTGAATCAATCTTGGTCCAGGATTGGAATTGACGAATACTTTTGGAAAAACCGTTCGATGTGCAAACCTTCTTTTCTCTAGCACGTCGAATGTGTACTTATGTTTTCAAACACAAAAGTATCTCTGATTGAAAAAATACTTTTGGAAAAACCGTTCGATGTGCGAAAATTCTTCTTTTCTCTAGCACGTCGAATGTGTACTCTTTTCAAATACAAAAAGTATTTTTGATTGAAAATTGATCTTTCTCATAAAACCTTCGTTGTATTGCAAAACTCTTTCTTCTATGCAATACACGATTGTTTTACAAATCATTTTTCATCAATCGTGAATCCCAATTGGTTCACTCACTCCGTGTTGTTTTCTTTGAGACGTTCCGGTTTGAGAACGGCTAGAACAAATTGCGAAACCCCGTCAAGGAGATTCTTCGAATTATACCGATCACAGGTAAGAGTACTTGTACTGATCAACGGGAACCGTGGGTGTACCTCAATTCAACGAAAGTGATCAAAGACACTTTCGTGTGTTTTATTGCTAACTGTTGTTTGCAGAAACATTTGGACGGTTGCGGTAATGATCGTAATTGAGGAGTCAATCCAAAGCCGCATGCTCACAACATCCACACTTAATTTGAAGAAATCATGACTTGTACATATCTACATAACCCGCTCGATATTTCATACTATGCTTCGCTTCGTTGCAAATATCATGAACCAGGAAGGCTTCCGCTACTCTGATGGAAAGATGTCATGATTCAAAAGTGTGAGCATGCCCCAGAGATTTACTGTGGCTGATGATCTCAATGAAAGCTCGAAGGTCATCAAAGATGTGGATCAGTTAAAGGCCTCCACTAAAAGTACAAATCAATGCGGACTTTGAAGTTGCACTACTTAAGCACAAAGATTGCGAAAGTGAAGAATTAAAGTCTACGAGCACAAGACTGAAGATAAAATAGAATGCTAGGATTCGAAATGTAAAACATGGGGTGACCTCCCTTAGGGGGAGATTGGTAGGAATTATAAAATTCCATAGTGAAGTGTCGGTCACCCCAAGTATTATCTAGCATAAGTTAGCTCGTAGACATATCGTTAGTTACGTTATTTACTGTTTTATTAGTTAGTTATTAGTCTAGTTTAGCATAGTGCAACACCGTGGAGGAAGGACGGGTCTTTACCCACTGTATACCTGATCCACAGGCCGTTAGGAGGTCGTGTATTGTGTAAGTATAAATACCCCTTCCATCCATGGAAGGGGTGGTGCTTCATTTTCAATCTAACATTTCCTTTGTGTAAATCTCTAGCAAGAACACCTTCTCTCTCTACTTTCTCTCTCTAAAATGGTAAACATGTATTTTGATCATCCAAGACCACCCGAATCATCAACACAATAATATTTGGATCCTAACATCTATAAAGCTATCCACAACATCTGGGCGTCAAATATATCCGAACATGAGCTAAGATGCAGCCTAAGATAACAAATTATTATTTTATACAATATTATAATATAGTTATAATAACCCAAACCATATACACACCTTTAATAGAACATGAAGCGGGAGCTAACAAAAGCTCCCAAGAAACCATAATTGTTGCACGACGGTTGTTGTAGCAGAAAACTCAAAAATCAAACCCTAGCAGTCGGGTTTGATAAGAATGAGAGAAAAGCGGTTGTGGTGGATTCTAGATGTGTGAATCTCAGATATGTATCAAAAAAGAAAGTAACGTTTTCTTCATACCAAAGATATCAAATGGCGCATATAGTAGAACAATGGGCCAACCACAAATGGCCTCGGCCCAACACCATGTGAATAATAATTAAAAAAGACCGATTAAAATATAATGCTTTGCATGTCCCTCGCGCTATAGTATCTTATATAAATTTGATGTACATGTATTAATTAATTTAACACGTTGTTCTCTATATCGGACATCATATATATTTTAATAATGAAAATATACAAAGACGTGTAAAAAGATAGACAACATGAAGCATATATATTTGAAATTTGATGTACATGTATTGATGGAGCCAAAAAGCAAAATGCAAATCCCTCTCATCATTCTCGTGCTCATACTGCAATCGCACATACTACCCTTGTCACATTGCAAATCAATCGTCAAAAACCTCCCTCGCTTTTCCGGTGATCTTCCTTTCACTCTCGAAACCGGGTATGTACCAATATTTATGCTCTCTTAACTTTTTGAAGTGGATTTCTTTCATGTGTTTTTTTTTTCTTCTTTACGTCTATTAATATTTATGCTCAGTGGGTGCAATAATTGAAGTCACCCGTAGTAATTATTGTAGTCTTCCTAGTTTAGTTGAGTACTACTAGTATTTTAGCGTATGAAAGACCTTTCGAACAACGGTATGTGAATGTGACCATCTACCAAGTGGTTATGGTTTCAACGAGGTCTCGCTGGAGACGTTTTTGAAATAGTAAGGAGATATGTGTCAAATAAAATACGTACGTAGTATTGCAGCGTAATTATGTACTGGTAAAATTAAGAAGTTTAC
>OU343225.1:260307788-260348436 GCA_910596185.1 Chrysanthemum makinoi
TTTCATATAATTTTAGATGTTTGATTAATTATGTCAATGGCTTGTGCACACATTACGTTGTATAACCTGCGACTTGTAAATAAAGGACCCTCGTGGGTAATGCCGCTACAATCCTTATAAAAGGAAAGAAGCTTTTACTTTTGAGTAAAACCTATCAAACCTTTCAATTTTCGTTTTGCTCAAAAGAACAAGTACTTTCCCTTATGATTTTCAAAACCTCAACCGCTTATATCACTCGTTGAGGGGGAGTACTTGATTCAAAACTTTGTTCAAAATTGTTCTCCGTGGTCATTCTTCCCGCAACACTCGAAATGGTCATATTTATTCTCAAACGCTTCAAAAATAACATTTTAATATGCCATTTTGGAGGGGAGAAAATACGTGATAAGAAATATGTTGTGTAAAATGCAAATGAATCTGTGTTCTTCAGACTTAACCAATGAATTGACGATGCTTAACTGTTAGTAACTCGAAAAGACTTGTCCCGACGGTAATAATTTCAAGCTAGTTCGCTAGTGATGTAAACGGTCTCGCAGAGACTTGTCTCGAGTAGAATGTACCATTCGAGAAACTCTTGATAAACATGAACTCCTAACGGCTTTGACAACCTTCGAGGATTGTCTACACCTTCAAGGTAGTTATTAGAGCTAGTTGTCACCTAAAAGCCGACAATGCAACTTTAACTATATAACGAACTGTCTCATGGGGAATGTCTATCTTGAGTTAATCAATTCAAAAGTGCTTTTTCCTCATCTGGCATTTTAACCGTAAAACTATTAAGCACATGTGGAGGGGAGTATTTATGCAAAATCTTATCTCTACCAAAGGATACTAAAATGTTTTTCATTCACAACACTGTGGAGAGATTTTTCATATCACTGGTTTTATGGCAACATAGGTTAGTCATGGAGTTATAAGGTGACTAAGGTTAGGAATAACGTCCTATGATCCGCCAGAGCCAGATGGATCTACCCCAGGACATCACAAATAGTTAGTATTTAGAAGTCCTTAGGTATGATTGTAAAAAGGATAAAATGAGAATCTGGAGAAAGAAGGAGTTGAAGAATTAAAAAGAAATGCAAAGAAAAGGGTGAAAAGAAATAGCCCTCCAGATAATTCAACTTAGAGCATAATCGGGTTCAATTCATATGCTACCGTTGTCACTTAGTGAAGCCGTATTGAAGATTAAAAGTCGCCATGGACCCAAAGGACGCATGCACTAAACCTTCTTATCCACTCAAGTTTCTTCTAACAAGCTTGTTTCATTCTCACTGGAACCCTACGTGAACTACTTCCGCTTTTAGAGATTGCCGGTATTGAAGAAGGAGACCCTCTCCCTAGTCTCCGCTCCAGAAAACCAAAACGCACTATTGAGTCTAGAGCCACGAGATTCATCAAAAAAGATCTCTTAGGTATTAATTTTGACATTTAATCACTTGATGATCAACTATAAGGTTAATGGTTCATATCGAAGTCCTTCACGATCTTAGCAATATGTCGAGAACATTTATGAGAGGTTCACATTGTGATCCTCTGATTGAATGGAAACTCCTCGGGTCAACATCAAACAAACCGACAAGAAGTCGCCGCAACTCCCCGTGGATTGCTTTAGTGGTCTCAAACGGTCTACATTCAGAGGTGATGCTTCGCGGTACCTCAACACTCATTCAATCGTAGATGTACTTCGTACATCGTGTTATCTCACTTGTGGGGACTCCGCATTCAGAACGGCCTTTGTAAGAATTAGAGTTGTGTTTTCACACTGGCGTCATAACACTGGTTCAAACTTGTAAGTGCCGGAATCCTTATTACTAACCGCTTTAAATGTTTTCTTCTTATGGAAGTCTTGAGCGAATGATCGTGCAGATTCTTCTCATGCTCACGCCAACATCATCACTAATGGAAGTTATATCTTAAAGCAACACAACAAATGTAATGATTCTTCACACACGAGAATCTACAAATTTAATGACTTAAAGAACTCCATCAATACTGAATTCCAACGCCAAAAGAGCGCGGTGAGCATGTTGAAGAACGACGCGAGACACCGAAAATGGGCTGCACTGAGGCGTACTTGATGTCACAACAACAACATACTATCACTTTCACCACAAAGAACAATGATCAAAGAACAAAGTTAATTATGATGTCAAAGCATAACCGCTCAAAAATAAACTATCTCTACACCGGGAGATTGTTTAAATCAAGGAAATTCTTCCGACAAGAAAGAAGAATGTCGTAAGACGCCAAAGCTACTATTATATCAACGCCTTTCACCGTTTTTTCATCACCAACACTTGAGTGTTTGTTACTCATATGTAATAACACTTGAGGGGGAGATTGTTGAATCACTCCTAAACCTTATTCAAGTGTTAGTTACCTATATTTAATAGTTAGCTTATTATGGCCTTTATGTTTGTTATTAGCCTCAGGCTTATGTAGAAGGCCCATAAGCCTAGGCCTAGCCCAATAAGGAAAGGAAGGGAACTAGGAGTGTTGCCCTAGCTTCCTCCTATAAATACCTCTTGTAAACCTTCATTTGAAGGTTGGTTGTTCAAGTTATTCCCTTCACTCACCTCTACGCATAACCGTTTCATACTATCGTGTGTGTGTGTTTGGATACTTGCTCAATCGCCTCTCTATCTCTTATATAAGCTTGTGTTGTAAAACTAGTGACCTAACACTTCCCCAGCTGTATACCAACTCCCCTCCACCTTCACAATATCCCAAATTGCATTAATTGAAGAAACCTGCTTAAAGACTTTTTTGGCGCCAAAATGCCATGTGTATGATTCTGGTGTAATTGATGAATCAAGGCTCAAGATAAGGTGGGATATGTTCGTGAGATGTCGCATAAGAGTGGAAAAGATCATTATAAAGAGGAATGGAGCAATGTAGAAGAATATCTAGTGTAATTTTAGTTTATTTATGTCGAACTAGTTAATTTTAAATTTTCAGTGTTATTTAAAGCTTTCAAGTACTCTTTAAGTATTCTCGTGTAATTTAAATCTTTTTCAATAAGTAATTTCAGTGTTAAGTTCCATTTTCAAGTTTATGCAATTTTAAGTTCAAAAATCTCATGTTAATCTAATGTTGTTGTTAGTTGTTGTTAAGGACCTAATAAGCCATATAAGCTCCTAGAAAGCTTATTAAAGCTTTTAGTAACATTAAAATTCAGTTTAGAAGCAAAAAGCAAAAATTCATAAAAATCAAGAAAAATTAGTAAAAAATCAAAAATTTATGAAAATGGTGCAAGAAAGTCAAGCATGCTGGTTATTGATGAAAATGGTTTAGAAGCTTTGTGGAAAGCTATTAGGAGTGTTCTTGGTTCCTAGTTCATGATCTTGGTTGGAAAATGCATGTAAGCCCTTTATAAGTGTTTTTGCATTTCAATATATAAGTAGCTTATAAGCTTTAATCTCTATGTTTTTATGTTTCTAAATCATAGTTAAGTAGATTCCTATATTAAAAACAAGTTACTTGTTCTCTTTAATTTATAGTTAGTAAAAGTTTTATTTTAAAGCTTAAAATAGCATAATTGTTAATCTTGAGTTTTATGTTGTTAGTATTGTTGTTTAATGTTTCTTTAGTCTTAATAAATGATAATATAAGGTCTATAATCCATGGCATGGTTTTTAATCTGTGGTTTTGTTTTGAAAAATCTTCAAAACAGCCTCGCATTAAGGGTTGATTGGATTTGTTTGTTCAACTGAGTTAGAGGTTGTTCTAGTCATTGTTCTTGTTTTAGCATGTCTTATTAGGTCTTATTAGCTCATATAAACAAGAAAACTCAGTGCTTGTTCATTAAAAAGTCAAAATACCTTTTAATCTCACTTATCTAGTTAATTGTTAGGAATTAGGAACTAAAATCATCACAGAGTTTATAGTTGTTAATCTAGTTTAAATTAATCTTATTTTAGCTTAATATATCATAATCGTAATAGGATTGATTACAAGTTCATATAAGTCAAACTTGAGAATAACTTAAAAAGTCAAAACTTCTAGTTCACAGCTTTTTAATAAACTTTGTGAATTTCTTGTGAACTTATTATTAGCTTTCAAGATTTGAGCTTTTGGTATATCAATATTCAACCGCTTATCTCTCGTCATAGTAATTTTTATATTTTCTAGATAGCTTTTTAAAGGGCTTATTTCTCAGCTTGTTTCAGACCCTTTTTCAAAAACATGCCCTGCAAGTACAGTTGTTGCTAGCCTATTTCACAAGCACTCAGAGAGCTTATTAGTGACCCCTAGCTTATGTACCTTAGCTTTTGATAGCTCACCTAGCTAATTCAAGGTTACAAGTGCTTATTTTCCATTCTTAGCTTATTTAATTAAACTGCTAAGTGCTTTTAGTTTTGTTCATTTTACTTGGTACACTATTAAATCAGTGTTACAAATTTTTCAAAAGCTTCTCACAAGCTTATTAGAGTAATCCAAACTTTGTAATTTAGCTTTTTGGAAAGCTTAATTGGTAAACTTGTTAATTCCAGATTTGTTTTATTTCTTAGCTTATTTCAGTGCTTAAAATTAAGCTTGAAGGTGCCTTGAAACTCAAATAGTATATCTGGTACTAGTTTTAAGCTAGTGCTTATTTGTAGCTTGTTCAGTGCTTATTTCTAGTTAAAATTGTTTTTTTAGTTTTCATATTAGCTTATTTAAAGTTAATTAGCTTATTTCCAGTTCCCTTTTGCTTATTTTCTAGCTTATTAGCTTCTTTGATTATCCTTGTGCTTAATTCCATTTTTTTGTCCAATCGTTGAGCTCAAAAGCTTATTCTCGAGCTTATTTTTAAGTTATAAAAGTTTGTCTTTTAAAAGTTGTTTATACTTAGTTATTTAATAAGTTTCTAAAAAGAAAAAGTTAAAAAAATATATATATATTTAACAAAAGTCATTGCTGATTCAACTCGCCACCCAAATTTCACCACACACACACACTCACCAACCGCCCCTGGGTCTTTGACTGGTATATTTGCAAATTTAATATATAACCCTTCTTGTCAATATTAGCTTATATGCGTATTATTTAGCTTATTTCTAGCTTATTAAAATAAGTTGTTACACCTTTTGTATTTTTCTTAGCTTTGTATTAGTATAAAGTATTTTACAAAAAAGTTTCAGAATTTTCTGAATAGTTTTAGTATTTTAATCATTTAATTAGTTTAAAATAGTATTTAATTCATAATAAAAAATATAAAAGTCACAAAAATATAAATCTTTTTTCTAAAATTTTCTTTTGTCATATAGTAAGTAAGAAAATTGTTTTTACACTCATAGGACTTTTATTTCACAAATTTTACGCTTTTACTTGCGACTCGCTAATTTTTACATATAACGACGCTTTCATTCTAGGTCACGTTTTTAGGTAATTTAGGTTTACGTTTCAATTAAAATAGTTTATTTAAGTTATTTTGTTTTATAAATCAAGAAAAACATCAATTTAAAAATAGTGATAGCGTTTATTTAATATATTTTAGCTTTTTAATTTCCTTTAATTTGCATTTAAGCCCCTGTAATTTACAAACTTTCTCTTTAGGTGTAATTATCATTCACAATCCTTACTGATCACTATCCTTAGTGATTATTCGACATCTGAAAGTGTTAAACACCATTAATCCTCCGTGGGACTTAACGACCTGTGGATACACTATACTCTCCCGATCTAATTGCATTTGTTTCAGATGCTTGAAGTT
Source organism: Chrysanthemum makinoi (assembly GCA_910596185.1). Lineage (NCBI taxonomy): Eukaryota > Viridiplantae > Streptophyta > Magnoliopsida > Asterales > Asteraceae > Chrysanthemum > Chrysanthemum makinoi. The sequence continues at coordinate 260,313,484 of OU343225.1, forward strand.
TATTACGGTTGACCATTCACAAGTGGTTGCTTGTGTGATAAAACTTGACGTTCTGAGCCAATCAAATTTTGGCGCCGCCGGGAGGCTTTTTGTTTTAAGCATTCTCGCACCTGCACTTGCACATATACCACCTTTGTAAAAGCTTTTTAAGATATCAAAAGTCATTAACACTTTTCCTAAAGTGTTAACAACACCAAACAAAATATAAAACAACAAAACAATCGTAACATTTTCTATTTTGTATTTTCTTTAAGGTGATTCTTAAAGAGATACGATTTGGTTAAACGAGACGATACCAAAAATATTGTCCAAAAGTTTTAAACCCTTAGCACAAATCCATACCTACGCCTTTCAGTGGTACTTAATAAATACATAAAATCAACCACCGCAAATCAAGGCAGACACCTACCAACCGGGGTGTGACCATTAATAAGTTCCCGAACAAAAGATTTCAAAACTTGCCTTTGTGTCCTTGTGATTTGGTGTACCTTTTTCAAAGAAGCCATTTCATTTGTGATTATTGGTTAAGTTCACTTGTCGCTTTGCCTCGCATTTGTTTTGAAAATTGATTTTTAAACTTAGTGCATGCACACTCGCTCTTCCAGCTCTACAAGTCCACTTTCTCGAGCTTGCAAATATTCCACGTAGGCGTAGAGGACGTTCGCCTCCTTCACCGCGGATCGAGGAACGCCTAACACCACCACCGTCGAATGGCGTAAGACAAGCCGATGAATGAGCTTCTCCAAGCACCCATCGAGGGTTACGGAGGTGCCATTATTGTCCCAAACCATCGTGGGTGATACCTTTGAGCTCAAAACCGGGTTGCTTAATCTTGTAACCCAAAGCCAATTTTATGGTTTTGAGCCGGATGATCCTCATGCACATATTCGATGGTTTAACAAGATTGCATCTACCATCAAATACAAGAATGTCCCACATGAAGCAATTAAGCTTCTTCTCTTCCCATTCTCTCTAGAGGGACAAGCCCGGAATTGGCTTGAGAAACAACCCCTCGTTCCATTGAGACATGGGAGGATCTAGTCACCAAGTTTGTTAACGAATTCTATCCTCCATCCCGAACTACAAGTCTTAAGAATGAGATAATGAAATTCTCTCAAAGATTTGATGAATCATTCTGGGAGGCATGGGATCGTTACAAAGAGTTGCTCCGCAAGTGTCCGCATCATGGTTTTACCAAGTTAATGCAAATGGATACTTTCTACAATGGTTTGAACCAAACTAACCAAGACTCTTTAAATGCCTCCGCTGGAGGTAATTTCCTGAGCAAGACCACAAAAGAAGCCTTGCAAATCATAGAAAACAAGTCCTGTGTCCGCCCTTTCCTAAAGACATATCAGTCTCAGTCTAATGCCGGACCTTCTACTTCATCTCACGTGAGTACATCTAGCACCGATGCTAAGATTGACAAACTCACGGATATTGTTCAGGCTTTGGTTCTAGCTAACCAAAAGAAAGTCACTTTCACACACACACCATCACATGGTGAAGTGAAGAAAGTCGAGAGTTGTGTTACTTGTGGTGGCCCTCATGCATACTACAACTGCATCGCCACCGATGGTAGTCCGTTTGAAGCCAATGCTATAGCCGGTACTTCAAATCAAGGAGGTAATCAATACCGCCCTCAAAATGAACCAAACTACCGTGCTAATACTTATCGTGGACCACCCGGTTTTAGCCGTAATCCTAACATACAAAACCCGAATCAGAACCAACCTAGAATGAACCAAGGTTATCAAAACCAAGGTAATTTCTATCCCGGACCAAATCAAGGTTTCCAACATCAAGGAAATCTTAATCAAAACAATTTCAATCGAGGGAATCAATTTCATGGGAATATGAATCCTAATCAAGGAAATTTTCAAAATCAAGGCCCTAATCCAAACAATAGAGGCCAGAATTTTCCTAATCAAACTTAAGCCATTGTTCCAACCGACCATCATCCGATGAGTTATTGAAACAATTCATGAAATCCCAAGATGAAATGAAAGTTGTTGGTCGTGATACGATCTAAAGAAGTCTTTAAATGATCAACCCTCGGGCTCATGAAAACTTCCGAGCAACACGATCGCTAACCCGAGGGGCGATGCTAAGGCGATCACAAACCGTAAGTGGTGTTTCATACAATGGACCCGCTATTCCTACTACCTCTTCTTCTTCTCTCCCGAAGGTAGTGGAAAGTGAACCCGAGGCACAAAGGACAAGGAACTTCCTACTAATAACGGAGGTACCAACGATGTCCATCCTCAAGTTGTCCCGAAACCCAAATCCAATCCAGAGTTGTTTTGAACCTCCAAAGAGCTCCCGTTGAAAACCCCAAATCCAAATCTTCTATTCCTTACCCATCACGTTTGAATGAGCAAAAGCTCCGCTAAAAAGCCACCATCAAATGGACAAATTTTTTCAAATTTTCCAAGAACTACATTTTGACATAAGCTTTGCGGATGCTATCATGCCGATGCCCAAGTTTGCATCAACTCTCAAACACATGTTAAGCAACAAGGAAAAGTTGTTTGAAATGGCAAAACTCCTTCAACGAACCGCTCAGAAGCTATCTTGAAGAAGCTTCCGAAAGCTTGGAGATCCCGGAAAATTTCTCTTACCTTGTGTATTTCCAGGAATGGTTGAATGCTTTGCCTTAGCTGATCTTGGTGCAAGCATCAACCTGATGCCTCATTCAAGATGGAAGAAACTTTCTTCCGAACTTACTCCTACATGCATGACTCTCGAGCTTGCAGATCGTACAATATCCCGCCCTCTTGGCATTGCCGAGGACGGATTTGTGAAAGTAGGAAAGTTCCATTTTCCAGCTGACTTTGTAGTTGTTGATTTCGATGTTGATCCACGGGTTCCTCTCATTATTGGACGAGGATTCCCGAGAACGGGCCGCGTGCTCTCATTGATGTATTTGAGCAAGAAATCACATTACGTGTGGGTAATGAAGCTGCCACCTTTAACCTTGATCAAACTTCGAGGTACTCCGCAAACTATGATTCCGAAGTCGGTTAACCGAATAGATATCATTGATGTTGCTTCAAGAGTACTCAAGAAGTTCTTGGTTATGATCATAATTCTTCGAGTGATAATCTCACTCATTCATCTCAACCCATCATCGCCAATTCTACACCTTCTCTCACTCCATTTGAGGAAAGTGACTTCATCTTGGAAGAGATTGAAGCATACTTGTCTAGTGATTCTGTTCCATGGGAAATTGATCACGCTCCCATCGACATCGAGGGGACATACTTCTCATTGAGAAGTTGCTTAATGATGATCCATCATCACTCCCTCCCGCCGAGCTTCATAACAAGGAAGTCAAGTCATTGAGAAAATCAAGAATTTCCTAAGTCGAACTTAAGGACTTACCACCTCATCTCGAGTATGCATTTCTTGAGGGTGATGATAAATTACCCGCCATTATTGCTCGAGATTTGAGTAAAGATGAAAAAGCTGCTCTCATAAAGGTCTTGAAGTCACACAAGCAAGCAATTGCTTGGAAACTCTCCGACATAAAGGGTATCAACCCCGAAGTTTTGTACTCACAAAATCTTGATGGAGGATGACTTCAAACCAGCAGTTCAACATCGAGAAGGTGAATCCAAAAATCCATGATGTTATCAAACAAGAGGTTCTCAAACTTTTTGATGCAGGATTAATTTACCCGATCTCAGATAGTCCTTGGGTTAGCCCAATTCATTGTGTTCCTAAAAAGGGTGGCATAATTGTTGTCACAAATGAAGATAACGAGTTAATTCCAACTCGGCTGGTAACGGGATGGCGTGTTTGCATTGACTATCGTAAGTTGAATGACGCCACCCGAAAAGACCATTTTCCTCTACCCTTCATGGATCAGATGCTTGAGAGATTAGCAGGGAACTAATACTATTGTTTCCTTGATGGTTTCTCGGGTATTTTCAGATTCCCATTGATCCACGGATCAAGAGAAGACCACATTCACCGCCCATACGGAACTTTTGCCTACGGACGTATGCCTTTGGCTTATGTAATGCTCCCCGCACGCTCCAACGATGTATGATGGCCATTTTCCACGACATGATCGGGGAAACAATGGAGATGTTTATGGATGACTCTCGGTCCTGGGGACTCGTTTCAAACATGTCTCTCCCATTTAGATAAAATGCTAAAACGGTGTGAAGACACCAATCTTTGTCTAAATTGGGAGAAGAGCCACTTTATGGTCAAAGAAGGCATAGTCCTTGGCCATAAGATTTCAAAAACGGGATTGAGGTAGATAGAGCAAAAGTCGATGTTATTGCTAAATTACCTCATCCTACTACCGTCAAAGGTATTAGGAGTTTTTAGGTCATGTCGGTTTTTATCGCAGATTCATACAAGATTTTTCTAAAGATCGCCCGCCTATGACCCATCTTCTTGAAAAAGATGCCTTTTATCTTCTCACCCGAGTGCATCAAGCTTTTGAAACATTAAAGAAAAAGCTTATGAAGCACCCATTCTCGCTCCCGACCGATTTACCCTTTGAGCTCATGTGCGATGCAAGTGATTTTGCTATCTGTGCAGTCCTAGGGCAACGTAGATCCAAGCATTTTCAGCCTATCCACTACACAAGTAAAACAATGATCAAGCTCAAACTCATTACACCACCACATAAAAAGAGCTACTAGCCGTGGTGTATGCATTTGAGAAGTTTCGGCCATACTTAATCTTGACCAAATGCGTGGTGTATACGGATCACTCGGCTCTCAAATATCTCTTTGCAAAACAAGATGCAAAGCCGAGATTGCTCCGCTGGGTTCTCCTCCTGCAAGAATTTGATATCATTATACGTGATAAAAAAAGGAGCCGAGAACCCGGTCAGCCGATCATCCGTTCCGCCTAGAAAACCCTCACCAAGATGTTTTCGAGAAAAGGAAATAAATGAAACATTTCCTCTCGAGACACTCAATGCCGTTTCTTTTCGTGGAAACTCTACCACCCCATGGTTTGCTGACTTCGCAAATTACCATGCGGGTAACTTCATAGTGAAAGGGATGTCGACCCAACAGAAGAACAAATTCTTCAATGATGTTAAACATTACTCGGACGCCCCTACTTATTCAAAATCTGTGCGGATCAAGTCATCCGACGGTGTGTTTATGGACAATAAGCTATGGACATTCTCAAAGCTTGCCATGCCGACCCACCGGGGCCATCATAGTCCAAACTACACCGCCAAAAAGGTGTTTGATTCCGGGTTTTATTGGCCCACGATTTACAAGGATGCCCACGAATTTGTCAAAACCTGTGACGCTTGTCAACGCCACGGAAATATCTCACAAAGAAATGAAATGCCGCAAAACGCCATTCAAGTGTGTGAGATATTTGACATCCGGGGCATTGACTTTATGGGGCCATTTCCATCATCTCGAGGAAACAAATACATACTTGTGGCTGTTGACTATTTGTCAAAATGGGTTGAAGCTAAAGCTTTACCTACTAATGATGCCCGAGTTGTTGTGAAATTTTTAAAATCTCTTTTTGCTAGGTTTGGAACTCACAGCTATAATTAGTGATCGTGGTACACATTTCTGCAATGACCAATTTGATCGAGTCATGCAAAAATATGGTGTAACCCACCGCTCTCTATCGCATACCACCCCCAAACAAGTGGGCAAGTGGAAGTTTCCAACCGTGGTATTAAAAGAATTCTTGAAAGGACAGTAGGCGAAAACCGTGCAGCCTGGTCGGATAAACTGATGACGACTGGGCCTTCCGTACAGCTTATAAAACACCAATCGGGTGTACTCCATACAAGCTAGTATACGGAAAGGCATGTCATCTGCCGATTGAGCTTGAGCACAAAGCATACTGGGCCTTGAAACATGCCAACTTCGATATTCAGACAGCTGGTAATCACAGAAAGTTCAAATGAATGAACTAAATGAACTCCGTGATCAAGCATACGAGAACTCTTTGATCTACAAACAAAAGACTAAGAAGATTCATGACTAAATCAAGAACCCGCTTTTCAACGCTGGTGATCGAGTCCTTCTTTTCAATTCAAGATTGAAGATTTTCTCGTGAAAGCTCAAGTCCCGTTGGTCTGGTCCATTTACTATTGCTAAGGTTTATCCTTATGGTACCATTGAGTTATCTCAACCCGATGGTCCAAATTTTAAAGTGAATGGTCATCGGTTGAAACATTATTTTGAGAGGACATTCCACCTGTGGTTGTCCCGGATCTACAAACTTTCCCCATGAACCAATGAATGCGGGGATCGAGTCAAGCTAGCGACTCGGTAATCAAAAACATTAGCACACACCATATGGGTTTTCACCCATATTTTTGATTTCTTTCTATTTTCTACCACCCTAGTGTGGGGGAGTTGCCCCCCGCTGTTGTATATAAGTACTCTCTAAAAAAAAAATGTGTATATATCAAAAATAAAATAATGGCCGTAGTATTTCCCTTTCATGTTCTATGTTTCGCATAACAGCCGTACTTTGAATATTGAGGGCAATATTCATTTCTAAGTGTGGTGGGGAATTCTCACGAATTTTATCATGTAATTATACCACCTAATTCCCCCATTTTTGGCCAATTTTTTTTTGGAGTAAGTGTTTTTCACTTACTCAAAGAAATGGTAATCAATCCGCCATGTCTAACCCACATAAGGATTGGCTAATCCAAGAGCAAACGGCTCTTGGTAAAGATATCTCAAATCCGTTTACGGCTTGCAATTTGCCCAAAATTGTATGGTGTTCAACTCACCATATCTTTAATTAGTGAAGAGTTGGCTAGCCCGCAAGTTTATGGCTTGTGGTAAAGGCGGTTGGAAAACCATAATTGGTAATCAGCTCACCAAAGATAATTCTGATAATTTATCTAAGAGTTGGCTAGTCCGTATAAACGGCTTCCGTAAAGACAAATCAAAACCGTTGAAAGTTGGTGATTTGCTCAAAATCATTTGGTTATCATTGTACCAAAGTTCTTACTTGAATTTAAACAATTGGCTACCCGAAGTAATGGCTTTTGGTAAAGAGACGAAATCCATTAATTTTTCTTAAAACATTGCTAGGACTAGCAATATCTTAGTGTGGGGGATTGATGAGTGTCTAAATACTCATCATTGTTGTACCAATTAAACTGCAAAAACATCCAAAACACTCGTAAATGCATCAAAATGATAAAAATATCACAAATAAGTGTTTTATGTGTTTTAAATGCAAAAATATCAAAATCAGATGAAAAACATATCATGTTTGCATAATTGGCGCTTTTAGTCCCCAAGTTTAAAAAGTTGTCAAATCTAGTCCCCTCGAATCAAAAATATGGAGTTTTATCATTCAAGGTCCCTGAAATATTCTAAGTTGTCAAAAATGGTCCTTGAATGAATCTTTGGTCAAATGGCAGAAAAGGTCCCTCAACTTTACAAAAGTGTCAAAATAGTCCTTGGATATTTAAAAATGTAAAATAATCAAATATGGTCCTTGTACTATTAAATTTTGTCAAGTTTGGTCCTTGTGATAACTTTTGAGAAATTACATGTTTGGTCCCTCAAGTTTGCAGAATTTACATTTATGGTCCTTGTGTATTAAACAGACCAAACGGACCCCTTTTGTAATTTTAAACCCAGCCAAACCAATAGACCCCAAATAAACTCGCGTGACCCCATTTTGACCCCTTTATTAATATCAAATGGTCAAAAATAGTCAAACCCGCCAAAAACTATATACACTGTTCATCTCCCTCTCTCAAACCTGCAAACCAGAAACCAGAGTGGTTTTCTCCACTTGCTCTTTCCACCTCACTTCCCCAGCTGTATACCAACTCCCCTCCACCTTCACAATATCCCAAATTGCATTAATTGAAGAAACCTGCTTAAAGACTTTTTTGGCGCCAAAATGCCATGTGTATGATTCTGGTGTAATTGATGAATTCAAGGGCTCAAGATAAGGTGGGATATGTTCAGAGATGTCGACAAGAGTGGAAAAGATCATTATAAAGAGGAATGGAGCAATGTAGAAGAATATCTAGTGTAATTTTAGTTTATTTATGTCGAACTAGTTAATTTTAAATTTTCAGTGTTATTTAAAGCTTTCAAGTACTCTTTTAAGTATTCTCAGTGTAATTTAAATCTTTTTCAATAAGTAATTTCAGTGTTAAGTTCCATTTTCAAGTTTATGCAATTTTAAGTTCAAAAATCTCATGTTAATCTAATGTTGTTGTTAGTTGTTGTTAAGGACTGAATAAGCCCATATAAGCTCCTAGAAAGCTTATTAAAGCTTTTAGTAACATTAAAATTCAGTTTAGAAGCAAAAAGCAAAAAATTCATAAAAATCAAGAAAAATTAGTAAAAAATCAAAAATCTATGAAAATGGTGCAAGAAAGCTGAAGCATGTTGGTTATTGGATGAAAATGGTTTAGAAGCTTTGTGGAAAGCTATTAGGAGTGTTCTTGGTTCCTAGTTCATGATCTTTGGCTGGAAAACAGATGTAAGCCCCTTATAAGTGTTTTTGCATTTCAATATATAAGTAGCTTATAAGCTTTAATCTCTATGTTTTTATGTTTCTAAATCATAGTTAAGTAGATTCCCATATTAAAACAAGTTACTTGTTCTCTTTAATTTATAGTTAGTAAAAGTTTTATTTTAACAGTTAAAATAGCATAATTGTTAATCTTGAGTTTTATGTTGTTAGTATTGTTGTTTAATGTTTCTTTAGTCTTAATAAATGATAATATAAGGTCTGTAATCCATGGCATGGTTTTAATCTGTGTTTTGTTTTGAAAATCTTCAAAAACAGTTTCATTAAGGGTTGATTGGATTTGTTTGTTCAACTGAGTTAGAGGTTGTTCTAGTCATTGTTCTTGTTTGGTGCATGTCTTATTAGGTCTTATTAGCTCATATAAACAAGAAAATCCTAGCTTGTTCATTAAAAAGTCAAAATACCTTTTAATCTCACTTATCTAGTTAACTTTTAGGAATTAGGAACTAAAATCATCACAGAGTTTATAGCTTGTTAATCTAGTTTAAATTAATCTTATTTTAGCTTAATATATCATAATCAGTGCTTAGGATTGATTACAAGTTCATATAAGTCAAACTTGAGAATAACTTTAAAAGTCAAAACTTTCTAGTTCACAGTTTTTGAATAAACTTTGTGAATTTCTTGTGAACTTATTATTAGCTTTCAAGATTTGAGCTTTTGGTATATCAATATTCAACTGCTTATCTCTGTCATAGTAATTTTTATATTTTCTAGATAGCTTTTTAAAGTGCTTATTTCTCAGCTTGTTTCAGACCCTTTTTCAAAAACATGCCCTGTGCACAGTGTTGCTAGCCTATTTCACAAGCTCTTAGAGAGCTTATTAGTGACCCCTAGCTTATGTACCTTAGCTTTTTAGAAGCTCGCCTAGCCTGACTCAAGGTTACAAGTGCTTATTTTCCATTCTTAGCTTATTTAATTAAACTGCTAAGTGCTTTTAGTTTTGTTCATTTTACTTGGTACACTATTAAATCTGGTTACCTTTTTCAAAAGCTTCTCACAAGCTTATTAGAGTAATCCAAACTTTGTAATTTGGCTTTTTGAAAGCTTAACCGGTAAACTTGTTAATTCCAAGATTTGTTTTTATTTCTTAGCTTATTTCAGTGCTTAAAATTAAGCTTGAAGGTGCCTTGAAACTCAAATAGTATACCGTGTACCGCTTTGCTAAGTGCTTATTTGTAGCTTGTCTCAAGGCTTATTTCTAGTTAAAATTGTTTTTTTTAGTTTTCATATTAGCTTATTTAAAGTTAATTAGCTTATTTCCAGTTCCCTTTTGCTTATTTTCTAGCTTATTAGCTTCTTTGCTTATCCTTGTGCTTAATTCCATTTTTTGTCCATTGTTGAGCTCAAAAGCTTATTCTGAGCTTATTTTTAAGTTATAAAAAGTTTGTCTTTTTAAAAGTTGTTTATACTTAGTTATTTAATCAGTCTCAAAAAGAAAAAGTTAAAAAAAAATATATATTTAACAAAAAAGTCATTGCTGGGATTCGAACCCTGGCCACCCAGCTCACCACACCACACACTCACCAACTGCCCTTGGGTCTTTGACTGGTATATCTTTGCAAAGTTTAATATATAACCCTTCTTGTCAATATAAGCTTATACGTATTATTTAGCTTATTTCTAGCTTATTAAAATAAGTTGTTACACCTTTTGTATTTTTCTTATCTTTGTATTAGTATAAAGTATTTTACAAAAAAGTTTCAGAATTTTCTGAATAGTTTTAGTATTTTAATCATTTAATTAGTTTAAAATAGTATTTAATTCATAATAAAAAATATAAAAGTCACAAAAATATAAATCTTTTTTCTAAAATTTTCTTTTGTCATATAGTAAGTAAGAAAATTGTTTTTACACTCATAGGACTTTTATTTCACAAATTTTACGTTTTTACTTGCGCACTCTCGCTGTAATTTTACATATAACGACGCTTTCATTCTAGGTCACGCTTTTAGGTAATTTAGGTTTACGCTTTTAATTAAAATAGTTTATTTAAGTTATTTTGTTTTATAAATCAAGAAAAACATCATTTTAAAAATAGTGATAGCGCTTATTTAATATATTTTAGCTTTTTAATTTTCTTTAATTTGCATTTAAGCCCCTGTAATTTACAAACTTTCTCTTTAGGTGTAATTATCATTCACAATCCTTACCGATCACTATCCTTAGTGATTATTCACATCCGAAAGTGTTAAACACCATTAATCCTTCGTGGGACTTAACGACTGGGATACACTATACTCTCCTTGATCTAATTGTATTTGTTTCAGACTGTTCGGACTCTTTTATTACGGTTGACCATTCACAAGTGGTTGATTTGTGTGATAAAACCTGACCGTCTGGAGCGAATCACTCCTCATCTAATACAAGGAATCAAGCTGTTGTAAACAATGGACGAGTTGAAGTTCAGAATCGTGGTTATGGTCGCCGATGGGCTGTGGTCAAGGGTTTAATGTCGTGAGTAGGAATAACAATCGAGCTCCAAAGTGGTGGAACAGGAAATGCTTTCGAATGGGTTGAATGGTCTTCGATGCTACAACCGCAATGAGAAGGGACACCTGGCTAATGCATGCCCAAAGCCAAGGACTAGGGCGCATGCTTATTTCAAAGAGGCTCTTCTTTGGCCCTTAAGGATGAAGCCGGTGGATCTCTCACGCACAAAGAACAGAGTTTTATGGCAAATGCAGATTCAGATGATGATATGGAGGACTTGCGTGCCAATGCACAAATGTTATGTTGATGGCTAATATGCAGGAGTTACACATGAGTGACACAGGCCCAGTGTATGACACGGATGGCTTGTCTCAGTAAACCCTAACAAACCATATTTATCTCGATCTCATATCTCCGCCAACATCCGTGATCCCAAGAAGGCTCAGAATGTTCAAAATGAGTCGTCCACATCTCATTCCGACGATTTTCAACTAGACCCGTAGTTATATTTGACGATCAAGATGACCACCCGTTTCCTTGATAATCAAATTGACTCCGTGGTTATACTTGAGGATCTCAGTAATGATCATGTTGAGACTCACGCTGAACACGCCGAACTTTTGCCTCATCCAGATTTTGCTCGTTTAATACAAGACCAACACCATAGTGGAAAAATGTCATGCCATTAATCAGACTTGAAATGCAAAATGCACTGCTAACCAAGGATTTTGAATGCCTACAAAAGCAACTCAACTTTTTCAAAACTCAAGAAAAACGTGAAAACGGTTTTGAAGCCGCCTTTGCCAAATCTTATCAAAACGAAAAATATTTAGAAAGACAGATGCGTGATCTAGCCGCTTAGAAGAATGCTTTGTTTCTCAAATAGAACAATCAAACATGAACATAAAAAGCAAATTAACGCCTCACCTTGGAAAATCAAAAGCTAAGGCCGAAGTTGTTAACTTGTCAAAAACAGCTCGTGATACAAAAGCATTCAACGAAACGAATAGATGATCATCTTGAAGAAATCATCGGCTTGCAAAACAAACTTAAAGAGTTTAAAACTGTAGTTTACAAACATGGCGAATGGTCACACCATTGAAAAGTTTACTTTAAAACCCAATCCAAATGGATATGGACCGAATCTTGCTGACATAAACCTAAGCTTTCAACAAAAGCATTCAAACCAAATCCTAAGTTTCCAAAGCGTAATATAAAGTTGATAATTCTGTTATGAATGTTGTTGAATATCATCGTCAAGAGGAATTAGATGCATAAGACGAGAGTCGATCAAAATTAGAAAAAGTTGTTTACAACAAACCTTTTAACTATTCAAAAGCGGTCACTTTCGTCACACCAACGGATTCTTCTAACACACCAAGGGTTATCATCAAAAAACCTGAGTATTCTAATGTTAATCCCAAACCGATTATGCACAAATTTATGGTCCTTACCTTCCATCGTGAAGTAAACTCAAAATCTGAAAATCGAAAAATTCTTAGATATTTTGACATTTTCATGGTTGACCTCAAAATTTTACAACATGAGATAGAATATCGCTCAAATCAAATTGATCATTTTCAATCGCCCGCGCGAGAACAAAGAGACATTTTTCTGAAAAATCTTTTACCTAATGTTAAAAATTTGAAAAATTGTGCATTAGCATGGGAAAAGGATTTTCATAAGGAACTTGGAGTGATGAAGGTCGTTTTGAGAAAACGAAACATCTATTTCAAACACTAAACGTAAAAAGAAAATGTTGAGAAAAGATGTTGATCGACTCTTAGAAGATGTCATCCGTGTGATGTCCATAATGTTGTGTTATTGAATTCTTTGTCATATGCATTTGATCATACCTCTCCGATACCGTTGATTCTGCGGATAAATGTTAAACACCGATAATGTGCTTCAGATCGAGTCCTTAACAGTTGAAAACAAACGATTGTCAAACGAACTTTCAAATGCAATACGCCGCCTTAATTGGTGTCAAAAAGATATTCATGATCAACAACTTGTTTTTCAACACAAAATCGCCCAGCTATGCGTAAAATCTTCTCGATCCTAAATTTGAGCAACGGATGATCAAAACGGTCTTTTAAGTGTCAAATCTCAAAATATGAACAAGAACTTTTAAAAGTCTAAAAGGAATATGGTGTCATATTTGATTTACTCAAAAGACTCGTGATGAAGCATCAAATGAACTTGATCATTATCTTGCACACACTAAAGAAGTTATGCATTTTGCTGGAAATGTTCGGTCTGAAAATCAAGATCCGATTCACACTATCCTCAAGTTAAGAGAAATGTTAGGAAAGTATGAACAACTTCCACCAACCATCATTAAGAGATTAGCCCCAATAACACTTAGTACTCATGCACCTAGAATCCCTACTGCCAAATCACAAGATGTTAACGTGCCTCCTTCTATCGAACATGAATAGTTGCATCTTTTCCAAATGTCCGCGACTTCACGCCTAGGAGCACTAAATCAAGAATAGGAAGTTGCGACCTACTAAAAAGATCAATCAAGAATGCTAAAGTAGAAGAACACCCTAGGACTATGAATAAGACTCACGTTGCATCCACTATAGATATTAAGGCCCTGCAAATGTAATAGAAATAGTGATGTAACGAATGCTAAACCGTTAAGTACTTTTGATATTCAGTCCGATGCACCTTGTGTTATTTGTGGTAAAAGTATGAATTCCGATTGCCATGATAAATGTGTTGCTAAAGCTATCATCTCTCGTTTAAGGAATCCTAAGAAACGGAATACCTCTAGGCCCACTAATCTTTCTAAGTCTGTGCTTGGTAGACCGCCTTCTTTAGATTCTAAGAAACGCATTGATGTCCCTCAGAGCTCCAGTGTCACCTCCTAGGAATGTAGTACCACCTAGTGCATTCACTAAGACTAAAGCAAATACTAGTTGGAGATGGCAGAAATGGATATATAACACACTAGGATTTAAGTGGATACCTAAAGCTATTGATGTGTGTATATCTACTATAACCGCTACGGAACCCTCTAACATTTCGGGTTCCACATCTACTTCTATTCCATCTGTGTCGCTCTGTGTGTAATGCGTGATACGATCATTCTCTGGATTGTTGATAGCGGATGTTCCGCACACATGACAGGCAATCTTAAATGTTATCAAACTTTATTGCAAAGTTCATTGGCATCAGCCGTTCGGGAATGATCACTTCGCAGCTATCATGGGCTACGGAGACTATGTCAATGGGAACATCGAAATTAGCAGTGTTTACTATGTGGAAGGCCTCGGTCATAACTGCTTTCAAGAGGTCAGCTTTTGTGATGGAGATTTGGAGGTTGCTTTCCGGAGAAAACTTGTTTCATTCGTGATCTACAAGGAAATGACCTTATGTCCGATCGCGTAATTCTAGTCTCTACACTATCTCTATGAAAGACATGGTTGCTTCATCTCCCATTTGCTTACTTTCAAAGGCAACATCAACAAAATCCTGGCTATGGCACCGCCGTCTCTCACATCTAAACTTTCAAACCATCACCAACCTTGCTCGACACAAACTAGTTGAAGGACTCCCACGGTTTAGGTATTCTAAAGATCACCTTTGCTCAGCTTGTGAACAAGGCAAAAGCACTCGTGCTCATTTTCCTTCAAAGGTGGAACACAACTCTTAGCATGTGCTTCATCTTCTTCGCATGGATTTGTGTGGCCCGGATGCGCTGCAAACGATCAATGGCAAACGCTACATCTTAGTAATTGTTGATGACTATTCACGCTGGACTTGGGTCTACTTTCTTCGAAGCAAAGATCAAGCTCCACAAATGATCATCACCTTTCTCACGAAATTACAAGTTCAGCTACGAAACACCGTTCACTAATCGAATGATAAAGGCATCTGAATTTGTTAATCAAACTCTTCGTGAATTCTATGAGAAAGTGGGAATTCAAAGATCAGACATCTATTGCACGCATACACCGTAACAAAACGGAGTTGTCGAAAGACGAAACCGAACGTTAGTGGAAGCCGCAAGAACAATGTTAATCAATGCTAAACTCCCAGATTACTTATGGGCAAGTCGATCTATGCGATGCTATACTCAAAACCGCTCTATGATTACAAAACGCCACAACAAAACACCTTTCGAGCTCGTCCATAACAGAAAACCCAATCTAAAACACTTTCATGTATTTGGATCTCTTTGCTATCCGAATAATGATCGTGATGACTTTGGAAAGCTCAAAGCCAAAGCTGACATTGGAGTCTTTATCGGATACCGTGATAATTCCAAAGGTTTCCGAATCTGGAATCGCCGCATACAAAACAGTGATGGAAACGATTCATGCTCATTTCGATGAACTTACGGAAATGGCTTCTGAGTATAACAGCTTAGAACCCGATCACAACCGCTTAAACTTCCCCAAACCCCATCATCACCGAACAAAGCCCCCGCTTACTCACAACAAATGGAAAGGTTATTTGCTCCTACTGCTCGTGACGATATTGATGAACGTGCTCCGGTGTATCCGCCTGCTTCCACGCTCAACCCGATAATACTCTTATACCGATACACCTGCTACAACAACTACTGTTGCAGATGCACCTACACCAGTTGACTCCACCACAACAGTTGAACAAACCGCTTCCAACAATGATGAAGCGGCCGATGATATTCTCAATGTAGTACCCCACCGCAGATTTTGATCCAAATGCGTTCTTCAACCCGCTTGCTAATGAGATCGCTGCACCAGATGTCGCGGAATCTTCAACAAACCATTTGAATCCTCCGAATCTGCACAATGTATACCAACATCAACCCTCCACACATAGATGGACAAAAGACCATCCTCTCGAAAACATTATTGGCAACCCGAATCAACCAGTCGTTACGAGACAACGTCTTCATTCAGACGGTGAACATTGCATTTATGCACTCACCGTCCGCCAATCAACCTAAAACATCAAAGACGCAATGACAAAAGACAACCGGATTGAATCCATGCAAGAAGAACTCAACCAATTCAAACGTCTTGAAGTATGGGAATCGTTGAAAGACCAACATGAGTCTACGCCATTGGTCTAAAATGGATTTGGAAAAACAAATTGGATGCTGAAGGAAATGTTATCCGAATAAGTCACGCCCGTGGCTAAGGGTTATCGCCGTGAAGAGGGTATTGACTTTGAAGAATCTTTTGCCCGGTTGCTCGCCTTGAGGTCGTTCGATATTTCTAGCGTTCATGCTCATATGAATATGACGGTCTATCGATGGATGTCAAAACCGCTTCTCAATGGACAACTTAAAGAAACGGTTTATGTCACCAACCGGATGGATTCGTTGATCCCGAGTTTCCAATCACGTCTACAAACTAAACAAAGCTCAGATGGTCTCAAACAAGCTCCTGCATGGTACGATAAGCTATCATCCTTCCTCATTGCTAATAATTTCACCAAAGGTTCGGGTGACCCAACTCTTTTTATACAATATCACGGGAACATATCTTAATTGTTCAAATTTACGTGGATGACATCATTTTTGGGTCTACACATAAAAGTTTTCAATCGCTTTTGCAAAACTAATGAAGAAAAATTTTGAAATGTCCATGATGGGTGAACTCACATTCTTTCTTGGATTGCAAGTTCATCAATCACCCCGTGGTATTTTCTTGAGTCACTCCAAATATGCCCTTGAATTGTTAAACAAATTTGGAATGAAAACCTGGGACACCTATGCCACACCAATGGCTCATACCAAGAAGCTAGACGCTGATTTACATGGGAAATTGGTGGACCCTACAAAATACCGTAGTATTATTTGGTCTCTCATGTATCTAATGTACCTAGCGCACTGATATTGTCTTTGCCGTATATCTTTGCTCTCGTTATCAGTCGCGACCAACTGAAACCCACCTCTCCGAGGCTAAAAGAATCCTCCGATACATAAAGGGAACCATTAACTTGGGGATCCGTATCCGGCTGATTCTGGTTTTGAACTAATCGCTTTTTCAGACGCCACCACGCAGATGCTTAGACTCACGGAAAAGTACTTCTTGAGCTTTACAATTTCTTGGTGATAAACTGGTGTCATGGCAATCGAAGAAGCAGGATTGTACATCGCTGTCCTCAACCGAAGCATAATATGTAGCCATGTCGGCGTGTTGTGCTCAAGTCATCTGGATGAGAACACAGCTTAAAGACTATGGTTACGATTTGAGAATCCCGATATCATGCGACAATCGGAGTGCCATTGCAATCTCGTGCAACTCGCCAGACTCGAAATCAAAGCACATCGATCTTCGATATCATTTCATCAAGGATCACGTGGAACAGTGGTACGTTGAATTATATTTTGTGGGTACAATACCAATTGGCATCTTCTCACCAAAGCCTTGCCTCCCGCTAGGTTTAATGAGTTGGTCCACCGGATTGGTATGAGGTGTTTGACTCAAGAGGAATTGGATGACCTCCTAAAACAGTTTTAAAACCTCACAAACACCAAAATCTCTTTTGTAAATAATTTTTCAAAAACAAAATACAAAAGTATAAAACTCGATAAAACAACAAAAATATTCTTCTATCTATTTTCTTTCAACATTGCAAGTACGTTTCTTCCGTCAACACTATAATCTTTCAAAATTCATTATTTTTCGATCTAGTGTTGAGGGGAGAAAATATCACTTAACTGTTCATAACATCTGTACTTGCATGTTATATTGCCACGGTTGTTTCTTTTATCAATGGTGGTAAACTTTTCTGGTTAAATGACACTCCTCGAACTAAAACTAATAACCTTTCAATATTTCTCAAGTCGAGGGGAGTGTCGTCAAGTTTCTTTCCTAAAACTTTGTTTGGTAACCAAAATGGAAGTTAAATGGCTTTGTTTGAAAATGGAAAAGGTGGAGGGACCAAAACTGTCAAAACCTTAAAGATATTTTTGAATAAAAATATCCTCCACCTAACATTTCACTTCACATTGAATACACACTACCAAATACATCTACGCCTAAGAATCACTCGAGTAATCCGTTGATTTGATCATCATTGTGTAAGTGTATTAACGATCTATACATGTTTTTTAAGCTAAGGTTTTGAATATCATACAAATCCAACGCTAAAAGTGTATTTAGTGATTATGTGTTCTACGCATAAGCGTATGAACACATAATCATTGTGTGTGTGTTTTTTGGTTATATGGATAGTGTCAAAATGTTTCTTATACATCAAGGATACCAATTTAACCATCAAAATCCACCCAAACACGAATTAATGGATTTTGAAAATTAGGGTTTATGTGAGGTTTTGGGTATTTTTGAATGTGAAGTGTTTCGGTCAAAAAGATTGTTGGTTTATGTCCTTGTGATGTTGAATTGATGATATCCCTGCTCAATAACCACCCAGAAACTCTAAATTATTAACACTTTGGAATTAGGGTTTAAAGTTCATAACTTTGGGTAATCTTGATTCTCAACGAATTAGATGTTATAACTTATTTCATAGACTCTCTCAACATCATAGACCTACCAGAATTTGTTTGGTGCAAATCCCATGGCTAGAAATGATACGCATAAATCTTAACCCTTAGGGTTTTGACCTACGCGTATGACTTTCTACGCGTAACTATTAACGAATGATTCATGCCATGTTTTGTTGATAAAATGATGTTTTGTGTTAACTTTGATGATTTGATGAACTTATTTCAGGCTTTGCTACGCTTAATATTCAGAATCAAGGTCATTTGCAACTCTACGCATAAGGATTACCCTACGCGAAGTCAAGTTATGCGTAAGAATAATTCTACGCATAACCATTACGCGTAAGGTTGTACAATGGGACTACGCAGATCCCGTGAAGGATATGCGTAAAAAGTGACCTCTACGCATAAGGTCTACTCTTACGAGTAAGCCTTACGCATAAGGTCTTTATACGCCACGCGTAAGCTCCCACGCATAAGGTCCCCTTTTCCTACGCAACATTTCTTACGCGTAAGTTAGATCCTACGCCAGATATCATCTCTCGCTTACGCTTAACTTTGCCAAAACTACGCTTAAGCCCGGATTGA
Organism: Chrysanthemum makinoi; assembly: GCA_910596185.1. Classification (NCBI taxonomy): domain Eukaryota; kingdom Viridiplantae; phylum Streptophyta; class Magnoliopsida; order Asterales; family Asteraceae; genus Chrysanthemum; species Chrysanthemum makinoi. Next base: position 260,332,484 of record OU343225.1, read on the forward strand.
CCTTCATAATGAATTGTTACGTGTACAAACTTGTAAATAAACTAATCATAACGTCACTAATCCAATAATGTCACTAATAAACTTAATCGTTTGATATGTTGTGAACAATAAGTGATAACATAAACTTTAAAACTTAAAGTTAACTAACTCACGAAAACATTTCACGACGTCATTGGACTATTGAACAAACAAGTGACTTAGGACTCGGAACAATCATTGACACTGTACATTCAATAACTAGACAATAAGACCTTCTGTTGACTAACACTATGTCTTTCGATATGTTGGTTCTTATGGCTAATGTTATTTCGAGATCACGACATGGTGAACAAATGAATGTGGATGCACCTGAGATTCTCACCATTGCTGATATCTTCCCAAATGGTTATCCGAGAAAGATTGGAAAGAACAACCTTAGGGTTGACTTTGATACCCTCACTTGCTCATAATCTTCCTGCTTGATTGCGTGGATATTCTCGGAATCATCCCTACCGTAACATGCTCTCACACTCTGCCACAGTTCCTGAGGTCTACATTCAACAATTCTGGGATTCTATGCAGAGGATCACCGGTCAAAGTGCAGTGAATGTGACACTTAATCACAAACAAGTCACTATCACTCCCGACTTACGGCTGTTCTCATCATTCCTGACATCGCCCAACCGACTTCTTTGCTACCCCTAACAAGAGACCTGAAATTCTTGATAGATATTGGTTATGATGAAGCTTCAGGAATCATTACTAAGCACTCTCACGTGGAGCTCAAGTATATTCCTCAACCATGGAGAACACTCTACATGATCATCACCAAATCGGTCTCCGGTCGTGATAAAGGGCTATGAGCATCCCAAGCTCATGGAACTACAAATTTTCTGGTCATTGATCAACAAGAAGGACATTGAAATCGAAGCACCGATATGGGAGGACATGATGGTATTTCACAAGAAGCTTGGCTCCAAGATTCCCTATGTCAGATACACTAAACTGTTGATCCAGAGAGCACTTGGACTTCATCCTGATATCCCCATGAGGCTCAATGACCCGGATAATCACGACATATTGACTGAACCCATACTATCTGTCAGAATCAAAGAATCGTCAACAAAGAAACAGGGTTCGGTTTTACCTGATCACCTTCTAACCACCGAAATCAAAAAGCTTGAAACATATAAAAGGTATCGGTTAGCCGTAAAAGAAGGCAAAGTTGGTCATCTTGATGAAAAATCTTCTGGTACTCCTACTCGGAGGACCGTAAGAGGCAAGTGCTGGAAGTGTTACAAGTACAGATATTTATAGGAAGCTTCCCAAAAGGAATCCTCCTCGTAAAAGGATTGTTCCCGTAAAGGAAGTTGAACCTATTCCCACACCTGAACCGCAAAGAAAGCTTGTGGATGAAAGCTCTGAAGGTACCGACACGTGATGAAGAGATTACATACTCTGAATCTGCAACCGTAACACCTCCTTCAGCAGCTAAACCTCCAAGTCCACCAACTGACAAAGGAAAAGGAAAGACTCTTGTACTTGTACCGTATGATGAAAGCTCAGATCAAGAAGAAGAGCAACCGATATATCATACAGAAGAAGTTTAATATAGTTAGACACCTTCAAAAAGCTCAAGAATTTGCTAAAGACCAAATGGGTGGTCCCGGAGGATCAAGTGGTGCTGCCCACTCTAAACCTTCTCCCGATGCGGTTAATCAACCCGATAAGGGAGCCGGTGCCACCACTCTTATGCAACAACAAAAGCTTGTGGAGGATACTATCGAATATGAGTTTGAGGAACCGGAAACCGAGAAGTCCGAAAAAGATAAAGATGTTGATTATGATACGCTTCTTCTAGATAGTCCTCGCGATCAAAGGAAGAAACCTCTTAACCTCCAAGGATCCAGAGTCTCCTCATATCTCTTCATCATCAGATTCGTCTTCTCACACCTCGCCACCACCATCAAAGAAGTCAACCAAATCATCATCCAAATCCGTGAAGAAACCATCTAAATCTTGGATTTCTCAAGCTCATGAACGGATTACCAAAGCTGTCAAACAAGTCAGAAAGAAAACGTGCTCAACAAAAAGCTGAATTTCTTTGCTGATCACATACAACATATATATGACGAGCATGAAAAGATGAAAGGAGAAAGGAAGTTTGTTCAAGAATTCATGAAAAATCACCGTCAAGAGGAACTGAACGAAATGATCGAAGGCTACACGAAAAGTACCTTCTGGAGTACGTTCCTAAAGTCACAAAGGAGTTGTTCACCAAACAACTTTATCCAAATCTTATGCAGATCGCCAAGCAAACTATTCGATCAACGCCCTTAACCGTCACAATCAATCCAACCGATCCGGTAGTTTTCTCGGATAATGAATTGGTGGCCAAGCTTGTAACACAAATGTCGCTACGATCGACATCAATTACTTCTGATGAAGGAAAATTGTTTCAAGCATTGCTGGACTACCAACTTCAAGAAGCTTGTAGATTCGAAGCTGAAAAGTCTAAACGCCCTAGAGACGATGAAGACAAGGATAAGGATAAAGACTCTGCACCTAAACGCCGAAGTAGTCCGTGAATCTTCTTTGATGCAACCTCCTCCACAACGGCCTCCTGTTCAACAAAAATCTACTCCTCGCTCTTCTACCTGAAAAACCTCGGACGATTCCGAGTTACCACCCCGACTCGAAAACCGATGATCACTTTGAGTATACGGGTGGTGACGATGAAGAGGTCCTTGAGCCCCGACAACAACCCACCTCTCCCAAACAAGTTCGAAACCGAATCATCATCTAGGCCTTCAAAAGAAGAAGAAGAAGACGCCAGACCGACGTCTATCATGGCTAGATGACGATAAAACAAAGGAATTTGAATGGTTTGCTACTCTTGTTAACAACACTCCCTACCCTGAAGAAGGTCAGAACTTGGTAGACGGTTCTACATTGGAGCATGCTAAAATATTGCAAGAAAAGTTCCATGTGAAGAAAATGACGAAATCTGAGTTGAAGCGAATCAAGAATGAAGCGTTTCAACTTCTAAAAGACAGCTCTGAAAGTGCCCTCGAGGTCGAATATCACCTTGAAAACATTGCTCGAGCTATGTCTAACAACATGGATTGGCTCAACCCGGAAGCAAACATTGACTTCACACAAAGGAACAACCCTCCATACTACACCGATTGGACCAAACCTCTACCAACACTTGGCCAACCAAATGAACCAAGGATTCCTTTCAGATATTTCTTCAACAAAGACTTGAATTTTCTTCTACACGGTGGCGATGATTCAAGAAAATACGCTACATCTGACACTTCCATTCCCAGCAGCTGTCTACTCAAACTGCATAGCCATTGAGGAACATGCCAATCACTTGTTCTCCAACACAGTGGAAGCATACGACCGAGATGCATTATATGGGATTCATCACCGCCGAACGCCGACGAATCTACTACGAAGCCGCCAGGTTCGTAAGTCTCAACATGCTGTGCATAGTTCTAAAGATATCGTTGCCATCATACACGTTGACCTTTCGTCTAAGTGGGACTACACATTCTTAAAGAAGATCGTAGTCAAACGACAAGATGAACGGGACTATGCTTTCTCCGGCTGACTTTGAGAATTTGTCTCTCAATGACATCAAGACATGTACCTTGCCAAAGTACAGTGGTCGCATGAGACAATTCTCAATCTGCAGTACAACGTGAATTTATCAAGTCACTTCTCATCTTCATAAGACGGATTGTCATCAAGGAACGTGTAGAAGATCTCCAGCTGGCTGTTGAATCTTATCCGACGCGTGTCAACTTCACACCTCCAAAGCTTGATCTTCCCGATATCAACCAGCTATCTCAATATACACTCATCAGCAAACCTTTCGCGTTGTTTACCGTAGTGAACTTCAAAGAAACCTGCTTAATGGCGTAGCGAACTCCACAAGTTCGGGATCATACCTTTGAAGCTGGTTAGGGATGGATTGGCATACGGTTGAAGGATATACGCCGAAAATTGGGTCTCCTAAGCTCTGGAATTCTCAAGAAAGGAGGGATGTGAGACGGATCATCACAATGATTGATGAACGGTTGTTTCGAAGGGATCAATTCAGAAGATTAGAGAGTTATGTCGGTGGTCGACCCGTGATTAACATAACCGGCTTTCAACGCCTGCACACCCCGGGAACATCATCGCACTTCCCGGTACCCTTTGAATTGTTTTCCTCATATAATTTTGGATGTTTGATTGATTATGTAAATGGCTTGTGCACACATTACAAAGGTACAACCCGTACTTGTAAATAAAGGACCCTCGTGGTACGCCTCGCCACAATCCTTAGAAAAGGAGCGAAAGCTTCTTACTTTTGAGTAAAACCTATCAAACCTTTCATTTTTCAAGGTTTTGCTCAAAAGAACAAGTACTTCCCCTTATGATTTTCAAAACCTCAACCGTTTATATCACTTGTTGAGGGGGAATATTTGAAACTTTGTTCACAAATTGTTCACAGTGGTCATTCTTCCCGCAACACTCAAAATGGTCATATTTATTCTCAACTTTTCAAAAATAACATCATATATGCCATTTTTGAGGGGGAGAAAATGTGTGATAAGAAATATGTTGTGTAAAATGCAAATGAATCTGTGTGCTTCAGACTTAACCAACGAATTGACGATGCTTAACTGTTAGTAACTCGAAAAGACTTGTCCGACGGGTAATAATTTCAAGCTAGTTCGCTAGTGATGTAAACGTGTCTCGCAAAGGACTTGTCTAGTAGAATGTACCATTCGAGAAACTCTTGATAAACATGAACTCTGACGGGTTTGACAACTTTCGAGGATTGTCTACACCTTCAAGGTAGTTATTAGAGCCAGTTGTCACCTAAAAGCTGACAATGCAATTCTTTAACTATGCCACGTGAATCGTCTCATGGGGAATGTCTATCTTGAGTTAATCAATTCAAAAGTGCGCGCTTCTTTCCTCACTGTGCATTTTAACCGTTAAAACTCTTAAGCACATGTGGAGGGGAGTATTTATGCAAAATCTTATCTCAACAAAGGGTACTAAAATGTTTTTCATTCATAAACACCGTGGAGAGATTTTTCACATCAGTGGTTTTATGGCAACATAGGTTAGTCATGGAGTTATAAGGTGACTAAGGTTAGGAATAACCGTCCTATGATCCGCCAGAGCCGGATGGATCTACCCAAGGACACCACAAATAGTTAGTATTTAGAAGTCCTTAGGTATGATTGTAAAAAGGAGAAAATGAGAATCGGAGAAAGAAGGAGTTGAAGAATTAAAAAGAAATGCAAAGAAAAGGGTGAAAAGAAATAGGCCTCCCGATTATTCAACTTAGGCGCATAATCGGGTTCAATTCATATGCTACTGGTTGTCACTTTGTGACGCCGGTATTGAAGATTAAAAGTCGTCATGGACCCAGTGACGCATGCACTAAACCTTCTTATCCACTCAAGTTTCTCTTAATAGAAGCTTGTTTCATTCTCACAGGGAACCCTACGTAAACTATCGGTTGGCTCTTAGAGATTGCTGGTATTGAAGAAGGAGACCCTCTCCCTAGTCTCCGCTCCAGAAAACCAAAACGCACTATTGAGTCTAGAGCCACGAGATTCATCAAAAGATCTCTTAGGTACACTTGACATTTAATCACTTGATGATCAACAATAAGGTTATCCGTGGTTCATATCGAGTCCTTCACAGATCTTAGCAATCTGTCGAGAACATTTATGAGAGGTTCACATTTGTGATCCTCAGTCATTGAATGGAAACTCCCGCCAGGGTCAACATCAAACACCTCGACAGCAGGTCGCCGCAACTCCCCGTGGATTGCGCTTAGTGGTCTCAAACGGTCTACGTCGGAGGTGATGCTTCGTGTACCTCAGCGACTCATCTGAATCGTAGGTGTACTTCGGTACATCGTGTTATCTCACTTGTGGACTCCGATTCAGGAACGGCCTTTGTAAGAATTAGAGTTGTGTTTTCACACTATTCTGTTAACACTCTCGAAGTTCAAACTTGTAAGTGCCGGAATCCGCTTATTACTAACCGCTTAAATGTTTTCTTCTTATGGAAGCTCTCGAGCGGAATGATCGTGCAGATTCTTCTCATGCTCACGCCAACATCATCACTAATGGAAGTTCTATCCAAAAGCAACACAACAGTCATAATGATTCTTCGTCAATACAGAGAATCTACAAAGTTAAAGACTTAAAGAACTCCATCAAGATCAATTCCAACGCCAAAGGAGCGTGTGAGCATGTTGAAGAACGACATGGAGACACTGTAGCAAAAAGGCACTGAGGCGTGACTTGATGCGACAACAACATACTATCACTTTCACCACAAAGAACAATGATCAAAGAACAAAGTTAAAGATGACGCCAAAGCATAACCGTTCAAAGTAAACTATCTCTACACCTGGGAGATTGTTCAAATCAAGGCAATTCTTCTCACAAGAAAGAAGAATGTCAGAAGACGCCAAAGCTACTATTACATCAACGCTTTCACCGTTTTTCATCACCAACACTTGAGTGTTTGTTACTCATATGTAATAACACTTGAGGGGGAGATTGTTGGAATCACTCCTAAACCTTATTCAAGTGTTAGTTACTCATATGTAATAGTTAGCTTATTATGGCCTTTATGTTTGTTATTAGCCTTAAGCTTATGTAGAAGGCCCATGAGCTTAGGCCCAAGCCCATAGGTGAAAGGGAAGGAGTAGGTGTGTTGCCCTAGCTCCTTGCCTATAAATACCTTATGTAAACCTTCATTTGAAGGTTGGTTGTTCAAGTTATTCTCTCATTCACTCTCTTTGCTTAAACCGTTTTATAGTATATCGTGTGTGTGTGTGAGTTTTACTTGTTCAATCACCTTATCTCTTTCTTATAAGCTTGTGTGGTAAACATCATGACCTAACAAAGAGGCAACGTTGTGGTAGGTGTGGTTCACCTTGGTGTAAGAACCCGGTGGTTAGCCTAGTACCAGAAAAAGAGTAGGCGACGTTGTGAAGGCTTCTCCGCCATAAAGAGTTGGTGTCGTGTAGTGATTACGAACTCTTGAGTAGGTGACTCGAGGAATGGAGTAGGGCAAGGAAGATGTCCTTGTAGCCGAACCACTATAAATACTCATCTAAATAGATTGACATAAGTTGATCTAAATATTTTAAACCGAAGTTTTAATTGGTAAAACTATTCAACCCCCCTTCTAGTTTTCCACACATGTTGTGTCAAAAGTATGAAAACTTCAATCCAAAGCAGACATTGAGTGTTGTCATTGATGAAATAGATGAGGTCAATGATGTTGGTGCTAGTAACTCTAGTTGTATTGCTAGTAGTAGTTCTAGAAGAACTCTTCCTAAGAGGCTACTATTGGAATACTTTGTACCTCAACAGCCAGAAGTAAGTGATGAAATTAGTATGTTTACTTAGTTACCTACTCAAAAGGCAATGGGTAAATGAAATACCTACTCAAGAGTCTAGGTTTACTCAGTTACCTACTAAAGAGTATTATTTTCCAACCTTTAGATGCAAACTAGATGAAATCGATGGGGTATTTGATAGTATTAACTTAAGTCGGTTCAGAGTTAATGTTAGTCAGGAACATGAAGTTGAAGATTCTTTGAGGGTAGAGGATTATGGGATGAATATATAGTTGTTAATGATAACGTGAGGGTACATGAAAATGAACAAAACGTTGATAATGTAGATCATATGGTAGTTGATGATCATGTTAGTTTAGAGGAAACTAATGATCATGTTTTTATCAATCTTTTAATTATTATAATTTTATTATACTTTTTTTGTTATAGGGTATCATTTAAGTAATGAATGAAGTGTTTCCAAGTGCATAACATACATATTGCTTAAGGCATATCCATGAAAACATGAAGAAGCAATGGAATAGACTTGCTTACAAGCAACTACTATGGAGATGTGCTACAACTACAACAAATTCTTGGTTATAAAGCTGCAATGAAACCACTTAAGGAATTATTTGTTGCTGCACATGACTGGTTATCAAAAATTCCACTAGAACATTGATCCAGAGCACACTTTTCATGTAACTTGTAATAACTTATGTGAATTAATAATCATGATGCATTCAATTAATTCCTTAGTATAATATATTATTTATGTATATAGGAAGAGCTTATTCAGATGTTTTGCTAAATAATATGTGTGAAGTGTTGAATGGTAAGCTTTTCCATGGTAGCGATAAACCAATTATCACTCTGTTAGAGTTCATCAGGGAGTTCTGCATGAAAATGATTATGAATGTTCAAAAGCCATTGTCAATGTCCGGTCCTCTAACCCCTACTGCAACAACTATTATGACAAAAATTAAAGAAGATGCTAGTAATTATGTTGTTCAAAGGAATAGGGAACATAAGTACCAGGTTACTGGTTGTTTGGGGGAACAATGTGTAGTTGATGTTGATAGGAGAACATGTATTTGTAGGAGATGGAAACATGTTGATTGTTCTGGTGGTGCATCTTCTAATTCAACACCCCTAAAGAGAGTCATGTTTTGTATGGATGATGAAATTCAAGGTTCAACATCTGCAAGAAACAAAGAAGGTAAGAAACTGCTTATATTACTATTTTTAGTTTTTCATTTGTTGTTACCAATTTGTATGAATGTTGATATTGCAGATGAAAGACACACTGGTGGAAATGACATCTATCCTGCTGCAAATCAAAGTGGTCAAAGCTCAGTGGTTGGTGGTGCAATCCACATTGACTCAGTTCATTTGCCGGTGCAAGACAAAATGAAAGTCATCCCGCAGAACTCCAAGTAGTCAAAGCTCAAGAGGGTGGTGTTGCATCGCAAATTAAAGTGGAATTGCTACCGAAGTAGAAGTTCTTCACCAAAATAGAGCAGAAGTGCAATAAGGAATGAAAGACTTGGAAGGTGTCTAGTTCACCAAAGGATTCTAATGCTCCTGGAATACCCAAATGGAGCAGATCTATGATCAAGAGTAAAAGAGTTAGAGTTGGTTCACCAAAAAAGACTTGAGTAGGATTAGATTGGTGTTTGAAACTTATGTGAGATGTTTGAACATGTTTAAGACTTATTTTATTTCTGTATGTGGATGTTAAACTTTGGTAACTTTGGTAGCCAATTGCAATTTTCAAGTCATTACAACTTGTTGCATTGACAATATGCAATTAAAGGCTTTTATGAGTAATATTGTACTTGTTTATGTCATTTTATTTGTGCCAATTACTTGCATCTGATTATGTAATGGAAAAAATGCAAATTCTTATCACATTAGCATGGCAAAAAAGGTCAAAATTAACCATGTGATCAAATTGCCAAGTACAACTTTTTTAACCTAAACAAAGTCAATATGCTTTAAAAGTTCCATTAAGTTGGCTTTTAGTATGCCAAACAAAATGAAACTTAACCCACTAACCAAATGGTCAACTACAACTTTTTAACCAAACAAAGTCAACAACCTAAATATATTCCATTATGTTGCCTTTTAGTATGCAAACTTAACCTAACTGAGATAATGATCAACTACTTATGTTTACCCAAATCAAAGTCAACAACCTATGTTTTCAGTTTAGTATGCCAAACAAAATGAAACTTAACCCACTCAACCAAATGGTCAACTATAACTTTTTAACCAAAACAAAGTCAACAACCTAAATATGTTCTATTATGTTGCCTTTTAGTATGCAAACTTAGCCCACTGAGATAATGATCGACTACTTATGTTTACCCAAATCAAAGTCAACAACTAAAAAGGTTTCATCAAAACATAAAACAATAACAAGCACAACTGAAGCAATGCTAGCATTGAAGTAATATTTCATAACCAGAAAACAATTACAAAAAAAACACGAAATTTACAAAAAAAGCTCAACTTAAGATAAAGTATTTCTTCATTTTAGGGTGTGCTTTTATCCCTAACTCTTTGAAGCTACCTAAGGTTAATAACTGCGAAATCTCTAGGATTCATAAACTTAACACTAAGGTTTTCTTTGGATTTTTAGCCTACAATTCCACTAATAATTATAAACTAATGTTCACAAAAATTAATCAAGCATTAAAAACACAACGATGGCTTTAAGCACTCCTAAGCCAATTACAATTAAGATAAGAGACAACCAATCAATATTCAATAACTAGGTTTCTTAGATCTAAGCAAACACACAAGTAAATTAGCCGGACATGTTAAACATGCAAGCATACACACATTCAATCGAAGACATAATGAAATCAAGGGAATAAATAACTTATCTCGATGTAAAATAAGGTATTAGAACCCTAAAATACTATCCAAGATGGACTATAATCGTTTTAGGTTTTTACTCCACAAGTCTACCTCTCTAAAAGTCTGAAAATTCAAATTCTATATATAGAGTTACAACTGCGACGACGTTACCTTTTAATTGTGACGCCGTTAGATCACCGCAATTAGGGTTTCGTCTTGGCGAAGTCAACTTTAGGACGGCGTTACGTTGTGGTTGTGACGCCGCAAGCATTAGCTTCTGACATCGTTTGAGTCCGATCTAGGCCGCCCTGAGGAGAAAAGTCTTCGTGACGCCCTACTTTTCAAAGCCGACGCCGTGTGCAAATAGAAAATTCAATCCATCCATCACAAATATAGGTACGGCTTCACCCTTTGTTTCTCGACAAGTCGTCTAAAAAGGCCGCACTTCCACAGCCTTTGAGTGTCTTGATCTTGACTTTAGCCATTTTCTTCACATATTCACGCCTTTTTGTCAAAATAAGCATCATTCCAGTATTTTGCCTTCAAGAGACCTAAAAGTGAAAAGGAACGAAATTAAACAAGAACGGATATAAAAGTGGGCGATTAAGGGCTTAAATGACCCCTTAAAAGTGTACGCTTTAAATCCTTATCAAATATCCATACACTTGGTATCTACTTGTCCTCAAGCAAATGTGCTTTTGGCCAATCAATTTATAAGTTAGAGGGAATAAAGTAATGGTTTAACATCATTCACAACAAGTATAAGCCCGAAAAGTCATAACAAGCACGAAAATTATATACTAGCACCTCACAAGTGGTGTTTGGATACTCTCATCTCTCGGGTGTATATGAAATATATCAAATGGAAATGGAAGATAAACACTCATTAACCGATCATAGTACATAGATTACCATAGGCTTGAGGCTAGATCAAACCTCCACCGCTTTGGCGTAAGCACCTAGGAAAACTATCTAAGAGGTCTTTTAAAGGGTTGTAACGTTAGGCTTACGGTTAGGGAAACAAAGGGTTTGGTTGGATAGGCGATTTAGTGGTGGCAAGTCAAAAATCTTTATGTTACCAGCATGAGAAGAATGGCGTTGCTAAGCCAAGACTCGACTCTCTAAACTCTAGATAACTTTGAAACAAACAAACATAAATATAAAGATAGATGTAGGATGGTAGCCCATATGTTTTTTCATATTTTTTTTCATACACTTTTACTCAACCATCCTCTACGATAACATCAAAATATAAGGGATTTATAGGCACATCCCTACACTTGAGTTTTTATTACTCTAAAACTAATTTGACCCGAATTGAAAAGATCAAAACACTTGGAGTACATTATTACGTAGATAAAGGGAATTTTAATTTAATGTTCTTTCCCGTCACTCCATAAAATTTAACTTTACCCATGAGTCTCAATCGTCCCAAAACTGTATACAAAAGATATGACTCGACTTAGCAACTTATGCAAGTAACTAGATAATTGAACTAAGGGTTTAGTATGATAACAATAATGCACTAAAAGTGAGTGCATACAAGGTAAGCTAAGGCAATTTGGGTGTACAATTGGGGGTGGATTGTAAACAATGCTCTTCATTGATATTTTGGAAAACCGAAACATCACGAGAATCGTGAAAAGGATAGGCTTTGAGGGTTTAACTAGGGGTATCGTGTACTAAAGATGAGTACATAGCAAGGGTGTGGGGAATTACTCAACCGATGTAGAAGAAGTAATTATAATACGGGTATCAAACAAGGGTTATCCTAATACCTTTTATCATTTAGTTATTCCTAACTACACAAGTGTAGTCTCACTAGCGATCTCTGGATGCATCACAAAACAAGTTCTAGAATCTATTATACTACCGGTACACTCTCGAAGCGTTAAAGGTGATTGCTTTAATCCTTACAAATCTAGAGGCGAACCTCACATTTTTTGGTGGAATTTGAGTGGTAAAGGGTTTTTTGTGCTAGTCATATAACTTTCTATCCATGAGACGCTTTATTAAGACTAAAGATCCACTCCTACAAGGGATTTTGATGTTCCAAGGATTTCCTCTCCTAATCTTTGGGCATATCCTAATGATGGGTGATCGAGGATTGTCGAGTATGTATTGGTGGTAAGCAACCTCTTCCTTATTGGGGTAAAGATTGAAGTAAGCACTATCCTCCTCATTCACATTTTTATTCACTAAACCATTATCCGAACTACTGCTAATCATAGAGCCAACAACTGAGGCGCTAATCACTTTTTCAACAGCATCTCTAATTGTACTGTTAAATACCCTTTGTAAATCTTGAAGATCGTTGTTTCTACTCACATACCGGTTATGTGATTGTGTTGGTCAGTGGGTTGGGGTTTGAGTGAAAGTGGTTTATTTGGTGGTGGGTTATTGTTTGAAGGGTTATCACCTTCCTTGATGAAAAGTGATGGGATTACGAACAAAGTCACAAAGAAGGGGGATAGACTACGAGGAAGCTAAAAATGAGAAAAAAAGCTTACTTGATAGGAATCAAGCAAGGGAACCTAAACAAGATATAAATCTAGCTAGCTATTCTATTCCCCGGCAGCGGTGCCAAAAACTTGATACGCGTACAACGCGCGTTCGGGGTCAAAGGAAACTTCATTTTCTTCGAGCAAGTTTTTCAATCACCTAGGAAGTGAACCTAATCGTTGTAGTGTAGTATTAGGGTAAGCCTCGGGATTGATATCGTTCTCTAGGGGAATAGGAATGCTAGTGAGAAATTACTACGCTAAGGTTGGGGTTGAGGAAGATTATTTTTTATCTTTTTATATTTTTTTATAAAGCTAAGGGTAAAATCTCGGGGTTTGGATTTGGGGGTGGTACTTCTACCGATTACTCTACTATTCTAATTATATAATCTAAGGGGTAGTCTATGTCTATTGAAGTGTGCTCGTATGATGATTAAAGATGTGTCTACCTAGATACTATTACTCCCTAGTTATCTTTTATTGATGGTTGAATTGTCACGTGTTTATTCTTAACACGTTGTGTTTTCTAAGGTCGTAAGGTGTGCTTTTATCCCTAACTCTTTGAAGCTACCTAAGGTTAATGACTACGAAATCTCTAGGATTCATAAACTTAACACTAAGGTTTTCTTGGGATTTTTAGCCTACAATTCCACTAGTAATTATAAACTAATGTTCACAAAGATTAATCAAGCATTAAAAACACAACGATGGCTTTAAGCACTCCTAAGTCAATTACAATTAAGATAAGAGACAACCAATCATATTCAATAACTAGGTTTCATCGATCTAAGCAAATACACAAGTAAATTAGTAGGACACGTTAAACATGCAAGCATACACACATTCAATCGAAGACATAATGAAATAAAGGGAATAAATAACTTATCTCAATGTAAAATAGGGTATTAGAACCCTAAAATACTGTCCAAGACGGACTATAATCGTTTTAGGTTTTTACTCCACAAGTCTACCTCTCTAAAAGTCTGGAAATTCGAATTCTATATATAGAGTTACAACTGCGACGGCTTCACCTTTTAATTGTGACGCCGTCAGATCGCCGCCATTAGGGTTTCGTCTTGGCCAAGTCAACTTTGGGACGGCGTCACGTTGTGGTTGTGACGCTGTCAGCTTCACCTTCTGACGTCGTCTGAGTCTGGATCTAGGCCGTCTGAGGAGAAAAGTCTTTGTGATTCCTGATTGCTTCCAAAACAGTCAAGAAATATTGACCAAAGGTTTTAGTCAACAAAAGTCAACTATTATGGACTCAATACAATATCCCTTGGAATTTAGTGGATTCCCGGGTCGTTAAGTCCCACGGAGGTTGAATGGTATTTGAAAACGTTCAGACGTAGAATGATCACTAAGGATAATGATCAGTAAGGATTTTGATTGATAACTACACTACTGATTGATTGGAATTGTATTTGGATACAGAACTATAAAGCACAACAATCAGAGTAAACAAACGTAAACGCTAAGACGTTTACTAAATTTTACGTAAACGTATAAAATAAAACGTAAATTTAAAAGAATAAAACACCTATGGATATGAAAATGATATTTTTACAATCCTAATAATAAAAGAAAATTATTGGAAAATTAAAATTATTTTTATAACTATTTATTTAATTATTATTAATTAAAAACTATTTATTAATTATTTAAAATGCATTAAAACACAAGAAAATACAAAATTAACCTAGAAAAATGAAATTATAACTTAGAAAAATCTAAAATATTATAAAACTTATTTTAAAACTGAAAATATATTTATTACACTTTTATCTATTTATTATTAATTAATTACTATTTATTAACTATTTTAAATTCTAATAAATACTAAACAAACTAAGAAAATTCTGAAATTTTTTATATAATTATCCTATGATGACAAAAAACTAAGAAAATTATAAAAACAGAAAGTGCTTAATAATAAACTGAAATAGAAAATTAAAAAGCTAATTTATATTAAATAAACGCTATCACTATTTTTAAAATGATGTTTTTGTGATTTTTATTTTACAAAACTATTTAACAACTGAAAATAAGCAACTTTAATGAAGAAAAAAATTTTGGAACTTGAAAATAAGCAGTTTGAGAGCTTAAGAGCTTAACAGTTAAAGCTTTTGGCTTATTTTGATGATTCAAGCTTAAATAAGCTTGAAATAAGCTTCACAAATAGAACCAAAAGTGAAATAAGATACAAACAAGCTAAGAGTACTTAAATTAAGCTAAAAGGCACAAATAAACACACTGATAAGCTATAAATAAGCAAATAAGCAATTACTCTAACCCTATAAACCAAACAGCTCAGTCAAACTTATAAGCAATTTAAGCTTATGAAATAAGCTAAAAAGCTCAAAATAAGAACTGAGGTATTGAGATGGGTTGGTGAGCTTTCTAAAAAGTTCAAGCTCACACACTGGGGTCCACTAATAAGCTTATGACAAGCTTTTGAAAAGGCTTGTACACACTGAGTATTTAGTGTACACAGAAATGGGACAAACAAAAAGTTACTAGCAGCCCTACCAAATAAGCTAGAAAGTTAAAAATAAGCACTGGACCTTTGAGATGGCTAGATTGGCTTTCTAAAAAACCAAAATACACAAGCTAAGGTTCACTGATGAGCTTTTTATGAGCTTGTGAAATAGGCCTATTCAACTGTGTACAGGGCACTTTTCAAAAAGTGTCTAAAATAAGCTAAGGAATAAGCAGTTTAAAAAGCTAACTAAAAATTATAAAAATTACCATGATTAAGATGAGCAACTAAATTCTAATATTCCAAAAGCATAAAACATGAAACTCTATATTAAATCCTATAGAAAATTATCTATTTTATTCAAAAACTGATTATGTGAAAATTTGACTTTTTAAGTTAAACACTAAAGTTGACTTTGATGAACTTTGAATTGATCCTACTTACTGATTATGATGTTATAAGGTGAATTAAGACTAGTTCGATCAACAATAACAACTTATGAACATAAAAACATGATTATGGAACATGAAATCTACACAGTTAGCAATTGAGTTGGATTAAAGGCAAATCTTGACTTTCAATAAAGTAAGCACTGGATTTTATGTTTTAACTGAGCTACTAGGACCTAATGTGACATATATCAACCAAGAACAATAGCATGCATACACTGGAATGCTAATCTATCAGCAAATCCAAACAACCCTTATATAAGACTGAATTTGTGATTTCCAAAGGATTTCACAGATTAAGACCA
>OU343225.1:260348536-260510749 GCA_910596185.1 Chrysanthemum makinoi
TGCAACTGATTCATAAGAGCATTTAATGATATAAAAAGCTGATTTAAGCACATAAACACCAACAATAACATCAAAGACCTATAAATTACTGTTATGCAATAAAAGTGAAAAAGTGAAAACTAAGCAATTAATGAACAAGCATGCAATATTAAACAATAATATCACTAATCATACACCAAATAAGCATAAAAACACAGAGAAAAGCAAAGATAAGCACTTCTACAAGAATGGCCAAATTTAAGAAATAAGCTTACAAATTGCTTCCAAGCTCACAACTGAGAACCAAGGATCAAGACCACTCCTATAGCTTCCCAAGAAGCTTCTAAACCCAAGGCAATCCAGAATTCACCTTGCTCCATGCAGTTTTCTTCATTTCTTTTGATTTTTGATTTATAACTAATTTTTTTTTTGTATTTTTGATTTTTTACTCTAAACTGAGTTTTAAAGTTTCTAATAGCTTACACAAGCTATATAAGGAGCTTATATGTGCTTATGAGTCCTTATCATCAACTACAATCATATATAAATAAAATTGAGATTTTGAACTTGAAATTTGCAAAAACTGAATTCGTGAACATAAACTGAAATTGATTATTGAACAAGGTTTGAAATACACTGAGAATGCTAGAAATATAACTTGAAAGCTTAAAGATACACTGGAAATTATAAATTAATTAAAACGACATAAGCTATGAAAAATTACTGTAAAACCCTAAAATCGAAAACGTGTGAAATGACCATTTTGCCCCTCAAAGTTAAATAATTCAAAAACTCGTAAAACACGTTAATTTCGTTAAATACGTTTAACACTGGTCTCATAAATAAATTACGCCAACTATGATAAATATATTTTATTTGTGACTACTAGTAAATGTTACAAAATTTAAATGTATTCTAAGCATAAAATTATATTATGCCATGTACAATTTAACTTAAACCATAAAAAAGTCCAAATATAATTAACTTGTGATAAAATTTATAAATAAGGAATGAATCAATCTCCCTTTTATTTGGCCCTTAATCCACGCCAATCATCCTCCATAATCCCTTTTTATTCTCCAAATTTATCTCCTATTTACTCATTATAACTCACGTATTAATTAAAATACATCACAAGAAACAAAAAAAAACCTAAATTCCATCCATATCAAAAGTGACGGCAAGAAGCCATATCCCTCATCTCATTCGAAGTTCTAAGCAAGAAAAGTGTTCTAAGGAGTATAGTGATCGTGAGGTATTAACTCAAGGGTGTCGAGGTCGTTTTGGTTCGAAAGAGGAAGCTGTCGTGAGTTTTACAAGCTAAGGGAGGCTTGGTTTTGAGCCTTGACTAATTCGTTGTCGTTTCGTCTCGCGCACCACAAGGGTATTGCATCACCTCGTTTTCCCTTTTGTTATGAATCTGGTCGTAGTCTAGTTTATTCCATGTGCATGAGTTGATGCCTATATAACATGTCACATAAAAGGATGAATCATAACCAAGTAAATCAAGAGAATGGTTGCATGAAATCACAAAAGAGCCTCCTGAAATTAATCTATATATTTATGAATGTGTCCCATGTGCATGCTCCTATAAGAATCTGTTTTGGGTCTCCTCCATTCGAATGCTTATACACGAATCAACCCTCACATGAAATGATAAAAGTTGTTACAAGGAATCATAACCTAAGTCACATTAAATAATGAATTCAAAAGACAAATGATCGACCCATACATGTAGCATGATTTGAATCCGTTTCGACTTCCATACATACAACTTATACATGTTTCAATTAGTTTGTGTCGAGTTGAAATGGACTAGATAACATACGAATATACCTTGGTTAATTTCATGTCGCTAGTAAAAATGGAAATGGGTCTTGTGGGGGGTAACTTCGAGGGTGATCGCGGGATTTATGGTTGAGTCTTTTAGAATTTTGAAAGTGTTTCGGGGAAATAGAGCCGGGGGTTAATCATTATATGTCTTCATTTAGTGGTGTCGGTAAACCGTTTGAACCGCGATCAAGTTTAAAGGTGTGTCGAGATAGCTAGAAATTGGTTTTGTATTTGAATCTCCAAAAATGTAGACCTGTACGCATGAATCAATAGTATGCATGTTATATTTAATTTACCTTGAACTATAATATGTTGACACTTTTAACCCTCATCTTTAGGACATGTCACATGCAAACCTTGGAATTTTGAATTGGCATATTATAACCTTAAACTATCATAATGATAATATTAAGTCTTTAAGTTTAATTACTTATTGCAATAAACCCTGAATTTTGATAAGTTACACTTTAAACCCTAAGTTTGGATTATTTATATTTTAAACCCTGAACCATGATAATTATTTTATTTGACTATAATTTATTTAATTAGCATTGGTAAAACTAAACTTACTCGAAACCTTTCTAACTCGGAAAATTTCTAAATTGGGAAAATACTTAACTCTGTAAAGTTAGTAATTGGAAATTTACTAATTCGGTATACTTAATTTCTAAATTTGAAAAGTTACCTAAAATAGAAAGTACTTAAAATGGAAAGATTACTAAAAGTGGAAACCTGCTAAAAATAGGAAGCCGTCTTAAACTAGTGATCTGATTCTTATAGAACGTTATTTAATTCTTAGGTTCCGGACGGCGGCATTGATTCATCGTGTGACTTACGTTTCTATTTTCTTGCTTCGATTGAGGTACCGATATTCTGACCTTACCTCTTAAGGTTTCTCATGATTCGTATACATCTTTCGATACTAGCTTGAACTGTTATGCTTTACTCTAAGCCTCCATATTAGGGCTTCCCTATAACTTTGCTATGCTTCCTTTAATTGAATCTCCTATGTGAACGTTTTGATATGAACTCTGATATGAACTCTGATATGAACTCTGATATGAACTTTGATATGAAACTATGATATGAAACTTGGATATGAACTTTGATATGAACCCTTATGATATGAATATGCTTTGACCCTTCAGTCTGATACCCGAGCCAAATATGTTTCCTAGTCAGGAAGGTAACCTGACCGTGTCATTGATGCACCAATGGCATGACTTTAGTGTGGTTGAGTGATGTTCCACACCGTCCCCATTATGATATGATTATGAGCTCACTATATGTATATGATTTGGCCATTATGTTCCGGGGGGCGTATGGATGCATCCTAGATATGATATGTTTCGAGGGATTTGATTTGTTTGGAGATATATATGGTGAATGATGTCGGGTGCAATCCGCGTCTTCACAATTCCGGTAGCTAGCTACTCCATTTGTTAACAGGTCTCCCCTCCTATGATATGTGGTATTCCGAGGTCACCCCTCCGAATACAATGGTTACTTATGATATGATATGATATGATATGATATGTTCCGGGCTCGTGGTAGATTTCTGATAACCCTTACACCTTTGATATGCTATATTGTACCTTTTGTATTCCCCAACGCACTATATGCTACGTTAATTGTTCATTACTCAGTACCTTTATATGACTCACTCTACTACCAAGATATATATATTCCATTGCTTTGATCTGTCATACTCTCATTCCGCATACTTCGAATATCGCTCCATTCACGCACGGGTTATTATATGCTTATTGAATTTGATTATGCTATTCATGTTTTATGTGACTACTGATTATCCTGCTATGATGTGATTACTATGCGGTTATTTGAGTTACCTATCTTCATATGATGATATGTGATTTCACTGTTATGTGACTCTCTGAATTGTCTGGTGACCATACTAAGGTGTAATAGATAGTTTTGTCAGTTTATTATGTGTGGTTTGTTTGGTATCTCGTGGACTATGATTATTCCGTTGTATTCTCATATGTTTATTGTTGACCTGCCATGTTACATTTCTGCCTATACTACGGTTTGATTAGGTAAATGGGTCATCTTGTGACGTCTGGCTTGTTAATTTGTTTAGTTGCCTGATATGTCTTTAATTTATTTAATTATAATGCTCACACTGTATTCCTACTTGTTACGTGTGACTGCTATGTTTTGACTGCTGTCATGATATTGGTTATGTTTTCAACTAAGGGTTTTTGACCTGTGTGAATTGCTATGCTCACTTATTAATTAATTGCTTCCGCTTTCTTGTAGATTTCTGTTTGGCTTGTATGGCTTATGATTTCCTGAATTGATTGTATGTTGTATATGTTGTGTGGATATGACGTCTGCTATGCTTGCTTATGTTTCAGTACTTGTATGCCTGGTTTGTATGTGCTGGTATGCTTGCCATGATGCTTTGCTTTGCTTCGTTCTCCTTGTTATATGTGCTTTGGATATATGTATAATTGTGTTCTCAAGGATCCTCATTGACTCATTGTCCTCATTTCAGCGACTTTGTTATCGGCCATTATTCTATTTCGCATTTTGATTTTATTTTAGCTTTCATTTTGTTATATCGTTCACTGGGCTTTTTAAGCTCAGCCGCATTTCTTTTCCTGCGGCAGGTTTTAGGTTGGAAGATGGGCTTCGATGGGCTGAGAGTTAGAATATCTGAGTGGACCAACCCTAGCACCTTATTACTTTGGGACTTACTTTGAAGAGTTTTTGTTTTGATATTCATTTCATTTGGATATTTTATTCCTTCGTCAGTCAATTATTTATATGATTTGATACTTCATTTTAAGGTATCCGTTTGTAAATATTTTTATTGTATGTTCTGATATGACACCAGAATGTGACACTTCTACCCTTGTCGGGTTGGGGTGTTACAATTTATGGTATCAGAGCCGTGTTTCGCCTTGTTGACCTTAGGATTGACCTGTGAGGACTGGGTAGACATTAGGCTTCCGCCTGTTCTGATCTCTTTCGATTCATTTTGATTATCGTTCGATTGACTTTGATATTCTTTTGTCTTCACCATTTGGCCTTCTTTCTTTTCGCATCGAACTTTGTTATTTTGTCTTCGTACATCCGTTTGTCGATCGTTAGGTGGAGACTACCCGTGGAGCCAAAGATGATGCTGACGACCATGCGTTGCTGCAACAGTCCCTGAGCTGGAGAGGTTCGTGAAGCAGAAGTCACACCCGACTGCCGTGCTGCTGGAGACACCATGGTGCTGCTGGAGGAAGCTGGACGGATCAACCAAAGACGCAAAGACGGAGACAAGATTCAACTGGTGGCTGAGGAGATTCATCTACTTCACATGATTGGGCGCGACCTGTGTTACTCCAATTTGTTTGTCATGCGTTTGTGGCGGTTTGATATTTTGCTATGTGATTTTGATCGGCATTGCTCTTCTTTGATTTGATCAGAACTCGGTTTGAATCGTGAAGTTTCATCGTCTAGCATTTTGGTCTTATCTCAGCTTTGTATTTGGATCGTCAGTAATGAGTCATGAGGAACCGTTTGAGCTAGTTGGTGGCCTCCTTTATTTTGTGGTATGGTAAGTTGGCTTGTTGTATTAATTGTTGCATATGTGTGAATCTGGTCTGCTTTGGTTTGTTACTTGATATCTGTACGTGATATGTTTTGTTGTGATGTTGGCTATGTGATTTGTCATGACCCGAGACAGAATATGATGACAATAAGGACTTGTTATGTGATGCAAGTATTATGACGCCTGATCACCGTGATAATA
The DNA here is from genome assembly GCA_910596185.1 of Chrysanthemum makinoi. NCBI lineage: Eukaryota > Viridiplantae > Streptophyta > Magnoliopsida > Asterales > Asteraceae > Chrysanthemum > Chrysanthemum makinoi. The sequence goes on from OU343225.1 coordinate 260,354,115, forward strand.
CCGAGATCATATAATTTGAACTTATTGAAATTGTGTGACGTCTTGGGAAATGCCTGGGGTTGGTACGTGAATGGACTATGACCTATATCCGTTATTTGTCGACCCACATGTTCATTTGAAATTCTGTACCTCTTTGTGAGATTCTCATCGACATCTGTTACGTATAAGTTTGGTACGCTTTGGACCCGAAGAACCGTTATGATTTGTGTGAATTATGGATTGCTACGTCTGCCTTTAACTCGTACGTCTCTGTGTACCTCTGCGACTACAATTTTCGAGGACGAAAATTTTTCTTTTAGAGGGGAAGAGTTGTAAAACCCTAAAATCGAAAAAGTGTGAAATGATCATTTTGCCCCTCAAAGTTAAATAATTCAAAAACTCGTAAAACACGTTAATTTCGTTAAATACGTTTAACACTGGTCTCATAAATAAATTACGCCAACTATGATAAATATATTTTATTTGTGACTACTAGTAAATGTTACAAAATTTAAATGTATTCTAAGCATAAAATTATATTATGCCATGTACAATTTAACTTAAACCATAAAGAAGTCCAAATACAATTAACTTGTGATAAAATTTATAAATAAGGAATGAATCAATCTCCCTTTTATTTGGCCCTTAATCCACGCCAATCATCCTCCATAATCCCTTTTTATTCTCCAAATTTATCTCCTATTTACTCATTATAACTCACGTATTAATTAAAATACATCACAAGAAACAAAAAAAAAACCTAAATTCCATCCATATGAAAAGTGACGGCAAGAAGCCATATCCCTCATCTCATTCGAAGTTCTAAGCAAGAAAAGTGTTCTAAGGAGTATAGTGATCGTGAGGTATTAACTCAAGGGTGTCGAGGTCGTTTTGGTTCGAAAGAGGAAGCTGTCGTGAGTTTTACAAGCCAAGGGAGGCTTGGTTTTGAGCCTTGACTCATTCGTTGTCGTTTCGTCTCGCGCACCACAAGGGTATTGCATCACCTCGTTTTCCCTTTTGTTATGAATCTGGTCGTAGTCTAGTTTATTCCATGTGCATGAGTTGATGCCTATATAACATGTCACATAAAAGGATGAATCATAACCAAGTAAATCAAGAGAATGGTTGCATGAAATCACAAAAGAGCCTCCTGAAATTAATCTATATATTTATGAATGTGTCCCATGTGCATGCTCCTATAAGAATCTGTTTTGGGTCTCCTCCATTCGAATGCTTATACACGAATCAACCCTCACATGAAATGATAAAAGTTGTTACAAGGAATCATAACCTAAGTCACATGAAATAATGAATTCAAAAGACAAATGATCGACCCATACATGTAGCATGATTTGAATCCGTTTCGACTTCCATACATAAAACTTATACATGTTTCAATTAGTTTGTGTCGAGTTGAAATGGACTAGATAACATACGAATATACCTTGGTTAATTTCATGTCGCTAGTAAAAATGGAAATGGGTCTTGTGGGGGGTAACTTCGAGGGTGATCGCGGGATTTATGGTTGAGTCTTTTAGAATTTTGAAAGTGTTTCGGGGAAATAGAGCCGGGGGTTAATCATTATATGTCTTCATTTAGTGGTGTCGGTAAACCGTTTGAACCGCGATCAAGTTTAAAGGTGTGTCGAGATAGCTAGAAATTGGTTTTGTATTTGAATCTCCAAAAATGTAGACCTGTACGCATGAATCAATAGTATGCATGTTATATTTAATTTACCTTGAACTATAATATGTTGACACTTTTAACCCTCATCTTTAGGACATGTCACATGCAAACCTTGGAATTATGAATTGGCATATTATAACCTTAAACTATCATAATGATAATATTAAGTCTTTAAGTTTAATTACTTATTGCAATAAACCCTGAATTTTGATAAGTTACACTTTAAACCCTAAGTTTGGATTATTTATATTTTAAACCCTGAACCATGATAATTATTTTATTTGACTATAATTTATTTAATTAGCATTGGTAAAACTAAACTTACTCGGAACCTTTCTAACTCGGAAAATTTCTAAATTGGGAAAATACTTAACTCTGTAAAGTTAGTAATTGGAAATTTACTAATTCGGTATACTTAATTTCTAAATTTGAAAAGTTACCTAAAATAGAAAGTACTTAAAATGGAAAGATTACTAAAAGTGGAAACCTGCTAAAAATAGGAAGCCGTCTTAAACTAGTGATCTGATTCTTATAGAACGTTATTTAATTCTTAGGTTCCGGACGGCGGCATTGATTCATCGTGTGACTTACGTTTCTATTTTCTTGCTTCGATTGAGGTACAGATATTCTGACCTTACCTCTTAAGGTTTCTCATGATTCGTATACATCTTTCGATACTAGCTTGAACTGTTATGCTTTACTCTAAGCCTCCTTATTAGGGCTTCCCTATAACTTTGCTATGCTTCCTTTAATTGAATCTCCTATGTGAACGTTTTGATATGAACTCTGATATGAACTCTGATATGAACTCTGATATGAACTCTGATATGAACTTTGATATGAAACTTTGATATGAAACTATGATATGAAACTTGGATATGAACTTTGATATGAACCCTTATGATATGAATATGCTTTGACCCTTCAGTCTGATACCCGAGCCAAATATGTTTCCTAGTCAGGAAGGTAACCTGACCGTGTCATTGATGCACCAATGGCATGACTTTAGTGTGGTTGAGTGATGTTCCACACCGTCCCCATTATGATATGATTATGAGCTCACTATATGTATATGATTTGGCCATTTTGTTCCGGGGGGCGTATGGATGCATCCTAGATATGATATGTTTCGAGGGATTTGATTTGTTTGGAGATATATATGGTGAATGATGTCGGGTGCAATCCGCGTCTTCACAATTCCGGGAGCTAGCTACTCCATTTGTTACTGAGGTCTCCCCTCCTATGATATGTGGTATTCCGAGGTCACCCCTCCGAATACAATGGTTACTTATGATATGATATGATATGATATGTTCCGGGCTCGTGGTAGATTTCTGATAACCCTTACACCTTTGATATGCTATATTGTACCTTTTGTATTCCCCAACGCACTATATGCTACGTTAATTGTTCATTACTCAGTACCTTTATATGACTCACTCTACTACCAAGATATATATATTACATTGCTTTGATCTGTCATACTCTCATTCCGTTACTTCAGAATATCGTTCCATTCACGTACCGGGTTATTATATGCTTATTGAATTTGATTATGCTATTCATGTTTTATGTGACTACTGATTATCCTGCTATGATGTGATTACTATGCGGTTATTTGAGTTACCTATCTTCATATGATGATATGTGATTTCACTGTTATGTGACTCTCTGAATTGTCTGGTGACCATACTAAGGTGTAATAGATAGTTTTGTCAGTTTATTATGTGTGGTTTGTTTGGTATCTCGTGGACTATGATTATTCCGTTGTATTCTCATATGTTTATTGTTGACCTGCCATGTTACATTTCTGCCTATACTACGGTTTGATTAGGTAAATGGGTCATCTTGTGACGTCTGGCTTGTTAATTTGTTTAGTTGCCTGATATGTCTTTAATTTATTTAATTATAATGCTCACACTGTATTCCTACTTGTTACGTGTGACTGCTATGTTTTGACTGCTGTCATGATATTGGTTATGTTTTCAACTAAGGGTTTTTGACCTGTGTGAATTGCTATGCTCACTTATTAATTAATTGCTTCCGCTTTCTTGTAGATTTCTGTTTGGCTTGTATGGCTTATGATTTCCTGAATTGATTGTATGTTGTATATGTTGTGTGGATATGACGTCTGCTATGCTTGCTTATGTTTCAGTACTTGTATGCCTGGTTTGTATGTGCTGGTATGCTTGCCATGATGCTTTGCTTTGCTTCGTTCTCCTTGTTATATGTGCTTTGGATATCTCAGATAATTGTGTTCTCAGGATCCTCATTGACTCATTGTCCTCATTTCGCTGCGACTTTGTTATCAGTTTCATTATTCTATTTCGCATTTCTGATTTTATTTTAGCTTTCATTTTGTTATATCTGTTCACTGGGCTTTTTAAGCTCAGCCGCATTTCTTTTCCTGCGGCAGGTTTTAGGTTGGAAGATGGGCTTCGATGGGCTGAGAGTTAGAATATCTGAGTGGACCAACCCTAGCACCTTATTACTTTGGGACTTACTTTGAAGAGTTTTTGTTTTGATATTCATTTCATTTGGATATTTTATTCCTTCGTCAGTCAATTATTTATATGATTTGATACTTCATTTTAAGGTATCCGTTTGTAAATATTTTTATTGTCTGTTCTGATATGACACCAGAATGTGACACTTCTACCCTTGTCGGGTTGGGGTGTTACAATTATGGTATCAGAGCCAGGTTTCGTCTTGTTGACCTTAGGATTGACCTGTGAGGACTGGGTAGACATTAGGCTTCCGTCTGTTCTGATCTCTTTCGATTCATTTTGATTATCGTTCAGATTTGACTTTGATATTCTTTTGTCTTCACTGATTTGGCCTTCTTCTTTTCGCATCGAACTTTGTTATTTTGTCTTCGTACATCCGTTTGTCGATCGTTAGGTGGAGACTACCCGTGGAGCCAAAGATGATGCTGACGACCATGCGTTGCTGCAACAGTCCCTGAGCTGGAGAGGTTCGTGAAGCAGAAGTCACACCCGACTGCCGTGCTGCTGGAGACACCATGGTGCTGCTGGAGGAAGCTGGACGGATCAACCAAAGACGCAAAGACGGAGACAAGATTCAACTGGTGGCTGAGGAGATTCATCTACTTCACATGATTGGGCGCGACCTGTGTTACTCCAATTTGTTTGTCATGCGTTTGTGGCGGTTTGATATTTTGCTATGTGATTTTGATCGGCATTGCTCTTCTTTGATTTGATCAGAACTCGGTTTGAATCGTGAAGTTTCATCGTCTAGCATTTTGGTCTTATCTCAGCTTTGTATTTGGATCGTCAGTAATGAGTCATGAGGAACCGTTTGAGCTAGTTGGTGGCCTCCTTTATTTTGTGGTATGGTAAGTTGGCTTGTTGTATTAATTGTTGCATATGTGTGAATCTGGTCTGCTTTGGTTTGTTACTTGATATCTGTACGTGATATGTTTTGTTGTGATGTTGGCTATGTGATTTGTCATGACCCGAGACAGAATATGATGACAATAAGGACTTGTTATGTGATGCAAGTATTATGACGCCTGATCACCGTGATAATACCGAGATCATATAATTTGAACTTATTGAAATTGTGTGACGTCTTGGGAAATGCCTGGGGTTGGTACGTGAATGGACTATGACCTATATCCGTTATTTGTCGACCCACATGTTCATTTGAAATTCTGTACCTCTTTGTGAGATTCTCATCGACATCTGTTACGTATAAGTTTGGTACGCTTTGGACCCGAAGAACCGTTATGATTTGTGTGAATTATGGATTGCTACGTCTGCCTTTAACTCGTACGTCTCTGTGTACCTCTGCGACTACAATTTTCGAGGACGAAAATTTTTCTTTTAGAGGGGAAGAGTTGTAAAACCCTAAAATCGAAAAAGTGTGAAATGATCATTTTGCCCCTCAAAGTTAAATAATTCAAAAACTCGTAAAACACGTTAATTTCGTTAAATACGTTTAACGGTCTCATAAATAAATTACGCCAACTATGATAAATATATTTTATTTGTGACTACTAGTAAATGTTACAAAATTTAAATGTATTCTAAGCATAAAATTATATTATGCCATGTACAATTTAACTTAAACCATAAAGAAGTCCAAATACAATTAACTTGTGATAAAATTTATAAATAAGGAATGAATCAATCTCCCTTTTATTTGGCCCTTAATCCACGCCAATCATCCTCCATAATCCCTTTTTATTCTCCAAATTTATCTCCTATTTACTCATTATAACTCACGTATTAATTAAAATACATCACAAGAAACAAAAAAAAAACCTAAATTCCATCCATATGAAAAGTGACGGCAAGAAGCCATATCCCTCATCTCATTCGAAGTTCTAAGCAAGAAAAGTGTTCTAAGGAGTATAGTGATCGTGAGGTATTAACTCAAGGGTGTCGAGGTCGTTTTGGTTCGAAGAGGAAGCTGCTGTGAGTTTTACAAGCCAAGGGAGGCTTGGTTTTGAGCCTTGACTCATTCGTTGTCGTTTCGTCTCATGGCACCACAAGGGTATTGCATCACCTCGTTTTCCCTTTTGTTATGAATCTGGTCGTAGTCTAGTTTATTCCATGTGCATGAGTTGATGCCTATATAACATGTCACATAAAAGGATGAATCATAACCAAGTAAATCAAGAGAATGGTTGCATGAAATCACAAAAGAGCCTCCTGAAATTAATCTATATATTTATGAATGTGTCCCATGTGCATGCTCCTATAAGAATCTGTTTTGGGTCTCCTCCATTCGAATGCTTATACACGAATCAACCCTCACATGAAATGATAAAAGTTGTTACAAGGAATCATAACCTAAGTCACATGAAATAATGAATTCAAAAGACAAATGATCGACCCATACATGTAGCATGATTTGAATCCGTTTCGACTTCCATACATAAAACTTATACATGTTTCAATTAGTTTGTGTCGAGTTGAAATGGACTAGATAACATACGAATATACCTTGGTTAATTTCATGTCGCTAGTAAAAATGGAAATGGGTCTTGTGGGGGGTAACTTCGAGGGTGATCGCGGGATTTATGGTTGAGTCTTTTAGAATTTTGAAAGTGTTTCGGGGAAATAGAGCCGGGGGTTAATCATTATATGTCTTCATTTAGTGGTGTCGGTAAACCGTTTGAACCGCGATCAAGTTTAAAGGTGTGTCGAGATAGCTAGAAATTGGTTTTGTATTTGAATCTCCAAAATGTAGAGCACATGCATGAATCAATAGTATGCATGTTATATTTAATTTACCTTGAACTATAATATGTTGACACTTTTAACCCTCATCTTTAGGACATGTCACATGCAAACCTTGGAATTATGAATTGGCATATTATAACCTTAAACTATCATAATGATAATATTAAGTCTTTAAGTTTAATTACTTATTGCAATAAACCCTGAATTTTGATAAGTTACACTTTAAACCCTAAGTTTGGATTATTTATATTTTAAACCCTGAACCATGATAATTATTTTATTTGACTATAATTTATTTAATTAGCATTGGTAAAACTAAACTTACTCGAAACCTTTCTAACTCGGAAAATTTCTAAATTGGGAAAATACTTAACTCTGTAGTAAGTTAGTAATTGAAATTTACTAATTCGTATACTTAATTTCTAAATTTGAAAAGTTACCTAAAATAGAAAGTACTTAAAATGGAAAGATTACTAAAAGTGGAAACCTGCTAAAAATAGGAAGCCGTCTTAAACTAGTGATCGGATTCTTATAGAACGTTATTTAATTCTTAGGTTCCGGACGGCGGCATTGATTCATCGTGTGACTTACGTTTCTATTTTCTTGCTTCGATTGAGGCAATGATATTCGACCTTACCTCTTAAGGTTTCTCATGATTCGTATACATCTTTTCGATACTAGCTTGAATCAAGTTATGCTTTACTCTAAGCCTCCTTATTAGGGCTTCCCTATAACTTTGCTATGCTTCCTTTAATTGAATCTCCTATGTGAACGCTTTCTTTTGATATGAACTCGATATATGAACTCGAGATATGAACTCGATATGAACTTCGATATGAACTTTGATATGAAACTTTGATATGAAACTATGATATGAAACTTGGATATGAACTTTGATATGAACCCTTATGATATGAATATGCTTTGACCCTTCACGGTCGATACCCGAGCCAAATATGTTTCCTAGTCAGAAGGTAACCGACCGTGTCATTGATGCACCAATGGCATGACTTTAGTGTGGTTGAGTGATGTTCCCCACCGTCCCCATTATGATATGATTATGAGCTCACTATATGTATATGATTTGGCCATTTTGTTCGGGGTATGGATGCATCCTAGATATGATATGTTTCGAGGGATTTGATTTGTTTGGAGATATATATGGTGAATGATGTCGGGTGCAATCCGCGTCTTCACATTTCGGGAGCTAGCTACTCCATTTGTTACTGAGGTCTCCCCTCCTATGATATGTGGTATTCCGAGGTCACCCCTCCGAATACAATGGTTACTTATGATATGATATGATATGATATGTTCCGGGCTCGTGGTAGATTTCTGATAACCCTTACACCTTTGATATGCTATATTGTACCTTTTGTATTCCCCAACGCACTATATGCTACGTTAATTGTTCATTACTCAGTACCTTTATATGACTCACTCTACTACCAAGATATATATATTCCATTGCTTTGATCTGTCATACTCTCATTCCGTTACTTCAGAATATCGTTCCATTCACGTAACGGGTTATTATATGCTTATTGAATTTGATTATGCTATTCATGTTTTATGTGACTCTGATTATCCCGCTATGATGTGATTACTATGCGGTTATTTGAGTTACCTATCTTCATATGATGATATGTGATCTCACTGTTATGTGACTCTCTCAATTGCGGTGACCATACTAAGGTGTAATAGATAGTTTTGTCAGTTTATTATGTGTGGTTTGTTTGGTATCTCGTGGACTATGATTATTCCGTTGTATTCTCATATGTTTATTGTTGACCTGCCATGTTACATTTACGCCTATACTACGGTTTGATTAGGTAAATGGGTCATCTTGTGACGTCTGGCTTGTTAATTTGTTTAGTTGCCTGATATGTCTTTAATTTATTTAATTATAATGCTCACCTTGTATTCCTACTTGTTACGTGTGAGGATCGCTATGTTTGACTTCTTTGTCATGATATTGGTTATGTTTTCAACTAAGGGTTTTTGACCTGTGTGAATTGCTATGCCCACTTATTAATTAATTGCTTAGCTTTCTTGTAGATTGCTGTTTGGCTTGTATGGCTTATGATTTCCTCGAATTGATTGTATGTTGTATATGTTTGTGTGGATATGGCGTCACTATGCTTGCTTATGTTTCAAGTACTTGTATGCCCGGTTTGTATGTGCTTGGTATGCTTGCCATGATGCTTTGCTTTGCTTCGTTCTCCTTGTTATATGTGCTTTGGATATCCGTATAATTGTGTTCTGCAGGATCCTCATTGACTCATTGTCCTCATTTGCGACTTTGTTACCGGTTTCATTATTCTATTTCCATTTGATTTTATTTTAGCTTTCATTTTGTTATATCTCACATTCACGGGCTTTTTAAGCTCACGCATTTCTTTGCGGCAGGTTTTAGGTTGGAAGATGGGCTTCGATGGGCTGAGAGTTAGAATATCTGAGTGGACCAACCCTAGCACCTTATTACTTTGGGACTTACTTTGAAGAGTTTTTGTTTTGATATTCATTTCATTTGGATATTTTATTCCTTCAAGGTCAATTGTTTATATGATTTGATACTTCATTTTAAGGTATCCGTTTGTAAAGATTTTTATTGTATGTTCTGATATGACACCAGAATGTGACACTTCTACCCTTGTCGGGTTGGGGTGTTACAATTACACTAGATATCTTCCACATTGCTTCATTATCTCTTTATATTGATCTCTTTGGGCTCTGTGTCGACCTCTGAATGTTTCCCACTTGATTTCAACCCTTGAATTCATCAATATCATCATAATCGTCCATTTGGCATTTTGGCGGCAAAAGTTGTTTGAGCAGGTTTAAAGCATTTAATGTTTCTTGGGAGATTGTGGAGGTGGAAGGGAGTGGTTAAGCGGTTGGGGACACGGGTGGTGGTGAGATGGTAGACAGTAGGTGAAAACACACCCCGGTTTTAAGTATTAGCAGGCGTGGGTGAGATGATGTATAGTGGAAGCGGCGGAAAGCTGGTTTGACCACGGTAGATATTAATAGATCGGGTTCAAATTAGGGGGGTTCAAGGGGTAAAAAGGGTCACGGTTTATTGGCAGGGTTCATGGGCAAAAGGTTTGGGCTTTTGGCTTTGGGCTAATTAATAAGGATCCGGTTTGGTTTGTAGTTTATATCACAAGGACCATTGTTGTAATTTCTGATTTTTGAGGGACTGAAATTGTAATTATTCCAAAGTATCTTCAAGGACCTAACCTGCCAAATATGATAAACCAAGGACCATAAATGTAATTATTTTCCATTTTAAATTTCCAAGGACTATTTTTGACAATTTTTAAACTTTAGGGACTAAAGTTGTCATTTTGTAATTTTTAAAGTTTGAAGGGTTTGTTTTGACAACTTTTTAATCCATTGGACCTTAAATGATATTTTGCTTTATTTTTTGATTTACCGGTGGACTAGTTTTGACAACTTTTGAAACTTGGGGACTAAAGCGCCAATTATGCAAACTTGATACGTTTTTCACATGCTTTTGGTATTTTTGCATTTGAAACACATAAAACACTTATTTGTGATATTTTTTTCATTTTGATGCTTTGGTGTGTTTTGGATGTTTTTGCTTGTCTAAAAGGTACAAAAATGATGAGTATTTGCACACTCATCAATCCCCACACTAAGATATTGCTAGTCCCTAGCAATCTTTTGAGAAAACTTTAATGGATTTCATCTCTTTACCAAAGCCATTACTTAGGAGTAGCCAATTGTTTCAGTTCAAGTAAGAACCTTGGTACAATGATAACCAAATGATTTTGAGCAAATCACCAGTTGTCAACGGTTTTGATTTGTCTTTACCAAGCCGCTTTTATCGGACTAGCCAACTCTTAGATAAATTATAAATATTATCTTTGGCGAGTTGATTACCAATTATGGTTTTCCAAGCGCCTTTACCATAAGCCATAAACTTGGGGCTAGCAACTCTTCACTAATTAAAGATATGGTGATTTGACACCATACAATTTTTGGCAAATTGCAAGCCGTCCAACGGTTTGAGATATCTTTACCAAGAGCCGATTGCTCCTGGATTAGCCAATCCTTTTGTTTATTAGACATAGCGGTGATAACCGTAGTGAGTAAGTGCAAAACACTTACTCCAAAAAATTTGGCCAAAAATAGGGAATAGATGGGTGGTATAATTACATGATAAAATTCGTGAGAATTCCCCCCACTAGAAATGAATATTGCCCTCAATATTCAAAGTAACGCTGCGGCTGTTATGCTTGAAACATAGAACGTAAAAGGGAAATACTACGGCCATTATTTTATTTTTGAATTTTTTTTTTTTTTTTTGAAAACTTTATATACAACGTGAGGGGACTCCCACACTAGGGTGGTAGAAAGTAGAAAGAAATCAGAAATATGGGTGAAAACCCATGGTGTGCTCTTTACTCGCGTTTTTGATTACCGAGTCGCTAGCTTGACTCGATCCCCGCATTCATTGGTTCATGGGGAAAGTTTGTAGATCCGGGACAACCATGAGTGGAATGTCCTCTCCAAAATAGTTCTTCAATCGATGACCATTCACTTTAAAATTTGGACCATGGGGTTGAGATAACTTAATGGTTCCATAAGGAAATACTTTAGTGATGGTGAATGGTCCGACCGGTGGGATTTTAGTTTTCCCGAGAAAATCTTCAATCTTGAATTGAAAAGAAGGACTCGATCACCGGCGTTGAAAGCACGCTGTTCTTGATTTTGAGTCATGAATCTTCTTTGTCTTTTGTTTGTAGATCAAAGAGTTCTCGTATGCTTGATCACGTAGTTCATTTAATTCATTCATTTGAATTTTTCGTGATCACCCTTGTTTGGATATCGGTTGGCATGTTTTAAGGCCGGTATGCTTTGTGCTCTAGCTCAATCGGCAGATGACACGCCTTTCCGCAGTACACCCGGCTTGTATGGAGTACACCCGTTGGTGTTTTATAAGGCTGTCGGAAGGCCCGAGTGCGCCATCCAGTTTATCCCACCGTGATGCACGGTTTTTCCCTTGTCCTTCTCAAGAATTCTTTTAATACCACGGTTGGAAACTTCCACTTGCCCCCTTGTTTGGGGGTGGTATGCATTAGAGAGAGCGGTGGGTTACACCATACTTTTGCATGACACGATCAAATTGGTCATTGCTTGAAATGCGTACCACGATCACTAATTATAGCTCGTGAGTTTCAAACCTAGCAAAAAGAGATTTTAAGAATTTCACAACAACTCAGGCATCATTGGTAGGCAAAGCTTTCGCTTCAACCCATTTTGACAAATAGTCAACGGCCATGAGTATGTATTTGTTTCCTCGAGATGATGGAAATGGCCCCATAAAGTCAATGCCCCAGATGTCAAAGATCTCACACTTGAATAGCGTTTTGCGGCATTTCATTTCTTTGAGAGATATTTCGTGACGTTGACAAGCGTCACATGCTTTGACAAAATCGTGGGCATCCTTATAAATAGTGGGCCAATAAAACCCAGAATCAAACACCTTTTTGGCGGTGTAATTTGGACTATGATGGCCCCGGTGGGTCCAGCATGGCAAGCTTTGAGAATGTCCATAGCTTTTTGTCCATAAACACACCGTCGGATGACTTGATCCGCCGCATTTATTTTGAATAAGTAGGGTCGTCCCCAAAAGTAATGTTTAACATCCTTGAAGAATTTGTTCTTCCGTTGGGTGCGACATTCCTTTCACTATGAAGTTACCCGCATGGTAATTTGCGAAGTCAGCAAACCATGGGGTAGTAGAGTTTCCACGAAAAGTAACCAAATTGAGTGTTTCGAGAGGAAATGTTTCATTTATTTCCTTTTTCTCGAAAAAATCTTGGTGAGGGTTTTCTAATCGGGACGGATGATCGGCTGACTAGGTTCTCGGCTCCTTTTTATCACGATATAATGATATCAAATTCTTGCGGGGAGGAGAACCCAACGAAGCAATCTCGCTTTGCATCTTGTTTTGCAAAGAGATATTTGAGAGCCGAGTGATCCGTATACACCACGCATTTAGTAAAGATTAAGTATGGCGAAACTCTCAACGCATTGATCGGCAAGAAAAGTGGTCAAGCTAAATCACTCAAACGCCACTTGTGAATGGCGGTGTAATCGGCTTAAAAAGCTGCTCAACCGCGAATGCAATTTAAGATCGAGGAGGAATATAGTGTATTCCCCGGTCGTTAAGTCCCCACCGAGGATGAATTGGTGTTTAAACAACTTCAGATGATAGAATGATCACTAAGGATAGTGATCAATAAGGTTTTGGATGGATAATTACCTAAAGGAAAGATTTACAAATTACAGCGACTTAAATGCAAATTAAAAGAAATTAAAAAGTTAAAATCTATTAAATAAACGCTATCACTATTTTTACAGATCGATGAACGTTTATTTTATAAAACAAAATAACTTAAATAAACTATCTTAACTAAAACGTAACCTTAAATTATCTAAAAACGTTACTTAAAATGGAAACGAGCGTTACGTTTAAAAATTACGCTGGAGCGCAAGCAAAAACGTAAAATTTATGAAATAAAAGGCCTACGAGTGTAAAACTAATTTTATTACGTACTATTTGATAAAAGAAAATTTTAGAAAAAAGATTTATATTTTTTTGCTTTTTATATTTTTTATTATGAATTAATTAAGATTTTACACTAATTAAATGATTAAAAATATTAAAACTAATGAGAAAAATCTGAAACTTTTTTAGAAAATACTTTATACTAATACAGATTTATGAAAATTAGAAAACTGGAAAAAGCTACTATGAATAAGCTACAAATAAGCTAAATAAGTCGTTAAGCTAAATGAGACAAGAGGGCTTATGTATTTGATTATGCAAATGATAACAAGAAAGACCCAAGGGCTATTGGTATTACACACGCTAACATCCATATGAGGGAGAGGTCTGGGTTCGACCCACTCTCCTTTTGCACAAACATTTTATTTTTGAAAATTTTCTTTTACAAACTTGCTAAGAACATGAAAATAAGCAATTAGTATAACTACAACTTTATCTGAAAATGACTAATAAGCTTATTTAGAGCTTATTTTTCCAACAAGTGGCCTTAAAGGAAATAACACAAGGCTTAAGCCATTTGGCTTATAAGCTAGTAAATTAGCACTAAGGAAATGGGAATAAGTTAATAAACTATTAATAAGCGAATATTAATCTTGAAAAAGCTAAACAATCTAGAAATAAGCACTAAACAAGCTATAAATAAGCACAACTGATTACTGTTTAAACAGGACACTCTAGTTTTTACTAGACACTTATAAGCTTAATTTTAAGCACCTAAATAAGCTAGATAACAAAAACAAAAACTGGAATAAGCAAGATGACCACTCGAACTTTTCAAAAAGCTAAAACACTACATGATTTTGTCCACTATAGAGCTTGTGAGAAGCTTATGAATATGGTGACAAGTCACCTTTGCTTATGCGATTTACTAAAAAATTGGGACAAAACAAAGGCTTATTGCGAGTGCTTATCAAATAAGTTGCAAATTAGAAAATTAAGCTTGGACTCTCAAGCCCGGCTAGACTAGCTTTCCAAAGAACCAAGTTACATAAGCTAAAGGTTACTAATAAGCTCTGTAGGAGCTTATAAAAAAAGACAAGCTCAACGGTGCAGGGCATTTAGACAAGGGGTCCAAAAGAAACAACAAAATAAGCTATCTATGAGCTAATTAAGAGTAAGCTAGTATTTTTGTATTTTTCTTTAGCAGCTAAATATTATTTTCCAAAAAGGGTTTAAGCTAAATCCTAATATTTAATCCTATATAAAATTATACTTTTTATTCAAAAATGACTTAATGGAAATTTTGACTTTTTAATTACTCTACTAAGTTGACTAAATGAACTTTAAATCAATAATATGGACGTTAAGTTATAATAAGCTATACTAAGGTTGATTTAAGCTAGAGGATTAAGTTTTAAGCTAATGTGATGAGATATGCACTCAAGAACCTTAATGCTTAACGGCAAAATGATTTAAGAAGCTATTTTGACTTTTTACAAACTAAGTACTGGTTTTAAGGTTTGACTTGGATTATTTAGGACTACTGAAATATGAAACAACCATAAAGAACATCAAGCATAAGCTAGAACATCACTAGATCAGAAATCCAAACAAGATTACTTCTTAAAAGAAAAATTTTAACTTACAAATGATTAGGATCATGTGTAGCTTATCACAGAACCAAACTAATCTATTCTAAACCATATCCAATCCAGCTTTTAGCTCTCAAGATCAACCCAACTCCATTTTCATACCAAATTCCAATTCAGTTGACTTTTGTTGACCTTTGAGCTTGGAGACTAGAATCTGAGTAGAGACTTACTGAGTAGTTAATAAGCTATAGTGAGCTTATAAAAGTGTATATAAGAGCTTATGAGTTTACTGAGTTCAATACCACATTAATAACAACAATAATTTAAATTTGAGATTTTGGCTCACAAATAGCATAGACTGAGAATGCAGCTTAAAATTGAAATTGAAACTGGAAACAAGATTTTATTATGCTGAAATATGATTACAAAGGGCTTTGAAAGCTTAAACATAAAACTGGTAAACTTAAAATATTTAAAACGAAACAAGTAAATTAAAATTACACTACTCTATTCTACTACTCTTTTTCATCTCTGCTTCTCCTCTATATATGGATGACCCAAATGTATCTCCCCACGTTCCTTGCTCTTTCCCAAGTCTCAATTTGACCATTGATGCAGTCAAAGTGATCCTACCCGTTTAAATGATTTTTGCGCCAAAAGTCATGCAAGTAGATTGAGGCGGTTTGGGTACAATTAATGCATCTTGTATGCTTGTAGAGGTGGAGGGAACAAGTTGAGAAGCTTTTTGAGCTTGGGGGTCAAGTAGATTGAGTTGAGAAGAAAACAGGGAAAGGGTGAAAAAGTGGTGAAAAAGTGGTGGGGATGCATTTATTATGGAGTGGGTTGAGGTGAGGTGATGTAGGGAGTAGATGTGAGCTTTGTGGAGACAAAGTGGAGGGGGTGGCACAAAACCATGGTGGTTTTGAGTTTACAGGTTGGGAGTGAGGGGTGAACAGTACCCCTGGTATTTTTGTTTTTAAATAATTGGGCCGGGTCATGTATAATGGGTTGGGTGTTGGGCTTTTGGTCCAAGTTAAGTTTGGTTTGCTGGATTTGGGTTAAATGGTTAATAACACCAAGGGTCCATTTGGTATAGCTAGTAAACACTGAGGACCAATAATGTAATTCTCGCCATTCTTGATGGACTGATCCTCCGTCAACATTCCAAACTTCTTTTAAGGGCCAAACCGCCAATAATATAAACACAAGGACCAAAAATATATAATTATTGTATTTTAAAACTTTAAGGACCTTAAATGTAATTTTGGATTTTTGAGGGACTTAAGTTGTAAATTTCCAAAAGTTTATCATAAGGACCAATATTGCCATTTATAAATAGTACAAGGTTTATTTTTGATTATTTTCACTTTTAAAATTCACCAAGGACTATATTTGACATTTTTCAAAGTTGAAGGACTAAAGTTGTCAATTTGTGATTTTTAAACTTTGAAGGGTTTATTTTGACAACTTTTGAATCTTATGGACCTTAAATGACTTTTATAAGTTTTTGAATTACCAGGGACTAATTTTGACAACTTTTGTAACTTGAGGGACTAAAAGCGCCAATTATGCAAACTTGATAACGCTTTTTCACCGATTTTGATGTTTTTGCATTTAAAACATATAAAACACTTGTTTGTGATATTTTTAACATTTTGAAGCATTTCAGTATTTTCGGATGTTTTGGCATTCTAACAAGATTATAAAATGATGAGTATTTAGACACTCATCAATCCCCCACACTAAGATATTGCTAGTCCATAGCAATGATTTGAAGTTTTATGGATTTTAAAACTCTTTACCAAAAGCCATCACTGAGTAGCCAAATGTTTCAGTTCAAGTAAGAACCTTGGTACACCGATAACCAAATGATTTATTGGCAAATCATAAACCATATAACGGATTTGATGTCTTTACCGTAGCCGTGTACCCTTCCGACTAGCCAACTCTTAGATAAATTATCAGTATTATCTTTGGTGATCTGATTACCAATTATGGTTTTCCAAGTTTGCCTTTACCAAGCCATAAACTTGCGGGCTAGCCAACTCTTCACTTTTAGGATATGGAAATTGAGTAGGTACCATACAATTTTAGGCAAATACCTGCAAGCCATAAACGGTTTGAGATATCTTTACCAAGAGCCGTTGCCTCTGGATTAGCCAATCCTTATGTGGGTTAGACATGGTGGGATCGATTACCATTTGTTGTGTTTAGTACATAGTACTTCCACTAAAAAATATTTTTAAAATTTGGCCATTTTACGGAAAAAGGGACTAAAGGGTACATTTATGATTAAATTAAGCGCCGAATTTCCCCTTAGAAATGAATATTGTCCTCAATATTCAAAGTACGGCACATTGTTATGCCGAAACTTAAACGTAAAAAGATAACATTACTAGCCAAGTGTAGAAACAACAGCTTATTCTCTTTTTAATATTCACAATTTTCATTCATTTTTTTTTTTTTTTTTTTTTAAATCTCTATACAACATGTAGGGCATCTCCCCCACACTAAGGTGGTACACACGGGTGAAAACCCATGTTTAACTATTGTTTTTGATTACCGAGTCGCTAGCTTGACTCGACCCCGCATTAATTGGTTCATGGGGAAGTAAGTGGAAGAGACAATCTCCATCGGACTTTCATTCAAGATGTTTGTATAAACATTTGAAGCACGTGAAAGTTCCACATCGATGAGATATATATAGAACCGGCTCACAAATGATCAATGAAAATGCGGGTCAAAATAATGTCTTCATTCCCTAGAAGGAGTGAAGAGCGAGAAAGCCGCGGATAGGTGAAGAAGAGAAAGTCATGATAATAATCTTGACTAACTCTCATCATCATCGTAAGGGAATTCATGATAGCATGAATTTCATCTTTTAAGCTCAATTGGTCTAGACATATCCCGGGTGTCTAGATCAAAGTAGAAGTTATCATACTCGTAGATGGAGATATGATATGAGTGAGTTCAGGAGAACTCCTCAAAGGAGAATGATTCATATTCAGGGATTGATTTGAGTGAGTTCACTGATGGGAACTCCTCAAAAGTGAATGATTCATAATTGGGGAGAGAATTATGAGAATGAGAAGTGGTATTACCACTAATCTTCTCTCCCATATGATCAAAATGGAATGTTTGCAATTCGGGAATAGAATCATTGAACAAAAGTTCACTATCCTCAAAGAGGATAGGATATGAAGTAGGCTTTTTATTAAAAGCCTCGATTCTAGAAATGAGAAGATTAACATTCAATAATGTAAGACGAAGAGCTTCGCCTTGGATTATTTCTTCATCATTCTTCTCTCCTGCTTCATACAAGCTCGTAAGGTAATTCCCCACATAACTTATGTCTCCACAAGATAAAGAATAGTCCTCATCTAATCGAGAACATCTCAATATGATCATTTTGAAGACAAGAGGAGGAGGATATCACACACATGATCAAGAATTCCCCGTGGATCTTCGGATTGGGACAAGGTTCTCAACACTAGACTTTACATTCGTCCATTCCTTTTTCAGAACAAAGGTGTCAAGAAGCTCATCCCCATGTTAAGAGAGTGAGTGTGAATCTCGGGTGATAACAACAGACCGTGGGAGTTGAGAAGGACTAGCGCTATGGATTCTACAAGTTCCATTATTTCTAACCGCTAGTGATTCACCATATTCTCTCCCCGCATTTCCACGGATGGAATCTCAACTGATGAACTTGATGAATAAAATTGTAGAAAATCAAGGGTATTTTCATCATATCGCCATCAGAATGAAATGGAATTGAGAGCTAGATTTGAATGCTTTTTGTAGTTTAATTGATTCCTAATGCTGTTTTCAATGGCAACTGGGAATCTAATTTAGCGTCCGCTCCTCCGCTAACAATTCTTCCATGGATTTCGTAGACATAGCCTAATTCCTCCTGTTCTTTTAATAACTCAAGACTCTTCAAGAAGGTCCGTCGTGAAGTTTCATGAGGAGTTGCTTGAATCATTTGGTATTGTAGTTGGTCTTGATACTAAGAGTCGTGAATTGTTACAAGGAAATGGATTCCCTGCTTTGACAATCCGAAGCAGAGTGAGGACCTTTCACAATACTCACAAATAAAGAAAACCGATGGCCGCGAGTCATATGTATTGTAGTCATAATTGTTAATGAACCCTCATAGACAAGCAAGTGTGTTTCCGATGACAATCGAATCTAGAGGTGAAACCATCACAAGCATTCTCACAACAAGATAATCCTACGAAGTCTCACAAAGGTGGTAGTCGATGGAATAAATCAGTTGTGTTATGGTAGGAATAGGGATCCCGGTTATAGACGAACCGCTTCCCGATTCCACCATGCTACAACCGGGCAATTAAGCACCATTATAAGGACCATCACACCATTGACAACCAAGAGGGTGAGGATAAGACATTGAAAGAATCAAATGGTTCTAGAGGGTAAGAAATGAAGAATCAAAAAAGTAAGAGGGTAAAGAGGAATATTTTTGGCATTTCGAAAACATGATGATAAAACAAAGAATGAAAATATTTTACGCTTGTTAACACTTTAGAAAAGTGTTAATGAACTTTTTGATTTTGAAAATTGTTTACAAAAGGTGGTATATGTGCAAGAATGGATCTGAAAAATGCTTAGAACACGCTTACAGCCTCCTCCCCGGCAAATGGGCGTTTAAATTTGATCCAAGAAAACAAATGCTAAATCACTCAAACCCGCCACTTGTGAATGGCGTAATCAGAATCGCCTTTAAAACCGCCAAGCAATCTAATGCAATTTAAGATCGAGGAATATAGTGTATTCCCCGGTCGCTAAGTCCCACGGAGGATGAATTGGTGTTTAAACAACTTCAGATGATAGAATGATCACTAAGGATAGTGATCAATAAGGTTTTGAATGGATAATTACCTAAAGGAAAGATTTACAAATTACAAATGACTTAAATGCAAATTAAAAGAAATTAAAAAGTTAAAATCTATTAAATAAACGCTTATCACTATTTTACAGATCGATGAACGCTATTTTATAAAACAAAATAACTTAAATAAACTCTTTTAACTAAAACGTAAACTTAAATTATCTAAAACGCTACTAAAATGGAAACGAGCGCTACGCTTAAAAAATTACGTCCGAGCGCTAAGCAAAACGTAAAATTTATGATAAAAGGCCTATTATGTAAAACTAATTTTATTACGCATCTATTTGATAAAAGAAAATTTTAGAAAAAAGATTTATATTTTTTTGCTTTTTATATTTTTTATTATGAATTAATTAAGATTTTACACTAATTAAATGATTAAAAATATTAAAACTAATGAGAAAAATCAAACTTTTTAGAAAATACTTTATACTAATACTGATTTATGAAAATTAGAAAACCGAAAGCTACTATGAATAAGCTACAAATAAGCTAAATAAGTCGTTAAGCTAAATGAGACAAGAGGGCTTATGTATTTGATTATGCAAATGATAACAAGAAGAACCCGGGCGCTATTGGTACAGTACACACGCTAATCCATATGAGGGAGAGGTCTCGTGTTCACCCCTCCTTCCCTTTTGCACAAACATTTTATTTTTGAAAATTTTCTTTTACAAACTTGCTAAGAACATGAAAATAAGCAATTAGTATAACTACAACTTTATCTGAAAATGACTAATAAGTCGATTTAGAGCTTATTTTTCCAACAAAGGGCCTTTAAAAGGAAATAAGCACAAGGCTTAAGCCATTTGGCTTATAAGCTAGTAAATTAGCACTAAGGAAATGGGAATAAGTTAATAAACTATTAATGTTTAATATTAATACTGAAAAAGCTAAACAATCTAGAAATAAGCACTAAACAAGCTATAAATAAGCACAACTGACACTGCTTAAAAGGACACTCTAGTTTTTACTAGACACTTATAAGCTTAATTTTAAGCACCTAAATAAGCTAGATAACAAAACAAAAACTGAATAAGCAAGATGACCAGCCAAATTTTCAAAAAGCTAAAACACTCAGCTTTGTCCACTATAGAGCTTGTGAGAAGCTTATGAATATGGTGACAAGTCACCGCTTATGCAGCTTTACTAAAAATTGGGACAAAACAAAGGCTTATTGCGTGCTTATCAAATAAGTTGCAAATTAGAAAATTAAGCTTGACTCTCCCGCCTAGACTAGTTTCCAAAGAACCAAGTTACATAAGTTAAAGGTTACTAATAAGCTCTGAGGAGCTTTAAGACAAGCTCAACTGTGCCGTGGGAGCATTTCGCACAAGTCCCAAAAGAAACAACAAAATAAGCTATCTATGAGCTAATTAAGAGTAAGCTAGTATTTTTGTATTTTTCTTTAGCGCCTAAATATTATTTTCCAAAAAGGGTTTAAGCTAAATCCTAATATTTAATCCTATATAAAATTATACTTTTTATTCAAAAATGACTTAATGGAAATTTTGACTTTTTAATTACTCTACTAAGTTGACTAAACTCTAACTTTAAATCAATAATATGGACTGATTAAGTTATAATAAGCTATACTAAGGTTGATTTAAGCTAGAGGATTAAGTTTTAAGCTAATGTGATGAGATATGCACTCAAGAACCTTAACAGCTAATCGGCAAAATGATTTAAGAAGCTATTTTGATTTTTACAAACTAAGTAATGGTTTTAAGGTTTGACTGGATTATTTAGGACTACCAAATATGAAACAACCATAAAGAACATCAAGCATAAGCTAGAACATCACTAGATCAAGAAATCCAAACAAAGACTTAAAAAGAAAATTTTAACTTACAAATGATTAGGATCATGCAAACTTTTATCACGTAACCAAACTAATCTATTCTAAACCATATCCAATTCAGCTTTTATTTCAAAGATCAACCCAACTCCATTTCATACCAAATTCCAATTCAGCTTGACTTTTGTTGACCTTGAGCTTGAGACTAGAATCGAAAGTAGAGACTTATCAGTAGTTAATAAGCTTTATAGTGAGCTTATAAAAGTGTATATAAGAGCTTATGAGTTTACTGAGTTCAATACCACATTAATAACAACAATAATTTAAATTTGATATTTTGGCTCACAAATAGCATAGACCTAGAATGCAAATTTTAAAATGAAATTGAAACTGAAACAAGATTTTATTATGCTGAAATATGATTACAAAGGGCTTTGAAAGCTTAAACATAAAACTGGTAGACTTAAAATATTTAAACGTAAACAAGTAAATTAAAATTAACTACTCTATTCTACTACTCTTTTCATCTCTCGCTTCTCCTATATATGGATGACCTAAATTTATCTCCCCACGTTTCCTGTTTTTCCCAAGTCTCAATTTGACCATTGATGCACCAAAGTGATCCTACCCGTTTAAATGATTTTTGCGCCAAAAGTCATGCAAGTAGATTGAGGCGGTTTAGTACAATTAATGCATCTTGTATGTCAGAGGTGGAGGGAACAAGTTGAGAAGCTTTTGAGCTTGGGGTCAAGTAGATTGAGCTGCGCAAGAAAACAGGGAAAGGGGTGAAAAGTGGTGAAAAGTGGTGGGGATGCATTTATTATGGAGTGGTTGAGGTGAGGATGGGGAGTAGTATGTGAGCCTGTGGAGACAGTGGAGGGGAGGTGGCATAAAACCATGGTGGTTTTGAGTTTACGTGTTGGGAGTTTAGGTGAAATGCGACCCCCGTATTTTTGTTTTAAATAATCAGTCGGTCATGTATAATGGGTTGGGTGTTACCGGTCAAGTTAAGTTTGGTTTGTGGATTTGGGAAATGGTTAATAACACCAAGGGTCCATTTGGTATAGCTAGTAAAACACAAGGACCATAATGTAATTCTCGCCATTCTTGATGGATTGATCCCGCCAACATTCCAAACTTCTTTAAGGCCAAACTCGCCAATAATATAAACACAAGGACCAAAAATATATAATTATTGATTTAAAACTTTAAGGACCTTAAATGTAATTTTGGATTTTTAGGGACTAAAGGTGTAAATTCCCAAAAGTTTATCATAAGGACCAATATTGCCATTTATAAATAGTACAAGGTTTATTTTTGATTATTTTCACTTTTTAAATTAACCAAGGACTATATTTGACATTTTTCAAAGTCAAGGACTAAAGTTGTCAATTTGTGATTTTTAAACTTTGAAGGGTTTATTTTGACAACTTTTTAATCTTATGGACCTTAAAACACTTTATAAGTTTTTGAATTACCAAGGACTAATTTGACAACTTTGTAACTTGGGACTAAAACTGCCAATTATGCAAACTTGATAATGCTTTTTCACCGTGATTTTGATGTTTTTGCATTTAAAACATATAAAACACTTGTTTGTGATATTTTCATCAATTTGAAGCATTTCTGAAAGTATTTTTCGAGCATTCTAATAAGATAAAAATGATGAGTATTTAGACACTCATCACGCATACACCACGGCTAGTAGCTTTTTCTCGTGGTGGTGTAATGGGTTTGAGTCAGCCATAGTCTTACTTTGTAGTGGATAGGTGAAAATGCTTGGTTAAACGTTGCCCCAGGACTGCACCGATAGCAAAATCACTTGCATCGCATATGAGTTCAAAGGGTAAATCCCAAATGGGGCAACGAATGGGTGCTTCCGTAGCTTTTTCTTTAATGTTTCAAAAGCTTCGATGTACTCCGTGTGAGAAGATAAAAGGAGCATCCTTCTCAAGGAGATGAGTATAGGCCGAAAGCGATTTTGAAAAATCTTGTATGAATCTGCGATAAAACCTAAGATGACCTAAAAAACTCCTAATACCTTGACTTAGTAGGATGAGGCAATTTAGCAATAACATCGACTTTTGCTCTATCGACCTCAATCCCGCTTTTTGAAATCTTATGGCCAAGGACTATGCCTTCTTTGACCATAAAGTGGCTCTTCTCCCAATTTAGACAAAGATTTGTGTCTTCACACCGTTTTAGCATTTTTTCTAAATGGGAGAGACATGTTTGAAATGAGTCTCCAATGACCGAGAAGTCATCCATAAACACCTCCATTGTTTCCCCGATCATGTCGTGGAAAATTGCCATCATACATCGCTGGAACGCGCTGAGCATTACATAGGCCAAAAGGCATATGCCTCAGTAGGCAAAGTTCCGTGATAAAGGTGTGAATGTGGTCTTTTTGATCCCGTGGATCAATGGGGATCTGAAAATAACCCTAAAACCATCTAAGAAACAATAGTATTCGCTCCCTCGCTAATCTCTCAAGCATTTGGTCCATGAAGGGTAGAGGAAAATGGTCTTTTCGGGTGGCGCCATTCAACTTGAGATAGTCAATACACACACACGCCATCCCGTAACCAATCGAGTCGATTAACTCGCTTTCATTTGTGACAACAAGAATGCCACCCTTTTTAGAACATCAGGAATTGGGCTTACCCAAGGACTATCGAAAGATTGTAAATTAAACCGCATCAAGAAGTTTGAGAACCTCCCGCTTGATAACCTCATGAATCTTAGGATTCACCCTTCTCGATGTTAACGTAGTTTGAAATCATCCTCCATCAAGATTTTGTGAGTACAAAACTCAGGGTTGATACCCTTAATGTCGGAGAGTTTCCAAGCAATTGCTTGCTTGTGTGACTTCAAGACCTTTATCAAAGCAGTCTTTTCATCTTTACTCAAATCTCGAGAAATAATGACGGGTAATTTTGTTAGGATCCAAATATTATTGTGTTGATGATTCGGGTGGTCTTGGATGATCAAAATACATGATAGCCATTGTTAGAGAGAGAAAGATAGAGAGGGTGTTCTTGCTAGAGACTTGGTTCTCAAATGTAAAAGGTTAGATTGAATGAAGCACCACCCCTTCCATGGATGGAAGGGGTATTTATAGTTACAAGAAATACGACCTCTTATCGGCCTGTGGATCGTGCATACAAGTGGGTAAAGACCCGCCCTTCCTCCACGTTGTTAAACTAAACTACGCGCTACAAACTAATAATAAATAAATAAAATAACGTAAACAAATCTAACGACTAACTTATGCTAGATAATATTAGGGGTGACCGACTCTTCACTATGGAATTTTCTAATTCCTAACAATCTCTCCCTAAGGGAGGTCACCCCATGTTTTACATTTCGAATCCTAGCATTCTATTCATGACTTTGTACTTGAGCTCGTAGACTTCAATTCTTCAATTTCAAGCAATCTTTGTGCTTTAGCAGTGATTCTTCATAGTCCGATAGTTTTGTACTTTAGTGGAGGCCATTAATCGATCCACATCTTTGATGATCTTCAGCTTCATTGAGATCATCACCACAAGAAATCTCTCGATCACCCTTTATTGTGTTGCCATCATATGAAGTTGTGACTTTGGACCGACATGCTCACACTTTTGAATCATGACATCTTTCCATCAGAGTAGCGGAAGCTTTATCGTTCAAGATATTTGCAGCAATACAAACTAACATAGTATAGAAATATCTTAGCCGTTATGAAATGCACCAGCCGTGATTTTTTCAAATTAGTGGATGCTGTGAGCATGCGGCTTTGATTGACTCAATTCGATAACAGAACCGTCCAAATGTACCGCAAAACAACGCTAGCAATAAACACACAAAAGTGTCTTTGATCACTTTTCTTTGAATTGAGGTACACGCCCACCGGTTCTCGCTGATCAAGATAAATATCGCCTGTGATCGTAGGATTCCTAAGAATCTCCTTGAGGGTTTCGAAATGTTCTAGCCGTTTCAAACCGAACGCCTCAAAGAAGACAACACGGAGGAGTGAACCAAATGATTGAGATTCACCGATTGATGAAAATGATTTGAAAACAATGCAGTATTGCTTAGAAGAAAGAGTTTTGCAATACGACGAAGGTTTTATGAGAAAGATCAATTTTCAATCAAAAATACTTTTGTATTTGAAAAGAGTACACATTCGACGTGCTAGAGAAATGAAGATTTGCACATCGAACGGTTTTTCCAAAAGTATTTTTTCAATCAGAGATACTTTTGTGTTTGAAAACATAAGTACACATTCGATGTGCTAGAGAAAAGAAGATTTGCACATCGAACGGTTTTTCCAAAAGTATTCGCCAATTCCATTCTCGACCAAGGTTGATTCAATATTGAATCTTCCCATCGTTTCTATCCAGTTGTCACAAGCTTGATCCTTTGCAAGATCTCACATGTCACCCACCAAGAGCTTGTTTGATGTTGGCTCTAGAGGGATTTCCATCTTCATTGTGAATATTTTACATATCACTGGATGTTCCGCAATACCACAAGGATAATGCGTAGGACTCTTAATATATACTTACTTTCCACATTGTGTGAAAAGCAAGTCTTCAAGAATTTAGTGTCCTAATGAGATATTGTGGATGATCTCTTGGCTCTAGACTCAATCGTGCACATTTGGTTCCTAAGCCGGAGACTGGGAGAGGGTCTCCTTCTTCAATATCAACAATCTCTAAGAGAAAGTCGATAGATTATGTCGGTTCCCCCTGAGAATGAAACAAGCCCTTTTAAGAGGAACTTGAGTAGCTTGGGAAGTTTAGTGCAAGTGCGGCCACTGGGTCCATGACGCCTTGTCTTCAATATGTGTTACCATGGCAACCACTAGTAGCATATGTATTGAACCCTACACGCCTCTAAGGTTGAATTATGGAGGGCTATTTATTTTCACCCTTTTCATATTCATTTCTTTTTCATTCTTCAACCCTTCAGTGCTTACCGAGACTTCATAACTAGAACCTTGTTGGGTTTATTCCAAGATTAGCTCGCCTCATCAAGACTCTTCCCATTTCTCATTTTTCTCCTTTTTCATCATACCTAAGGACTTCTACACTATCTAGTAGATTGTCCCTGGGTAGATCCCTCCTGCTCGGCGGATCGGGGAACTAATACCTAACCTAACCATCCTTATAACTCCATGCATAAAGTAAATTGGTAGGTCTTTTGGTACAGCTTCATTCTTACTTGAAACCAATTGAAAAATCATTTGAAAAACAATCAAGGTACTTGTGATCGAGATCAAAGCATTTTGTACCTTAATAGTTTTGATCATTTAGAAAACCTCCCCTCAACATGTGCATATGATTTAGAAATTGTTTATCACATGGAGGCAAGAGGACTTTGAAATATTTTCTTTGATCACAATTTTCATAGAAAAGCCATTTGATTTTCTTTGGTAAATTCTCCCCTCAATATGTGCATAGGATAAGAGAAATCATTTTAACACATAGAGGCAAGAGTTCTTTTGAAGCACATCCACGAACACACAAGCCATTAAGAAACCATTTTAAAACACAATCAAGGTATTTTTATGTCTCTTTTAAAAAACTTTTGTACTCGATAGTTATCCCCTCAATATGTGCTTCAAGATTCAAAGCGCTTAGCACATATGAGAGAGAAGCCTGCACAATTAAATCAAAACGATCACCTTTTATCAAATTTCATTATTAAATCACAAATTCTCCCCGATCAAAAATATCAAACCCTTTGAGATTTTGGATCCCAAGTGATTTAATAAGGTTTAGAAAACATGGGAGAATATGTGGCCCGGTTTAAATACTCATCATGTTTTTGGATAAATCCTCCTCCTCAACATGTGCATTGTGTATGAAATCGCTTGGCACATGGAGGCAGGAGTGCCTTTAAAGGACTAAAACCAATTCCATTTAAAAAGATAAGAGATTTAATCACGATCTCTACCCCGATCAAAATTTCAAACCTTTTGAGATTTGTGATCCCAATTGATTTAAATCATTTAAAAGATTTTGAGGAAAGACGTGGCTTGATTTAATTTTGAAAAATGACACATAAGGACCATTTTAAGACATTAAAGATTGTTAGTGTCACGTATGATTGTTTTAAGAGATCTTTTAGGTAAAATAAAACAATTTCACAATCAAACAAGAACAGTAAAAATTTCATTTTGAAAGATCTTGATTCTAAAGAAAATCATACCATGACATAACATTAAATCTTTAGATCACCACTTTAATTTCGTATAAACGGACTCTTTTGAAGATATATTGTTTGAAAATATTTTAAATTAAATCACTCTCCCCCTCAATCGATGACCAAAGTCAATAATTGAGTGACTTAAATTTTGAAAAATGAAGTCGGTGATTTTCAAAATTTAGTCAAATTTATTTTCAAAAACAATATTTTTCCATTTTCAAAACAATACATTCAAAGTTTTAGAAATTGGTATCATCACAATTATCCCGCACAAAGATACATTAGTGGTTGAGAAGCTTCGTTGTTGTTGCCGTAGGGTTGGAAGAAAACCGTCTGCATATGCAAGTGAGACTTCTTCTTATGTTGCATTTGAATGCCAACCGAGGTCAAATTAAGCCTGCTTCTTCAATCACTTAGAAGAAAACCATCCGCCGATGCAGGAGACCTCTTACGTTGCATTTATGCCAACTCCATTGAAGTCAAATTAAGCTCTGCTTTCATTTGTCAACCCAAGAAATCGTTACCCCTTCCTTTCGCATCCAATCATATTCATTGTGGGATCCGATCGAACATTCTTATAACCAATATACCAATACGCTAGTGAACACACACATACGATATATGGTGGTCGACAATCACCCAAACAAGAATCGACTAATAAAAGTCAATTCAACATATCAATAGATCATACAAGGTATGGGAATAATGTGTTCATCAAACTATAATCATCTAAACCTAACAATCATATCCTAGAAACCTAGTCCTTCAACATAGGCAATTATAATTTTTAATTAAGCACGTAGGATAATTAAGAAAGCCCGTTAGAAGATATAGATTTGAAAACATTATCCCCCTCAATCAATGACTCATTTTATAAAAGATTTTAAAGTGTCAAGTCATTGATTGCTTTCCAAATTTTATAAAAACTCAACTCATTGATTTTAAGCAACTCATTTTCCACCATTTTTGAAAACAACAAATATTTTTCTGAAGAATTTTAGACGGGAAAACATTTGTGTAGAAAGCAGCCTTTATAACGACATGCTTTCCTTGTTTTGTTTTAGGATAAGTGCACGAAATATTTGAAAATTTGGTTTAGCGCAACACTTTCCTTTCATGAAGAACGGGTTGCTATCAGAAATAATAGCAAGCCATGATTTTAAAGCACGGGTTACAACAAGTAACTGCAAGCCATCATTTGAAGCCCTGCCATGCCTAAAATAATCGTAGCCATATTTTGTGACATGTATAGAAAAGAATATTTACACCTCCTCGCCGAACTTCATCTATGGTCCCGTGCTATTATTGAATGACATTTCTAAGACCGTAGATGTTATCGATACCATAAGACATGTCATAGAAAACATATTTTTGGAATTTTGAAATTTTATGATTTTTTAGGTTTTGATGGTTTTATATTTTTCTATTTTGTTTTGTTGGTTTTATATTTTTGTATTTGGTTTTCTGAAAAATATATACAAAGATAGAGAAGATGATATAGTAAAATAAGATGATGATACGAAAACGAGATAAGGATATCGAGCAGCCCCGCTGTAGAAGATAGAAGTCATCATCTCTTAAACATTCACCACCAAAGCTTCCGAGGCTCTAGAATAGAAGAAAGAACATGAGCCTTTGAGAAAGAGAGACTTTGGCGCCTTCCCCCAAACCGAAAATCCTTGTGATGAGTAGATTCGAAGCTCTATTTCAAGCTTGCCTTAGCCAGTGCACAAAAGCACACCATTATCATAAATCCCGCCGCTCCTTTTAAGAACGATAATCGAGGATTCCATTCGAGGTTATATCATCAAGAAGAAGAACAAAGAACGATCATCCCACTCATAAATAATTCTCAAATTTCATTTCCATCAAGTCCAAGCAATCCTCCAAAAGGTGTCAAGAGAACAATTCCCCAAGTAGTTGAATTGAAGCAGTCAGTTTCTTTGTATAATGCTCAAGAATTCTCCCGAACACACATCATGAGGGGAATGAAAACACCTTCCCATGTTCACATTTTTCTTCCCGGATGATCGTGTATGAAGCTCAAGAACCCGAAGTACACCAATACCCAAGAGCTCTCCCGAATACACATCATGAGGGAATGAAAACACCTCCCCATGTTCACATTTTTCTTCCCTGATGATCGTGTATGAAACTCAAGTATCTGAAGTATACCAATACACAAGAATAGAAATAACCGATAACATTGAAGAAGGTGCCAAGTCATCGATATTCTCTGGGGTGACAATCTCTACGGATGTCAACACCGAATAAGTGATTATATCTCTCAATCACGATTAAGCACTCAAGTGAAATAACCGAGCATCCCCAATGTACACAATCTCTCCCCAATGAATCACACACTTTTGTACCTCTTTATCTTCAAACTTCTCTTACATCACTTCATCGTTGGAATAATAACACTAAAAGCCTTGATGAGTAAAACCTTGAGTTTCTCTACGGTCATGACATTTGTTTTCCTGATATCTTCAATCACTTAGAAGTATTAAGTTCGTCAAGGTTACTCGCCATGAGTCAAACCTTGAGTTTCTCGCTGTAATAACATTTGTCTTCCTGATATCTTCAATCACTTAGAAGAATTAAGTTCATCAAGTTTACTCGCTTTGTGTTTAGATTTGTGTCTCCTTGCCCCTTCTCGGTTTTGATACTCGAATCAGCGAACATTGTATAAGCCCAAATACTTGAAATCTTTATGAGAAGAACACTTGAACTCTTTTGAGAATCAACTTGTCAAGACTCTCTCCGACTATTTTATCAACCCTTATGTAGACAATTTGAAGTGACCATCAAGAAGAAAACCCGATATACCCTACTTGAAACTCAAGTCAACTTCCCCACATTTGTATCTTAAGCTTGCACCTAATGATGGAAGAACGCTGTAGAGAATTTATGCTTCAAGCAAATCTCTAAGTACTCACTACCCAAACAAAGTATGAGACATTAACACCACTTGCGATTATCCACATATGCGTGACACCGAAAGTAAAACAAAAACTCCTAATAGTGATAGTTAACCAGTTTCAACCATCCACTGACTCTCGGTAACTAGATAAACCAAGTCTTCAACTCAAATTCTTAAGCCCGAGCAAGTTATCAAATAAGAACACAACTTTGTGAAAGTCAACTTCAATCTCAAATAAGTGATAAATGATTAACTCTAAAGTAATCAACGTGTGTCAAATGTCCAATAATGAAATAGTCAATAACAACGCCTCGAGTCATCTATAAAGAGTATGAGCAAGTCTAATTGGGGATTAAATTCACATATCACTTCCCCCAATTAGTGCTCTCCCCTAAACCGACAATCTGATGATGAATGACCGATTAAGAAGAAGTCTTTTGATAATCAACGCAACTCGCCTTAGTCTTCTAACATGTAGTAAAATGAATAGACCGTAGACTCGACCTTCAAGATTGTCCAATTGGGAATAGATAGTTAACCCTTCAACTCACCAAAAAACAAGAACATCACCAAAAGCATCCCAATCAACTTACATCTTGCAAATCCCCTTAACTAAAATCCCTCCCAATCAACAAGAATGTAAAGATGTTCATCAAGGAAATCAAGAATCGCCGCAACGAACACACAAGATGGTAACACCAAACTACCAATCACATCAAACAAGAACAGAGAGATTGTTCGAATCATCATGTTGATGTATACGTGAAGTATTAACCGGAAGCACTTTGTCGATAAACTCATCAACCCGAGTGAAGATGTCAACCAACGCTCTCAAGAGAAAACTCCATGAAGATGACCCGATAAGAAGAAGCTCTGCTTCTTACATGAGTTTAGAGCCGTGACCATTTGTATTCTATCAATCAACAATGAAAATTCATTACTTTTTCCCTCAAGAATTGCATACGGAGATGCCATTCTTGATTAAACAAGTGAACATTATCCAAATGCAGTCTATTCACACTTCTCCCCGCAAAATCACACATGATGTCGCCATCGCCATTATAGTTGGAGTGGAATCGAAAACAATCAATGTAGCCCGTTCACTTGATGACCGAAGCGCATGGAAAAAGTATGAAGCATGTTGATGAGAATGGTCATAATAGAGAAGATTTCTCTTCTTCATAAGATAAAGCACGACGCATAATTTCTTTCTTTTTAGAGTAACGCAGGCATGAACTGTTGTGTTCATACGCCATAAGAAGATTTCTCTTCTTTGAAGATAAAGCGACCAAACGCATAATTTTCTTTTCTTAGAGTACGAGGCATGAATCGATGTGTTCATACGCCATAGATTTCTTAGATAAAGCGATCAAACGCATAATTTTCTTTCTTTAGAGTACAGGCATGAACCGATGTGTTCATACGCCATAATCTCTTTTCAGCAAAACATGTAATCATCACCATTATCATTCAAGAGGACTTTTGCAAAGGATACCGATGGAGATAACCCAATATGATGAATTTGACCTCAAGTAAACTAACTGCATCGCGGACTTATACTTGCACATATGTAACAAAGAGCTGTGCGCATTTCCATTAGCATCTCTAAGTACTCTATGTACTCTATACCTTCAACCAACCATCAAGTATAAGACGACATCACCTCTTTAAATCCACAATTGAATGACCGAAAGCACTACAACGTAACTCCTTAAAGTGATAGTTATCTTGAGGTGATAAGAGCCCAATTCCCCCAAGTGGAAAAAAGAAAAAGGTAAAAGTCACCCAACAATAACTAGATTCCCAAGTCTTCGTTTTTTATAATAAGCTTGAACAAGGATCTTGAAGAATCTTCATCCATCCATCCCTATACCTTCGATACTAAGTACACTCATGTGATATTTCACTTCAACCTCAAATAAATAATAGTGAATTAACTCGCTTGTCACATCTCTTTGTTAAAATCTCAAATCTAGCCTCTTTGACGCTTTAATGAACTATGATAATGGTTTTCATCCCACCATTGTTAATTGCACATAATCTCAGAAAACCTTGTAATAACTAACTGCCATGACTAATATCCAAACACACATCCAATTCATGAAGTACACTCTTTTATCTCTTCTTCAAAATGTAAACCGTAGCTCTAGCATCAAATAAGATCCCTAAATACAATTTCTTTTCTCCAAGATGGTTCCATCAATACGGGATTTTACAACTTTATGGTTTAAACCGAGAAATAGTTTTCGGATTTTACAAGACCAAGAATAAACCGTAAGATAGATTCGGAAATGCACCTTACTATTATCAGGATGTTTCCATTGTTACGGGATTTAACAAGTCTATGATTTAAACCGAGAAATATATTCTTTCGCGGGATTTTACAAAATCAAGACAAAACCGTAAACCATGTCGTTTGAACTTGTTATGACAATTTGGTGTCGTGAATATCGCTTTAGGGGAACAAAGTGGTTCATCACGTTAATTATCCAACATCAACAATATCATCAACCATTCAATAAATACTTGGTAAACACATCATTCACGATCTCTTTCCAAGCCGCTTAAGGACCAATTGATGAAGTAAACCCGATATGTCAAACTTGATCATGAAGTGAACGTCCCCAGATTTGTTACTTAAACTTGTACTAATCCTTGTGAAGAAGAACGGTGTACCCAATGTACAAAACCTCTTGACATTCTCAACCGAAAGTGAGACACCGTGATATATTTTGGGTTACGTAAGAAAGAATCACAAACGCAACTAAATAGCCAAGTCTTTATCACCCTCTATAAATGCCCAAACAAGTCATCTTCGCGGAAGGGTAGAAAGAAAGAAGATGAAATAAGTAGACGCGTCCGGAAAACTTCACTCCAAAGTCAAATAAGAAATACCGTACAAACAACCCTGTAGTCAACCTTGTATAATCAACTCAAGCCGCAACATAATATCCTTCGTGAAAATGTAGACACCAAAGTACCAAACGAATAACACTACAAATCACATTATCAACTCTCGTCAATTCTCAACTCGTATCATCAATTTGCACATTTCATATCACATCATCATTAAATCATTTCAACAAGACTCATAACATCCAAATCGATCACACCAAATCTCTTTTCATCAAAAACTCATGTATACTAACCAAATTAGAGAAGCCCAACTGATAACACCATATCATGAAAGCTCAAATAATTCAAGAAGGCTCAAGACATACCTAACTATGATACATTATAGCGTGAAGTATCTAGACTCAAAATGTGATAAATCAAAATTTGATCACATTGAGTTAGGCACATAATTCGTGGAAGTCAAATCCAATACCGATACAAACACAAAAAATCCCAACTTCTCACCACTTCGATAAACACATTAATTCGTTAAACGATGCTCAACTTCACCATCAAATAAATCCAATAAATCCATAAGTTAGCTCGGCACAATTCAATACACAACAAAGAATTATTAAAGCCCATAAACAACATAAACACAATCCGATTGGCTCAAGCCCCAATTGATCATTCCACTTCAGGTCATTTAGTATGTCACTTAATGTGTCACTAGGCCCAATCCAATACACATAAACCTGATCCAAGGTCAAGTGGTTAGTGGTATTCGGTTGTATAAAACATGTGATATCCTAAGTTTTAGGTCATTATCCTAACCCTTCCACATTATCATCCGCCTACCACTCAAAATTTACTCCTCTTATCTCTCTTACCAAATAATATCTGGGAAAACAATAATAATTCTCAATAGCCAATTCACCTATACGCTTCACAATCATACAAACATACAACACCTCGAATCTCATCTTCATCATCGATTAAACAAATCCGAACCTCAAACATACCACCCAGATACAACGTATTCTTTTAGTTTACTTTGTTGGAGACACGTACAAGACACACCGAGAAGAATATGTCATGCTTATGGTAGCTTCAAGGTCCGTTATGGGTCTCGGGTAGGTTTATTTTTGGTTTAATTCGTTTTAAACCACAACTTAAAACAAAGATGGACAAATAACATGAGTATAAACTTCAAACAAGAATCAGTGATGATTGTCATTTCGTGTTTGAATGACCTCACAAAGGTCTGATAAGCTTTTGGTAACACTCGAAAAAATCTGAGATTTATTTGAATATGTTTTTCAATTTGTTTGAGTCTGAGTAGTAGATAGATGTTGGATGTTGGATGATGTTGAAGATGGGATTTAGATTATGTGGGTCCATTGATCTGGTTTATCTTTGTAAGTCTCGAATAAGTTTTCTTGGTTGGTCTAAGTATGTTGGTTCTAAACTGAGGTCAAGATGCAGTTTTGGTATGATGGTATTTGTTTTGCGGTCATGGTCAGTATAACTTCTTCTTTCATCCTTTCTGTTATGTCAAGTCACTACCCTTTTTTATTCAAGTTGCTGCACCAAGTCGCCACGACAAGTCGCTACGACAGCAAGTGACTCAATAGTCAACTCGCTAACATGAAGAAAAAAAAGTTTTGACAAGTCGCTAACTGATATTTGACATTATCCGATGACTTTTCCAACCACCTTCATAATAAGCCCAGAAAAACATGACAAGATCGCTTATTTATCCAGCTTTGACCAAAGTTTGACCATAGAATAATGTCACGCTTTGCATCTTTACCCGTAAAATGTGATATTCGAAGACCTTTTGACCCATGTAAAACAGATATGACCTATTGACCACTTTTTGACAAACCAGAAATGACCTTAAGTTAAAAACAAGTGAAAGTATTTCACAGATATACAAAATATCATAGAAAGATGATAACCCAAATATATCATGACTGTTGACACCAAGACACATAAAACTTGTTTTATAAAAAAACTGATAATACAAAAAGTGGAAAAATAAATTCCTCGGACAAACGTAGTAAAATAAATCGTATAAAACAAGAATCGAATCAAGAAGAATCATCAAAACACAAAAACCTTGGCTCTGATACCAATTGTTAGGATCCAAATATTATTGTGTTGATGATTCGGGTGGTCTTGGATGATCAAAATACATGATAGCCATTGTTAGAGAGAGAAAGATAGAGAGGGTGTTCTTGCTAGAGACTTTGTTCTCAAATGTAAAAGGTTAGATTGAATGAAGCACCACCCCTTCCATGGATGGAAGGGGTATTTATACTTACAAGAAATACGACCTTCATCGCCTGGATCGTGCATACAAGGTAAAGACCGCCCTTCCTCCACTGGTGTTGCTCTAAACTAAACTACGCTACAAACTAACTAATAAACTGCAAAATAACGTAACCAATGACAAATCTACGAGCTAACTTATGCTAGATAATATTTGGGGTGACCGACTCTTCACTATGGAATTTTCTAATTCCTAACAAATTTATCATCACCCTTAAGAAATGCATACTCGAGATGAGGTGGTAAGTCCTTAAGTTCGACTTCGGGAGGATCATTAGATTTTTCAATGGTTTTGATTTCCTCTTTATGAAGTTCTTGAGGAGGGATTGATCATCATTGAGCTTCTTCTCGATGAGAAGAATATCTCCTCAATGTCATTGGAGCGGATCAATTTCCCATGAAACCTAATCACTAGACAAGTATGCTTCAATCTCTTCCAAGATGAAGTCACTTTCCTCAAACAGAGTGAGAGAAGGAATAGAATTGGCAATGATGGGTTGAGATGAATGAGTGAGATTATCACTCGAAGAATTATGAACATAACTAGAACTTCTTGAGAGTACTCTTGAAGCAACATCAATGATATCTATTAGGTTAACCAGGCTCGGAATCATAGTTTCTTGGAGTACCTCGAAGTTTGATCGAGGTTAAAGGTGACAGCTTCATTACCCACACGTAATGTGATTTCTTGCTCAAATACATCAATGAGAGCATGGCCCATTCTCGGAATCCTCGTCCAACAATGAGGGGAACCCGATGATCGGCATCGAAGTCAACAACCACAAAGTCAGCCGGAAAATGGAACTTTCCTACTTTCACGAATACGTCCTCGGCGATGCCAAGGGGCTGATATTGAACGATCTGCAAGCTCAAGAGTCATGCAGGTAGGAGTAAGGTCCGAAAGAGAAAGTTTCTTCCATACTTAATGAGGCATCAGGTTAATGCTTGCACCAAGATCGGCTAAGGCAAAGCATTCAACCATCCATGGAAATACACAAGGTAAGAGAAATTTTCGGGATCTCCAAACTTCTCGGGGAAGCTTTTTAACCGTAATTGCCGAGCGTTCTCGTTCGTGAGGAGTTTTAGCCATTTCAAATAGTTTTTCCTTGTTGCTTAACATGTGTTTGAGAGTTGATGCAAACTTGGGCATCAGGATGATAGCATCCGCAAAGCTTATGTCAAAATGTAGTTCTTGGAAAATTTGAAAAAAATTATCCATTTGATGGTAGCTTTTTGGAGCTTTGCTCATTTAAACGTGATAGGTAAGGAATAGAAGATTTGGGTTTCGGTTTTCAAGAGATGTCATGTGAATCAAAAACAACTCCTGGCTTAGACTTGGGTTTCGGGACAACTTAAGGTTGGACATTGTTGGTACCTCCGTTATTAGTAGGAAGTTCCTTGTCCTTTGTCGCCTCATGTTCATGTTCCACTACCTTAGGAGAAGGAGAAGAAGAGGTAGTAGGAATAGCTGGTCCATCATATGAAGCACCACTTACTGGGTTGTGATCGCCTTTGCATCACCCTCTCGGGTTAGCGAGCGTGTTGCTCGGAAGTTTTCCCCGAGGCCTTAAGGTTGATCATTTAAAGACTTCTTAATGTCGAATCTCAAAGCTAACCAACAACCTGTTCATTTCCTCTTGGGATTTCATGAATTGCTTCAAAAGCTCATCGATGTTGATCTTGGAGGAGGTGGAGGGAAATTTTGAGGCCGTATGTTTTGATTATAGCCTTGTTGTTGGAAATTTCCTTGGTTAGGATTCACATTTCCATGAAATTGATTCCCTCGATTGAAATTGTTTTGATTAAAGTTTCCTTGATGTTGGAAACCTTGATTTGGTCCAGGATAGAAATTACCTTGGTTTTGATAACCTTGGATCATTCTAGGTTGGTTCGATTCGGTTTTGCATGTTAGGATTCGGTTAAAACCGGTGGTCCCTTATAAGTATTAGCACAAAGTAGTTTGGTTCATTTTGAGGGCGTGTATTGATTACCTCCTCGATGTGAAGTACCGGCTATAGCATTGGCTTCAAACGGACTACCATCTATGGCGATCAGTTTGTAGTATGCATGAGGGCCACCACAAGTAACACAAACTTCAACTTTCTTCACTTCACCATGTAATGATAATACGTGTGAAAGTGACTTTCTTTTGGTTAGCAAGAACCAAAGGCTGAATAGCATCCGTGAGTTTGTCAATCTTAGCATCGGTGCTAGATGTACTCACGGAGATGAAAGTAGAAGGTCCGCATTAGATCGACCTGATATGTCTTTGTTCGTGGCGGAGTATGACTGGGACTTGTTTTCTATGATTTGCAAGGCTTCTTTTGTGGTCTTGCTCAGGAAATTACCCCGCGAGGCATTTAAAGAGTCTTGGTCAGCTTGTCGCAGACCATTGTAGAAAGTATCCATTTGCATTAACTTCGGAAAACCATGATGCGGACACTTTCCGAGCAACTCTTTGTAACGATCCCATGCCTCACCGAATGATTCATCAAATCTTTGAGTGAATTTCATTATCTCATTCTTAAGACTTGTAGTTCGGGATGGAGGATAGAATTCGTTAACAAACTTAGTGACTAAATCCTCCCATGTCTCAATGGAACGAGGGGTTGTTTCTCAAGCCAAATCCGGGCTTGTCCCTCTAAAGAGAATGGGAACATAAGAAGCTTAATTGCTTCATGTGGGACATTCTTGTATTTGATGGTCGATGCAATCTTGTTGAACCATAGAATATGTGCATGAGGGTCGTCCGGGCTCAAAACCATAAAATTGGCTTTGGGTTACAAGATTAAGCAACCCGGTTTTGAGCTCAGAAGGTGCATAACGATGGTGGGACAACAATGGCATCTCCGTAACCCTCGATGAGTGCTTGGAGAAGCTCATTCATTGGTTTTTCTTCTGCCATTACGACAGGTGGTGGTGGTGTTAGAGCGTTCCTCGGATCCGCGGCCGAAGGAGTAGAACGTCCTCTCGTCTACGCCTGAAATACTTGCAAGCTTTGAAAGTGGACTTGTAGAAAGCCGGAAGAACGAAGAGTCGCATACACTAAGTTTAAAAATCGCTTTTCAAAAACAAATGCGAGGCAAAACGACAAGTGAACTTAAACCAATAATCACAAATGAAATGGCTGCTTTGAAAAAGGTACACCAAATCACAAGGACACAAAGGCAAGTTTTGATCTTTAGGATTGGGAACTTATTAATGTTCACACCCCCAAATGGTAGGTGTTCTCATTTTGGTTTGCGGTGGTTGATTTTTATGTATTTATTAAGTACCACTAAAAAGGCGTAGGTATGGATTTGTGCTAAGGGTTTAAATACTTTTGGACAATATTTTTGGTATCGTCTCGTTTAACCAAATCGTACCTCTTTAAGAATCACCTTAAAGAAAATCAGGGATAGAAAAGCGTTACGATTGTTTTGTTGTTTTATATATATTTTTTTTTTGGTGTTGTTAACACTTCAAGAAAAGTGTTAATGAACTTTTTGATTTTGATAACTTTACAAAAAAAAAATTGTTTACAAAAGGTGGTATATGTGCAAGTATGGGTGCGAAAATGTTTAAAACAGCTTAACCTCTCCGCTAGTCAGCGCCAAATTTTGATTGCTTCCAAAACAGTCAAAAATATTGACCAAAGGTTTTAGTCAACAAAAGTCAACTATTATGGACTCAATACAATATCCCTTGGAATTTAGTGGATTCCCGGGTCGTTAAGTCCCACGGAGGTTGAATGGTATTTGAAAACGTTCAGACGTAGAATGATCACTAAGGATAATGATCAGTAAGGATTTTGATTGATAACTACACTATTGATTGATTGGAATTGTATTTGGATCTGAGAACTATAAAGCACAACAATCGATTAAACAAACGTAAGCGCCACGTTTACTAAATTTTACGTAAACGTATAAAATAAAACGTAAATTTAAAAGAATAAAACACCTATGGATATGAAA
Source organism: Chrysanthemum makinoi (assembly GCA_910596185.1). Taxonomy (NCBI): domain Eukaryota; kingdom Viridiplantae; phylum Streptophyta; class Magnoliopsida; order Asterales; family Asteraceae; genus Chrysanthemum; species Chrysanthemum makinoi. The sequence continues at coordinate 260,394,079 of OU343225.1, forward strand.
ATGATATTTTTACAATCCTAATAATATAAGAAAATTTTTGGAAAATTAAAATTATTTTTATAACTATTTATTTAATTATTATTAATTAAAAACTATTTATTAATTATTTAAAATGCACTAAAACACAAGAAAATACAAAATTAACCTAGAAAAATGAAATTATAACTTAGAAAAATCTAAAATATTATAAAACTTATTTTAAAACTGAAAATATATTTATTACACTTTTATCTATTTATTATTAATTAATTACTATTTATTAACTATTTTAAATTCTAATAAATACTAAACAAACTAAGAAAATTCTGAAATTTTTATATAATTATCCTATGATGACAGAAAACTAAGAAAATTATAAAAACAGAAAGTGCTTAATAATAAACTGAAATAGAAAATTAAAAAGCTAATTTATATTAAATAAAGCTTATCACTATTTTTAAAATGATGTTTTTGTGATTTTTATTTTACAAAACTATTTAACTACTGAAAATAAGCAACTTTAATGAAGACAAAAATTTTGGAACTTGAAAATAAGCAGTTTGAGAGCTTAAGAGCTTAACAGTTAAAGCTTTTGGCTTATTTTGATGATTCAAGCTTAAATAAGCTTGAAATAAGCTTCACAAATAGAACCAAAAGTGAAATAAGATACAAACAAGCTAAGAGTACTTAAATTAAGCTAAAAGGCACTAATAAACACACTGATAAGCTATAAATAAGCAAATAAGCAATTACTCTAACCCTATAAACCAAACAGGCTGAATCAAACTTATAAGCAATTTAAGCTTATGAAATAAGTTTGAAAAGCTCAAAATAAGAATCGAGGTATTGAGATGGGTTGGTGAGCTTTCTAAAAGTCCAAGCTCACACAGGGTCCACTAATAAGCTTATGACAAGCTTTTGAAAGGCTTGTACACACCGAGTATTTAGTGTACACGAAATGGGACAAACAAAAGTTACTAGCGTTCTCTACCAAATAAGCTAGAAAGTTAAAAATAAGCACTGGACCTTTGAGATGGCTAGATTGGCTTTCTAAAAAACCAAAATACACAAGCTAAGGTTCACTGATGAGCTTTTTAGGAGCTTGTGAAATAGGCCTATTCAATGCGTACACTTTGGGGCACTTTTTCAAAAGTGTCTAAAATAAGCTAAGGAATAAGCAGTTTAAAAAGCTAACTAAAAATTATAAAAATTACCATGATTAAGATGAGCACCTAAATTCTAATATTCCAAAAGCATAAAACATGAAACTCTATATTAAATCCTATAGAAAATTATCTATTTTATTCAAAAATTGATTATGTGAAAATTTGACTTTTTAAGTTAAACACTAAAGTTGACTTTGATGAACTTTGAATTGATCCTACTTACTGATTATGATGTTATAAGGTGAATTAAGACTAGTTCGATCAACAATAACAACTTATGAACATAAAAACATGATTATGGAACATGAAATCTACACGCTTAGCAATTGAGTTGGATTAAAGGCAAATCTTGACTTTCAATAAAGTAAGCCTGATTTTATGTTTTAACTGAGCTACTAGGACCTAATGTGACATATATCAACCAAGAACAATAGCATGCATACACTGGAATGCTAATCTATCATCAAATCCAAACAACCCTATATAAGAAATTTGTGATTTCCAAAGGATTTCACAGATTAAGACCATGCAACTGATTCATAAGAGCATTTAATGATATAAAAGTCGATTTAAGCACATAAACACCAACAATAACATCAAAGACCTATAAATTATCAAGTTATACAATAAAAGTGAAAAAGTGAAAACTAAGCAATTAATGAACAAGCATGCAATATTAAGCAATAATATCACTAATCATACACCAAATAAGCATAAAAACACAGAGAAAAGCAGAGATAAGCACTTCTACAGTAAATGGCCAAATTTAAGAATTAAGCTTACAAATTGCTTCCAAGCTCACAACTGAGAACCAAGGATCAAGACCACTCCTATAGCTTCCCAAGAAGCTTCTAAACCCAAGGCAATCCAGAATTCACCTTGCTCCATGCAGTTTTCTTCATTTCTTTTGATTTTTGATTTATAACTAATTTTTTTGTATTTTTGAGTTTTTACTCTAAACTGAGTTTTAAAATTTCTAATAGCTTACACAAGCTATATAAGGAGCTTATATGAGCTTATGAGTCCTTATCATCAACTACAATCATATATAAATAAAATTGAGATTTTGAACTTGAAATTTGCAAAAACTGAATTCGTGAACATAAACTGAAATTGATTATTGAACAAGGTTTGAAATACACTGAGAATGCTAGAAATATAACTTGAAAGCTTAAAGATACACTGGAAATTATAAATTAATTAAAACGACATAAGCTATGAAAAATTACACTAGATATCTTCCACATTGCTTCATTTCTCTCTTTATATTGATCTCTTTGGGCTCTGTGTCGACCTCTGAATGTTTCCCACTTGATTTCAACCCTTGAATTCATCGATCTCATCATAATCGTCCATTTGGCATTTTGGCGGACAAAAGTTGTTTGGCGGGTTTAAAGCATTTAATGCTTCTTGGGAGATTGTGGAGGTGGAAGGGAGTGGTTAAACAGCTGGGGGACAGGTGGTGGTGAGATGGTAGACAGGTGGTGGTGAAAACCACCCTGGTTTTGAGTTTGCAAGCGTGGGTGAGGATGATGTCAGTGGAGGCGGGGAAAGTGGGTTTGACCCAGTAGATATTAATAGACGGGGTTCAAATTAGGGGGGAGGGTTCAAGGGGTAAAAGGGTCACGGGTTTAATTGGCAGGGGTTCATGGGCAAAAGGTTTGGGCTTTTGGCTTTGGGCTTGGATTAATAAGGATCCGGTTTGGTTTGTAGTTTATATCACAAGGACCATTTTTGTAATTTGTGCAAAGTTGAGGGACCTGATATGTAATTATTCCAAAGTATCTTCAAGGACCTAACCTGCCAAATATGATAAACCAAGGACCATAAATGTAATTATTTTCCATTTTAAATTTCCAAGGACTATTTTTGACAATTTTTAAACTTTAGGGACTAAAGTTGTCATTTTGTAATTTTTAAAGTTTGAAGGGTTTGTTTTGAAAAATTTTGAATCCCATGGACCTTAAATGATATTTTGTTTTATTTTGATTTACCAGGGACTAGTTTTGACAACTTTTGAAACTTAGGGGACTAAAACTGCCAATTATGCAAACTTGATACGTTTTTCACCTGCTTTTGGTATTTTTGCATTTGAAACACATAAAACACTTATTTGTGATATTTTTATCATTTTGATGCTTTGACGGGTGTTTTTGGATGTTTTTGGCAGTCTAAAAGGTACAAGAATGATGAGTATTTGCATACTCATCAATTCCCTACTCTTCAAAGCCTGACGCCATCAGGTGCAAAATAGCAAATTCGCTCCTGAGCCGTCACAAATATAGGGACGGCATCGCCCTTTGTTTCTGAAGCTGTCGGGTGCACTTCCAGAAGCTTGAGTGTCTTGATCTGGACTTTAGCCATTTTCTTCAAATATTCACGCCTTTTCGTCCAAATAAGCATCATCCAGCAGTTTGCCTTCAAGAGACCTAAAAAGTGAAAAGGAACAAAATTAAGCAGTAACAGATATAAAAGTGGGCGATTAAGGGCTTAAATGACCCCTTAAAATTGTAAGTTTTAAATCCTTATCAATAAGGTAAAATCTCGAGGCAATTGGTTTGGGGGGTGGTACTTCTACCGATTACTTCTATTTATCTAATTATCTAGTTTATCTAATTACTACGGGTAGTCTTATGTCTATTTGATGTGTGCTCGTATGATGATTAAAAATGTGTTTACCTAGATACTATTACTCCCTAATTATCTTTTATTGGTCGGTTGAATTGTCACACCTTATCTTAACGCGTTGTATTCCTAAGGTCGTAGGGTATGCGTAGTCCCTAGTTCTTTGAGGTTATCTCTCATTTATGACATACGAAATTGGCAAGCCTAAGCTATTTCATTCATAAGCCACACATTCATAAAGCATACTCAAGCATTAAATACAACGAATGATGCCTAGTTGCACTCCTAAGCCAATTTGCAATTAAGATAAGAAACAACCTAACAATAATCAATAACTAGGTTTCATAGAGCTAAGCAAACACACAAGAAATTTAGTTAGACATGGTAAGCAAGCAAGCATACACACAATCAATCGAATAAGGGATAGACATAATGTTACTTTGGATTAAAATACTTATCTCGATGTGTAAAATTGGGTATGGGACCCTAAGATACTGTCCAAATTGGACTACAAACGATTTAGGGTTTTTTTTCCTCCAAAAAGTGTACCTCTCTAAATGCAGAAAAATCGAATTCTATATATAGATTTACACTTGTGACGACGTCACTTAGAGTTGTGACACCGTCAGTCTTCAGTTGGGACGTCGTCTTGATTCTAGATCTCGGCAGTCTGAGTTGAAAACTGTGAGTGATGCCCTCCTTCTTTATAACGTGACACCGTCAGGTTATGTGAACAAAATTCCAGAGCCGTCGGTGAATGTTTTGATCAAGTCTTCATAGAGGGATGGCTTCGCCCTTTGATTGGGACGCCGTCAGTCGCTTGTTGATCGCCTTTGAGTGGCTTCGATCTTGACTTTGCTATTTTCATCATGTATTTGCTCCTTTTCATCCAAATATGCATCATTCCAGCATCTTGCTTCCAAGAGACCTAAAAAGTGAAAAGGGACGAAATTAAGCAGTAACGGATATAAAAGTGGTCGATTTAGGGCTTAAATGACCCCCTAAAAGCGTACTTTTTAAATTCTTATCAAATATCCCTACACTTGGTATTTGCTTGTCCTCAAGCAAATGTGCTTTTGGCCAATCAATTTATAAGTTAGGGGGCATGAAGCATGGGTTTAAAATAATTCACAACAAGTAAAAGCACCGCAATAGTTATAACAAGCACGGAAATTATACACTATGATAAGGTTTTAAAATGTACCTCTTTGAGGGGTCGTTTAAGCCCTTATTTGATCACTTTTGTATCCCTTATTACTTAATATCGTTCCTTTTCACTTTTTAGGTATCTTGAAGGCAAAATGCTGGAATGACACTTATTCGGACGAAAAGGCGCGAATATACGAAGAAAATGTCAAAAGTCAAGAATCGACACTCAGCTGCTGGAACTGAAGGGGCGGCATCAAGCACAACTAGCGGCGCCGCCGGACAACTTTGTGGACGGCTCAAGTAGCCAAATCGCCCATTTACAAGTGAAGGCTTCAGGTTTTAAAAGAGTAGGTCGTCGCAACTCAGACGGCCTAGATTTGATCCAGACGACGTCCGAGACGAAGGGGACGGCGTCACAGGCATAAGGTGACGCGAATCGCAAGACTAACGTGGCCAAGACGAAACCCTAATAACGTCGACCCAACCAGGCGTCACAAATCAAAGGGTGACGCCGTCGCATATGTAATCTTATATATAGAATCCAAAATTTTTAGTTTTCATGTGTAGTCTTTGAGTAAAACCTAAACCGAACCAAAACGTCTTGTATAGTATTTTAAGGTTCCATACCCTATCTTACATCAAGATAAGTGTTTTACTTCATTAATTCAAGTATGTCTTCAATTAATTGTGTGTATGCTTGCATGTCTCCCATGTCCGGCTAATTTATTTGTGTGTTTGCTTAGGAATATGAAACTTAATTATTGAATATTGATTGGTTGTCTCTTATCTTAATTGTTAATGATCTAGTATTGTGATAGGTCATCCGTTGTGTAGTTAATGCTTGATTAATCTTTGTGAACCTTAGCTTATAGTACCTAGAGTCATTGTAGGCTAAACCATCTGAAGAGTACCTTAGTGTTAAGTTTATAAATCCTAGAGATTTTGTAGGCAATAACCTTTGGTAGTTTCAAAGAGTTAGGGATAAACGCATACCCTACGACCTTAGACACACAAAGCGATTAAGAATAAGGACGTGACAATTCAACCATCAATAGGAGATAATTAAGGAGTAATAAAACGTAAGTAAACACATCTTTAAATCATCATACGAGCACACAATAATTAGCATTAGACTACATACACCTTAGATTAGATAATTAGGCGAATAGAGTAATGGTAGAAATACCAACCCCCAAATCCATACCCGAGATTCTTGCCTTTCCATTTCCTAAAAACATAAAAAAAGATAAAAAAATAATCTTCCTCAACCCCAACCTTAGCGTAGTAACTTCTCACTAGCATTCCTATTCCCCTAGAGAACGATATCAATTCACGTGGCTTACCATAATACTACACTACAACGATTAGGTTCACTGCCTAAGGTGTTGAAAAACTTGCTCGACGAAACGGAAGTTCCTTTGACCCGAGCGACGGCGTGTAGCGTTATCAAGTTTTTGGCGCCGCTGCCGGGGAATAGAATAGCTAGTTAGGAGTCCACCTTGTTTAGGTTTCCTTGCTTGATTCCTATCAAGTAAGCTTTTTTCCCAATTTTAGCTTCCTCGTAGTCTATCCCATTCTTCGTGACCTTTGTTAGTAACCCCATCACTTTTCATCATGGAAGGTGATAACTAACCACCATTCATCAACCTACCACCAAATGACCCGCCAAGAGGCCGTACTCTTGGTGAATACTCGAGACCAAGCCACCTAGGCTATAGGAACACCATTGAGCTTCCGACCAAGCCCAAACTACGGCCCTGCGATCCGACACCATCCGGTTGGTGCAAAACGGTTGAGCATTCCATGGACTTCGTTCGAAGATCCTAATCGGACATCTTAAGGATTTCCTTAAAATTGTCGATTCCATCGACCTCGATGCTACTACTCGGAACCACAGAGCGTCTGCGTCTCTTCCAATTCTCTCTACGGGACCAAGCTAGTAATGGCTTGGCGACTTCCTTCGGCTCCATCTCAAGTTGGGATGATCTCACCTCTCGCTTCCTTGCTCAATTTTTCCCACAGGGGAGAACCACTAAGCTTAGGAATGATATCTTGATGTTCCAACAACGTCAAGGTGAATCTCTCTGAAGCATGGACTCGATTCAAGGACTTACTCCATAAAGTCCCTCATCACGGCATTGATCTTTGGCTTCAAGTCCAACTCTTCTATGATCATGTCAACTTCCCCACCAAGCAATCCATTGACCAAGCGGCCGGTGGAAAACTTAGTGATCTCACCTCGGAAGAATCATGGGGTATAATAGAGGACCTTGCTCTCTATGACAACGAAAGTTGGAATGACCCCCGTGAGTTGCCCAAAACCGTTAAGGCAATCTCTTTGCGTCCCATTGACTCACAATCTTTCGACCGTAGGATGCTCGAGCTTGAAGATCAAGTTAAATTCCTAATGAGCTCCTACGAAAATCCTAAGTCTTCACGCCATGTGAACAAAGTTTCTTCCTCGTGTGAGCCGTGTAGTGATCCTCATAACACGCACACTTTCACCAGATTCCCCGAACAAGCTTCCGTTGACTACGCATCTTCGCGTACTAATGGAACGGGAGGAAGATTCCCTACAACACCCGGACCTAGGACTTTTAATGATGCCCGAAAAGCATGGAAGGGCAAGCACCTTTTATTGGGGACAAACCAAAGAATTCACATCCAATGATTTCTCATGGCCCCCATCTCACGGCCCTAACCAACAAAACATTGAGGGATGTTGCAACACCTAGTCGCATCCCAAGAAGCTCAAATAGCTAAGCTCTCGGACCTTTTTAACCAACAACAAGCCGAAATGGATAGGAAGATAGATAACCTCTTGAAAGCCATGACAATTAGTAATAGGAAGGTTAATGCTATCTCAACTCCCGAAACTTCCGGTGTAGAGATTAAGGACCCAAGCAAGCTAGCTAAGCACGTTCAATTCGTCAATACCATCACCTTAATGAAACCTAATAGAAAAAATGGACGCAGCGAACCATGAAACGATACTTGAGGTTAGTGAAACAGGAATGAAACAACCAGGAAGTAGATGAAGTAGACAATGACTATTTCAATAAGTTTCCTACGGAAGAAGAACTATCTCTCCACTCTCACTTAGTGCGTGACCTCCGTCACATGTATGTTAGGAGAAGCCCTAGGATCAAGTTTGGGAACCCTTGGAATCTTAACATACCATGTTGCATAGGACACCTTTTCGTGGCAAAGGCCTACATTGACCTCAAGTCCCCAATAAACATAATGACTAGCACCTACTATAATTGGGTAATGAAGAAGCCTATCCCAACTAGGCAAGATCCCGATAATCCTAGGGTTAGTTGCAATTTTCATGGTAGAGTTAAGGGATTGCCCGTTTATGTAGGTAGTCTCACATTTCCTACGGATTTCATAATAGTGGATGATATTAGTACGACCATAGATCCTAGCTTGTCCCACGTTATTCTAGGGAAACCTTTCATAGAAAGCACCAGGATGACTTATGATCCCTCGTTAGGAATAGTGCGATTCAAGGATGAGACCGATGATGTAGCCTACCAAATGTCGTTTAAGATTGAGAAATTTTCATCACTCTCCAATGATGAAAAGGAACTTAAACTATCGGTCTACTATAGGAATGAGAAGGATAAGGAGAAAGGAGTGGATTATGTTATGGCCAAGATTTTTGGTTTCTATAAGGATTGCTTGAACTTAGGACGGAATATAGAGGCGAGTGGGGAGAGGCGAACTCTTAGAAAGGTGCATCATAGGGCACTTCTACAACATGGAATCACCCACTAGAGACCGTCATGAAGAAGAAGGTAACGGTAATGAAGTCACGTAGGGGCACGACTTCGAGTCTAGCTACAAGACTCATAAATAAAGAAAAGCGCTTCGTGGGAGGCAACCCATGCTTAATTGTTTGCTTGTTTGTGTCGTAAATCTTTTATTGATTGTTTATTCTCAGGTTTAAATTTGTAAAAATGCTTTATTGTGTCTTTAACCTCGTCTTAATTACATATAAAGGTATTTTACATAAGGGATAAGTGTAGGGAGGATTACACACGTTTTCAAAGAAACGTAAACATGAGAATTTCAATTACTTAAAAGATATACATGTGTGTTTGTTCGAGTCAAATGCTTGTATCGAGTCATAATGGATATTTTGAAGAAATTTTTCCAGATTCTAAAGATGTAAATTTTCGAAATTTTTCGAGAAAGTCGCATGAGACCGTTTTGTCGAGGATAACCTGGCCGCGTCATAACTCGCGGCTTGTCGGGAAGGAGCGAGAAACAATGATTACTTTTCTTGTTTTCTGAGCTACTTATAAATTTTGGAATTTTCAGTCTTAATTTTCAGAAATTCGTAAACATCCATTCCACAAGCATTATATCCTAGTTTAGTAGAGTCCTATATATATTATTACCGCCAATTTTACGCGAAGGTTTAGTTTGTTTTCTTCAAGTGTGCAGGTTTAATTTACCAAGAAGAAGATACATAACATGAGAAGGAGCTTTTCACGCAAACGTTCTTCTTGAAGAAAAATTTAACCACCACTTTACACGGATCCTACCGAGCTAATCAAGGGAGTATTAGTTTCTTTCGTTTTTTATTACCTTCCATTATCATAACTTTGATACTTTAGGGAACATTGGGGACAATGTTCAGTTTAAGTGTAGGGAGGGAAAATTAAACGGGAACTTTGAAACTATGTTTATCCTTGATTATTTGCTTTGTCCAATTGCATTTGTGTAATAAACCATGAGAAAATGTCGGTTAGTGTAATTTTGGCACCAAATTTAAAAATTTTCATGACATATAGGAGTGGGCCATTAGTCTTAATAAAGCGTCTCATAGATAGGAAATTATATGACTAGCACAAAAACCCTTTACCACTTAAATTTCACCCAAAATGTGAGGATCGCCCTTAGATTAGTAGGAATTAAAGCATTCATCTTTGATGCTTAGAGTGTGAACCGGTAGTATAATAGATTCTAGAACTTGTTTTTTGATGCATCCCGAGATCGCTAGTAAGACTACACTTGTGTAGTTAGGAATAACTAAATGATAAGAGGCATTAGGATAACCCTTGTTTGATACCCGTAATATAATTACTTCTTCCACATCGGTTGAGTAATTCCCCCACACCTTTGCGTTTTACTCATCTTTAGTACACGATACCCCTAGTTAACCCCTCAGAGTCTATCCTTTTCACGGGTTCGTGATGTTTCGTTTTCGGAACATCAATGAAAAGCATTGTTTACAATCCACCCCCAAATGTACACCTAAATAGCCTTAGCCTACCTTGTATGTACTCACTTTTAGTGCATTATTGTTATCACACTAAACCCTTAGTTCAATTATCTTGTTGCTTGCATAAGTTGCTAAGCCGAGTCATATCCTTTGTACACAGTTTTGGGACGATTAGGACTCATGGGAAAAGTTAAATTTTATGAGATGATGGGAAGGGAACGTTAAATTCAAATTCCCTTTATTTTCATAATAATGTACTCCAAGTGTTTTGATCTTTTTAATTCGGGTCAAATTAGTGTTAGAGTAATAAAAACTCAAGTGTAGGGATGTGCCTATAAATCCCTATCATTTTGATGTTATCGTAGAGGATGGTAGAGTAAAAGTGTATGAAAAAAAAAGGCCTACCATCCTACATCTATCTTAAAATTCATGTTTGTTTATTTCGGTTATCTAGAGTCTAGAGTGTCGAGTCTTGGCTTAGCAACGCCATTCTTAGCATGCTTGTAACATAAAGATTTTTGACTTGCCACCACTAAATAGCCTATCCCACCAAACCCTTTGTTTCCCTACCGTAGCCTATCATTACAACCCTTTAAAAGACCTCTTGGATAGTCTTTCCTAGGTGCTTACACCAAAGCGATGGAGGTTTGATCTAGTCTCAATCCTATGGTAATCTATGTACTAGGACCGGTTAATGAGTGTTTATCTTCCATTCCAACTTGTTATATTTCATATACACCCGAGAGATGTGAGTATCTAAACACCCCATGTGAGGTGCTAGTATGTAATTTCCGTGCTTGTTATGACTTTTTCGGGGCTTATATGTGTTGTGAATCGTTCTAAACTAATGCTTCATGACCTCTAACTTATAAATTGATTGGCTAAAAGCACATTTGCTTGAGGACAAGCAAATACCAAGTGTAGGGATATTTGATAATGTTTTAAAATGTACCTTTTTGAGGGGTCATTTAAGCCCTTATTTGATCACTTTTGTATCCGTTATTACTTAATATCGTTCCTTTTCACTTTTTAGGTATTTTAGGGTTCCATACCCTATCTTACATCAAGATAAGTGTTTTACTTCATTAATTCAATTATGTCTTCAATTAATTATGTGTATGCTTGCATGTTTCCCATGTCCGGCTAATTTACTTGTGTGTTTGCTTAGAGAATATGAAACTTAATTATTGAATATTGATTGGTTGTCTCTTATCTTAATTGTTAATGATCTAGTATTGTGATAGGTCATCCGTTGTGTAGTTAATGCTTGATTAATCTTTGTGAACCTTAACTTATAGTACCTAGAGTCATTGTAGGCTAAACCATCAGAAGAGTACCTTAGTGTTAAGTTTATAAATCCTAGAGATTTTGTAGGCAATAACCTTTGGTAGTTTCAAAGAGTTAGGGATAAAAGCATACCCTACGACCTTAGACACACAACGCGATTAAGAATAAGGACGTGACAATTCAACCATCAATAGGAGATAATTAAGGAGTAATAAAACGTAAGTAAACACATCTTTAAATCATCATACGAGCACACAATAATTAGACATAGACTACCCACTAGATTAGATAATTAGATAAGTAGAGTAATCGGTAGAAATACCAACCCCCCAAATCCAAACCACGAGATTCGTACCTTTCCATTTCCTAAAAAAACATAAAAAGATACAAAAATAATCTTCCTCAACCCCAACCTTAGCGTAGTAACTTCTCACTAGAATTCCTATTCCCCTAGAGAACGATATCAATTCCCGTGGCTTACCCTAATACTACACTACAACGATTAGGTTCACTGCCTAGGGTGTTGAAAACCTTGCTCGACGAAAAGGAAGTTCCTTTGACCCCGAACGACGCGTGTAGCGTTATCACACTAGCACCTCACAAGGGGAGTTTGGATTATTTCATCTTTCGGGTTTATATGGAATATAATAAATGGAAATGGAAGATTCACACTCATTACCTGGCATAGTACATAGATTACCATAAGCTTGAGACTAGATCAAACCTCCACCGCTTTGGCATACGCATCTAGGAACAAATATCTAAGAGGTCTTTACAAGGGTTGTAACGTTAGGCTTACGGTAGGAAAACAAAGGGTTTTGTTGGATAGGGGATATTTAATGGTGGCAAGTCAAAAATCTTATGTTACAAGCATGAAAAGCGTGGCGTTGCTAAGACAAGACTCGACTCACTAACTCTAGATAACTTGAAACAAAACAAACATAAATTAAAGACATAAACATAAAGATAGATTTAGGATGGTAGCCCGTATGTTTTTTTTTTCATTTTTTTATTTTTTATTGAACACTCTCTTTTTTCAATTTTTTTTCCATACATTTTTAAACTACCATCCTCTACGATAACATCAAAATATAAGGGATTTATAGGAATAACCGAATACTTTTGTCTGTAAATACTGCATACCTGATTCCATCCATAAATAGATTTGATTCCCTATGAGTTCTAGTCTCAATAAGACTACTAATTCTTACTGTTCATATAGTATGATATGAATATACCACATCAATTCGTTATGTATGGATGATGAGATTTCATTGATACAGAGCTAATTCCAATAGACTTATTGGAGGGTCCCATTGGCGTGCATCCAGTAGGAATTGAACCTACGAATTCGCCAATTATGAGTTGGGTGCTTTAACCATTCAGCCATGGATGCTTAGCGGGTCATAGTGAATGACCAGATTCCAATTCAAATGGAATCTTTCAACTAAAGCAATGAGATGCTTAAATGGAATTCTTTTAGTTCTAATAAATCAGGAGGAATTTAATGACAGGACATGAATTCAAGTCCTGGATTTTAGAATTGAGAGAGATCAAGAATTCTCACTATTTCTTAGATTCCTGGACCCAATTCAATTCAGTGGGATCTTTCATTCACATTTTTTTCCACCAAGAACGTTTTATAAAACTTTTTGACTCCCACACTTGAGTTTTTATTTCTCTAACACTAATTGACCTGATTTGAAAAGATCAAAACACTTGGAGTATTTGATTACGTAGACAAAAGGAATTTGAATTTATTGTTCTTTCCCGTTACTCCATAAAATATTACTTTTACCCATGAGTCTCAATTGTCCCAAAACTGTGTACAAAAAATATGACTCGACTTAGCAACCATGCAAGTAACTAGATATTTGAACTAAGGGTTTAGTAATGATAACAATAATGCACTAAAGGTGAGTGCATACAAGGTAGGCTAAGGCGATTTGGGTGTACATTTGGGGGTGGATTGTAAACAATGCTCTTCATTGATATTTCGGAAAACCGAATCATCACGAGAACCGCGTAAAGGATAGGCTCTGAGGGGTTAACTAGGGGTATCGTGTACTAAAGATGAGTACATCGCAAGGGTGTGGGGTAATTACTCGACCGATGTGGAAGATGTAATTATAATACAGGTTTCAAACAAGGGTTGTCCTAATGCCTCTTTTCATTTAGTTATTCCTAACCACACAAGTGTAGTCTCACTAGCGATCTCGGAATGCATCAATAAACAAGTTCTAAAATCTATTATACTACCGGTACACTCTCTAAGCATTAAAGATGAATGCTTTTATTCCTAAAGATCTAAGGGCGAACCTCACATTTTTGGGGTGGAATTTGAGTGGGAAACGGTTTTTTGTGCTAGTCATATATTTCCTATCCATGAGACGCTTTATTAAGACTAAAGTTTAGCTCGTACATGTCATAAAAAAATTTAAATTTGGTGCTAAAATTGCCCTAACGAATATTTCTCATAGTTTATTACACAAATTACCAAGGACAAGACAAATAATCAAGTGAGTGAATAGTTTCTAAGTTCCCGTTTTATTCTCCCTCCCTACACTTAAACTGAACATTGTCCCCAATGTTCTCCGAAAGTATCAAAGTTATGATAAAGGAAGGTAATTAAGGAAAAGAAACAGTACTCCCCTGATTAGCTCGGTAGGATCCGTGTGAAGTTGCGGTTAAATTCTTTTTCAAAAAGAATACATAAGTGATAAGCTCCATACAATTAGTGTTTCTTCTTCTTGCCAAATATAACATGCACACTTAAGAAAACAAACTAAACCTTCGCGTAAAATCATCGGTAAAACTATATATGACACAACTACACTAGAAAGCAAGTAAAATATAATGCTTGTGGAATGGATGTTTGCAGTTTTTCTGGAAAATTAAGACCTAGGAATTTCCAAAAAATTTATGAGTAGCACAAAAAACAAAAAAATGACAAACTGTTTCTGCTTAACCTGACGTCGTTAGGCTTTAATCCCGACGTCGTCAAGTTATCCTGACATAAACTGGTCTGCTGCGTTTTTCTGGAAAAAATCTGGACAAATTACATCTTTAAAATCTGGAAAAATTCCTGCAAAACATCCATTATGACTCGATACAAGCATTTGACTCTAACAAACACACATATATATCAATTTCACTAATTGTGATTCTCGTGTTCATGTTCTTAAAAAACGTGTGTGATCTTCCCTACACTTATTTTTTGTAAAATACCTTTATATGTAATTAAGACGAGGTTAAAGACAAAATAAAGCATTTTCACAGAATCTAACATGAGAATAAACAACAATGCAAAAGATATACGACACAAAACAAGCAAACAATTAAGCATGGGTTGTCTCCCACGAAGCACTTTTCTTTATTTATGAGTCTCGTAGCTAGACTCGAAGTCGTGCTCCTACGTACCTATGTAAGTAAGTTTATCCTCAAGAATGTCATAGGGATCAAACTTATCTTTTAACTTCCTATTGGTACGCTTAGTCCGGTATGCCTTTTCAAACTTTTCTTCATCGGGATCATAGATTGTCATCCTAATGTGCCATTCTCCATTCCCATCACTAGGTGGTCTATCCCAACTCCAATTATGCTTAGGCTTCTCACTCTCAACTTTCCACTTGTTCATGTTAAGATTAATGGGCAAGGTTCCTAGGAACTCGGTCATCTTCCTAAACACTAAGGTATCCTCGAACGGGTTCACTTCAATGTCCCTATCCAATTGTTGTTCATGGATGGTTGAGTTACTTACGAAGGTCTCTTCTAGATAGAACGGTCGTTGAGGACCAACAAAATCTCCATTAATCCAAGGTCCATATCTAGATGATTTTCTATCCAACATGATCTCATAGGGTATTTGTTCATCCTCTTTATAGTAGATATGCTTCTTGACAACATAAATTGACCTAGCACTCCCTTCTCCTACCACTATCTTAGACATCTTACAATCAATTATGGCACTAGCTGTAGCTAAGAATCCTCTTCCTACTAACAATGGGCATGTCGGATCTTTATTCATGTCTAGCACGTGGAAATCCGCCAAAAGAGTTAATCGACCTCCACGCACTACCATGTCCTTAATTATCCCTACCGGATATGCAATACTACCTTCCGCTAGACCTAAGATGGTTTCCGTTGGTTCTATCGTACCTAGGTTAAGGTTTATATGGAGGGACAACGGAAGAAGATTGATGCTTGATCCTAAGTCGGCTAATGTGTCGAAAGATTTGGAATTTCCAATTCTACATGGAAGAATGAATAGCCCGGGATCATATAACTTCTTAGGTAACTTATTTTGCACAAATGCGGACCCACATTCTCCTAATTTTAGTTCTTGCTCATATTTTTCTTTTAAAGCGTTATAATAAGGCGCATGAGTCAAGACTTCAAGAACCGGTTTTTCTTGGTTGAGCTCCTTATACTCCTCTTCTAGATTAAGTTTGGGTTCTTGGTTGATGGGTTTCTCAAGAGTTGGATGGACCGTTGGCTCGGGTCCTTGGTATCTCATGAGGGATCGTTTGGAACCCGTGTTGATGGTGTTGACCGAGTGGACTATTGGGTGTGAAGGGCATGGATATGCACTCTCCCATGGTGAGCAAGAACATGAAGTCGATGAAATCGAATTCACTTTTGGGTTCTTTATAGTGTCACTTGGGAGTGCTCCAATCTCCCGGTCATTGAAGGCTGTTAAGAGGGCGTCGAGCTTGGTTGTCATCTCGCTTTGTCGTTGCTTGAAATCAGCTCCAAGCTTAGTCAATCGAGCTTCTTGAGATGACATGAATTTGGACACCATTGCCTCGAGATTGTGGAATTCCCGGTGTTTGGAGGGTTGTTGTAGGAGGTGTGTTTCGGTTGAGACCTATTGGGTGGACTAGATGAGTTTTTTTGGGACGAGTTCGAGTTTTGGCTCCACCTAAGGTTAGGGTGATTTATCCATGAGGGGTTGTAGGAATTTCCTAAGTTGTTTTGCTCGGGCTTAAAAGTGTACCACTTCTCTCCCGCTATGTCGGTACGCGTGGAGGCGTAGTCCGCAAAATCTTGTTCGGGGAGTCTTGTGCAATCACGAGTGTCGTGAGGACCACTACATAATTCACAAGGTAGAGTGGTTTTGTTCACTTGGCGTGAAGACTTAGGATTCTCGTAGGAGCTCATTAGGAATTTGACTTGATCTTCAAGTTCGAGCATCCAATGATTGAAAGTTTATGAGTCAATGGGAGGCAAGGAGATTGCCTTGACGGTTTTGGGCAACTCACGGGGGTCATTCCAACATTAGTTTTCATAAAGGGCAAGGTCCTCTATTGTACCCCACGATTCTTCGGCGGTGAGTTCACTAATTTTACCACCGACCGCTTGGTCGATGGTTTGCCTAGTTGGGAAATTGACATGATCATAAAAGATTTGGACTTGAAGCCAAAGATCGATGCCGTGATGAGGGACTTTATGGAGTAAGTCCTTGAATCGAGTCCACTCCTCGTAGAGAGTTTCACCTTGACGTTGTTGGAACATCAAGATGTCATTCCTAAGTTTGGTAGTTCTCCCCGGTGGGAAAAATTGGGCGAGGAAACGAGTGGTGAGATCCCCCCAACTTGAGATGGATCCAGCGGGAAGTCGCTCAAGCCAATTACTAGCTTGGTCCCGTAAAGAAAATTGGAAGAGACGCAAGCGCGTGGTCTCCCGTGTGGTAGCATCAAGTTCGATAAAGTCAACGATTTTTAGGAAATCCTTGAGATGCTGATTAGGATCTTCGAAACGAAGTCCATGGAATGCACATCCGTTTTGCACCAATCGGATGGTGTCGGATCGCAGGGTCGTAGTTTGAGCTTGATCGGGGAGATCAATGGTGTTCCTATAGCCTTGGTGGCTCGGTCTAGAGTATTCACCAACAGTACGGCCTCTTGGCGGGTCAATTGGTGGTCGGTTATCACCTTCCATGATGAAAAGTGATGAGGCTACGAAAAAGTCACGGAGAAGAGTAGACTATAAGGAAGCTAAAATGAGAAAAAATCTTACTTGATAGGAATCAAGCAAGGGAACCTAAACGAGATAGAAATCTAACTTGCTATTCTATTCCCGGCGTAGCCAAAAACTTGATGCGCGTGGCGTTCGGGTCAAAGGAACTTCCTTTTCGTCGAGCAATATTTCAACCACCTAGAAGTGAACCTAATCATTGTAGTGTAGTATTGGGTAAGCCTCGGGGATTGATATCGTTCTCTAGGGGAATAGGAATGCTAGTAAGAAATGTATGCCGAGAAGGTGGGGGTTGAGGATGATTCTTTTTTATCTTTTTATGGTTTTTTAGAAAGCTAAGGTAAAATCTAGGGGCAATTGGTTTGGGGGTGGTACTTCTACCTATTACTTCTACTTATCTAATTATCTAGTTTATCTAATCACTACGGGTAGTCTTATGTCTATTTGATGTGTGCTTGTATGATGAATAAAAATGTGTTTACGTAGATACTATTAATCCCTAGTTATCTTTTATTGGTCGGTTGAATTGTCACACCTTATCTTAACGCGTTGTATTCCTAAGGTCGTAGGGTATGTGTAGTCCCTAGTTCTTTGAGGTTATCTCTCGTTTATGACATACGAAATCGGCAAGCCTAAGCTATTTCATTCATAAGCCACACATTCATAAAGCATACTCAAGCATTAAATACAACGAATGATGCCTAGTTGCACTCCTAAGCCAATTAACAATTAAGATAAGAAACAACCTAACAATAATCAATAACTAGGTTTCATATATCCAAGCAAACACACAAGAAATTTAGCTATACATGGTAAACAAGCAAGCATACACACAATCAATCGAATAAGGGATAGACATAATGTTACTTTGGATTAAAATACTTATCTCGATATGTAAAATACGGTATGGGACCCTAAGATACTGTCCAAATCGAACTACAAACGATTTAGAGTTTTTTCTCCAAAAGTCTACCTCTCTATGCAGAAAAATCAAATTCTATATATAGATTTACACTTGCGACGGCGTCACCTTTTGCATGGGACGCCGTTAGCTCGCCGTCATTAGGGTTTCGTCTGGGCCAAGTCATCGATGGGACGTCGTCAGCTTAGAGTTGTGACGCCGTCAGTCTTCAGTTGGGACGTCGTCTTGATTCTAGATCTGGGGCGTCTGAGTTGAAAACTGTGAGTGACGTCCTCCTTCTTTATAACGTGGCCGTCGGTTATGTGAACAAAATTTCCACTAAGCCGTCGGGTGCATGTTTTGATCAAGTCTTCATAGAGGGACGGCGTCACCCTTTGATTGGGACGCCGTCAGGTACTGTTGATCAGCTTTGAGTGGCTTCGATCTTGACTTTGCCATTTTCTTCATGTATTTGCTCTTTTTCGTCCAAATATGCATAATTCCAGCATTTTGCTTCCAAGAGACCTAAAAAGTGAAAAGGAACAAAATTAAGCAGTAACGGATATAAAAGTGGTCGATTTAGGGCTTAAATAACCCCCTAAAAGCGTACGCTTTAAATCCTTGTCATTTAACATATTTTTTGAACTTGACGCGGCTGAACTCGACTTACAAAGTATAACAAAGTATGTAAATTTACATATAAATATAGGTAAAAATGCAAATTGACATTAACTCGACAGGGCTTGTAGGTTTTACAAGCCGAATAGTTTGGTATTTAAAATCGAATTGTATTTCTACTCGAACTCAGTTTAAACAAATTCGTGATCAATTATTAGGCAAATTGATCTTTTAAATACTCATAAATCATCGTGACCCGGTCAGGCTTGACGTAGATCACGTCCAAATTCGTGATCAATTATTAGACAATATGATAATTCGTGATCAATTATTTCATACAACATTTCAACAAAATCAAGTACACAAATCAAGTACAGGAATTTGAAAAAAAGTGTTCAGACAAAAATGTCGTCGTGTGATTTGGACGTGAGGACTGAGATAATGAGCAAAACTAACGATCGTTAGAAAATTGGACCACCAACGTAATATTTTGAAAATAATGGACTAACGATGCAAGATTTCTCTTTTTTGAATGTCGTATGAAATCTGACACTTTTACAAGGACCAATAGTGTAATTTACTCTTATTTTTATATATTTAAATAAATTTAGGTATAAGTAAAAGATGACTGTGGGTTGCGGGGATGTGGTTGATGAATTATACGGTTGATGTGCCGATAAGATGTCAGTGACGGTGGCGGTGAATGAGGATATTTGTTGAATCACCGATACATCCACCCTTACACAATAGGTTTGGATGTTAGATTTACAACTACATCTAGTTTATTACTTTTGTCCGTCCTAACATACATGTCTATCACTTTGTTTTGAGATTCTTAAAATAAATATTCATTGTATATTTTAATAAAATAAAAATAATTTTGGTGAGTAGAAATGATATTTGATTGATGAAAAATATAATTATGCAATATAAAAGTGGACATTTATTTTAAAACGAGTGAATTTTACCCCGGTCTAAACATATAACAATGTATTCGCATTTGGGTTGGTGCATTTTTAGTTAAAATTATGTGTAAAAAGCTTAACATGGATGCGTATGATCCAATTACTTAGAGCACAAGGTATGGGGTGTCATTGGTGTGCCAAATATAAATCTACATTTACATATCCATATATTTTATAGGGTAATCTTTGTAGATCCAACATTCTCTAGGGTCACATTCACAAACCACCCATATACCCCCAAATCACAAAACTGGATCCCTAATCACACCCACCATCACAAAATGCCGTCAGTCAAACATTTCACGGCAGCCGCCGGCACACTCCGATCACGCCTCACCACCATCCGCACCCGAGGCGGAGGAGAAGGTCCAAGCCGATGGACCAGTCCAGGTCACCAGGACCGACCCAACGGATACTTTCTGAACCGGACACCATTACCACCGGGTCAAACAAGGAAATGGGAAGATTGGGAGTTACCATGTTACGTTACAAGCTTTTTAACAATTGTGATACTGGGTGTTGGACTTAATGCTAAACCTGATTTGACTTTGGAGACTTGGGCCCACCAGAAAGCACTTGAGAGGCTTCATGCTAAGGAGATTGCTGCTGCTAGTGATGAATGAATGAATTAATGAATGAGTTTATGATGTGGTGATTTTACTTGTTTTGAATAAATTTGGGATTTAGGGCTTCACTTTTGATGTTTTTAAGAATGTTGTTTGCGGATTTGTGTAATTCGCGTGGACGGAGAGTTTTTGTTGTTGTTAATGTTAATGTTAATGATAACGATAACGATAACGATGATGATGAATATATTTGATCATTTGTGTACTTTATTTTGTTGAAATGCTGTTTGGATTTGAAAAGTAAGCGAGTGTTTCTTACGTACTCCGTAGTAATTAAGGATTTATGAGTAACGCGTTAAAGTAGCAATTAGGAGCAGGAGCAATAGGTGTTTGTTTTTTAAAAGTATCTGGTAACATAGATGTAATCAATTTTAAAAAGTGTACAATGTAGTAGAAGTAGCGTGAGAATCTTAATGCTTGTTTTAGTAGCGTCAGCGTTAGATTATTAAGGCTTGTTATTACCGCTTGTTGTTTTAAAGGCTAACCAAGATGATGATGAATATGTATTTGCTGATTTAGGCATTTGTATTTTTAGCTTGTTATGGTGTGTGTGATTGAAATTTGAATTTAGTCATTTAGGGAGACAAGGAGATGAACGTAATGATTGGGAGTACTTTAGGTTTGTTTGTAGTTAACCTGCTAATTGGAGTCAAAGTTATTTTTAGGTTGCGTTGTGGGAACTGATGACTGATTTAAATTGAAATGGCAACCTGATCAAAAGCTTAGATTATGATGGAGTGATAGCGACTCTGTGAAATTGCTAGAAGTTGGCTACTGATTTGTACGTGTTTGATTGTTATAGATGTTTAATTGTATGCATAACTCTTGTGCTCCTTCTTGGAGCGTTTTAGCTGTATCTATCAGGTTCTTACCTTCATAGGCGTTTATACTATATTAGTATATTTGAGCTGATGTTGCACATGCAGTTGTGATATTTGTGGTAGCATCCGCTCCCTTATAGAATTGCTAATTCTTACTTTGTACTTAATAAGTTTGGGCTCAACACTAGGAAACCCTCAGTACAGTTCTTAGGCATTTAGGCTTTTGCATTTAAATTTCTTTGTGAATCCGCTTCTTGCATATTTGTTTGTAACTGTTAAATAGGTAATCTCTTAGAAATTTTGCAGCATGACTGAATTACTTAAATAACAACTGCAGTATATCCCCTTGACATGCTTTGGAAAATACTGATTATGTTTTGAGACTCTTTAAGCATGCACCCTAGGTCTGTCTCATTCTGTGCAAAAGGGATATGTTCATATATACTCTTTTGTATCACACGTATTGCACATTGTTCTGGGAATGTATATGTAGCTGATGTTAAAGTCTGTAAACTTTAATTGTTTGTTAGTAGAATTTCTGATGGTTCATGCTAAAGCAGGCTTCAATACAAATTTGAATTTAGTTATCAGAGTTAAGGGACTCCACTAAACCATTGTTTCCATAGGGTGAGAAAAGAGCTTGACCAAGTTTTGAGGCCAACTAAGTTCAGTTTCGACTTTAAAACTGATTCCATTTTTTAAAGCTTAGGTAATGCACTTATGTGCAGTCAGCAAGTAAGAGATTGTCAGTCCTTTTCCATTTTAATCTAGATTATCAATTAAGGCCGGGTACTAAAAGTCTTCCCTTGCATACTTACTTTGATAAGGTAATGTCTTTAGCGTGTTTATGTGAACATTTTATCTAGTTACTAATAAATGAATTTGTTCAATTCTTCAGCTTAATCCCTCGGGTATGGAAAGACCTCTAGGGTTTGCTTACTAAATTAAAAATAGCTATATAGGGGTTAGGAGATGCTGATGATTATGCTTGAATTGATATTTGACTATGGCTTGTCTAGAGGATCAGCTGGGAGAGAACCTACCTTTAGAAAGTAGGTACTTTAGAGAGACGATTGCTTATAAGAAGCAATGTTATTAGGCCCAGTTTTCTTGTATCTTTGATATGAATTAATCATGGCTCTGTCAGTTCACTTGACACCTCTTTTGAACTTTATTATCATATCATTTTCATAGTAGGACCTGCCTATCAGCTCAGTTCAGTGACGACTATTCTGAGTTACTGCCAGTTACAGATCTGCGTTTCCTGTTCTTTTTGTTGACATAATAGCCATCTATAGGAGTCTAACCCTAATGATTCAGTAAGATTAGTCTTTATGTTGAAGCAAAAGTCACTTGCAAATATGACTATCAGCATCTTCCTGGAATTTCCATCATACAGATTGATTTGATTGATTGATTCAGTTGGCACCTTTTTATTTTTATTGCTACATAGTTTCTCAGTGGGTCACTATTTTTTTCCGAATCCCTTATATGAATTACAGTGTGGCTTGACTTAGGTTCCTCAAGTGATTTTAGTAAAGATAAGTGGATGAGTACACTCAGGTAGATTATATGTAGAACATTAGATGGTGGTAGTTTTTACTCGTTTACTTATGATAACCTAGTCAATTCGGGTTGTGTTATATCTCCAGCGGGTTGAAAAACTAGGTGAATGGTCAGATGGGTCAAAGTTGCCCAAATGTGATTTTAAGCTTAAATCCTGGATATCTATCTATAAAGTTATATTATGGCTTGGTATAATTTTGTCATCATATTTGACTCACTAATCATCTATAAACAGTTAGAAATTAAAGACAAAAAAGTGTTTCAGGTCAACACTATTTAGTAAAATGACCATGGCTAGTGATTAGAGCTGTTTAATGCGCGAGTTAACAATATGGCTGCTCATGCTTGGACATACACGTATTCAATTGCTAAAGATTTACCCGGTGTGGGCGTCTCTTCTTTTAGTTAATTGCAACTGATGCTCTTAGCAATTCTGTATATTGTATCATAACCATGACCTCCAGAATTGTGTTCAACCCCGCGTTATAGTCGAAGCATTAATTGCTCTTGCCTAGGGCCCTGACTTATCTATGTGGCTAGCGTTTTTTCTTTACCATAATGTACTGATTTCGTCTAAGAGAATTCACATATAAAATGATTTGATGACATACTTGGAACAACTTGTTACTCTGGTTTCTTCTCTCGTCACTTCAACCATTTCTATTTTGGTTTCCTGATATGATGTTTTTCAAGCTTTATTGTTCTCTTGTTTGGTGTTTGTGCAAGTTATTTGGTTGTTTGCATAACTTTGTTTCTTATTTGTGCTTTTAATGAATACCACTTGAACGGTTCTGCTTGTGTTAAACATCACAATGCATAGTGCATTTACTGAGTGTTTCTTCTTCCTATTCATGAGCTAGAAAAAAGCAAAAAAGGAATCGTGCCATTCTGTTTTATGTTTGTGTTCTAAAGAATAGCAAGTTTTTGTTTCTAGGGATAACTTAACATAAAGCTAATGCCTATCAACACTGCGGAAATTCTACCAAGTTTGTTGGCGGATGGTAGGTGGTGGATGGCGGATGGTGGAAAATGACAGGGAAATGATGTTTTGTGGGGAGAGGTGGGTCCATAAAGTTGCATAACATAAAACTATGGACAACAAATGCACTAACTTATACGCGCTCCGTCTTAATATTATTGTCCATCTCTCTTTTTAGGTTTGTCTCAAAATAACCTAAATGTAGAAGTTGATTTTTTTTTTTAAGTTTACCTTAATATCTCTGATCAAAATTATTATTTACAAAGTTAAATAAAATCATTAATCAACGGAGAAACGGTGAAACTGTATTTTAATAGCTTTCACAAAATCAAAGCAATAATAAATGCATTTTTCTTAATCTACGTGTATTTTCTCGGTGAACAATAATTTTAGGACGAAGGGAGTATTATACAAGGATGTCGTGTCTCATTCAGAATTAAAAAATACAACTTAACATTTGTAAGTTTGAGAAAGTTGTGCAACTCCATTCACCCTTTGTAAGGGTTTGATGGCAGCCAGTGTCATTTTGTTACTTCCTGAAATTGGCAGTTGATGCAATCACAATAATATATCGAAACATTGTACTCTAGTCCTTCATATTAGCATCTACGCTAAAAGCACATGTACGTGTCATGAGAGTAATAAAAGATAACTATTTACATTAGACCTTATTTTGCTAAGACAATACGCTTCAATACTCATTAACCTCAGTAAAAACTCATCTCCTGCAATCTAGAACAAAAGCTACAACCCACAATCACATCAGGCTGATAAAGAGATTTAAGGAACTTGATCTAAAGGACAAAAGAAAGCAAAAGGGACAGGTAAATTAGTGGGCAGCTTTTTGAAAAGCAGTATATCGCACTAAAGATTTTATGCTCTGAGAATAAGACTTTGAATGACAATAGGTTGAGAAATGTAAAAGTTCCGAAATAATATTTGAAGTATTATTTTTGTAGTGAATTTTCATATTTGACGTCTCTTTTAATTACTTACTAAAAAGCTTTTTGTAGAAGCTGCATACATTGCCAGTTTGCCACGTCGGAGGCGTTTTATAGAGATCTGCTGCTGATTAATAACAAAACAAGTGAAGCGATGATAAACACAAAAGGTTAATACCATAACAGATTGGTTTAATACACCAATAACCTGACATTTTGATTTATTTGGGCGTCTCCAATGCAGCTTTTTTAAGAGCATTTTAACCATTTGTAAATTTATTTAAAGAACCCTTGCCGTTCGAGATGATAACCTTTATTGACAATCACTTAACAAAGATCTCTTCTTCCACCGTATGGTTTAATCGAAGAAAGTAAAGACTTACCACTGTAAGCTACTTTTAACCCTTCCGACCCGACTGCTTACTTCTGTTCTTTTGCCTTGTGTTTTTAGATGTAAAACGTACAACACAATCCGAGCAAACAATTCTACATGTGCTATGGAATGATGAGCCTAACGAACACAGCTATGCATAAGTGTCGTTCTACGTTGGTGAAAAGCAAATTCACAAGACTAGAGATCTTAGATAGTCCTCACAATTGGGGCTCTCAAGATCCGAAAATGTCGAGTTCAACCCGATCATTTTCAGCATATAAAGAACCCCTTGTAAAACCAAAGAAACTACATTAGATCAGCCTCCCAGATGACATGTACCAATTTTATATTTGCTTATTCAGTTCACTGACATTCATGAGTTGGTGCAAGACAAATAGATCATAATGAGGGCAAATACAGATTTAACACAAATAAATCCATCCATCTATGCAGATGATTACCACAAACATGAACACACACACAATATGGAACCAAACCAATCCCTACCAATCAACAACGAGAATAAGTATGTCCATAACACTGGCAAGGTGCCCCTCGTCTTCATAGCTTTGCTAAATCAAATTTCAAACAATCGACCAGGGGCACCTAAATTGGCAACTTCATACACATGGATATAAAGACTTTTGAGTAGTAACCATTATCATACTTTGACCAAATGCCGCTCTTCATATCTTATCAAGCTTTTCAGCTTTGATCACAGGATTAGCCTTTGCTATGGCATCGCGACCGGCAGTTCGGTAATCAAAAGGACAGTCGTGTTTGTCGGAGTAGCGGTGAGCAGAGCAGAAAAGATCGCCACACTTACAGTTGAAGCTGGTTAAACCAACCCGCTTGCGACAAGTGAAGCATCTGCTTGGTCCCACTTTCGGCTTTGGCTCGGTGACTTGGCTCGAGGACGAGTCATCAGCCCGTGCTTGCACTGGAACCACATTCAACTCCACTGGCGCTGCCGGTTGGGCCTTGATGGCATCAGCAACCACCACATCTTTTCCAGCATCGCTGCCTGAACCACCATTGATAATGTCATCAAAGGATGAAGCTGCAAGTTTTGCATTTTCCTGCTTTGATATCATCTCCTTGTGGCATTTGGAACACATATTCATGGTGGCTGCACTCCCCCAGAATCCACAGTTATTGATGCAAAGGATTGGGCCCTCTGGAGCTGCTTGGCACCCTGTTTCTTTGGTCGATTCCATCTGTCTAGCTTCCCTGCATTGCATCACTTTATTATGGAGTACACAACAATAAACTATCCTATGGCACACTTCTGATAAACACCATGCCAGTACAGGCTAAACGTTTTCTTATAACCATAAGAGTACATTTTAACAAATGCTATAGTTTGTTATAGCTCTTGCTACAAAGAACAAGCATATTAAACTTGGGTCCCGTATGAAACTAATACAATGTACAATTTACAAACACTTGGAGAATTCAATTAACAAGGTCACTAAAGTAAACTGGCAATATGATCACACAGCTTAATACCTCTAGTTTGGATACCATGAATTGATTCATACTAGTGGTGTACTTGTGTCTAGAAGTCTCAAGTAATTAGCACTGAAATAACCCAACATTACCAATCATCTATTTAAGACTTGGTTTAACAAACATCGAGAAACACAGAAAGTGTCCCATCAATTAAACATTACAAAGTTTACCGATTGAATGCCATGTTTAACAAATAACTTGACCCTGAAAACTACACTGAGAAAAGGCAGCAAACTTTGCTCCACGTACTCCAAATAGAAGGACAACTCAAACATATTATAATCCAAGCGATACATAAATAATTCGTTTAACAACCTTAATTCTTCACAAATCAGGTACAAAGGATTGCATAACATCAGGCCAATCACAAGCATAGCAACAAACTATTGTTCCACAATTAACAGCTCACACAAATTAATCAGCACGAGTCTCTTTAAACATACCATAAAGGTCGATACAAACATACTGTCAATAGACAAAAATATATATTAACAAAACATGTACAAAAACCGCAATCACTTCCCATATTTGCTCATTAAACTATCTATAACAAATTATATAATTAAACCAATAATCGAAATAACAGAAATAAACTTTCAACACAAGTTAACTTGTCTAACAAGATATCGCGAAACCATCGATACATGATTTATTACACATCCTTAATCAAACAAACAACAAAACATAAATAAATAAACATCCTTAATCCAACAAACGACAAAACCCCAAAAATCAATCACAAACCACCCACCTTTATAATACAAAAACGCAATTAACATACAAATCCAATAATAAAATAAACAAAAAACCAATCAATTAACCAAAATGAATCAATTAAGCAAAATTAATAAAAAAACAAGCAATAATCGACGGCTCAGATCCATAAATATTACAAAAGATGAACAAAATACACGGATCTATAAAACCAATTAACCTAATTCAATATCAATTGAATCAAAACCTAATTGATGAAATTGAAAGGCTAATTAGGGATGATAAGGAATGAATTTCACCTGTAATTGAATGAATTGAAAATGAAAAAAAGTGTAATTTAGATAAATATGAATTGGGATGATGATGATGATGAGATGAAATGGTCGAAGTGGTTCGACCTATATTTATTTATTTATAATTATATAGAATTATTTGGTGTTTGGTTTCGTATTGCCAACGAAATTGAAAACTTTGTGATATGGAGTCGGTGAGGCCCAAATTTTTGCCTTTTCCTCACCCACTACTTTTTCTTTTTCACATTTTTTTTTTTTTTTCTTAAAAAATACCGAATATGCGTAACATACAAATTTTATTATTTTTAGTAAATAACTTTCAAATTATGATCAATGCGTAATGTGTAACTAAAAGTTACCAGGTCAAAAGTTTCAAATTATTATCAATGCGTAAATAACTTTCAATTATGATCAATGTATGGTTTTTAACTACGTTTTGTCAGTTTTTGTTCCGTTTTCGTCCGTTTTTCTTACGTTTTTGTCCGTTTTTCTTACGTTTTGTCCGTCTTTCTTACGTTTTTTCCGTTTTTGTTCCGTTTTTCTTACGTTTTGTCGTTTTGTTACGTTTTTGTCCGTTTTCTTACGTTTTGTTCGTTTTTCGTTTTCTTACGTTTTGTCCGTTTTCTTACGTTTATGCATTTTTTGTTTTTGTCCGTTTTCTTAAGTTTTTGTTCGTTTTGTCCGTTTTCTTACGTTTTGTCCGTTTTCTTACGTTTTGTCCGTTTTCTTACGTTTTTGTCCGTTTTTTTACGTTTTGTCCGTTTTCTTACGTTTTGTCCGTTTTGTTCGTTTTATCCGTTTTTCTTACGTTTGTTTTGTTCTGTTTTGTCCGTTTTCTTACGTTTTGCCCGTTTTCTTACGTTTTGTTCGTTTGTCCCGTTTATCTTACGTTTTGTCCGTTTTCTTACGTTTTGTCTGTTTTTGTCCGTTTTTCTTATGTTTTGTCCGTTTTCTTAAGTTTTTGTTCGTTTTGTCCGTTTTCTTACGTTTTGTCATTTTTCTTACGTTTTGTCCGTTTTCTTACGTTTTGTATTTTTGTTTAGTTTTGTTCGTTTTTCTTATGTTTTGTCCGTTTTCTGTTTTTCTTAGTTTTTCTTACGTTTTGTCCATTTTTCTTACGTTTTATGCGGTTTTGTTCGTTTTGTTCGTTTTCTTATGTTTTGTCCGTTTTTCTAACGTTTTGTCTGTTTTTGTCCGTTTTTCTTACGTTTTGTCTTTTTTGTCCGTTTTTTACAAGCGTAAGAAAAACCGAAAACGTTTTCCGTAAGAAAAGCGGAAAATCCGGTCACACTACATTGATCATAATTTGAAAGTTATTTACGTACATTGATCATAATTTGAAACTTTTGACACGGTAACTTGTAGTTACATTGACCATAATTTGAAAGTTATTTACGTACAAAAGTAATAAAATTTGTATGTTACGTACATCGGTATATTTGAGAAAGTTAGTTACGTATTCTCAGCCTTCACCCTTTTTGGAAATGATGTTAAGAATAGATATATTAATTGATTTTACAGCTAACATGTAAAAGGTATATTGCGGAGAGCAGTGCTATTTAGACTTACAATAATACATGTTCAAATACAATAATACATGTTCAAATAGATGGCTAATGCATTAATTACTTGTATAATTATATTATGTATTTTTTTTCTTTAGATTTATACTAATTATTTTTTTAAATCAACTAATCAAATCATTGGGTATATTTATAGGAATGATTACTAGGCACAACAATAATTTTTTTATCGCGTAATATTATGTTAATTAAATCAAAGTGGTGATCGAAAATCATCAAATTCACGTTATGGTATATGTCTTCTCATCATTAAGTTAAAACGCAAAGATCTCGATAGGTCATTATGAGACGAGTCAAATTTTCTCTAAATATCAAAAAATCAAATCCTCGCCTTATATTTTATTTTCATCTAGTCACTCCAATTAAATTGATTTTACGCTTGAGGGACAATTTTGTCACAAAGCCAAAAATCCTCAAATCCCATTTCATTCTCCACCAAAAAATTAAGGTTCTGATTTTCATAAAAACATATATAAACACACAATTGAAATTAACTGTCAAGTCAACCTAAAAAAAAACATTTAATAATTCATCATAAATTTTTGTCATTGATCATAACCTTTCATAATTAGGGATTTTTTTTTTTAATTTTTATTTATTTATTTATTTATTTTTGCGCTATAATTTAGTTCAAAATTACCACTTAACAAATAATTAGTTAGATATGTATGATAATATGATTATTGAGGATGAAAATTAGGTTATCGATGACGAAAATCATGTTGTTGTTGATGAAAATTTGGTTATGGGTGAAGAAAATCTAGTTATTGCATAAATAGATGTAGATCTAGATCTTGAAGAAGATGAAGTTGTTGTTACAAAAAAACACATGTGATTCTGTTTGGATGGTAAAATCACATATGATTATATTGAAATTTACGTATAAACAAAAGTATTGCGGATTACTTGTGTGAAATATGGTTTATTATTAATAACCTGGAATTATCTAGAAATGGTCTAATACTCTCATAGGCTGTGTACCCGGTCGTGTGTAGGCTATCCTACTTATGTCTGAGTCAAACCCGAGGAAGAGATGAAATAAGTTGTATAATTAAATGACAATTTAAAGACAAATAAGGTAATTTGGGGGTGTTTTAGACCGAAAATATCATAAATATTTTTCAAATAACTTAAATCACAAAACGATAACATGACAAGTAAATGAACTCGGATATTTTAATCAGATGAGGGAAGAATTCGCTATCCTAGTTACTCATATATTCATTCAAATGACTTGATTTAAATTGTGATTTGTTGGACTAATATCCTCCTTAGTGATTCTAATATGGTTTAGACTAAGTTTGGATTATTAAAACCTAAACCTATGTCTGTTAGTAGTCAATTCGACAATTTGTGATATTGGTTTACTAATATACAATCATTAAGTCCATCAACTAGCTAGATAGATTTGTTTTTGTGGAAATAATTTAACGTATTTACCATTAAGCTTCGTGTTAACGCAAGTTCACACTCAGCTAACCCTAACCTAATAGTCTAGCAAGTTTTTATCCAGTTAGAGTATTATTCTGCCTCTAACCACGCATACACGAGAAGCAAGCAATGAATGTTATAGTCAATCGCCTAACATCCAATACTAGACTATAGATAAAAACATGTAATTCACATAGACGAGAGGAATATTTAACAAACTCAACAAGTTATCTAAAATTGTTTCAATTAAACTTATTAAACCATAGTCATTACATGAATAGAATCATAATTAGGCTAACACAAAAGGGCATTAACCCATAATATCATAAAGTATAAGCAAACAGGTATTCATTGATAAACAAAAAGAGTTCATTTTGAAACGTTATGCAAACCGAATGAATAATGGCGTTATAATGAATGATCTTTCCCTAGTATAATAACCCTTTGATAAGTCCTAATCAGAACTATATTTATCACATGATTATTGCTCATATATTGCATGTTTATATATGAACTGATAGTTAATTGCTTAATTTTTTCATTTTCAGTGATTGTGGAGCAATATTGGAAAAGATACGAAAATGGGTGTTATTTGAAGTTAACGAAGAAAACAAGCAAACGTTAATTCTGGAGGAAGAATACGACGTATCCAAGCTAATGAGGATACGCCGTATACATAGGATTCCAAGACCTAATCGTACTTAGAAGAATACAACGTATCCAATTATTGAGATACGCCGTATAGAAGCCCTTTATGAAGACCCAAGACGCGTTTTGAAGACATAAGACGTATCCATTTATAGGAATACGCCGTATACGTACCCCAGAAGAAAACCAAAAGAAGAGATTAAGTCAAATAAAGATTTCAAGTTTTTGCGATGGCCTTTGAGGATGCTTTAGTATTTTGGCCATATGTTCTTCATCCGGACTCTGATTTACGCGATTCAAGCGGCCATAGAAAGAGAAAATGAAGACCTCCATGATCATGAAAATAATACGACGTATTGAGCACTTGAATACGCTGTATTGACCTATACACCGTATCGGCTATTGCATACGCCGTATCAGAAGCATATTCCTGAATATTCTTTCTTTAGGGCTGATATCTTGGATACGCCGTATTGGGCCCATATTAGCAACTATAATTACATAACCCTAAACATGAATTTTATCATCATTAGGGTTATTTGGGACCATTCCCAAGCATCCAAAACTCACTCCAAACAACAGCAAACACCCAGAGAAGACCACATCAATACGTGCTCGTTTATATGTTGAGTTTTATAAGTCTAGATATTACATGAACCAACTGGATAACTATATGTATAGTACATGAACACTTAAATTAGCATAGTGCTCTTCAATAAAGTGATCGTGTGAGAAGAGTAAGTATTACATGAACCAAATGGATACCATAGATAAATCACCTGGATTAGTTGACACATCTTAATGCATGCTTGTAACTCAGTAGGTACATGGACCAAATGGTCTACGAGATTACTTGCGTAGAGGCTAGATACATGGACCAAGTGGTCTAGTCTAAGTTAGATAGGAGTATGGAGGTATTACCTGGGCCAAGGGGATATTCTCCATACATCCTGAAGTCACCAGTACTTTACAATTAAATCATTGCACTAATGAACTAATAGCTAGAATGTAATAAGAGTAATATGGGTAGCACTACTTTCTCTTATTGATCACAACATACGTAAAATAGTTTAGTTTAATTTAATTTTATTGTTTTCAGTAGTTATAATCAAATCAAATCAAAACCCCCTTAAAATCTATAAAATGCACTAGGTTAACTCTAAGCATACTATTCCTGAAATTGACCCCGTACTTACCCCACTAGTTACATCTGATCGGGTATACTGCTCGTGAAAGTGTGTCCTTAGGTATAAGTCCGGCAAAATATAAATTTAAAACTTGAATTAAAAATACCTACACAACAAACACACATTAAGTTTTTGGCGCCACTATCGATGAATAGTTTAGTTCTAGGTTAATTTAGTGCGTTTTGTATTTTTGTTAGTCTAGTTTAGTTTTATTTGTGTTTATTAGTTTTCTGTTTACTGTGTGTGCTAACTGTCTTCTGTCCCAGGTTTGGTATACGGCGTATTCACTTCCATTAGGTATGACGTATTTCTTGATACTTAGATACGATGTATTGCTTTTAGCATAAGGCGTTTTGGTTGCCGATACAGATTAGTTTATTTAGCTTAGATTTTCATTTTCATTTTCTTATTTTTAATTTCAGTTTTGTTTATTTTAATTTTTATTAAATTTTTCTAAAAAAAACATAAAATTTAAAAATCGTTATTAATTGTCTATACGGTGTATTAATTAATTTTGATATGACGTATTGATTTTAATTTCAGTATTCGTATTCTGAGTAATTGGGATACTACGTATTGTTTTAAGATTGAGTACGACGTATACAGTTTCTGTATACGGCGTATTAGGTGAACAGTAACACCAAAAATATTTTCTTTCTCATACATGGGTTATATTATTTACTTTATTCATTACATTTTTTACTGTTAGTTTTTGTATAATTTCAAGAATCACTATGGTGCTTACGATTGAGGAGTACATGGCTCAAACCCGGGATAACACTAGCCCAGGAATTGTAAGGCCAGTTTTCAAAGAAGCCGTTTCATTTGGACTAAATGGCCAAATTCTCAAGGAACTTCGTGAGAATACATTTAGTGGATTTGATTTGGAGGATGCTAACGAGCACATCTATAAAGTGCTCGAAATTGTCGATTTATTTCACATGTCAAACGTGACCGAAGATTATTTAATGTTGCGTGTCTTTCCTATGACACTTATCAGGAGAGAAAATCACCAGTTAAAGACCTTACCTGTTGGGAGTATCACTACATGGGCCGATCTCAAGGCCAGATTTTTAAAGAAATTTTGTTCACCCTTAAGAACTGCCAGGAAGATACAAGAGATCAACAACTTCATGCAAGGACCAGATGAAACCCTTTGTAAGGCATGGCACATGTTTAATAACTTACTATTTAATTTTCCTTAACATGATTTAACTGACATGCAGGTTGTGATCGTCTTCTACAAGGGTTTGTATTTGGAAGATAAACATATGCTAGATTCTCAAGGACCAATTCCTAAGAAAAGTGCTGAAAATGCTAAATTCACTATCCAAATGATGGTTGACCATTCTCGAATATGGTATAATGAAGATGAGGATAAAATTAGGGATACGGACAACTTCAAAGAGTTGGCAGCTATTAAAGTTAGGGTTGACATACTAAGGAAGAAGATTAAATCTCTTAAACAAAAACTGTAAGGAATGCAGTGAACCATCTTCTTTCAAGCATGACAAAGGAAATAATAAATATATGGATGATTCAACAAGGGAATTAATGAGCTTCGATCATCAAGGATGACTGATATGGAGGAACCCACTCCCAACATTTCTTTTATCTCCTCTACTAATGATGTTTCTAGTTTGTATTATGTTCCTATGCAGGTTAAACAGGTTGCACATGAGGAAGAAATGGCAAGCAGGAGGTATGAGTTAGCAAAACCAGAGCCAGTGATCGAACCGTATCGACCACCCGTACCTTTCCCCGGTCAGTTGGTGGAAAACAAGAATGTTGACCCAGACAAGAGATTTTTGGCTAGCTAGAGAAAACCAAAGGTCAACATCCCTATTGTCGAGGCTCTAAAGAAGATGCCAAAGTACGTGAAGCATTTGAAGGACTTGACAAAAACCAAGTCAAAAATCAAGTGAGAATCTAAGGTAACCATGAATAAGCGATGTTTGGCTTTGCTAAAAAACATGCCACCCTCCAAGGAAGAAGATCATGGAAGTTTTGTGTTATTGGTAATTTACCTTTTGGTAATTCCCTCACCAACTTTGAAGCAAATGTGAATTTAATGCATTATTCTACTTATGTTAAGTTAGGCCTAAGTGTACTTGCTCATACCCATTTAAGTATAGAATTAGCTGATCAATAAAACATCCTATGGGTATTGTGGAAAATATTTTGGTACAAATGGATAAACTTGTCTTCCTCGTTGATTTCATTGTATTAGATATATCCGAGGAAACTAAAATCCCATTAATTCTAGTGATGTGTCGTTTAGTATAGGTATATTTTTGAATTCAAGTTTTAATATTTATATTTAGCGGACTTAAAATATAACAAACACTAACGAGCAGTATACCCGATCAATGTAGCCTAGTTGGTAAGTAGAGTGTCGATCACTAAGAGTGGAACGTTAACAATTAAATATCTATCAGTATTTTAATCCTAAAGTTTGTCTAATTAAACCTAATCTAACGCAAGAGGGGTTTTCAGCCTGTGAGAATGGCACGATGTGTAGATTAAGTTTGAAGACAATCAAGGCAAACACGTACACAGATAGAAAACATATAGCAATCATTAGTCATCTATGTGTCCTTATCATCCTCGTAAGTAATAATTTCACTCCATTATACTCTTTTTAATTCTAGGGTTTCAACTCTTAATTTTGATCCAAATGGGTTTACACAAATTACACTTGAATTGATATCACATTGTGTATATTAGTCACCTAAGATAACCATCCTAGTTATGAATTACATTCTTCTCAAAAGGATTATTTTTTTTCAAGACCACAACAAAATGATTTTCTAAATTATAATCATAAAAGGTTAAGAAATATGTTTAGCATTATTAATACAAGTAAAAAGAATGTTAAAATTCAGAATGTTAAGTCTTAACTTCCAACCAAATTGTGATAATCCTCAAAAACCCATTTGATTGAAATTCGAAAGTATTTCTAAATAATGAAAGTTTATATATAAAACTACACAAACACACGATCCGATATCACATTCCTTACTTCGTTGCATTCCGTTCTGTTTTAGGTTGAAACCAAGGTTGCAAAAATCGTGAATCGGTAGTCGGGCGGTCGACCACCCTGTAACTTGTAATCGGTCAAGGCGGGATTAATCGGTGATTAATCGGATTGGCATTTTCGGCAAGTTTTGGGTATTTCCGGTGAGATTTGGGTATTCTAGACAAGACTTTCATTGAAAATCATCTTGTAACATATAAAAACATCAAATATAATTGATTAAAATTTGTTCAAGACAAGTTTTGGGTATTTCCGACAAGATTTGAAAGTTTCTGGCAAGTTTGACCACCGTTAACAGTCGTTGACCGCCATTGACCTATGTTGACCGACTTGTGTGACCTAGTTACACGAATCGGCAAGGTTGGTGGCCCAGTAGCACCTAATCGGCGATTAATCGGCCTTGTAGGCCTTGTTTTGCAACACTGGTTGAAACAAGCCTAAGTCAACTCAACAGGATCACCACCACACCATCCACTACATTCCTATGCATCATCGTAAAAATGGCCTTTCTCCCGAAGACCAAAAAGCATTCAAGATGCTCCAAAAATGAATTTTTCATGAAGGGGTGTTGTTGAGGAATCATTCCTCGATGGTACCAACATTCCCCAAGTCCCCTTAAGAATCAAATTTGGTTGTCTTCTTGAAATTAACGAACAAATTTGTCCTGTCTTCGTTCTAGAATTCTACAAAAGTGTCCAAATCATCCATAATGATAACGAAACAATCTCTCTATCGTTCATCATCAATAATCAAACCATTGTCCTACCCCTCAATGTGTTTGCCGAAATCCTTCGCATTTTATGTCATGGTGTTTGTATGTATTCAAACAATTGGTCTCTTGCTAAACACAACCAAATGGTCGATCTAAACAGGTTTACCACACTCCTTTTGATGACCTCATTGTGGTAAGAAACACTGTCTTCATCGAAATAATTTCACCAACTCGTGTCACCTGAAACTTCGAACTCATTCATCGAGATCCATTCCAAATGGAGCATTCTGAGATGTTTCCACATTACAAGAAGTGAGAACAAATTCTTAGAGAAAATGTCATTTGTCTAGCCATAAACAAAGATCATCCCAATGCTTGTCTTGTCTACATGATCTATTGTCTCATCCAAGAAAGACCTCTCAACCTTACTTACTACATGGCCAAAATAATGGTCGATGTTGTAATACCCCCGAAATCTTAATGACAACGGAAGACTAATCCGGGTGTTACTCAAATGGAGATCATAGTCAATAATTACAGAAAACGACTCAGAAGAGGCGTTTTATTAAAAGTAGTTATCATTCATTGAAAACTCATAGTTGTTACAAAACATTGTAAATTGTTCAAGCGTTTTCCCAAAATAAAGATCATGAGTTTGAAAGAAATGATAACTTTATATTTACACCACAAGAAAAGCCTTGGCATGCCTTACTCCGTGCCTTGGTCATAATATTCACTGATTACCTGAGATAACATGCTTAAAAAGGTCAACAAAAATGTTGAGTGAAGTTCATAGGTTTAAATAATAGTTGAACACAAGAATATGAGCATGATCATTGTAAACTAACAATTTCATAAAGAAAATCACATATTATTATGCGCTAAGCTCATGCAACCAAGACTCAACTGCATACACCGAATTACTGGTGTACGTAAGTTTTGCCCCAAAGGAGGTAATAGCCAATTACCTAATGCAATTCAAATATGGTGCACCCTGGTTATTTCTCCATAACCAAGACGGGGTCGTTACTACCCATAGTACTATTCACGATATATGCGTTCACTCACGGTGACTAATGGTTCATGATATAGGGGACTTATGGCTAAATACTTAGGCAATTACAATAATCAAGTAGCGAACATTTATGAAAAACCTTGTGTTCTAGTTTAGATCATGTATCTCCCTCGCGGGGTTTGTAAATAAAATAAAAGCGATGCTATGAACTCACCTTGATGATAATGAACAAGCACAAACAGATCAAGCACAATGTAGCGGAGGTTCCAAACCGAAACCTAAAAATGATGAGATGGCGAGTCTCAGATATGATAAACATTTTGGTTCGCGACCAAAATAATAGAGCATTGAATATTCTTATTCAATAGATCATTGAATTGTCCAATTCAATAGTATGTGCGTGCTTAACGTTTTAAGTTAATTTTTACTTGCTACATTGCCTTAATTAATGATCCTCACTTACGCATAAGTGAAATGTTTTTCCCGTTGTGATCTCGTAAAATGATAGTGTTGTTGAGTATTTTAGTTTGTTTAGATCCCACGTGCGTTTTATCGGATTATATATAATTATAATCTTATATATATATATATATATATATATATATATATATATATATATATATATATATATAGAGGAGAGTTATTTTACATACCAAATTTTTCTTACATACCAAGGGACTCATCTCCACCATCCATCTAAAAAGAAATCAATGGATGAGATTAAAAGCATTTTATTATTTCACATATTTTTTATAATTTAAATATCTCTTAAACCGTTAATCGTTAAGTGAAAATATTTACACCGTCGCGAAGAGCATTTAATTATCTTTCTATAGACGGGCACTTTGATATACTTTTGAAAAAAGAAAAAAAATTCGATTTTTTCACGTTTTTTCGTCTTTTTTACGTTACTTGAAATTTGCATGAAAAAAATCATATATGATATGTGATATCACATGTGATATTACACTAATATCACATGTGATATTACATATCATATATGATATAACACTAATATCATATATGATATAACACTAATATCACATGTGATATTCAAATTAGTGTTATGTCATATATGATTTTTCAATGCAAATTTCAGTAACGTAAAAAAACGAAAAAACCTTAAAAAAAACGTGAAAAATACGAAATTTTCTTTTTTTGTCGAAAGTATATCAAAGTGCTTATCTATAGAAAGATAATTAAATGCTCGTCATAATATATTTTTCGCTTAACGATTAACGGTTTGAAAGTTATTAATATTTAAAAAAAGTGGATGAAGTGGGTTTTTTAAAATGTTGGGATTAATCTCATCCATTAGATTAAATAAAAATGGATGGTGGAGATTGATCCCTTGATATGTAAATAATCTTTTGTCCTCAAATGATCTTAAATCATATATATATATATATATATATATATATATATATATATATATATATATATATATATATATATATATATATATATATATATATATATATGTAATATATTTAACGTTATCCGATAATAAAGTACTTATAGGACCAAGATACTCGTTTTTACGAAGTTACGTTAAGTTTAGAAGTTTTTCTAAACTTTTCCCGAATTTTCATTTTTTACCCTCAAGTTACGAAAAGTACAAGTTTAGTCCCTCAAGTTTAAACAATTTACACTTTCTACCCGAAACTATTTTATATCAAAACTTTCGGATTTTGACAGTTTTAACCCATAAGTGAAACTATTTTTCAAAACTACCCCCAAGGTTACATTTATACGCCTTTTACCCTTAAGTTTCCACTTTTACACTTTCCACCCAAAACTTATATTTATAACTAGTTTCGACATATGGTATGTTTAGTCCTTGTAGTTTTCATTCGTGTACATGCAAACGTTAACTTATACCTTTTACTTTCAAATAGGGCATGTTTGGTCCCTCACCCTTTCATGCATGTTTTATACACGTTTAAATCAACCCTTAATCTTTTGAAATGTTACGGCTTTAACCCAAGGTTCACGGAATTTGCAATTTAGGTCCGAAATGCATTTTTAGTACACGAAAACTTTACAAAATGTTTACGAGCTTATCCCAAGCTTATTTTTAGTGCTTATTTACTTATTCTCACCTTATTGGGTCGGGTTAAGAGTTGTTTGGACTTTGTTTGGGCTTATTGGGCTCGCGCAATGGGCTTTAGGCCCGTTTATCTTTTTGTATGAAATTAAGGTGTACGAGAGTTTTATAAGGTTCTTGCAACTTGTTTCTATATGAATTACAAGTTCTAAAATGCAACTAGTGAGTGAATAAATGTCTTGTGATGAAAATTACGAGACATACAAGGTGGTTTTAATGCTTAGGGTGCGTTTAAGGTGCTTTAACGTGCGATATGACATGTATACGTGTATAAACTTAATGGAAAGAGTTAAAATGAAATGAGTTTATATGAATACTTACTACACTCGTTTAGAGTGGTGATGAAACATGAGGTTGGAGTGGTTTGTGAACTATTCGAACCCCTAGTTCTCCTTATAATATCACTCGACCAATTATTTGTCCCAAGTTTTCCTAGTTTCCTTGCTTCTTTCCCTTGTTTGGTCACGATTTGTTTTTCTTCCCTTTTTCCTTCAAGTGAGCATGTTTATGTTGAGAGTGATATAAGTGAGTGAGTTTGAGGGATTTGAGTGAGTTGTGAGTTGTTTATAAAGAGAGAATGTGCATGGGTTTCATAATATGATCTTCCTAGTATCAATATAATACAAGTTGGAGTGTGTAGGTGTTTGGGAGGCATGGTAAAACCGGCGCCTCATGGGGGCATGCTTAGCTCAAGTCCCATCAATTTGTAGCAAGTAAAACACAAAATCCATTGGTCTTAAAAGTCTCACTAGGTCAAAGGGTCTCTAGGCATTATTTTAATGGGGATTAAAGGCTAATTGAGCATGTTTTGTCTCCCTTTTTGCATCCATACGCAAGGTAAGGGACATGGGGAGGGGGGATGAACCTTTGCTAACTTAGTTTCATGTAGTTGAGTTTGTTTTTCCCCTCTTTTGGTTCGACCGGTTACACAAGAACAAAGAAAAAACACAACTTATTTTCATAACTTGATTTGGTACTTGGGCTTGGTAAAATGACGAGGCCCAATGGGGTTAAATAGGAGTTTGGGCTTGGTTATTGGATCGAACACAAAGGAAAACAAAGGCCCAAAAAAACTGGTGTTGGGCTCGAATTAAAACCGGGTGTGGGTTGGGCTTAAATTTAAGGCAAGGCCCAAAAGAAAAGTGGGTTGGATCGAGGCCCATTAGTGGTGAAATGTTGTTGGGCTTGATGGGTATACGAGGCCCAATAAATGTTAGGTGGTGAGTCGGGTCCAAGTCGAGGCCCAATAAATGTTCTAGGCCCAATCCAATATTTATATATTTTTATTTTTATTTATTTTGTATTTTTATAAATTTTTACATATATATTATGTATTTTAAGAATATCGAGATCGTGGGGAATTTCGTTCTGATCACAACGGTATATTTATGAACGCTCAAGCTGCGTTGATCATACATATGCCAAATGATATGCAAATGTGATGTTTAGAAAATTTCATGATGATATAAATCGTGCTTTAATTTCTGATTTAGGTCTCAAGTACAATGAAATTTTCCGAGAGCTTACAGATGTATTCAAAACAGACAAAATGGTTCTTCCTTATGCCATGCTACTCACTAGTCTTGCAAGACACGTTCATGGAATGCAACCTTCTCCCATGAACGACGACAACTTTCTTGTTGATCATGTCATGGTACCTCTTACCGAGGGACGTGCAAAGAGATTTATGGTTAAAGGTAAAAGGCCACATCCTCCTACCAACTCTTTCGATGAAGTTGAGGTTGATCCAAACGACCCAATCTAAAACTATCAACTTGATCAAATCTTGTACATTGATCAACTTCCTAGCATTCCAAGTATTTTGCAAGAATTCCAGCAAACCAAGGGAATGTTTAAATGCCTTGCTCATTTCCTCATGGGGAAAAACAAGAAGTGAAGAGCTAATGGATGTTGTGGGATGGTTACAGATAGTTGCATTTGGTAAACGTTTCGGTAATATTTTAAAACAATTATGGTACTTTGATATTTAAACATGTTATGTCTGTAATAATGTAATATAATGTTCTAATCGTGTGGTAGCCCTAACTAATGGTTACATGGATAAAACAATGAACATTTGTAGCGGTAAAACATCTAATTAGGAAATTTTACCACTTTTGATCTTATATCAAAAGTTGGTCTTTATCTTGTTTGATTACCCATTTATTCATTTACTTGCCTTACTTGCTATTCTAGACTAGAATTCATTTATATTTAATTTTATACACATAAGTTTTGAAATTTGATAATTAGGGAAGATTTTGGCGAGCTCACTGTCTAAATTTTGGTCTCAGAAGCCGGATCCATTCGTTATAACTAGCCGGATCCCTTTTGTAAAGGATCCGGAGGAACCGGCTAAACAAATATGCATTTTCTATCTTTATACCTATCTATTACCTTCTTTACCTTATTAGATTAGTTGCGTATACTCTCTTAGTCACAATTGAGCTGTCCTTAGTCTCAGTATATCCCATATTCTCTTATGGATGATTTAGGATCCTCTAAGATGTTTTTGATTTATCATTTCTCAATTACTCACCATGTTTCTGATCTGATGCTTACATCTTTTTCCTCTCATATTAATTCACTTGTTTTCATATTAATTATAGACTATAATACACGGTTGGTCCCTAAACTTGGCAAAAAGCTTCGTGATGGGACAAAACTGGCCTTATCATCGCTTGAGGTCCAAAACATGGCCTTTTATACTCGTTACAGGTCCTTTGACAAAATCAATTTCTGATTTTTGTTTTGTAGTCGAGGGTATTTTAGTCCATATACATTTATACTTTGATAACACATTTATATTTTAGCCCTTCATCTTTCATCCTCGTCATCATCTCCTCAAACCATTCATCTCCCCAACATCATCCTGGTCAACATCCCCCAGTTTCAAGGTATTATTCTTCACTTAACCAAACTTGTATTATTTCATGAGAATTAACCAAAGTTTGGTTCAGTGTGATATTGAAGGCATGTTCATCATGGCTTGACTGTTGAATGGTGGATACATAAGTGACAGCTTTTTGCAAAAAAGTGCGGAGACTGTCCTTGTGGTTATCAATAGTCTGAAACATGCTATTCTGGCTAGAATTAACGCTACCCTCAACTTGTTTGAGGAGCTGCATTAGTTGCATAAGCTGCATTTTTTGTTTCTCGATAAGCTCTCGACCAACCATGATCGCTCTATATGTATAGTCCTCCTGCAGTATTCCGAGTACAAGGAAATCCATTTACAAATATTGTTTAATGATAAATCATAAATTATACAACTAAGATGACATCTCCATTTTCTGCAGACATAGTAATATGTTAAAACACTACAATGTCAGTTTAGCAAAATGCTTTCAGGTTGCAAATTTGATATATGTAAGGATGAAGGCAAACATATTCCTATGTGCATTCCAGTCCAAGATGAGTCTGTAACCCTATCTGTATACAGATCATGATAATAACAAAGAGTACAAGTTCAAATTGATGTATACTTGATCATACTCCACCAAATACTCCATAGTCAAAATACATTCATGGGATAGATCACTACTGTTTACCTAACCCTTACA
This sequence comes from Chrysanthemum makinoi, assembly GCA_910596185.1. NCBI lineage: Eukaryota > Viridiplantae > Streptophyta > Magnoliopsida > Asterales > Asteraceae > Chrysanthemum > Chrysanthemum makinoi. The sequence goes on from OU343225.1 coordinate 260,437,086, forward strand.
GGTAGTTTTATAATATTTCTATGCGAAAACTTCAAACAAACCTCTTGTCCAATATTTGGCAAACTTGCAAGACTAATCCATGTTCAAGGGGCCAGAATAGCAGACCAGTCCATACAAAAGAAATATACTAGGGCAGAAATTGTATTATTCCCTGCTTCCCCCAAACAAGATTTCACCTTACAATCCAAAACTAAATTACAAACTATTTTGTTTTTTGTCAAGTACAGTATTACGCTCTTCTCCAAACACCAGCAAAAAGAAGATTCTCATACATTCAGAACTTATGCCATTGATATTTATATTAACAAAGCATGCTGCTCAAAATTAGGATGAACTCCGTGCCTACATTAACCACTACATTCAATAACACAGTTCAAAAAGTGGCAAATGATAATATTCAGCATCAGCATATCCGCTATGTTTCAAACCGAATTACGAAAGTATTTGAGTAGTAAGAATAATGGTACCTCCAATCTACGAAAGTATTTGAGTAGTAAGAATAATTAAATCTAACGTTTAGGGAGTTGATTAGTGAGGCTATTGTTTCCATATAAATCACTGAATTATAAATCAAACTAATTAAATCTAACAAATTAACTAAGCATGCATAGGTACGTCAAGATCATCATCTGTAAATATCTTAGTAATTCAATAAAACTTGCTAGTATATATCATGTTCACCCGAATATAGAATTATTTATATCTTAATTTTAGACCAGGATATGAATGATGAATGTTGGGGAGATGATGATTTGGGGAGATGATGACGAGGATGAAAGATGAAGGGCTAAAATATAAATGTGTTATCAAAGTATAAATGTGTATGGACTAAAATACCCTCGACTACAAAACAAAAATCAGACATTGACTTTATCAAAGGACCTGCAACGAGTATAAAAGGCCATGTTTTGGACCTCTAGCAATGATAAGGCCGAGTTTTGTCCCATCACGAATCGGACCAACCGTGTATTTTAGTCTTAATTATATTTTTCATAAATTTCCTTTACCCATTTTACCCTTAAAATGCTCTAAAATCAAATTTTCATTTCTTATAATTTTTTAAGACATTTTTTATTTTTCTTCTTGACCATTCTCTGATTCTTATCACCATTGATCACTCCCCAAGCTAACTAGATTCACCCTTGACCATTTATGAGCCTCCTTTAGCTCTTATTTCCCTATAAAACCCATCATTAGCAACTTCTCATCATTAGCTTTAAGTTCTCAGGATTTCTACTATTTAAGATACCTCCTTATACTCATTATCTCAAGTTATATAGGCTAGAGTTAGTTAACTCTTACTCATTTCTCCGTTTCTCTGTCTTAGTTAGCCAGATCCCTTAGCTAGAGCTATTCAGATCCTTTTTGACAAGGATTCGGTGGATCCGGGCAAACAAAGACAGTTGAAAATTGCTATCAGCATTTAAAACTCACCTTTATCCATTACAACACTCAAAATTATCTTTAATAACTCTCCTAGAAGATTGTATCTCAGTAGTTGACCTTTATGCATGCAAATGATTGCAATTTAAATGATTTTAGTGGTATAGGCTTTAAATTCCTTGGATGATCCTTCACTACTTAAACCACTTGTGTTTGCACTTCTAAACTACACCTCAACTTCACCTTACTCAGCAGAAACCTCATTTTTGTAAGCATCTCTAAGCATGACTAAAGTACCTAGTACTCATTCCTCAACTAGAAGCCCTCCTAGAAAAACCGCTCGCGTTGTCTATGAAATCTCATCAACCGAATCTTCACCCGTTAAGAAACCCTCACCTAACTACATCCAGACTCCACATTCTACTGAACTAATACCTTCATAACTTGCTCCTATTGAACCATCATCACAACTTACTCTCATCAAACCATTACCATCACTTGCTTCCATTGAGACAACACCATCACTTGCACCTCTTGAACCAACCTCTCAACCATTTAGTGAACAAACACCTCAAATCACTCCTATTTCTACCCAACCAACAAGAATTTCTCCTTTTGAACCTCAATAACTCTCTTTTAATATACCTTATACTTCACTACATCCCTACATGGATTCTTTTGAGGACTTACCTCCTAGACTTAACAATCCTCCACCACTACCTACATTCTCCTCCATTGAGAGAATGACTACGCAACAACCACCTTTACCCGACAATGTAGGTGTTGACATCAAAGTGCCACCACCAATAATACACATAACTACTCCTCCTCCACCACCTTCCTTTGGCCCATTTAGGGTGATGACTAGATATTAACCACCACAACCAGACAATACGGATGTTGACACATCTCTACCTTCCCCACCTACACACACATCTCCACCAACATCCATAGTGCACCCAAAACCTTATCTCTTAGGTCCACATACCTCACACATACCTCCATCACCACAACAATCAGGTTATGAAGACACTTGCAACCATTGTTAACACATCCAAACCTTGGTTCATGAAGTACATGATGAAATGTGTTTCATGTTCTATCATCTTCATGAATGTCTTGATGACATTAACAAACCTAACCGCCCCTAGAAACCTTGAAAAGAAGTGCAAGCACAAGTGGTCATCCTTACTTTACTTCTCTAGTTTTAGTTTAGATTTAGTCTTGTCATTAGGATTCATTTAGTGTTAGATCATGCTATTAGGTTTAGATATTGGTCATTGTTGTACCACTCCTCTTATTTTCATTACATGAATCTACTTTCTTATGCTACGTGTTATAGTGTTTGTTATATTTTATTTTGGTTTATCATTCATTAAACTAATATAAACAGTTGCAAATAGCTGGATCCCTTGATATATACTTGGCGGATCCATTATGAAATGGATTTGGGTGCTCAGAAATATTTCTGAGACATATTCCAGCTTATTTCTGCACAATTTCATACTATATGTCTGCATTCTAACCATTGTTTTGTAGATTTTCAAAATTCACTTGGAGAACTTGACGTTCTCAATAAGGGGGAGCTTTCGTCAAAGCAAAAGCATTGCAAATCTTGCAATATTTTCTTCTTAGTCTTCCTAAAATACTTGATGCCCTCACCAAGGGGGAGCACTCGTCAAGGAGGAGCATATATGCACTACCTTACCATTCTTATCTCTTTCTCATCTCTTTATAATTGCTTTCTTATTCGGGTTAGTTTCTTTTTTACGCTCTTTTGTTTCAACAAAAAGGGGAGAAAATAGTAAAAACTTAATTAGAAACTTTACAAATTTTATTTTTTATTCAAAATAATTTTGTGTTTTTGTCATCAACAAAAAATGGGAGATTTTTAATACAAATACACCGTAAAAACGTTTATTATATCTTACGCTCTTTTAATGTTTTGTTGATAAAAAAGTAAAATCATTTAACAAAATAAATAAAATACGTAAGTTTTTTAGCCAATAGTTTACTAACTCAATTCACTAAACAAATAAACCATCAAACATGTTTAGTTAAATAGTTTACATAAAACCAAAACCATTTTTATAAAAACACTTATAAGTAACTTTTGTTATTTACACTTTTATAAAAATACATAGTTATAAACTAACCAAATAAAACATACAAAGTAGCTTGGACTATCCATAACCTAAAACCCATAACAAATGACCCATGACCCATGTGCATTACATCATACATGACATCAAAATGGGAAAAATCCATGACCTATGACCCATGACCCAAAGTCCATAAATTCATAACCCAAAATATGTTTTGCATCATGCATGACATCATATTGGGTACCCATGACCCATACTTCATAACTCATAACCTAAAAACCATAATTGTAACCAAAATCTAGACTGGACTGACCCAGGTGCTGGATCCCTTTGTTTATACATGTGGGATCTCTCTTGAAAAGGATCCGGCGGATCCAGCTGATCAGAGGACAACTTGTCTATAAATAGTTAGTCATTTCCTCATTTCTTCTCATCCTTTTAGATATCTTTTCTCTATATTCTTACCTCACTAACCTCATATATAAGGATCATCCATGTAGCTTTTATCTTAGTGATTTTCTATGCTCCTCTTAAATGCGAGATTATGATCATTTGCATAGAAGACTTGCAAACTCGAAGACATGGGTTTCTAGGATTCGGCATTATCAAAAGACCACTGAAGTGAATCTTGGATTTGATTATATTTATCATGTTATAGATGTGTTGTATTAGTTAGCGGTGTTGGCATTGGTTCATCCATTGTAAAGGAACTCAGTATGTAGCTTTGTACTGAATAAAGTGTAAGTGACGTAGGTGTGGTTCTACCTTGTGGAAGAACCCAGTATCTAGACTTGTACTGGATAAAGTGTAGGCGACATAGGTTTGGTTCTACCTTGTAGAAGAACCCGATATCTAGCCTTGTTCCGAAAAAAGTATTGGCGATGTAGGTTTGGTTCTACCTTGTGGAAGAACCCGATATCTAGCTTTATACCAGATAAAGTGTAAGTAACGTTGTGAAGGCTTCTCCGCCAAGATAAGGCGATTGTGGTGTAGTGTTTACAAACTCTCGAGTTTGGTACTCGGGGAGTGTAGTAAGGCAAGGAAGGTGACCTTGTAGCCGAACCACTATAAATACTTATGTTAATGGTTTTATCTTTCCTTATATAACTTGGATTATATTTACTTAATATCTAACTATCAATATCCATACTTCTAAATGGATTGACATAAGTCGATTCAAATATTTTAAAACGAAGTTTTTATTGGCAAAACTATTCAACCCCCCTTATAGTTTTTTACACTTTTAACTGTTCTTCCCAAACTAACAAACAGAACGGCATCATGTGGTTGCAATTTTAGCGAAATTTGATTGAGGTGACCCAAAACTTGGCGGGGCAAATTATTGGATTAGCAGCCATGCCGGGTTAACCATTTTTTTACCTACGGTTCCCTTCCACTTTACCCTAAGGCAATGATGATAAATATATTTGCACTTGAATGTTGCGGTGACATAATATGCTTATACCGGTATCTTGGCACGACAATATGATTTGAATTAGAATTGTAGCCATGATCGGTATATTATGTCCAATTTTATGATTGTAGATCTGAGCCTTATACATATTTCAGAAAAGATAAGAAACCATATGCTTATACCATTTTCTGTTTTGCTAAATAATTCGGTATGCGAATCTTAAAACAATCCCATTGAGGTCTGATTTTTTTGGGGCAATGACGACTTTTGTTGCGGTGTGGCTCATGGATTCGTATATCTTGGTAGGTAACCATGACTATTACGTGGTTACAGCCATGGCGGGTGTGTGGAGTCGCCCAAAGCATTGTATATCTGAGCCTCATCACCAAAGAATATTTCATTATATTTTAGCTGAAACACCGTTAGAACTTGCTGAATATGTCTTTTCTAATTATTTATTTCATTGGCGGATCTTTAAAGCCTAATATCAGTTTTCCAGAATTTTTTGTTTGTATTCATGCTAAATTGTAATAGGAACTAAGATGTAATAAACATGTGTGCCAATATTGGCAAATAAAGAATGCGCTGTATTTTACAATACAAAGATTCCAATCAAAGACATTTTGTATTTAATTAGATTTTATCCAGTTTAAAATTTTTGTTTATTGTAACAATTCGCATTTTCAGGATTTCTATCCATTTTCAAATTTTTACTATTCACCTCGAGAAATTACTATTCACTTTCACTATTCATCCCATAAAATTTTTTATTTCACATTCTCGTAAGATAAATTATTTTAGTAATATCCTGAGAGTTTGACTATCGTTAGAACATTTTCGCAAAATTTATTAAGAAAACATCGTTTTGGTCGGAACACCATTTAAACACCACGCGCATAACGAAAATCAACTCTGACAATTTTTCTCACATCAGATTAATTTTTAGATCACTCATAATCAATTAGAGAATTTTTAAGATTTCATTTAAATTTTACCAAATAAACCCCGTCTGAGAGACTAAACTTACGTTTTAAACAAATCTACTTAGACCCAGACTTAACCATTCTTGCACTGTGTTTTCTAAGATGTTTAGACACTTTTACATTTTTGGAAAAGTCAAACATATTTCCCTCCTCCATTGACTGTAAAGAAATTAACCTTGTACGTTCTACATTTTTGCTTAAATCGCGTAACTTTTAGACTTCACGTATAACTGTTAAGTTATCCCACGTATGACGAAAACCACATTTACTTTAAATAAATTCATGGTCATTTCCCTGAAATTTCGTTCTTTTTTGATAAATTGCGAATTACGCGTTTTTGACCCGCGTTTCCAGCTTTAAGCAGCGTTTTTGCACCCAATGAGACTTATCACCCATTTTATATTTTTAGATGGAGTATAATGATGAGTTTCATCATTCCTACAAGTTTCGTATTTTTACGATACCCGGTTTTATGTTTTATGGCTTAACAACTTACGGTTGGCATTTAACGGAACCAAATCATGCTCTAAACTCAAGATAAGACCAAGACTTATCATCTTAGCCACCTATTTATTTTATGGCCAACTTAGGGGGGGGGAGTCATCATTTTGGTGGCATAATCCTAACCATGGTTCATTTAGATAATTACATGTGTCCTAAACTTAACTATGGTTAACATTTAACCCAATATATGGTTAACGAAACTTACCCTCCTATAAATAGCAAGTGAAATACATCCTAAACAACCTAAAACACTGATTTGGGTCGTTCATAGCATAAATCATTCATATCTTCCATCATTAGATCTATAAACTCCAAGTTTTTCCAAAGAAGTTTCAAGTAGTAAGTTACTACATCAAATCTCTAGCAAGTTTAAGTGATCTTCTTGAGTTTGGATCCACTCAAGTCACTTAGTACTTCATCACCAACTCTTCAAGATTGCAAGGGTGCCAAGGTGTAGAAAGCTAGCTCAATCCGAAGTCCTAAGTGTTCAATCAAAGTCGGATCCTTACTAGTTACTCCTTTCGTAATTGAAAGCCAAAAGTTGTAAGCAACTAATCACCACCATCATCTCATCTTTATTATTCATAATCTTAACAATTTCATGCTATATATATAGTTACTATGTTGATTCATGATGTACATATACTCAATCACATGTTTTAATTCACATACTGTCGTAAAAGTAACAAACTAGTAAACTAGTCATATTCTACACATTTGAAACTATTAAAACCAGTCACATATGGACTTTCTAACTTACATACTATGGTAGACAAGATAAAAAGGAAAATGTAGCAATTTGAATCACCTAAAACGAGTACACGAGTCAAAAGTTATAGTCAAAAGAAGTTAGCGAAACCAAAACGCCAAAACTGCCAAATGGAAGCTGTTTAGGGTCTGATTGTTTTAAAAGTTGTACTTCTGGTCCGAATCATCAAAAAGTTAAATCACGAAAGTTGTCCGGAACGACGTTTTCCTTCAATATTGAAGAAGCTCGGACCTTGAAAACGCTTAAACAGGCCATTATCTTTCAAAAACTGAAATTGCCCTATATATAGTTTCACAACTATACTTTTGTCACAACTAAAAGGCAAACCAAGAGGCCTAATGGCCTTAAGCCGAGACCACAGCCACGGCTAAGGCCAAGGCTGAGTCTCAAGACCATGGTAGCCTAGAACAAAGCCACGACAAGGCCATGGCTAAAGCCTCAAGACTTATTTAGCCGATACCGTAAACCAAAGGCCTTAGCCTTGACAAACCTAAATGTATTCAATACAATTTGGATCTACTTCCTTGATAAACTATGAAACTATACTTGTAATAACCAACTTTACAATTTAGAAACTTATAAACTTTTCTTTAAACACTTGTGACAAAAATTATGACGATACTTGTAATAACCATTATGATTCCTAATCATAACCATATGACACTTATGATATATAAACAAAACATATGTTTTATCTACTAAGTGCTACAAAACTAGGGAGCTTCATGTGAGGGGTTTCATTTGGGTAAACATATCGACGAGTTGCTGGATTTACGATTTAAAGTGTCCTAGCTCCTCGAACGTTTACTACATGACCTTCCAATTGTGATGGCCCGAACGGTAGTACGATATACATAAACTAAACACGTTTTCACAACTAGACCATTTCTATAAACGACATACACAAAAACCATGTACTACATCATGATCACCATAAAGACGTATATAGGATGGTTTATGTTTTCCTAAACATTATTCCAAACCTAAGTCGCAACATTCTATTTTAGGTTGCTCGTAGAAGTTCTCACGGCATATCCATCATTCTCATTATTCGTTTGATATCATTTACACTACGGTGAGTTCATAGCCCCACTTTCTATTACTTAATTGTTTTACAAACCCTTGGGGGAGATACATGCTCTATTTTAAACCGAACACATTGCTTTCAAACTGTATACTTATCTGATTGTTTTATTAGCACTAAGTTACTGCATTTGCCAAACTTAAGTCCCTAAATCATGAATCATTAATCACTGAGTAAAGGTGGGCGCGAATATTGTGAATAGATCTATTGGGATTGAAGAATCCCGTTTGTTTGACCAGGTCCGGTAAACGAACGCACTATATTTGAGTACATTAGGTAAAAATGGCAATTTTACCTGTTAAGGGCACGTATCAACAGTTTCACCAATTAAATTTGGAATACGTTAACGCCTTGATTGCATGATGCTTAGTCTAATAATAACTGTTTGGTTTTCAAACAATTGGTGTGAGTCTATAGCTCACACTACCAACATAATGTGTTCAAACATCAAACCAACTCTATGAATTCACTCAACCTTTGTGTTGACAGTTTTAAGCATGTATTTCAGGTCTATAATGTCGGAAGCTGGCACGGAAGAGCAAGGATACTGAAGAAGGCTATAAATTTTATTATCATTCAAAAACCAACTTAATGTATTTTGTAAACTTGGAACCATTTGGGACCTCATTTTTGTAAACTCTGATATTTATATAAATCGAATGATAAATCTTTTAAAACGACTCCATTAGAGTTCGTTTTCAATTGTCATGACTGTTGTGCCATGAAGTAACACCCAGTTTGAATTCCGCTGCGTATCAAGAAATTGGGGGTGTTACAGATTGGTATCAGAGCCACAGTTATAGAGAAACGGGTCTAATTGAGACTTAAACTATAACTACTTTTACAAACAAAAATATTTTATAGCCTTCCGTTCTCTGTGCCTTCCATCCTCCAGACGATTATGTGACTTTTAGGCATTTTAAGCTATACAAACATACTAGTATATTGATATATACACTTGAAATAATTTCAATCATAAAAAAAGTACTCAACATATATGCGTATGCCTATTCTAAGGCATTACGACACAATCATATTTTCCTAATCTCCCAATCATGCATCTACTCGTGCATTTTAGGATTACGAAACTTTATCCAAGATATTGTAACTGATTACAATGGTCTTTCCTACTTCCTAGACACTGTGAGATACAGCAGTCTCTATTACATTCTCAGATACTGTGAGATACAGTAGTCTCTATTACATTCTCAAACACTTTAAATCCTACAGTGGTCTCTATTACATTCTCAGACACTGTAAATCCTAATGGTCTCTATTACATTCTCAGACACTGTAAATCTTATAGTGGTCTCATTTATTTCTCAAGACATTGTGGGTTACACAATGGTGTCTCTATCATTTCTCAAGACATTGTGGGTTACACAATGGTCTCTCCATCTTTTCTCAAGACATTGTGGGTTACACAATGGTCTCTCCATCTTTTCTCAAGACATTGTGAGTTACACAATGATATCTCCATCATTTCTCAAGACATTGTGAGTTACACAATGGTCTCTTCATCATTTTTCAAGACATTGTGGGTTACACAATGATCTCTCTATCATTTCTCAAGACATTGTGGGTTACACAATGATCTCTCCATCATTTCTTAGACATTGTGAGTTACACAATGGTCTAATTTACTTCCCAGACATTGTAAGTTATACAATAGTCTCTAAAAATTATCTTATAAACATTTTATGATATTGTTTTACATGAAACCCGTCACAGTCTATCAATTTCCCTAATGGAAATACAAGAAATGGGATTTCTAAAAGATAAACTAACTCATCATCTACAAAAGCTGAAGTTCAAAAACTTTCTCTACATTCATCAAAAATTCTCTTCTGAAACCTTCATTGTTAAAGGTCCGTGATGCTAGCCAAGTATAGACTATTTTAGAATTACTTAAGATTTCCTTTCCACACGTATCTACCCATACTATATTCTATGCAATGGAATGTGAAAACATAGGTTGCAAGTCTTTTATGTCCAGGACTTGCAACTGGATGGTTTGATATCGCCTTTGCTTAGTGGACAATTTCTCAAAAGCTATGGATATATCACGAGTATACCTAATTTAGGTATTTGAAAAATTTATCGAACCTCGGCTAAATATAGTCTAGTCACCTATATTTAACCTAGGGATAGTGGAACATAGTCTGACTAACTATGTTCGACTTAAATTTTTCAAACACTGAGAATAGTTATACAAGTGTTATATTCAGGTTGATTTCTTACTTAAACTCGATAAACCACCAGAATTCATTAAAAAGATCTAGAGACACGATAGTGTCTTACCACTAAGCAAAATCTTAACATCTTATTTATACTACCTAATTTCATTCTTGAAATTTTCATACATGAGATAATCCGAACTACTATCTTGGGATAGTCATCAAATCTTCTCGTCATTTCTTAGAAGTACTAGCCTGATTAGGTTTCAAGGATATCATGCCGCCATAATCTTTTACAATTCACTTTTGATTTTAAAACAAACTTGACATCTCTACCTAAGAGTAACGGTAAGCGTACGCTACACTCTTCTAATCGTCAACGTATCACATCAATATCTGAACCCCATTATAAGTCAGTATGTAAAACTTCATAGTATCACGTTTCCTTCAAACACTAGTTAAACACTATAAGATATGCCCTTCATCCCGAAACCACCTAAGACATGATTAACTTTGGAAATGGTTTGGATAACCACTTGCCTCTAGCAAGACTTTCCTACAACATCATTACAAACCATTTCATATCAACAATATCTTACACCTTTGATTAACAACAGTTACCCTAACAACAACAAAAACTATCCCATTTGAGGCACTATATCGATGAAAGTGTTTAGTTAACCATTTGCTGAACTAAGGTGTTTAGGGATCACCCACGAAACAACTAAAACCATACAAATATAAATTAGGCTCCATGCCGCACACTATCACCAAAAACTCCATGTTAGAAATTAAGGTTTTATTGATAGCCTCGATACAATAAGATATGATTCGTTTTGGGAATCGGGAAAAGCCAAACTTTAGGTATATTGGACTCTATAAGATTTTAACAAAACCCTTTAGATTATCAACTTAAGCCACATGGTACATAATACATTATATGACCAGAAACTTAAGAACGCAAAGATTAGAATTCGGCGTATACACCCTCAATTTTTCTAGAGACTTCAACATCGGATAACACACATTGAATTCCGGGACGGAATTCCCATTAAGGTGGTGAGACTGTAACAATTCGCATTTTCAGGATTTCTATCCATTCTCAAATTTTTACTATTCACCTCGAGAAATTACTATTCACTTTTACTATTTACTTTCACTATTCATCCTATAAAATTTTTTATTTCACATTCTCGTAAGATAAATTATTTTAGTAATATCCTGAGAGTTTGACAATCGTTAGATCATTTTCGCAAAATTTATTAAGAAAACACCGTTTTAAAGTTTAGTTTTGGTCGGAACACCATTTAAACATCACGCGCATAACGAAAATCAACTCTGAAAATTTTCCTCACATCAGATTAATTTTTAGATCACTCATAATCAATTAGAGAATTTTTAAGATATCATTTTAAAAATGTAACCAAATAAACCCTGAGCCGTACGAGACTAAACTTACGTTTTAAACAAATCTACTTAGACCCAGACTTAACCATTCTTGCACTGTGTTTTCTAAGATGTTTAGACACTTTTACATTTTTGGAAAAGTCAAACATATTTCCCTCCTCCATTGACCATAAAGAAATTAACCTTGTGCGTTCTACATTTTTGCTTAAATCGCGTAACTTTTAGACTTCACGTATAACTGTTAAGTTATCCCACGTATGACGAAAACCACATTTTGACATCTCATATCACTTTTAGACTAATTTTAGTCTACTTTAAATAAATTCACGGTCATTTCCCTGAAATTTCGTTCTTTTTTGATAAATTGCGAATTACGCGTTTCCAGCTTTAAGCAGCGTTTTTGCACCCAATGAGACTTATCACCCATTTTATATTTTTAGATGGAGTATAATGATGAGTTTCATCATTCCTACAAGTTTCGTATTTTTACGATACCCGGTTTTACGTTTTATGGCTTAACAACTTACGGTTGGCATTTAACGGAACCAAATCATGCTCTAAACTCAAGATAAGACCAAGACTTATCATCTTAGCCACCTATTCATGTTATGTCCAACTTAAGGGGGGGGATTCATCATTTTGGTGGCATAATCCTAACCATGGTTCATTTAGATCATTACATGTGTCCTAAACTTAACTATGGTCAACATTTAACCCAATATATGGTTAACCAAACTTACCCTCCTATATATAGCAAGTGAAATACCTCCTAAATACCCTAAAACATGGATTTGGGTCGTTCATAGCATAAATCATTCATATCTTCCATCATTTGATCTATAAACTCCAAGTTTATGCAAAGAAGTTTCAAGTAGTAAGTTACTACATCAAATCTCTAGCAAGTTTAAGTGATCTTCTTGAGTTTAGATCCACTCAAGTCACTTAGTACTTCATCACCAAATCTTCAAGATTTCAAGGGTGCCAAGGTGTAGAAAGCTAGCTCAATCTGAAGTCCTAAGTGTTCAATCAAAGTCTGATCCTTACTAGTTATTCCTTTCTTAATTGAAAGCCAAAAGTTGTAAGCAACTAATCACCACCATCATCTCATCTTTATTATTCACAATCTTAACAATTTCATGCTATATATATAGTTACTATGTTGATTCATGATGTACATATACTCAATCACATATTTTAATTCTCATATTGTCGTAAAAGTAACAAACTAGTAAACTAGTCATATTCTACAAATTTGAAACCATTAAAACCAGTCACATATGGACTTTCTAACTTACATACTATGGTAGACAAGATAAAAAGGAAAACGTAGCAATTTGAATCACCTAAAACGAGTACACGAGTCAAAAGTTATAGTCAAAAGAAGTTAGCGAAACCAAAACGCCAAAACTGCCAAATGGAAGTTGTTTAGGGTCTGATCGTTTTAAAAGTGGTACTTCTGGTCCGAATCATCAAAAATTTAAAACACGAAAGTTGTCCGGAACGACATTTTCCTTCCGTATCCTAAGAAGCTCGAACCTTGAAAACGCTTAAACAGGCCATTATCTTTCAAAAACTGAAACTGCCCTATATATAGTTTCACAGCTATACTTTTGTCACAACTAAAAGGCAAACCAAGAGGCCTAATGGCCTTAAGCCGAGACCACAGCCACGGCTAAGGCCAAGGCTAAGTCTCAAGACCATGGTAGCCTAGAAAAAATCCACGACAAGGCCATGGCTAAAGCCTCAAGACTTATTTAGCCGAGACCGTAAACCAAAGGCCTTAGCCTTGACAAACCTAAATGTATTCAATACAATTCGGATCTACTTCCTTGATAAACTATGAAACTATACTTGTAATAACCAACTTTACAATTTAGAAACTTGTAAACTTTTCTTTAAACACTTGTGACATAAATTATGACGATACTTGTAATAACCATTATGATTCCTAATCATAACCAAACAACCTTGTAACTTGTGTGTTAAAAACCATATGACACTTATGATATATAAACAAAACATATGTTTTATCTATTAAGTGCTACAAAACTAGGAAGCTTCATGTGAGGGGTTTCATTTGGGTAAACGTATCGACGAGTTGCTGAATTTACGATTTAAAGTGTCCTAGCTCCTCGAACATTTACTACATGACCTCTGAATTGTGATGGCCCGAACGGTAGTACGATATATATAAACTAAACACGTTTTCACAACTAGACCATTTCTATAAATGACATACACAAAAACCATGTACTACATCATGATCAACATAGAGACGTATATAGGATGGTTTATGTTTTCCTAAACATTATTCCAAACCTAAGTCGCAACATTCTATTTTAGGTTACTCGTAGAAGTTCTCACGGCATATCCATCATTCTCATTATACATTTGATATCATTTACACTACGGTGAGTTCATAGCCCCACTTTCTATTACTTAATTGTTTTACAAACCCTTGGGGGAGATACATGTTCTTTCAAACTGTATACTTATCTGATTGTTTTATTAGCACTAAGTTACCGCATTTGCCAAACTTAAGTCCCTAAATCACGAATCATTAATCACTGAGTGAAGGTGGGCGTGAATATTGTGAATAGATCTATTGGGATTGGCGAATCCCGTTTGTTTGACCAGGTCCGGTAAACAAACGCACTATATTTGAGTACATTAGGTAAAAATGGTAATTTTACCTGTTAAGGGCATGTATCAACAGTTTCACCAATTAAATTTGGAACACGTTAACGCCTTGATTGCATGATGCTTAGTCTAATAATAACTGTTTGGTTTTCAAACAATTGGTGTGAGTCTATAGCTCACACTACCAACATAATGTGTTCAAACATCAAACAAACTCTATGAATTCACTCAACCTTTGTGTTGACAGTTTTAAGCATGTATTTCAGGTCCATAATGTCGGAAGCTGGCACGGAAGAGCAATGATACTGAAGAAGGCTATAAATTTTATTATCATTCGAAAACCAATTTAATGTATTTTGTAAACTTGGAACCATTTGGGACCTCATTTTTGTAAACTCTGATATTTATATAAATCGAATGATAAATCTTTTAAAACGACTCCATTAAAGTTCATTTTCTATTGTTATGACTGTTGTGCCATGAAGTAACACCCAGTTTGAATTCCGCTGCGTATAAAAAAATTGAGGGTGTTACATTTATCAACCAGACTCTTTCTACTTTAAAGTCCACCACGTTCTACATTTGTGAATATTGACATACGATTTTCAACATAGTTACCTATTCTAAGCTTCCCCTCAAATTCCTTTTGTTATTTCAACAATCTAGCAATTCGTTTGGTGCAAGCCTTTGCACAAAGGGTGTTGAAAAGACAAAAGGAATTGGAGGGGGACCTTAGAAGGGTTAACCATGTTTTTTTTTTTTTTTTTTGCCTATTACAATTATTTATAAAGTACATAACAACATTGTGTCAGCCATGATATAATGCCAAAATATATTTGGTTACCTAAAAAACTAGCTTTATATATGTATTATTTACCCACATTACTTTGTAGACAAATGGTTTAACCTCATAACTCAGGTTGGAATTAAAAAAAAAGACCTTTAACACTATTAAGTCATTTTTTTGACTCCCAGTGTGATTTACAAGCTTAAACCATCCATCTACAAACTAACGTATGTAATGATCCATTTTCTTTTTTCCTTTTTCTCTTTCCCCCCCTTTTTTACATATAAATATTTATCATGTATATGATTTGTTAAGAGTCATTACTTCTTTTTAAACTTAAATGCCTTGATCTTTTGGGTGGTTTATATTACTTATCTGCTTATCTGATTGGTGTACATTTTTAGAGTATCTGAAATTTTTTTATGCATGTTGCCAGATTCAGTCCCACAAAAGGCTCTAATCATCGGTAAAGTGCATTTCACTAAAGAAATATGCGAAACTGAAGAGAATGTCGTGACAAATAATTTGGTACAGATTACTTTTTCGTATCATCCTCTTTTGTTTCCCATCTTTCTTTGAGAGTTGTAGCCTGACTTTTGTGGAATTGGAACTGAAAATATGCAAGAACATATTTTCTATCACATACATGGAACATTGAGTGTCAATATTGTCAAATAAAGAATACCGTGTACTCTTTATTTGCTAATATTGACACACGATGTTCAACATAGTTGATTGCTCTAATCTTCCCCTCAAATTCCTTTTGTTATTTCAACGAGCTAGCAATACGTTTGGTGCAGACCGTTTAAATAGTAAAAGAGATTTGAGGGGGAGGTAAGAGTTCAACTATGTTGACATTTGTCTGTTAGTTTGGAAATGAAGTTTGTGGTGTTCAATATTCGAATCCGAAAAAGGATACCTGGTACAGATAATAATATTGTGCGTGCGATTTTTTTTGTCGTCGAATACTGATCACCACTTATGATGTTATTGCCGAGTGGTGGTGATATCATAAACCACTAACTGAGCACATAATGGAAATAAAATATTGTGCTTACTGTAGCTACCAACAATGATAAAAATTGTCATCGTTTATAAATTTTGTGATCAACACCAGTATCTTGGCGGGACAATCCTACTCGAACGTTAGTTGCAACCATGACTGGTGTTCAACATTGCTACCTACCCGTGGTTTGTTTAATATCAATTCCAGGTTAGTTTGTTCTGTCGTTGAAGCTAAAGCGTATTTTGAATTTGATGGGCTTAAAATGTTAGAGTTCAAAAATAATTTGTTGTGGATTACAGATGTTAACAATGTGCTTTAGTAAGTTTCGGGTATTATTTTCATTTGTTCCAGCTATTTGCCATTCTAAAATACGTTTTTTTTTCTTAACTGTAGGATTAAAGGTATTTACTTGCCTCAAATTGCCTTTCACATGTGTGTCAACCTGGATCGGGTTTAGACTAATCATCCATAGTCATTGAAGGTTTGACCAATTAAGGCGATGATGATCATTTTCTACATTTATGGTTTATCGGACTACAGTTTAATGACACCCGTGTCTTGGCAGGGTAGCCACACCTTTGAATGTGGTTGCAGCCATGGCGGGTGCTTCGTTCCGTTCGTACATTTGTAGATCTGACCGTTATTTTTCACTGTCAAACATGCATATGGTCTGCAAACAAAGGTTCAAATCTGCTTGGTTTGGATGCATAATATTTTGGGTTTACTGAAGCACCCTTTTCGCAATAGCAATAGGTAGTTCATTATAAAAATGTTTCAATATTTTAGTGTGGATGTTTTATAATGGTTGTCTATTGCTATTGGAAATTGATGGCATAGCAAATGTGTCAGACATAATATTTGCAGCCAAGTTTCTTGCCAACAACATCCCCGTCACAACGCCATCATTAATTTGGGTTTGTTCTTTTTTTTTGCTTAAGTTTCTATCTGTTTTACATCTTACTGAATGAAACATTTCAAGCAAAACTAGAAGAATTTGGGTTGTCCAAAACATTTTCCACAAATGTCAGTACCTGGATACCTCGACCCTGAGTGAGTTTTCATGGTCTTAATTCTTAATACGTAAACTTACAGTTACTGCAATAATAAACATTTGGTTTCAGAAAAGGGGACTTGATTTGGTAACAAACATTTTTAATTGAAGATTTTTACATTATGTTTTCCATGGATCTTTTGGTATAACTGATTTAGTAAGAATTATAGTATGCAAGTATTACACATCAACCAGGTTGACCGAGCAGATGCCGTCTTTTCGAATAGCACAATGATGAATGTGGTGACAAATATTCCGGCCATTGGAAATCTTATGATTATTTATTTTTTTAGTTTTTAATGAATATTTGCATATGAAGCAAAGGTGTTGAGTATGACTTTTTTTCCAAAGATGTAATTACAATATTATTTATGTTTATTTGTTCAGGCTAAGGATACTAAGGCATCAGGTAATAAAGATATTGGATTTTGAAAATTTACATATAGTATGAAGGTCATATTGTATTAGATTAGTTATACAGGATCAGGCAAAGACATATATTATGGATTTCTCGAATATAAATGAAAAATAAATGTTTGCTTGAGCATAAAATACAAAAGCGATATTGAATTTTTTAATGAGACGTATACAAACTGTGTCTATAATACTTTAGCTCGAATTACCACGAAAGGCAAACACATAACGAAACACGCGCGGGCTGTCATGCTCGTTATAGAAAATCAAGCAACATTTTTCATTATAATGACCTTTCTTTACCTTTTTGTAAATCTAGCAATCCTCGTAAAATAATTGTTACAACCAATGAACAGGCAAACCATAACTATGCCAGGAATGACAAATTAGCATAAACCAAATAAACACACCCGAAAAGAACACACAAAATTAGAAGTGAAAAAAAAATGAAATAATCATTCTCAATCTCGAAACCTGGTTCTACTTGCATTAGTGACGTCAGAGAAGATAAAGTGATGCTAAAAAACTACTCCATCCGTCTCATATTAAATGTCCAGTTTGAATTTTTTAAGTCTTTCTTTTTTAACTTTGACCATAACTATTTTTTGTTGTGTTATATAATATTTGATGCAAAATATATGAATAGATTGAGTTTTAAATGTATTTCCACTACGTATTATTTTTATCTAATATATATAACATAAACAAAAATATTTAAGGTTAAAATTATAAAAGAAAGACTTGAAAAGTCAAACCTGAACATTTAATATGAAATGGAAGAAGTAATTTGAAGACACGCAGTTTCTTCATATTCTCAAGTTACCTACCCATAACTCCAATCAAGCAACCCGATATAACCCGACCCGAATCCCAAACCCGTTCCCCACTTTATTTTATTTTTTTGGGTTTTGGCCGTACAATAGCAACGTACTTTGCCAAGTGTACCGATCTAGTACGCGCACTTTTTTTTGTTCCACTTAATGTAACGAACTTTCAACTTTTGTTCCATTCTACCCATAAGATGACCGGTTACCGGGAAAAAAGTTTGAAAACTGGCTATGCATCATACCTGACATTTTTTATTAAGGGTTTTGGCTTTATAATAGCAACGTACCTTTTCAAATGTACCGATCTAGTACGCATACTATTTTTTGTCCCACTTAATATAACGTACTTTCATTTTCACACGCTTTTGTCCGTTTTTGCCCGTTTTTGCACATTTTCACACGTTTTTGCATGTTTTTCATTCGTTCTCACACGTTTTTGTTCGTTTTTACACATTTTCATTCGTTTTTACATGTTTCGCCTGTTTTTGCACATTTTCGTCCATTTTTGCACGTTTTCAACCGTTTTTGCACGTTTACGTTCGTTTTCACCCGATTTCGTCTATTATCGCACGTTTTTGAACGTTTTTGCATGTTTTCGTCCGTTTTCGTCCATTTTTGCATGTTTTCGCACATTTTCATATGTTTTCGCACGTTTGAACGTTTTTGCACGTTATCGTCCATTTTTGCACGTTTTCGTCTTTTTTTGCTCGTTTCGCCCGTTTAAAAACGTGCTTAAACGGACGAAAACGTGCAAATTGAAAAAAACGTTAGAACGTAAATAAACGAAGCGAAAATGCGAAACAGCAAAATGCAAAAATGGCAAAAGCGGCGAAAATGTCTAAAACATGCAAAAAAACAAAAAATGCAAAAATGTAAACGCAAAACGTGCAAAAACGTAAAAATGTGCAAAACAGCGGTGAAAACATGTAAAACCGAATGAAAATCGCGTAAAACAAAAATAAGTTGTTTGTGAACAAAAGCGTGTAAGAATGGATGAAATCATGCAAAAACGTGTGAAAATGTGCAAAAATGGGACGAAACGGGCAAAATGGATGAAACATGCAAAAGCGGCAAAACGTTAAAAACATGCAGCGAAAACGTGCGAAAACGGCCGAAAACGAACGAAAACGTGCAAAAACATGCAAAAACGGATGAAAACGTGCAAAAACATTTAAAAACGGACGAAAACGTGCAAAAATGGGCAAATTTTTTTTTGGTGCCGGTTAAACAAGTTTGGTGGGGTAGATTGGTACAAAAACAGAAAGTTCGTTACATTAAGTGGAACAAAAAAAAATACGCGTACTAGATCGGTACACTTGGCAAAGTACGCTGCTATTGTACGACCAAAACCCAAAACCCTGTTTTCTTTCACAAAAATAAGTTGTTTTGTGTTTCTTAAACCCCAAAAAAAAGCCAGCAGCCAACCCTTTGTTAAACCTCCCCACACACACTCCCCCCATTTTTGTTCACCACCGTCTCAGCCGCCACGTCACAATCACCTAGGGTTCGAATTAATTGTGTCGAAGGTCAACTGTAAAAGATGGCTCAGACCACTGAGGTATAATTTATTACCATCTTTCTCAGTTTTTATGTTGTTTTATGTATCCTGTTTAGTATTTTGTTAAGTTAGCTGATTTTTGTGCTAATTAATGTGTTTAGTTGGTGCATATTTTTATT
Source organism: Chrysanthemum makinoi (assembly GCA_910596185.1). NCBI lineage: Eukaryota > Viridiplantae > Streptophyta > Magnoliopsida > Asterales > Asteraceae > Chrysanthemum > Chrysanthemum makinoi. The sequence goes on from OU343225.1 coordinate 260,457,314, forward strand.
AATTTCGGCCCAGAACAAGTTCTTATGGTATTAATATTGCCACAATGATATTGGTGTTATAAGCTTATTTGTGTTTCGGCTTATATTTCATAAGCTCCAATTTTCCGGCTTATTTTGAGACTAGTTAACTTATATAAGTCCATAAATCTCAAAATACGGAAAGTTAGGGCTAATGAAATATAAGCCGAAATCAAATAAGTTCATAAGCCCACATATAAGTTTAAACAAATTCTACCTTAAAAGGTCGTGCGTTTAGTTTGTTAGTTTTGAACTTCTTATGGTGTTGATGAGTAGGCAGATATGATTTTTTTTGGGTTTTTTTCGTTTTGAAAATTCTGAATTAAACATTATTATTGCAGGGTGCGTCTGAGATTGTGGAAGGTGTAAAGTTCAGTTTCATGACCGATGAAGAAGTCAGGAAGCATAGTGTGTTAAAGATTACAAATCCTATTTTACTCGATAGCGTTGGAAGACCAATGCCAGGAGGATTGTATGATCCTTTGTTGGGTCCTATGGACGAGCAAGCGCCGTAAGTGTTCTTTTATTTTTTCGGGAAAATGTCTTGAGTTTTGTTAGAAAGTTTGTATTGGTTTGCTGGTTCTAAAGAAGTACTATTTGTGCAGATGTAAGACGTGTGGGCAGCAAGCGTTCAATTGTCCAGGTCATTGCGGTCATATTGATCTCGTTTCGCCAGTATACAATCCGTTGCTCTTTGATATGCTTTACAACATTTTACGAAGGACGTGTTTGTTTTGCTGCCATTTTAAAGCAGGCGAAGATGTTGTAAGTTTCGTTATTGTAACCTTTTTTGTCTCATTTTTAGATAGTATCCGTCTGTAACTGTGGCTATATGCTCTTTCCATAGGTCGAGATGTGTACTTCTAAACTAATGAAGATAGCAAGGGGAGATGTTGTCGGGGCTAAAAATCATGTCAATAGGACAGATGACAAGGATGTCGATATGGAGGAAAGTGAAGGTAGCCATGTTTCGAGTTCGACATTACAATCTGGCTTAGAAAGTGAGAGTGGGGAACAAACACGTCAAGGATTTTGGACATCTGTCGAGTATATAGAAGCAATGTCTGTTTTGAAAGAATTTATGGGTAACGTTGGAAACACTTGTAAACGCTGCGGCGTTAAAAACCCAAAGATCACTAAACCTACATTTGGATCGTTTCGTATGGTTAGTTGCAATCCTTTTTTCTGCCTTTTCAAGTTTTGTTGCATAGTTGTCACGGTTTCTCTGCATTCATTATGTTTTAGTTGTTGATGATTATTTGTCGTCTGATATTGGCAGCTCATCATGATGATATTGGTTTATTTTATAATGAGCTTCAGTGATTTTCCATGACAAAAATCTTAAAATATACTATAAGTACAAACCTTAGTTATGAAACATATGCACATAGATAAATTGGGACAAGAAGAAGGGATAAATAAAGTAGGAGAAGAAAAGAAAGTAAAGCACCCTAATGGCCTAATTGTGTTTTTGTTCATATTCTCAATGGTTTTTTTTCAACCATAAAAATGAAGCATAATTGGATCAATTACAAATCGGGTAAAACCCGAAATACTCTAATTAGGTTGAACAGTTTTAGGTCTCAGGACATCATGTATCCTTCTACATGATTTCTGTTAATGCTCATGTCATAACTTTTAGTTATGTGGGACTATAGATATTCCAAAGTTCGTTCATACAACCCGTAGAGCTTCCTTTAGTAACAATTTTAGTCACAAGACTTCTTTCACGAGCTATCACTAAGTTTTCACAAATCTATTTTATGTTTTAAGCTAGCATACACGGGAACTATTGTTTGGAAGTTATATTAGTGCATTAGTTTTATGACTTTATCTTTGTATCTGTAAAAGAAACTTATAAAAAGTGTTGATTAATTAACGTGTTTAGGATATGAAAGATGTGACTGTGAGATCGAACGTTATATCTAAGTCGGGAAGTGCTCGAGATGAGGAAGAACTGCGAGATGAGGAAGAACTGCAAGACGAGGATGGTGACAAGACTTCTGAGGTTATAAATAATGAACTATCAGAAGATGACAGAGGTGACACTGCTGTGACTAATTCATCTTCAGCCAGTTCATCTAAAAGAAAGAACGTAAAGAAGAAAAAGTCAAAAGCGGTCGCTGGCTACCAAGACTTGCAAAATAACTATACAGGCTCTCTTTTACCATCTAGGGTAAAAAAACAAGATAATATTTTGCAATCTCACTACAGAACTGAGTTTATCATAGTACGCTTTACTAATTTATAAACAATTTCTGACTTTAGGTGATAGATATTCTTAAGGATCTGTGGGAAAATGAAGGTGTTATTTGTTCATACATATGTGATATGCAGCAAGAGCATACAAATGGATCTTATAAAAGCACTGGCTATGCCATGTTCTTTTTAGAGGCCTTGCTTGTGCCCCCTACAAAATTTCGTCCTGCTGCTAAGGCGGGTGATTCTGTAAGTGTGGTTCTCCTCTTATCAGCACCTACTTACGAAACTTTTATTCCTCATTTCTGTTTTGACTTCAATAAAATTATTGCTGGCTTAAGGTTATGGAAAATCCACAAACGGTGTTGCTAGGCAAGGTGGTACAGTCAAACATAGCACTGGGAAATGCTCATATCAACAAATTTGAAGGATCAAAGATTGCTGACCGTTGGAGGGACTTGCAACAATCCATAAATGTACTATTTGATAGCAAGACCGCCACAAGTGAGTCGATCATTATTGCATTTGTGTGACTATCATGATATTCTATCCATATCTATATGCTGATTATTGACTAAAATGTACTTGTTGGAAGCTCAAAATGCTAAAAGTCTAAATACTGGGATATGCCAATTGCTTGAGAAGAAAGAGGGAATTTTCCGCCAGAAAATGATGGGAAAGAGAGTTAATTATGCATGTCGGTCTGTTATTTCTCCTGATCCTTATTTAGCGGTTAATGAGATCGGAATTCCTCCTTATTTTGCACTGAGGCTGACCTACCCAGAGGTATATTATTCATGCACATACTGTAATACGTAATCATATAGTATTTTGAATGGTTAATAGTATAGTAGAACCCTCAAACTTTCACTCTGTTTACGGTTTAAACCTTGATTTATTTTTCGCAATACGTCCAACCTTGTTTTTTGGTACTTATTCGCAATTTTTCTAGACTATCGAAAAAAGTTCAGGGATTTTTCCATGGAAAAAAGCATAATTAATTAGTTAGTGGAAGTTGTGTGGTTAAACTAAAGATAATATAGAAGGTGAGGAAAAAATCGCTGCAAATTTCTATATGGGCTAAAGCGTAAATTGAGTCAAACTTTGAGGGTGAAACCATTATTAAGCCAGACTCTTGAAATGTATTTTTACACATTTTCATTCATTTCATTGTTGCAGAGAGTGACTCCTTGGAATGTTGCCAAACTGAGGGATGCCGTCATTAATGGTGCTGACATTCATCCTGGAGCGACTCACTATGCTGATAAGGTGTCAACTGTCAGACTACCTCAAAACAAAAAGATGCGTATCTCTATATCCAGAAAATTACCTTCTTCTCGTGGCATGGCCATACAAACCAAAAAGGTGGGTGACTATGACTTTGAGGGTAAAGTTGTCTATCGCCACTTGCAAGATGGAGATATTGTCCTTGTGAACCGTCAGGTATATCTGTCGTTTTGAGATTGCAATTATTAGTTTTCGCTTACATGATGAAAGTGGTAATGGATGGAAGAATGCACAATTAAACCACAAGTTTGTGGTTTGTTTTGCAAGCTAAATCTAAATTATCTGTGACAACAGAATATAGTTGATGAATCTATTATATTCTTCTCCATTTTTAAACTTTACTTAATATTTTTTTGACAGCCAACACTTCACAAACCCAGTATAATGGCACATGTTGTTCGAGTACTAAAAGGGGAGAAAACTCTTCGGATGCATTATGCAAATTGCAGGTTAGTATTACATATGGACTTTATTCAATATATTCTTAATTGTTCTTAGGTTTCGTGCTTTGTCTAATTCGGTTCTCTATTTTGTTTATAGTTCTTACAATGCTGATTTTGACGGAGATGAAATGAATGTTCATCTTCCACAAGATGAAATTTCACGTGCTGAAGCTTATAACATTGTGAATGCAAACAATCAGTATATAGTTCCAACAAGGGGTGATACTGTTAGAGGGTTAATTCAGGTAATATTATTTTCTTTTCGTTACACTTGCTTTTTATAGAACTCAATCATTCTTATCTTGTTTATCAGATGGAAAATTACGAGTTAAAGTGGTTCTTTATGGATGAACTATGGTATAAAATTTATATGTAATAGCCTAAACAGTCACCGTTTTACATATATGGTCATTACCGAATTATACTTTCTTGATCGAAATGATAATATACAGCCATAAAGGAGGTAATTTTTTATGTATCACTAGTCTGTAATAACATATACTCTAGGTTTATGCATTAACATAAAGCAAATATTCTTAGCTGCTAAGTAACTTTTAATTATTATGTATGGTAGTTGGTTGACATCACTGTCGATATGAAAACTAGGCTCATGGTCAATGCTGGACACTATGTAAGGAAGGCTTATAACATAATACAAAAGGATATTGACATGGTAGGCAACTAGGCATATTGTCGAGACGGGATTCACAATAATGTCTGTGGATGGTATTGATGATTCACGTAAAGGGGTTGTGACCCTCGTGAAAACGTGCGGCAGTGAGACATAACTCTGTTTTCTACCTTAGGGATACACCTTTCCAACATTAAGTACCAAAATGTTATCTACTGAGTATTTCTTTTTGCTATTTTTTTTTCATTATTTATTTGTTCTTTTTAGGTATTCAACTCTACAATATGACTGGCTTTAATAGGTGCTACTTGCTGGCAAATACCAAGTATAGATTGAATTTTAAGTGTTTGACATCATTTGCAGGATCATATTGTTAGTTCTGTACTTCTTACGATGAAGGATACATTTTTAAACCGTGAGGATTTTAATCAACTTCTATACGCATCCGGTGTGTTTAATGGCGGCGGTTCACAACGTGGCAAAATATCCGTAGCTGATAGAGGGTGTTTTGTGGAGCCGATTCTTCCAGCATTATTAAAGCCAAAGCCTCTTTGGACAGGAAAACAGGTACTGCTGTATTATTTTGTTATTCTATTTCACACAAGATGTATGCCTGTTTCTAAATATATGTATTTTTGCGCTTATAGGTCATAACGGCAATATTAAATCATCTGACTAGAGGTTCCACCCCTTGTATTGTTGGTAACAAAGTGAAAATCCCCGAGCAGTATTTTGAAGGAAAGGAGGTCAAACAAGATAAAAGTAAAACAAATAAACGTCTAAAGAAAGAGCTGGCGGCATTTAATAGTGAGAATCTAAAAGAGGTTGATGAAACCAAGTTGCTGATTTGGAAGAACGAGCTTGTGTGTGGTGTGATAGATAAAGCTCAGTTTGGAAAGTATGGTTTGGTTCATACAGTTCAAGAGCTATATGGACCTGATGTTGCTGGACTACTGCTTGGAGCTTTTAGTCGATTATTCACTTCATTCTTACAGGTATTATAATATAAGGGTGTTTTACGTTGCTAACCTATCATGTATGTTATAGGATGTAAATACTTAATGATATTGTTTATATCATTTTTCAGTTCCATGGATTTACATGCGGTTTAGACGACCTCATCGTGTCACCAAATTGTGACAAAGAAATGAAGATGGAACTTGAAGGTGAAGATGTAGGTGAAAAGGTTCATCGCAAATTTGTCAACTTGGAGAACCAAAAAACGGGTATAAATCGTAGTTCTGTTTAGTTTTTACATTTATGAATTAACTACTTAGGAAAGCAATTTGATTGTTAATTGTAGAATTGACAAACATGGACGTAGTGAATAATAAATACAATGCAATGTTTTGTTCTAAAATTTTCTAATACAAATACATTGATTTGCTCTTATTTCTGTTCATCATTCTTGTAAGTATTTTGGACATGGGTTTTAAGACTAACTATCTAATGATATGTGTGGCTCTGATTTACATTTCATTGTTTAATAAACATAAAACTACCAGTATACTCTAGTTATACAATAAATATTCAAATTTTACATATCTTTTGGTACTGAAGTTTTTTATCTGGAAAATTTTGAGGCGATGCGAAATATCATTTGCCAGAATTATATTTTTCACTGTTTCGCCGAGTAGTTAATTTGTATAACTGTTCTTAATAATGTGTGTAGGCACCAGAGAGCTGCAACTGGAAACTGAAAAGATAATACGAAGCAATGGAGTAACAGCCACTGCAAGTTTGGATAACCTCATGCAAACAGAACTGAGGGATAAAGGTTCCATGATCAGCAAAAAATGGCTGCCAAAGGGACTGTTAAAGCCCTTCCCACAAAACTGCATTTCTCTTATGACCATTAGTGGTGCTAAGGGTAGTTCGGTAAGTTGGAATAGTTATATTACCTCATTGAACTAATTTTCTTTATACTTTCTTCTAATAATATCTGATGATTAAACAGGTGAACTTTCAACAAATCTCATTTTTACTTGGTCAACAAGAATTGGAAGGCAAAAGAGTACCTCGAATGGTCTCTGGCAAGACATTACCTAGTTTTTCACCTTGGGATTTTACTTCTCGGGCTGGTGGTTATATTATTGATCGGTTTTTGACGGGTCTTCGCCCACAAGAGTACTATTTTCATTGCATGGCTGGCCGTGAAGGGTAAACTAATATTCTTCAACTGTTAATATAACCTACACACATTAAATAATTCTAATTTGTGGATATTCCAAACTTGCAGTTTGGTTGATACGGCAGTCAAAACTTCTCGTAGTGGATATCTACAGAGGTGCCTTATAAAGAATCTTGAGTGCCTGAAAGTTTCATATGATTACACAGTTCGTGATGCTGATGGTTCCATTGTTCAGTTCTATTACGGTGAAGATGGGGTAGATGTCCATCAAACTAGCTTTCTCAACAATGTTGAAGCGCTGAGAGCTGTAAGATCCTTTTTTTTAACATATTTTATACATTCTCATACTTAGAGGTGGCAAAATGAGTGGGTCAAGTCAGAGTCAATACAGAATTTTGGTATGGGCCTGGTTGGGTTGACCCACAACACTTCTGTTCTTTTGTAGATAATTAGTGTCATGTGATTTTAAAAATAATATTATTTCAGTGGTAATCTATATTTTTTCAAATAAACACTTCGGTTTATTTAGGCCCATTTGGCGTGTTTCCTCTCGAGCAGTTTTACTGTGATGTTACCCTTTTGACTTGTTAAATAAAAAAATATTTTGGGTATGCCCATTCATAAGTGAAAGGTTTTGAAATCTCCACCTCTACATATACTTTTTTGAGCTGTTTGTATTAAACACAAACTAATATGCCTCCTTACACCCTGGTAGAATCACGAAATCGTATGTCAAAAGTTTAGTGAGCCACTTGAGTTCAATTCATATATTCAAGAGTTGCCACAAGGTATTGAAAAGAAAATTCAAAGCTACAAACAGAAGGTTACCAAGGATAACCAAGAGGATTTGTTGATGCTAATTAGACAGAAGTATCTATCCAGCCTTGCCCAGCCAGGAGAGCCGGTTGGTGTGCTAGCTGGTCAATCCGTTGGTGAACCATCTACCCAGATGACGTAAGATTATGCATATTTTAAGTTATTGTATCAATGGTTCATACTCAATATACATGAAAATTTCAAAAAGGATGGATAATGAAGATCAAGTGAGTTTGGGTGATATATATTTTTCTACGACATCTATAATTTGAGAACTTTTCATTATGTCATAAAAATTGGACCGAAAATTAGGTGAAAAGATTAGACCCTAATTTTTACACCAGTATACTTTTCTGCATTATTTTTTTGACGTTTCATGCGTTGTCTTTGTAGTTAGTAAAGTTTCTTGCATTATGTTGAACAAAACTTGCGCTTATTTTCCAGGCTCAACACATTTCATCTTGCTGGACGTGGTGAGATGAACGTGACACTTGGTATTCCACGTTTACAAGAAATTCTAATGACAGCTGCAGCTAACATAAAGACTCCTATTATAACATGTCCCTTACTAGAGGGAAAGTCAATGTGAGTCACCTTCTGACTGTATTGCCTTTTATTCGCCCCACCCATTTATGCTTTGTGGTTATGTAAATTTGCATGACAATTGCAGGAAAGATGCAGAGAAACTTGTGGAAAAGGTCAAAAAGCTCACAGTTGCAGAACTTATGCTAAGTATAGAAGTCTCAAAATTGCCATATGCAATTCACAATAATAAAGTTTGCAGATTGTATAAGCTAATGGTTAAGCTGAAACAGCCTAAGCATGTATCACTACAAAATTGTCAAGAAACCCTAAGAAATGCTTTTCTAAGAGCATTAGAGGATGCAATTGAAAGGCATGTTGCTTTATTATCCCGAATTAATGGAATTAAAAGGAAAAAGGTTTCAGACTCAAAACGTTCAAGCGATGCAGGGGAAGATGTTGATGGTGATGATGATAATGCTAATAATGCTAATAATAATAAAGCTAATGATGACGACGACGAAGACAATGATGGCGATGATGATAATGATGGTGGTGATGGTGATAAAAGGAAACGTCAAAGTACTGACTCAGTAGAATATGAAGATGGTTCTGAAGAAGGTGAAGAAGAGGATGCATCTTCTGATGCTGAGAATGGAGGCGATGAGGGTAAAGTTGGCACTGAAACTGGAACTGATGATGAGATGGACGCAGAACATCCAGATGAGTATCCAGATGAGAAACAACCAGAGGGAGAAGAAGATGCAGAAAAAGTTGAGGCTAATGTGACCGAGGAATTTGTGGAGAGAAAATTTGATCGGTCCACATTTGTCGAAGTTAAAGACTTGAATCTTGAAGTCCAGTTTAGGTTCACAAATGAACCAGAAATTTTGCTGGCAGAGGTTAGTTCAAATTGCATAAATGCAAATCAATGCTCCTAGTCACTTTTCTTATTTTCCATAAAGTGTTACTACTACTACTGTTAGTAGTGTCAAAACAAATTGGGTTGGGCTGACACACAAACATTTTATAATTATTTTCTATAATGTTATAGATGAATAATGTCTTAAACATGATTTTAAAAAATAGATTTTGACTATAGCCATCTAACTTTTCATAAATCTGGCTGCCGCGCATTATCTTTTTATTGATATGAATATACTTTTTCATTTGTCCAGTTCTTGTCACTGTACTGTATTTGTACATCTGAGTTCTTATATGATGACTTTTAGTCGTATGGGTCATTTTCTAACCAGAAAATCTCAATATTCTTCTTCTAAATGATAATTTCTGTTGATGACCCATATAAATAAATAACCCAAACAGGACACCAAGACATCTTTTGATGATCCATATAAAAAAATGTAAAGAAACTATAATAGGTAAATCAAAGGCTCTAGCCCAAGTCGGACCCAAATGCAGATTAAACTGATTTTCTATATTGCAAACTGTCGTTTGTTGCAGGTTGTACAAAAGGTTGCAAAGAAGGTTTACATCAAAGGCTCAGGAAAACTTGACCAATGCCAACCAGTCAAGTACAGCGTAAATGTAAAACAAGTCTGTTGGAATCAAAACCACCCCGGACTCAACAAAACCAAAGAAAAAAAGAAAAAAGAAGATGATGAGTGTTTGCCTTGCGCATTACAAGCTTCTGGAGTAGAACTTCCGGCATTTTGGGATATGGAAGATGACCTCGATGTTGACCATGTTTATTCCAACAATATTCATACTATGCTCAACACATATGGAGTAGAAGCTGCAAGAACAAGCATCATATTGGAAATGAAGAATGTTTTCGGGAGTTATGGTGTTGAGATTGATTACAGGCATTTAAGTCTTATTGCTGATCACATGACTCATTCAGGAGGGTATCGCCCCATGAGTAGATTTGGAAGCATATCAGAATCAGTATCTCCTTTTCTTAAAATGTCTTTTGAGACTGCATCTAAGTTTATAGTTGAAGCTGCTTCTCATGGTATGAGCGATAATTTGGAAACACCAACGGCAAGGATTTGTCTTGGTTTGCCGGTTAAAGTTGGCACCGGTTCAATGGATTTGATGCAGAAATTGAATCTTTAAGTGCTGATGAAACAAGATAAAAACTTGTGGCTTATTTTGTGATCGACATATATGGTTTGTGCCGTTTTATAGAACAACTTACTGTTAAAAACTGTAATGGGGGGACTCAGTTTTGAAGTAGAACGTTAGATTTTCCAAATGGTTAAACATCAAAATTTTGCATTTGTAATTTTTATGGAACAAATTGTTGAAATTCCTGTGAAATGGTATCCGTTTAGTATATTCACAAATGTGTGACTCTTGAGATGTTATTGTTCCTGTTTCCAGTTTGCATAATTGATGCTTCAAAGATGTATTCTTTTAAATAAAATTAAAGTTAAAGTGTAGCTTTTGAAAAGGCAAAAGAGCGATTAAAGTAGATGCTGCAAGTGTTTTGCACCATAGAAACGAATTGTGAACAATTTTCATCTTGACAACTGAAATACAGTAAGATGAGGTACATGAATGGAAATTGCAAGGCTTATGAAACGTACTTGAATATGCTAGACAACATTTGTTCTTGAACCCGAAAAACATCTTACATCATCACAAGGTTTCGCTAGGCTACAAACCATTTGGAACCAAGTGAATTTTTGCTTCGATGGTTATGGTCGGAACAATTATCCAACTGGAAATTACCGTACAGCTATAAAAACCACCAAACGCTTAAAATGGTGAAGCACCTCACTGAGAAACACGGAAATGACTTGAAACGTATGACATCAAATATATCAACTATCTGAAAACATTTAAAACAAATAAAAATACAAGCTTGGATATGTCATTACGTCTTTTTAAGAAATGACTGGAATGCAAACAAATACACCATGAACTTAAAATGTATGCATGTCTCTTCAAAAAGAATACAAAGTAATAACATGAACACAAATATGACAGTTTTGAACACAAATATGATATGATGTATAAGTATTTTAAAGTAAACGTGTGAGCAAAAATGGTTCAGTGAACAAAAAAGTATTAAAATTGTGGCGATGACTGTTGATATTTTACTCCAAACGAGCTTCATAAAAAACTACAACAGATTTCAAACAAACAAAAAAAGTTGATTCTTTGAACTTTTCTATTTCTTTGGTACAAAAACTGAACATATGGAAGAAGCTACTTAAAAATTCAGACAACTTTCACAGATACACTGAAGTATAGTGACGATTTGAGGTATTTTTCCATATAAATATGTTCAGTAAATTTGGTAATATATATTTTATCCAAGAAGATGTTCCACTTTTACTCACTCTTCTTGTCATGTAAATTACGAGATGATTCTCCATCACAGATGATCTTTCAGGGTGCCACCTTTGCAGGTGTGGAACGTTCAGATTGTGAAGACTGGATCAAGACTTGCATTAAGACGGTAACAATAGTCAAACAAACTGATGTGGTGAGACCTTTCCATGATGAGAAAAGATTAGACCATCTTAAGATTTTGAAGGTCCCGTAAACAAGCAGGCATGCCCACGCTAAAAATACCTGTTAATAGGAAAACATTTGCATGAATTAGCAACATAAAATTCATTGACCAGCTTTAGGTAATTTATAATATATAATGAATTAGCAACATAATATCCCATTTGGGTCATTTTGTAACCATAACACCCGTGTATATGAACAATATATGTGTAAAATTGTGTATTTTAATTTAAATTGTTAAGATTTATAAGGTGACCTAAGCAAAAGTTTTTGTTAAAAAAGGAGAGCTTTTGTTAAGCAGGAATGGAAGTCTCTTGGGGCTTAAATAAGTGACAACTCTTTGATTGGTCTTTAGTTGGTCAGATTTGTTGCAAGTGGTATGAAACTGAATCAGATATACAGATGTAGGAGCAATAGACAATCAAATGACTAGTTTTAAGATGTAATTTTCTTACCACGAGAGACTTTAAAGGCCGTCCGATGTCGTGAGGTTCTGAGTCCGGGAAGCTGTCTGCTGCTTTATGCTTATCTAATAAATCATCCTGGAGAAAAGCAAAAGCTATCAGGAACTCTTGAAATATGACATCAGTTATAATCTATGTTTAACTAGGCATATATTTCATATTGACTAGGCATATATTTCATAATTGTTTGGCTATCAATCAGCATTTATGGGTAAAATCTGATGCCTTAATAAATGCTAATGATTAATAAAATGCGATAGCTAATTCTAACTTCAAAATTCGCCAACAAAGAAAATGTTACGACTTTCATGTAGTTGAAAACTAATTTTTAACGGATATTCTCTTTGTTTGCAAACAAATAAGAATATCATAATTAGAACAAGAAGGATAGAAATAATATTGAAAAAACTATGGTCTGTACCTTGACAATATATAAGTCTTTACACCATTGTGCCACAGCTTCATCTGTTTCTGGCAAATCTTTCATCAAATGGCGCTTCACTTTCACATGGATCTGAATAGGGAAAAAATAATTATTATATATTGCATCACCGAACATTCATACACATATCATCTGAAAATACTGGAAGTACCAAACATGTGCCAAGAATCTCTTATCAGTTTGGAAATTTATCAGATACATTCAAAACAGGCAAAGACCACATTCACTTCGTATACCAGTGACAGGTAAAAGATATAACATTTCAAGAATTTTAAAATCAAGATATCAAGAATTGCATGATTGTTATGTTCATCAAAAGTTATTAGGATTATGAATATGCTGGTTTTAAGGTTCAGATACATGTGAGTAAGGCATATGTTAGCAGAACTCAAAAGGGTCTAGATAGCTTACTACAGAAGGCTGTCCTTTAAAGAGCCGAAGCATTGTTGGCGGGGTTGTACTTCTTGGAATGGCAACCGTCATATCGTAAATGGCTGGAACAAATGTACGCATCTGAGTTACTGATGTAACAAAACCCTGATAAAGAAAAAAAATTATAGATAAATATCTGAAATTATAGAGGGTAACAGCTATTAATTGCAGAGATCACATGAAAACATTCGAAGGGTAACAGCTATCGACTGTCCACCTTTTAAGCGTACCCAAATTATGAATTTTACAGTTCATGCTACTTTCTTAATGCCCCTTCATTAGTATCTAGATCAGTCAAACCGCCAAATTTATTTGGTGTATTAAGAAATTATCTTTCATTATGAGAGTTATTAATGTTGACAGGGGACAAAATTCATATTGCTTCGATAAAAGTGGAAAGTGAAACTTAATTTAGTAAACCATCTTAACGAACCCAATTTTACTCCTTTGACCTTCATCAAGCTCACAAAAAAGTCACAAAACCCCACCATGGCCATGTGTAACTGTTAATAATCATACAATATTTTGACCTATTATGAACCATATGAACATTAAAAGCAAATGGAAAAACACCCAGATTTTGAAAGAATTAAAACAACCCAAGAAAGAATCACTGTCCCATCATTTTAGAAAGATGTCTAACCTTTGTTCGCGGAATGAGCACATTTCTGGGAACAGGCAACCCATTTGAAGACGCGTATTCTTGAGCTGCCAAAAGTTTTGCTTGAGTAAACCGAGTCCCCTCAGCAAAAAGAGCCAACCAAAAGGGTTGAGGATAATCCTTTAACTGTTGAAGACCAACCTGAATAGCGCATGCAACACAGTTGTTGTGTGAAATGCAGAATTTACAGAATAAGCTTTTTGATTCAATTAGATAATTTTTAAGTACCCCTTTTAAGTGGACATAATAATGTGTGCAATATGAATACTAGTAAACTATATAGAATGGAATAACACCTTTAAAGTACTTTCATCCTTGGCCCAGCTTCTCTCAAGAAAAAGATACTCAGAGAACCACATAGACCAACCTATGACCTGCATATATTAAACTTCAAGCTCAGTTATAGAATAAAAGCAGACCAGAATAATCAATCACAATATAAAAAATACAAAATAACAATCCAAAGAAAAAACTTTCAAATTTGGCAATAGCAAACAGCTTGTAGTTGATTAATGTACCACAATCATTTATTCACCCAAATGATAAAGTTACACTAAATCTAAATAAAGAAACTTGATGTTCTAGTAGCATGACGGTGAAGTAGACGGCATTGGATCCAGTGCAGCAATATTAATGAAAACATAACGCAAGACATTAGTCCAGGCGTTACATAAGTTTGCCTAAATTGTGATCATTTTCAGATATTTTTAGTAATTTCCAATCCGACTTCCAAATATTCCAACTTCAGTAAGAACAGATCTTTACATATAACTCTCTCTGTCCCGCTTGTCAGATATCCTACTCCCTTTGATCTTTTAAAGTCAATCTTTAGACTTAAATAATTACTAGTTTAATATGGATTTTGTTGCATTGCTAACAAAGTTTCTTTAATCCCAGTTAGCAAATTTGTATAAACATTTTTAAATCACCTTCGAAGTTAAAGCTAGTTTAGTTGACATTCAAGATACAATATACAGCACATGTATAAAATTTGTATAAATCCAGAACACTATGTGTCCTATCATAACAATTTCATTTTTTTGAATACTTACAGGAAGAAACTTTGAAGATTTTTTCATGATGGCTAATGAACTTCCAAGGCATCCTGATCGCTGTCACAAACCAATCCAATGAAATTAGCAATGAGCACAACATTTGCTGACATGACAATGACATGGATACATGATGCCTAAAACGCTATCCTAAAAGCAATAATTTTACATTTCCAGAATACAACAGTATAATATTTTGAAAGTTATAGTACATGTAGGTAAGGCATAAACAGAGGGGTACATTTGGTAATCACCTGTGCAAACACCCATCCGATTAGCCAATCGATATCACTTCTGTGGTTAGCTAAAATAAGAGCATGTTCCTTACCTGTACATATGATCAGTAAAGATATAAGATACATATTATTTATCCATGTCAAAGAGCAAATGAAATATCGGCATGTCTATCTTACCCATCATTTTTAAAGTCTCTGAATCAGTGTATAATTGTACCTGCAGCACAGGTCATGTTAGAAAACTAGACTAAAAGTTTAAAACATATAAAAATGTGTTGAATTCCACAAGAAAGTCACACAATAGAAAAAATAAAAGTTTGTATATTAAATAGGAAGATAAATAGTTTAGTACACAACAAAGAAAAAACTGTCAAGTTGGATTTATCCCTATAAATTAAGATCTTAACATATGAAACTTGATTAGTTTAAAACTGGAAAGTGACCAACCAAACAAGAAAACTAGTTTCCAATAAACAGTAATCCAATTTAGTGGGAAAAGAACAGGTCAACTAAATTAATAACCAATTCAATAACGGTTCATTTGACATGCTATTATGTAGATACCATCATATCCAACAAACAAGAATGCCCATTAAAATCAAATGCTTGGAAAAGAAGAGATCATTGGCTGGTGATGGACAATTAGACTTGGCGTAAAACATCTTTACATGCTAATAAAGATATGTAGTCACGTGATAGCACATATATGATACCTTGGAAGACACCGCGCATATGCATGATTATCTTTTATCATTATTGGCAAGTAAATCATAAACAATGACACTAAATACACTAGTTAATTTAACATAGAATGAAATTTACATACAAACATAAAATCATCTTGAATGTTTACAATAGAAGAATCCATCCGACAAAAGGGAGAATAAAATAGCACAAACAAGCTTTTTGTAAGATGCTTGCTGAATGTTTAGAATAGAATAATTGTACGGAATCTTCTATACAGTAATTTGTATTCATTAAATACAGAAAAAGACGAAAGACCTTACAAATTAAGAAACCGCCATTCTTGTACTATTGCTTTTGAGTAAGAGGGTGCACACACACATACACGTAACATCAGAGCACCAAAAGCATACATAACGCTTAGACATGAAACAAATATCGATCGGTGAATCTTATCAACTAGTAGTTGGTTGAGGACCAGGGGTCTTTAGGTTGCTTATCAAATAATCTTAAAATATTCATATAATCAGTTCGGAATAAGCAATCATAACCACCTTTTATAACTACTTATCTATATCTATTGTATCAAAACGGCAAAAAGCAACCAACATAGAAAAATGTCAATTAGCATTACCAAACACCCCCTAACATCATAAAACCCCTGCATAACCCCATTTTCATCACCTTTACAAAATAACCTAATTTACAAACAAAAAACATCAAAACTAATTTATTACAGTAATAACTAAATATAAACAATGATAATAACATTCACCTTGACACCAGCCCACCAATCAACAATCCAAACAAGTTCAATCCACAACAACTCAGCCACCATTCTGTTCATCCTTCTATAACCATTCTTCGAAAATGGCCTCACTATCACGAAAAATATCGCCTATAAAAACACACAAAAACAACAAATTAATACACACCCATTTCTCAAAACATCATCTTGATCCCATTTTTCAGATTAAGTTGCACATTTTTTCCAACTATATAACAAGATAACAACGAGAAGTTAATCATCATCCCTTCCTAAAACCAAATTATTGCTAACACACAATTCTATAAAAATGTAATCATTGCAATACATAATGTACTTTTTGGCAATCATGTTTTCTGACCTTTTGGCCGACTAATCCACGGGGTTTAAGCACCACCACATAGCGGCACAATTTTCTTTATCTCATTTTGTATAAAAAAGTTAAAAACTTTGGCAACTATATATCAACAAGAAGTTTAAATTCCTTAAACAAAAACAAGTACCCTTCACTCTTAGAAAAATCTAATCATTACAAAATACGGAGTATTAAACAGTATAATGCCAAATATATCCTCCCACTTTCAAATGTATTTTAGTTTTTTTTGGGGTTTGTCTCAAATTCTATATATATATAAAAAGTTAACACAACTATATAAATACCAGGATCATAAAATATAGCCTAAGACACCCATGTATACAAACATTGTCTTGATCTCATTTTTCATTAAAAGTTACAAACTTTAGCAACTATATATCAAAATTCAAATAAAAAAACAAGTATCAGTTTCTAAAAAAGTGAGATCATTACACTGTATTAAACAGCATTAAGCCAAATTTACCTTTTCACACTTTCAAATACATTTTAGTTATTTTGGGATTTGCGACGAAAAGAGTAACAAATTTGATCTAGTTTTTTTTATAAAAAAAATTATATAACAAAATTCAGATACTATGATCATATGAAAATATATAAAAAGAAAGGGACCTGAATGAGATTGATGATTAGACCAGAGATAAAGAACAATACACCAAGAGGGACAATAACAAAGGATGCTGGAATTGACATGTTTGGTTATGGAGTTTCACACAGTTAATGTATGTGTGTATGTGTGTTTTTAAGATAGGAAGAAGATGTTATCGGTGATTTTAAAGCCAAAGAGGGAACATAATATTATTTTATTGTTTATTGAATTCAATTGTTATATGGTTTTGTTCACACCCTTTGAGTTTTGATCATTTTACGCTCGTCGGGTTTGGGAATGTTTGTAACAACAAATTTTTTACTCTTTATTAAAAAGTTAGTGCATTGTCCAAACAAGATTACAATGAATTAGTTGTTATCTTCTATTATTTCTCAAACATATTTAAAATTCATTTCATTCATTGTATAAGCGAAAACGCAAATGTTTTTTTGTCATATATAATGTTAGATTATTTTTAAAAAAGAAAAGTGAAGTATGTTGTTAACCACAATTCGTAGAGTTGTTATTAACAACAATTTTTCATAAAATATGTTAATATAGTTAAAAACATACGAGGTGTTTTTAGCTAACGTGATCAATAAAAAAAGTTAAGATTGGATTTTCTTTATCTTTTTCTTGTTATTTTTTTGGGTCCCGTCCTCTTTTAATTATCTTGTTTAATTGAGGTGGGGCATCTCGTATTGTATCTTGTTTTGTTTCGGAGTTATTTATAATATGTTGCCTTTCTAAAAATAAAAATAAAAGAGTTAATTGTATATGTGTTTGAGATATTTCAGGAAGTGGTTAGTGAATTTAAATGATTTTGTAAACAACAACCTAAGGCTGTTGTTAGCAAAAGCTTTAGAAAAAGGAGTTACTCGTAATTATGTCAAATTTTCCTATTAGGTATGTCTTAATTTGCGATAATTATAAAGAAGGTAATTTTAAACATCATTTGCTACAATCTTCTCTATTTGGCCTCCTCAATTACTTTCTCTCCGTTTTATACTTGGAAGTGGGCATGTCAATGTGAGAAAACAAGAAGCAGTTGTTTGAAGGTTGGAAACTTACTGGTTAGAGTTTCATGTGGCAGCCATTGATGGGAAAAAAAAGTCTGGGCCGAAGTAAAAGGAGAAAGGATGTGGTTTGGAATCGATTTTTTTTATCAATAGTCTGTGTGTTTGCAGAATGAGGATACACGAATGTATTGCAAAAATGTTATTTTAAAAGCTGAGTTACATGTATAAAAAAACTGGCTTTAAAAGTGTAGCATGCGAGAATTAAACTATAGACCTTTATCAGAAAATTGCGTGTGAAAAGGTTAATCTAAACTACACCTTTCCTTCTATTAATTTTTTAAGATTTCCTAATATAGAACTTTTAAGTAAATACAAGTAAAAAAGCATAAGTTACAACTATTTGAAGCACAAATAAAACAAAAAAAAACCATTCAACATATGAGGAAAGTTCAATACGGAACAAAAAAATCACAAATGTTACATTTCACTCTACATTATCTAACTCTCATCCAACGGTTAAATTTATTGTCATCTGTCCCATTCATTTTAGGTGTAGGGGTAATTGTGTAAATGTATTTCACGCTTCTACAGTCTTTCTCGGCTACTCATTCATAGACACTCTCATTTACCCACATTCTCTCTTTCTCTCTCTCACCAAACATTCATCTCCATTGGATCTAAACTTTTTCAAACCTAATAATAAAACCAAATCTTTACTTTAGATTCTTAAATGATTGTGGAGATTGCAGTAGCGTTGCTGACGATCTGAGATTAGGAGATAGAATCGAAAACTTTGTGGCGAAAAGAATGAATTGGATTGAGAACGGTCGTCTTTAGAAGCAATCGATGTTAAGGTGCGTAGTAGCGTAGGTGTCCTTGTTTGATCAGTTCTTTGCTTGGTAGTCCTTTGTTTGATGCTCTGCTTGTTCATTTGGATTCATATTGTTAGTTGAATGTAGCGGAAATAAATATAAGTTTGGTGTTTAAACTTGTTTTGGATGGGTTTTTGTGTTGAAGAGACTACTGTTTAGTGTTTAGTGTGTCATCAGTTAAGTAAAATGTTTCTAGATGCTTTCTTTTCTTTAAGGGAATTTTGAGTGGCCAATTTAATTAAAGAAGTGTGTCATGCATTGTTTTTGTTTTAAAGTTTTTTATTAGAGGGTGTTCGGGTTGCGTACAAATATCACATGATTTATTTATTTTTATTAGAGGGTATACTAGTCACAGCATAGGAGTAATATATAATTATTAGTCACTTGATCACCAAAGTGAGTTGCTTGATGTGGGATCCATTGGGTTCAGTAAAATTAGCACAATTGATTGAGTTGCAAGGTTGAGTAGAAATTGTAAAATAATAACTGGATTTTCAAAGACTAGATTTTAGCAAAATATATAAATTAGTGTGTCATATTTAGTTTACTTGTTGGTTGTTTTTTTGTTCTTTTTTGGATGCTTTTTTATTATCTTGTTAACTGAGAGAGATATAATGTATGATCTATCTAGTGATTCTTTTGACGAATCCTTTGTGTTTAAGAATCATGAGATTTATCAGAATCTATGGGATTTATAAAGATGCTACGAATCCCGTGGGATTTTTAGACGGAAATTTTGAAAAAATTTAGAATCCCGTGGATTTTTTGAATCCCGTGGGAACACATTCCGTGGGATTTTTTTGAATCCATTGGGATTTTTTACGAATCCGTGGGATTTTTCTGGCGGAAATTTTGAAAAAAGTTAGTCTTTTTACGAATCCCGTGGGATTTTTTTTTAATCCGGTGGTTTTACGAATCCCGTGGGTTTTTTTGAATCCCGTGGGATTTTTTTATCCCGTGGGATTTTTCGGGCCAAATTTTGAAAAAGTTCGTCTTTTACTAATCCGTGGGATTTTTGAATCCCGTTGGATTTTTACGAATCCGTGGATTTTTGAATCCCGTGGGATTTTTCCCGTGGGATTTTTCGGGACGGAAATTTTGAAAAAAGTTCGTCTTTTTACGAATCCCGTGAGAATCCCGTGGGATTTTTCTAGACGGAAATTTTGAAAGAAAAAAGTTCGTCTTTTAACGAAATCCCGTGATTTTTTACGAACTATGTGGGAGTTTTTACGAAGTGGGATTTTTTCGACGAAAATTTTGAAAAAAGTTCGTCAAAGTGTAAAAAGTGCATATCAATAGAAAGATGATTTTTTTCTCGTCGCGATGGTGTAGTTTTGTAGTTTGAAGATTTACCGTTTGCAGAGATGGTGTTTTTAAAAATGGTGGAAAGTGGTTTTATAGAATTACATTTTTACCCTTCCTTTGTTAATTTGTGCTTTCATCTCATCAATTGGATGAAAAGAAGATGAATGGTTGAGATCTTATGATTTGTTCTTTAGATTAGATGTGTTTTGTATTGATCTCACCTCTTCAACATATACAATTAATACACTATTTAATTTACCCATTCACAAAAATATACAACCATTTAACCAATGTACAATCTAATCAAGCTACTAAGCCTATCACTTAAAAATAAAGCCATTAGGTTGCCCGCAGTGGTCGGTCGACCGATTCGGTCGCCATTGCGCCGACCGAGTCGCCGCCATTGCAGCATAAGGGCCGAACTGGGTCGTTTAGCTCCAAAATTGACGAAGGGTTCATCCCCTCGACCGATAACTCACTCAGCTAAAAAACAAAAAAGTGAACCGTTACATTATTGAAAAAACATTTTTAACTTTGTACGATTTTTTTTTTTTTTTTTTTTTGTTAGGCTACCCACTGGTCACTCCCAAACTCACAGTAATAACAAAGATCTACCTAGACTCGAAAACGAAAATGAATATCTCTGTTATTATTATTTGGGATTGAGTCGTAGAATAGCAACGTACTTTTCCAAGTGTCTCATTCTGGTAAGTGTACTTTTTTTAAGCTGTAGAATAGCAATGTACTTTTCATAAGTGTCCCGGTTCTGTGACGTGTACTTTTTAAGAAGTCGTAGACTAGCAATATACTTTCCATAAGTGTTCCAATTTAGTACGTGGGATGACGTACCAAATTAGAACACTTATGAAAGTAGGACGTACCAAATTGGAACCCTTATGGAAAGTACATTGCTATTCTACAACTTAAAAAAGTTACACGTACTAGAACGAGACACTTATGGAAAGTACATTGCTATTCTACAGCTTAAAAAAAAGTACACGTACCAGAATAGGACACTTGGAAAAGACGTTGCTATTCTACGACTCAATCCCTTATTATTTTTAAATTAATTGTAAAAAAATATAGCCGCATAACATCATATTACCAGAAAATTCAGTCACAGGATACCCGTCGCCGCATCGCGTATGAAACGGTTTCTAAACTAAGCATCATGACGGATGGTGTTTAAGATGACACATAATGAAAAAATGTCAACTTTATAAACTTTTCATTGCGGATAAAAATGTATGTAACACATTTAAATATTTAATACATCATTTATTTCGTGATGATATATTGAAATGTGTTTAGAACACGTGCAGTTATGTAAACCAATTTCATGAATCTTGAAACAACTTATCAAGTTGTGATTTATAAAAAACAAAGGTGAACTTAATTTTGTCTTTTTGAGAAGAATCAATATTTATCGAATGTTTTATGTCTTGATTTTTTAGAGTATAAACAGACAAGTACTTAAAAAAGATCCAAATTGTCGAAACTACAGAGCATTTTGTGTCATTTTTTTTTATATATGATCTATCTTGGTTCTTAAGTTTGTCTTCCTATTACATAAACATACATAATTTTCCTGAGGTTCTGTTGAAGGTTGGCATACCACTTTCACCTAACTTCTTAATTTCATTCCAAAAATAACACTTATTCTTTTATACTTGGATTTCAGATTTTTTATGTTATCTAATATTGAACTTGTAAAAGTTAATCATCCTATCTTTCTTTGCAACTTTTTTTTGTTAAGTTTGAAACTCTTTTGTTGATTCTAAGGCTGGGACTGTCTTAGAGGCATGATTCTAAGGCCGATCGACACAAACACACACATATAAAAAAAAATCTCATTTTTCCATTTAATTTCTAACCGTCGCTACTGCTGTGATAAAAAGTCGTTTGTAGATCACAGATGAGAGAAAACTGATGTGACAAGCAAAATGAAGGTCGTTGTAAGTCACTGTTGGGTTAGCCTAAGGCTGCCCCCAGTAGTGTAACTCGATCGACATAACCGATCGATACCTTTCGATCGTCCTTCTGTGTTTACTCGATCGTGGGTCACTTTCCTCACTACTTGGTCGTATATGCGATCGAGTGAAACAACCCAATTTAATTAAACAAACCGTTGTATAACGGTATATATATATATAATATATATATATATATATATATATATATATATATATATATATATATATATATATATATATATATATGAACGTTGCATTTGATTTGTGACCGTTTAAAAAAAAAAAAAAAAAAAAAAAAATCCTATTAAACTACCCTATAAATACACAACATATTTACACACTTAAATCCACAAATATCACAATCCTCTCTATCAAAAATCTCATAATCATCTGTATCAAAATGTCTAAGAAAACACCACAATAAAAAAGCCGAAAATCCCGATTGGCACAAAACATCCTGCAATTAACACCGGATCCGAATAACCGGTTAACCGGTGTCTCACCAACCGTCAATTTCCGACCCGTTACTTTGGATTATCAATCGCAACAACCTCCACAACAACAAACTAACAATCCATTTTTTATAAACCGTTCTATGAATCGTCCATTTGTTCCACCGTATCAAAACATCCAACAACAACAACAACAACAAAGCCACTCCCGTCGAAGCCAACAATCTATGTATGGCTCACCCGAATCGGTGTATCGTCTAACAATGGATTCATCAACGTCTTCATATTCAAATTATTAACATGATTCTCCTGTTAACGTATGAATCTTGATGCTTGTGATTTTGAAGAACTATTATTCACCAATCCTGATTTTTATGTTGGAACTGGTTCGGGTTATCCGACTCAAGAGTATCACGGTTCAGTTCAAGGTTCGGCTCATGGATCGTATCACGATTTGGTTACAAATGATGACGACAAGACTATTTCGGAAGAGACGTCACCGGTCAAACCGAAGAAACGAGCTACAAAGGCGAAGAAGAAGGTTGTTGAGAAAGAAACCAAGAATGATTCGTCGCTTTGGACACGCGAAGAAGAGATCGCGTTGTGCAATGCTTGGTGTGATACGTCCGAGAATAGCATAACGGGAAACAACCAAAATGCTAAGGGATTTTGGCAGAAAGTGATTACTTACTGTGAAAAGGAGGTTGGTGCAGAAAGAACGTACAACTCAATTATTACCAAGTGGAAAAATAGGATTCGTCCTAGAGTTGGTCAGTTTTGTGCCATTTACAACAAGGCTTACAGACGAGCGTGTGAAGAATACCAAATAGTGTATAATCATGCGTTTGTATTGGAGCATTGTTGGGAAATTTTGAAGGAACATGAGGTTTGGAAGGATAATGAGATGCCGGATTTTTTAAGCCAAGATGAGGGTCGAAAAAAAACAAGGACTTCTGAAACCGACTCGGATGTGCACTCGGATGTGCCTGTGCCTGAGCGACCAACTGGTCATGATACCGCTAAGAAGAATAAGAAGAAATCGAGAAATGGAAGGTGTAGCCGAGAAATGGAAAAGCATTAAGTCCATGGCATTGGGAAAGAAGAAGGAGCTGGCAGACGGATACTACGACTTGAAGAAGAAAGAGATGGAGCAAAGGCAAAAGGAGTTGGAGCTGGAGCAAAAGAAAGAGGAAATGGATGACAAAAGATTGGCACTGGAACAAGAAAAACTTGAATTTGAGCGACAAAAGAAATATGAAAAAGACATTATATTCTATTGCACATCAATCGACCCATCTTTGCCCGCACTACAACGACAAAAAATGCAGGAAATCAAAGATTCGATCAAGGCACGCCACAACCTAGATTATTAGTTTTTAATAAGTGTTGCAATGTTTTAATAAGTTTCGTAGTGTTTTTATTTTATTAGAATTATTATGTAACATTTTAATTATTGATGAAATTTTAGTTTGTGTTAAAATTGTTAAAAAAAAAGAAAAAAAAAAAGGAAAAGAAAAAAAGATCATGGTCGCCCTTACTGGGGCACCCAATCGCCAGAAGGTCGCTGGAGAGAGAAAGCTGAAGTGACAAAGAAAATGGGAGGGATTGACTTGCATTACTGGGGCAGCCTAACGAATTATCATTTAAATTTAAGTAAGACACTTGGAGTCTGATGAGTTGTTAAACATCATAATGTATACAAAGAATTACATGTATATCATTCTTAAAATTATATATTACATAAATATCCTTCTCACTTTTATAATTACATTAACATCATTCCAAAACTTTTGTAATTACATCAAGATACTTCTCAAACTTTTTAATTCTCATATATATATATATATATATATATATATATATATATATATATATATATATATATATATATATATATATATATATATATGGGAGAGTTAACGTGAGATCAAACTTAAAGTTGTAAAAATAAGATCAAGTCTAAAAGCTACTAAAACATTTATAAATAACAATTTTAGCAATAATACACAAAAAAATTATATTTTAATACAAATTAACATTTTAGCAACTAATAATCAAATGATACATGAGTTCACCTGATACACATTACACTAATAAATATTCCAAAATCTGATACACGTACAAAAACCTGATACACATGACACTTCTAATCAAAGTGTATCACCTAGGTTTCATAAATTTTAAAAAAAAATCTATCGAAAATTTAACAAGTTTAGTTATAGTTAATAAAAATTTATTTTTGCTGTAAGGAGAGTGTCGCTTTTCAAATTTTAGTTGGATCTCATTTTAACAACTTTAAGTTTGATCTTATTTGATCTAGATTTTATATATATATATATATATATATATATATATATATATATATATATATATATATATATATATATATATATATATATATATATATATATATATATATATATATCCAAAAATCATGGTTCTAAAAGACGCGTCATGGTGGCGCCGAGGCGCCGCTAAAGCGTCAGGAGTGACCTCCAGGTTATGAAATAGACGCGATAAAGCGTGAGGTGTGGCCGCTTTTTTTTTTCTTTTTTTTTTAAACTCCGATAATTTTTTATTTATTTATTTAAAATGAAGAATAACATGTAAGATAATTTCTCAACCTTATTCATTATGTACAACGCTTTTTGTAAACTCGATATATATGAAATATGATAGAAATACATAAATATTTTCAAATTTTGTGCCGCCTTATATCACATCTTAAAAACGTAAAAGCTTCGCCTTAGCCGCTAAGGCGTGAGGCTTGGTCATGCCGCCACGCCACGTCTCACGCTATTTATAGCCTTGCCAAAAATCAATTAAATCATAATTATATTAATTTTAAATTTTAAAACTATTATTGATCTCTAATATTGATCATAATATGTTGTTCGTGTATAATTTTTGGCCCCAAGAGATGAAAGAACATGATGATTTAATTACAAAAGTTTGGATATTGATTTGAAAGAACACATTGTTCATATATATTTATTTGTTCATATATACTTTTTGGCATCGAGTGATAAAAGAACTTGTTGATTTTTGATATATATGAGAAATTAAAAGTTTGTGAATGATATTTATGTAATTACAAAAGTTTGAGAACGATATTGATGTAATTACAAAAGTTTGAGAAAGATATTGACGTAATTACAAAATTGAGAATGATATTAATGTAATATTTAGAGCTGTAAACGAACTGAAAGTTCAGTGAACATTTCATGAATTGTTCGGTAAAAAGTTCGTTTATTTATTGAATGAACGAACATGAACACTATTTTACGTTCGTTTAGTTAAATGAACGAATACGAACAAAAGTCGCGTCGGTTCATTTATGTTCATGAATGTTTGATTATTCGTTCGTTAACGTTCGTTTATATTTATTTATTTATTTATATTTGTATATCGTATCTTTTAATTGTATAATTTTAAAATTGAGTTGTTTAAACAAAACAACATTTATAAAATAATATATTGTGCACAATTTAATAAAGTTTATGTTTGTTTGTCTATTTCATTTATGTTCGTTTATTGTCTTAATGAACGAACATGAATAACTCATTTTCTTAATAAACGAACATGAACAAGAAAATTCGTCCGTTAAGCGTTTGTGTCCGTTTATTTATCCAGTTAAAATTAAACGAACGAATATAAACAAGATTTCGTTCTTATTTGTCCGGTTCATTTACAACTTTAATAATATTAAATTTTAGTAAAAATATAAATGTAATTGTGTTTTTCCGGTTCATTTATAACTTTAATAATATTAAATTTTAGTAAAAATATAAATGTAATTGCCCTGCATATACGTCAATGATCCATAACTAAGTATCCAACAATGCTAAGAGCACTGGGTACAGTGGTGCCAAAGTGTGGTGCCAAGCTCGTGCCAAACTGCCACGTCAGCAGTTTTTGAGTTTGGCACCACATTTCTGGGGTATCCGTTGGCACCAGAATTTCTGGTGCCACACTCAATTTTTTTATTTTTTATTTTTTTATAAAATTTAAAAACAATATATCCTAAAATTACTTTATTCATAAAAAAAACATTACAAGAAATAAAAAAAACAATAAACTTAAAAAAACATAACATAATTATTCTTGTGAATATTTTGCCCGGATCCGTGCTTGTTGGGCTCTCACGATTGACGCGTTCATCGGATCGAGCGTGCTTGTGTCCATAGATAGCACCCGCATATCTTCGGCTATCCTTTGAGTTTGGATTAAATCGACCCTTCGCTCGAGACTCCCTCAAGAACATCTTGCTTCATTTTTCGCTCCAACTCGTATTGTTTTTCCATCATTTGTGAAAACATTTCCGGGTTTGAACCGGAACTTGCGGCCGAGTTAGACGAACGTCTCTTCTCTTTGCGATCCGTACACCCCGTCCGGCCTTGGCAATGCGTCGGTCCAAATGCTCGGGATCCTCTTCCGTACCCGAAGACGATTCGTCTTGCATTTGTTGAGTCCGGATTTTTCCACTTATGCTTGTCCTTCAAAAACTTCCAAGCCGACGAATGTTTAAAATCGCCATGATATCGTTTGTACAAAGTGTGGCAACGTTCCATGAAATCCATATCGTTCTCCCCACTCATAACAGCCGTTTCATTCACAATCGAATTAAACTTCCCTACACAACGATTCATCGAGTCCACTTTCCGTAAGCATGTTCTTGGTACGAGTTACAAACTTTTGTTTTTTTGCTTCCTTGTTGTAAGCT
Source organism: Chrysanthemum makinoi (assembly GCA_910596185.1). Lineage (NCBI taxonomy): Eukaryota > Viridiplantae > Streptophyta > Magnoliopsida > Asterales > Asteraceae > Chrysanthemum > Chrysanthemum makinoi. Next base: position 260,484,890 of record OU343225.1, read on the forward strand.
TCCAAAACTTTATACCAAAACGTTTCATTACCTTGATCCGCACCGACTTTTGGATCCTCGGATACTTCAATGTAAGTTTGCGCCAAAAGTAGTTCTTCTTGGTCGGTCCATGCGTTACGCGATCGTTGCTGGGTCTCGGCTTCCTCTTCGGTTGTTGGTTGTTTTTTTTTCGTTTTCTTTGCCTTCGCGCCGTTCCTTCATTTTTGTTTTTTGGACGTGGGGGTCGGGATGACCGCTTCCTCTTCGGATTCGGATTCGTCAACAAGGTGGAACGATTGGTGGGACGATCTTGGTTGTGATTCGTTTTGTTGTTGTTGTTGTTGCATTTTCCATTGAGAAAACAAAGCGTATTCGTCGGGATTGACGCATGAGTTTTGTTGAGAAAACGAAGGAAAGTATTGTTGTTGGGTGTTCGGATTCGGATTCGAAGACGAACCGATCATTTGGTTCGATGGATCGTTAAGCATTCGATTGATCCAAGGGGTATTGTTGGGATTCATTTCTTGAAAAATATTGAAGTTGAGATGTATTTGAAGTGTGTGTGAAGTGGTATAAGTGATAAAGTTTATATAGGATTTGAAAGTGGGTAAAAGTGGTAAAAAAGAGGTCAAAAAATCAAAAAAACACAAAACTAGCCGTTTGCAACGGCTATATTTTTGAATGCAACGGCCAAATTAAAAAAAAAAAAAAAAAAAAAAAAAAAAAAAAAAAAAAACCTGGGCTGTTAGGTTTGGCGCAAGGCCTCTTGGCGCGAGCGTGGTAACGGTGCGCCAAACTTGGCGTCGCCCCAAACTCGTTGGCACCAAGTTTGGCACCACCGTACCTCCTGCTCTAAGAGCATCTCAAATGAAATAGAGCTTTTGCTCTAATGTTTTTTTAGGTCGAGCAATACCAACATATTGCCTAAATAAGTCACCAATTCACCATCAACATTTACTTCCAATGCTCTATCCCTTTTTCAATCATTTTCGAACCTCCCATTGAAGATGCTATCGGCATCATGATTAAACGATCAGTGCTTCGGGCTCCAGACTTCTTTCTCGTTAAATCTTAAGTATGCCACTTTTTGAAAAACTCACATCACATATTCATGGTTACCAAGTTTATTTCAATCATTGTGGTAGATGGACTTAATCAGTTTTAGCAATTTTTTTTTTTATCATTCAATGTCTTTATATTTTTAGCTCAGAATACCCCGTTGCAACACACAATATCAAAAAACATTATTTTTTTTTTAAAGGTGAATTTCTTATTAAGTGCTTCGTGTCGCGGTTCGACAACGAGAGGTCTAGACTACGTTGTCTAAACCGGGTCCGCGCTAGAGAGCTCCCTCGAAGCGGAAATGCCTATTTCAAATACCCGACGGGGGGAAAACATCATTTCGTGACAAAATGTACACCCTAGAGTGCCTAGTGAACATATCAACATATCATTTACAAGTACGAAAATTTATAGAAATAAATGTGGTCGGTGTCCACTCTAGAAAACGTTGTTTTCCTAATTGAATTCAAGGTGCCCCAACTAATTGACACTTTTCTAAAAAAGAGACTGTTTGTTTTTAGAATACTAGACGAGTACCCGCGCCTAGCGGCAGCGATGTCTAGTTTTCTGCAAAGTTCCGATGACCCATAAGTTTCTTTCAACAAACTGTATTTGTAGCATTAGAGAATCGTTTTCGAATAACTACAATTCTGATGCGTGGTTGCATAGCAGCATAAATATATAGTTTTTTTAAAAATTATGTGGAGTCGATCTAAGTGTGTGAGTATATTTTCTAATAGGATTGTTTTAAGTTATTAAGATTTTTAGTAATAATAGATTTAAGCATTACAAAAAGCAACGGTATTATGTAGTTGGCAATATTATATTGTTGTTTAGAGGTATAGCCAACATGTGTGACCGCTTTTTCTTGTTTTGTCAGTAATTGTGATAACTATTTTTTTTACATGTGTAACGTGTATCATTGGTGTGTGGCTTTTAAAATTGTAACTTTGCAAATTGGATATCACCATATAAGATTATTTTGTACTATCAATTTGTATAGATATTTATGCCTTGTTCAAAGCTATTTGTTTGAGGTACAAATAATTATCGCTAAAGATAACAATACTATTTATTTTTTGTGATTTTAATAAACTTACATAACATTATTGATACACTGGACAAAGGGCTATACAATATATATTAACTTGTAAACGACGATTCATATATCTAGTCATGCTAGTCCCTTAATGGTGCAAGAGCACATTTTTAAAATAACATTATACAAATGACAAATTACATGTGTCAAAGCAAAATAAACCAAAACTACAATTACTTGGTCTCTCCTTTCAAAAAATTGTCACGGGTTCCACAACTACTTCATTATTTCTCATATAATTTTGTCAAATTTGAAACCCGATTTCACCCGGTGGTTCAAACTGGTTGAACCGTCCGATAAAAAAACAGTCGATTTAAACCCGAGTCAAACCGATAGGTTGGGTCAAAAAATGTCAAATTAAACCAGGTCACCCGCCGGGTTGAAGCGTCCCGGGTCAACCCGTATCGGTTTCACAGCAACCCGGTATCGGTTTCAACGGGTCACCCGGTATCGGTTTCAATTGGTTGTTTTAATTGGTAGATGCTTTTAATTTGGTGTACAATGTGAATAAATTGTTGTACTTTTAAGTAATGGGGTGTTTTAATAAGTATAATTATATTATTTATTTTCTCTCTCCATTGACCATGTTTTCAACATTCAACTTTCAACATTTTTCACTTTTTCCACTTTGACCATTTTTCCATTTTATATAGTATAGATAAATAATTTAATTTAATTTAATTTTTTTTTATTTTTTTATTTTTTTTTAATCACTAAAAGCATTCGTTATATTTAGTTTATCAAATAATTCATGTCCAGAATAGGCAAATCAAATGCTCATAGTTATCTAATTGTCGTGCCATCGGGTATTTGAAATAGGCATTTCCGCTTCGAGGGAGCTCTCTAGCGCGGACCCGGTTTAGACAACGTAGTCTAGACCTCCCGCTGTCGAACCACGACACGAAACACCTTATAATAAATTCACCTTTCAAAAAAAAAGTTATCTACTACTTCATGAGTCTATCGACGTATTGAAAAGTACAAACGCAATAATTAAGCAAATGAATCAAATACCAGAACAATTGATTACTATTTGATTTCATAGTACAAAGACAAAGAAATGAGTATTTTTCTTTCGCCAGATCCTTTTTTGTAACTTAATAACAATTATTTGAAGCACAAATTCATAATAAAATTTGAAAATGTCGGGACATGAATATTACTTAGTCGTGCTCAAGTAAACCATTTATAGGTTTTATATAACTTCCTCTTTTATATCTTATTTAGATGTATTTCATCTTATTTCGGCTCAAGAGAAACCTACACGACAATGTTTTTCAATATAATCTTCAATTGTGAGTTTCACTTTTGATTGTTGAGGTGATTTTAAGAACGAGTTGGTCATTATGTTGTCGGATTAAACTGTGGTGTTTTAAGAAGTTCATGTTCTCTCATTTCACTAATAACATTGATTAGTGATGTGAGATCGATCTCCATCAGAGTTGCCAAAAATGTATTATGCAAACAGACAAGCGCCAACATATAGCTGGCAATCTAGACCCGTTTGGGTCTAGATGGGTTTATATGAAAAGTGGAACTTATGCGTTAATGTTTGTCTAAACACCTCATGGGTTTAATTGGGTCATTTTTAGAGTTGTTAGATGAAGTATGTTGAGTCTACCCGGTTTGTTAGACTAACTTCAACGTACAAATTGTTGGAAAAGTGGTTTTGCAAAATGAGTTTTGCAAATTTTGGACACCTTTTAATATATGATATATGTTATATATATTTATGTTTCTTAGTAGCTTTGCGTTCTCCTCGACGAGAGCTTCGCAACGAGCTAAAGTATGTCCAAAATGGAGTTGAAATGAATGAGATATCGTGTCTCAAAGTGAGGCACTTGAAACACAAAATTTGGAAAAATGGGAGTATCCCACATCGCCCAAAACAAGAAGTGGAACCTTGTTTATATAGAAATCTTGATATGAACCTTCAAATTGATTTGTTGGTTTTACTCCAACACCTACGTGCGTGCGCGCAGGGGGGGGGGGTGCAGATTTCTGGGCCAAAATGAGTTCGAAGCTTCTGAACTCATGCGCGACCTGCGGACACGAATGCAGCTCCGAAATCTCACATACCTGCGAATATCTTTTCTTGGTGACCAAGATAGGTTTAGCCTATATATTAAACACATCTCATTCGGTTTTTAGACACAGGAAAACCACAGACGAGTTCCAGCAGTTCTTTCTCTCAGAAACACACGATCTTTCAGGCAAGTTTGTCAGGTCCGGCTGTGCAACAGCTGCGTACGTTGTACCCTGGGAAACAGACGGCGAATCTGTTTTAAAGGAATCGTATTCAATACGAGCCGTACAAAGTGCTCTTTACTGCTTTCTTTTATTCAATTCTATAGTGTCTGTCTTCTGCTTCTACCCCGTTCTGTCTGTTTTGTTTCTGTTAATTTATATACTGTTATTCTAATCTGAATTTATTAATTAAAAGTGTACACAGTTTCCCACACAAATTATCACTTTTTGTATATACCCCATCTAGACCCAAACGGGTCTAGATTAACATCATGCGTTAAAGGGGTGTTTATAATAGTTAGGGCTGTAAACGAACTGAACGTTCAGTGAACATTTCATGAACGGTTCGGTAAAAAGTTCGTTTATGTTCATTTATTTATTAAATGAACGAACATGAACAATATTTTACGATCGTTTAGTTAAATGAACGAACATGAACAAAAGTCACGTCCGTTTATCTATGTTCGTGAACGTCCGATTATGCAATCGCTAACGTTCGTTTATGTTCATTTATTTATTTATGTTCGTATATAAAATCTTATAATTATATAATTTTTAAAATAGTTTGTTTAAACAAAACGACACTTATAAAACAATATTTGATGCATAATTTAATAAAGTTAATGATTATTTGTCTATGTTCATTTATGTTCGATCGTTTATGTTCGTTTAGCGTTCGTTTAGTGTCTTAATGAACGAACATAAACGAACATGAAAAACTCGTTTTCTTAATAAACGAACATGAACAAGAAATTTTGCCCGTTTAAGTGTTCGTGTTCGTTTATTTGTCCGGTTAAAATTAAATGAACGAACATGAACAAGACTCCGTTCGTGTTTGTCCGGTTCGTTTACAGCTCTAATAATAGTGTATTAATTGTAATATATAAGTAGTGTTTTTAGTTTTATATGTGCTTTAGATACTTGTAAATAATGTTTTCAATATTGTATTTGCTTAAAATTCTATATATGAAAATCTTAAAATAATTAATACGAGAGAAGTGCATTCCTCTATTTTTTTATATATATATATATATAGGGATAGCTTGGCTACAATTTTTGTAACAAATTAGCTACAATCCATTATATAAAATACACAACCAATAAATCAAGGCCCCACAGAAAATACTCAGGACCCACAAAAAGAATCAGTAACCCACATTTATACACACAAAATTGTAGCCAATTGGCTACAAAAAATTGTAGCTAATATATTCCCTATATATATATATATATATATATATATATATATATATATATATATATATATATATTTATATATATATATATATATATATATATATATTACTTAAATGGTCCATATAGTTTGTTGGGTATAATGGATTTAGTCTTTAGATATTTTTTCTTGGATCATCTTTTTGTGGTTTTGACCCGTAACGGGTTTAGTCCTATGACCAACATTTCTGTTAATTTGACTGTTAAACACTTATCTAAATATATACCGTGGCAAAAATACCCTTTATGTCTCTCGTATCTCTATTACATATAATGCAAAAATGTTTTCCTTAATCCTTAAAATAATGTTTTTCTTAATCTTTAAAAACTTAAGAATGAGTAACATTTAATCTTCAAAATACCTCCTTTAAGCTTAAATTTCAATATTTTATTTACTTTCTCATATAAAACTATTTTTAAAAAAAGTTTTTAAATAGTTATTTTAAAAATAATTTTTATTTCTAAAATTTATGTTCTTTCGAATATTACATAATCTCTACCATTTTTATTTCTTTATTACAAATTCATCACAATACTGTTTTCGATCCCGATCCATATTCTAATCCAATTTGTTAAAGTGGAACTTGTATGATATTGTTGACAATTATTAAACGTTACACGAAACACCTAATCACAATATCCTAACTATAACTATTTATCAATATAAAATCTCGTCGTTATGCATAGGGGTGTTCAAACTTCAAACAATCCGAGAAACCGAGAAAACGACGAACCGAGCCGATCCGCTCAATCCGAAACCGTAAAAAACCGATAACCGAAGAAACCAAAACCGAGAAAACCCGAACCGAACCGTGTATAATATACATGTACGTGTATAATATACATGTACGTGTAAAAAACGGTTCGGTTTCGATTTTTACTTTTAGTTATCCGCAGTTACCCGAACCGAACCGTGTATAATATACATGTACGTTTCAACAAACCATTCATAAAAATGTATAAGTATTAACTATATTTTTGTGCTACTTTTATCGTATAACGCATTTTCACTTACCTAATGTAATCATTTATTAACGTCTATGGATTACATATGATTAAAGTGGTCATAACCTATAAACGTCAAATAAATAGTATTAGTTATTTTATTACATATGATAATTTGAATGTTTTTATTGCGACGGAACAACTTTACAACGACTCTAATATCTTCAACATTATTTAATTTTACTACAATGACATATTACGTTCTAATTTTGGTTATTGTTCGTCCTATTTGATTCGATTAATTTTTTTAAATGGTTAACCGTGACCTGAACCGCGGGTAATCACTCATTTCGGGTACCAGCATGTCCGGTTACCCGCTTAGTACGATTCGATTTTGGATAGTAAAATGAACTACTCGCCCCGCGATGGATAGTTAAAATCTTTAACCGAACCGAGCCGAACCGCCCCGTGAACACCCCTAATTGAACACATACAATTAATACGCACTTAAATTTACCCCTTCACTAAAATATTCAACTATTTAAGTACAATGTACAACCTAATTAAGCTTACAAAACAAAAATCTAAAATCCATCATCCCAAAACATAAATCTTCGATCCAGCAGCCATATTAAAATAGCTTAGTTTATTATAAGCTACTTGCACATTGCTCTATTAGCTTAAAAAGACCCACCATCATCGCTGCAAAACCATGACTCATATATCTCTGCCCATATCCATTAGATGCAAAACGGGTATAGTGGCGAAGTAGCTCGCCGTTTCACTCGTGGCGCCCAGTCAACTATCGCCGTCCGCTCGCCACGACACCACATATGCTCGCCGGGGAAGTGACGAAGAAAACGACAAACACATTTTTAAAACTATCCATTTCCAAACGTTTAACTTTTGATTTAATTCCTTTTTTTAATTAAACCTCTTTTTGTGTGTTGTGTGTATTTGAGGTTGAAGCTGAGGAAGACGATTTACTGGCAGTGTTGGTGAGATTCGTAGATGGATGTAAAAGTGAAAGAGGTTGGTTTATATGTGTGTGTGACTGCACATAGAGAGGTGTGCGATTAGGTTAATTGAATTAGGGTTGTGAAAGAAAGTGATTTATATAATTCATTTTATTAAGGGATATGTGATTAGTTGGGCCTAGACTATGTTTTATACGAAAATGAGAGTTGGGTTGGTGTTAAACTTAGCTAAACTTTGGTTTATTAAATGGTTCTATCCATGTTTTTTACTATTGATAGGCTTACATCAAAAAAATAATGGTAAAAGGTTGTTAAGGCTTAATTTTTGGTTTATTATTAGACTATTGTTAATGCTTAAATTTTTTCGTACATTTTTATCCCTATTATTTGGTTGCTTCGGATTGTTATATTATTTTAATGAATGATATTTAGAGTAGTTTATATGTTTCGCAATGTATTTTTTATGAAATGGTATTGTCGAATAACATCACATTCTGAGAAAGAATTTAGTTCTGAGTACTTAGCCGCATGTACTTAGTCTTACTTGCTAGTTATCTTACATTTAGGCCTTTTTAAATAAAAATATTTAAAAATTCAACTTGTTTATTATAGAAATTCAATTACTTACAAGACAAGAACCATAATGTACACTAATTTAATGCTATTAATATAGTCAATGTTTTTAATATAATCAATTAATTAAATGGTCAATAAATTCACTTAATGCAGTCATTAAAATCTCTTACGTAAGAAAAATATAAATTATCAAGCATATTTTACAACCAACTTAAACACAATTCCTGCAATAAATGTCACTAATACAAATAATGAAACACATTATACAAATATTCAAGCCCGAACGGGCAATGCGCTAAACGGGCTAGAGCGAGCGAGCCCAGAGCCAAAGCGGGCTCGAGCCGAATAGACGCGGGCAAAAGCAGGGCTCGAGCACGAGCGAGCCGCAGGCTAAGCAGACGCGTGTCAAGCGGTCATGTTATCAATCATTTTAAAAGTTCAAGCAGGGATCTCATAATGGAAGCTAACTGGCTAAACGGGCACGAGCCAAACGAGCTCATGTTATACAAATTGACACCTCTAATATTAATTATCACAATTGTAAAATGAAAACATTGTCATTAGTTAAGGACTTGAAATACGTCACATGAAATTCTTGATATCCATAAATTTATTGTCAAAAATAATATAATAAACTAAAATATGTGATTCACTAAAAAAAATTTATTTTAATGTATCTGTCGTCAGCTACCTTGCTATTTTTACTGATAGATTTATAGATTTTTTTTTTGACCAAAATGATAGATTTATAGTTGGAGGAGAGATACTTCAACCAAAATAGATTTCATTGGTTTTAAGTTATTAAATTAGCTGTTAAACTAAGTGGTTGATTTTTTAAATTATTAAAGAAACCAAAATAGATTTCATTGGTTTTTAAATTATTAAATTAGCTGTTAAACTAAGTGGTTGATTTTTTAAATTATTAAAGAAACCTACGATTGATCAGGTCACCAATTCTGTCAAATCATGAATATTTAATTATAAAGCTGAAGCGAATGCAGCGCAAGATAATACAGTTTTTACTGCAAAGTTCCGATGACCATAAGTTTCTTTCAACAAACGTATTTGTAGCATTAGAGAATCGTTTTGAATAACTACAATTCGATGCGTGGTTGCATAGCGGCATAAATATATAGTTTTAAAAATTATGTGGAGTCGATCTAAGTCAATAATGTATATTTTAATATGATTGTTTTAAGTTATTAAGATTTTAGTAATAATATATTAAACATTACAAAAAGCAACGGTATTATGTAGTTGGCAATATTATATTGTAGTTTAGAGGTATAAGCCGGCAGTAATGACCTTTCTTGTTTTGTCGATGAATTTGGCGTGTAGTATTTTTTACATGAATGTAGCGTTTATCATTTGGTGTGTGGCTTTTAAAATTGTAACTTTCTGGTGGATATCACCATATAAGATTATTTTTGTACTATCAATTTGTATAGAATTTATGCATTGTTCAAAGCTATTTGTTTGAGTCTACAAATAATTATCGTTAAAGATAACAATACTATTTATTTTTTGTGATTTTAATAAACTTACATAGCATTATTGATACACTTTGGACAAATGGCTATACAATATATATTAACTTTTAAGCGGCGATTCATATATACTGAGTCCCTTAAATGGTGCAAGAGCAACATTTTTTAAAATAACATTATACAAATGACAAATTACTTGCGATGTAAAGCAAAATAACCATTACAATTCTTGGTACCTCCTTGAAAAAATTATCACGGGTTCACACACTACTTCATCATTTCTCATATAATTTTGTCAAATTTGAAACCCGATTTCACCGGGTGGTTCAACTGGTTGAACCGTTCCGATAAAAAAGCAATTCGATTTAAACCGAGTCAAACCGATAGGTTGGGTGAAAAAATGTCAAATTAAATAAAGTTGATGCCTTGGGTTTGAAGCATCCGGGTCAACTGATATCGGTTTCAACAGGTCAACCGGTTGCTCGGTTTCAACGGTCAACGGTATGTCGGTTTTAATTGGTTGTTTTTAATTTGGTAGATGTGATTTAAATTGGGTGTACAATGTGAATAAATTATTGTACTTTTAAGTAATGGGTGTTTTAATAAGATTATTAATTATATTTTTATTTCTCTCTCCATTGACCATGTTTTCAACATTCAACTTTCAACATTTTTCACTTTTTCCACTTTGACCATTTTTCCATTTTATATAGTATAGATAGGAAAACAATTGACACTTTACCAATAACAGATTTTAAATTAGGGCTCGTTAAAAAAAAAGATTTTAAATTAGGGCATGCTATTCATACCCTCTAGGGATGGCAAAAAAACCCGAACCCGACGGAGAAACCCGAAATCCGAACTTATTGGGGCGGGGCAAGGCATGCTTATCGGGTTTAAGGCCTTATGGGGATTCTTATGGGTTTGGGGGCAGGGGGCCAGACACACCATCCCGCCCCATGAAATATATATATATATATATATATATATATATATATATATATATATATATATATATATATATATACATATACATATATCTTTATACATAAAAATTGTGTTAGTATTTACGTACTAAATATAATTCTCTAATTTTTGTTAGTTTTTATCCTTTGTGATATTTCAAGCTGTGATCATAGAAGCTTGTTTTGTGTCATACTATTGTATAAAGTTGTTATTTATTCCAATAATTAATATATTATTAATGGATTCTCGATTCTTCAAGTTATTCCATATAATCATATTGTTAATAGTGTAAAAATAAGAATAAACGAGGAGCGACACGAGTATGATGGAGTATTGCGCTCAAAAAAGACAACCCGATAAGTCTCCAATGGGGAATGGGGTTTGGGGAGTATCTAAGCCCTTGGCCCGATAAGATCCCCAATGAGGATTGAGGCCAGGTTTGGGGATGATTTTGTTATGGGTTTGGGGATGGGGATGGCCAGCCCCAAACCCTGACCGATACCATTCTAATACCCTCCCTACCCAATAACAGATTTTAAATTAGGGCATACTATTCATACCCTCCCTACTACTAGGGTAGGGACAAACCCTCGTTAGTAGTATGAGGGAGGTGTACTTTTGTATTTTTTTAATTTTTTTTTAATGTTTTTTTTGTGTTAAAATTTAGTAAGTTCATATTTGGGACTACATTTTTAATCATCGTTTAGCCTTTGTCGTTACTAAATATCGTCACAATACTAATTTTTTTACTACTTTGAGTCTTTGTTTACTAAGACTATATATTTTGTCCTCTGTGTTTTATTTTTAGCGTTGTGTTAAAAAAATTACAAAAAATTATTGAGATTTTTAAAAGGCTCAGATTTGAAGGTTGCAAAGTGATAAAATCTCACTTTACCGTCCATTCGGTTTCGATTATCATCATCGCCTTATCTCAAACCACCACAGATCTTAAACCACCACCACAAATCTTAAAACCACCAACAACATATCTTAAAAGATCTGTGGTGGTTTTTCAAGATCTTAAAAACACCAGATCTTATAGGGAGGGTTAGAATATGTTAAAGAAGGTGAGAGGGATATACCAACCTGAATCTGTTGACATACTTGAACCTGTTGTTCACAAAAGTACCCGTGGGCGTCAGTAGAAAGGACAAAAGTCTAAGGCTACAAAAGTCCCAAACTTGAATGAAGTACCAACCGTAGATCACCGAAGAAGCACAAATTCAAGATCTACAAAAGTCGGGACTTTAATAAGAACACCTTGGACATAGTTCTTACATGGGTCAGTTCAACAAAGTATAAGACCACAAGGTTATCGTTTGAGATGAGTTAGCGATTATATGGCGGACCGGATTCCAGAGTTATTCCATCCGTTACATGTAAGTCTTTATAATTTGTGAGGTGATTGAAATTGTGGGTTTGATGCGTTGCCGTGTATTGGTCTCCACGAAGGTAGGTGTGGCGATATTCAGCGTTAGTTCTGAGCACGAAGTTAGACAGCGAATTGGCTATTACATGTAAGTATGGCGGTGCCATATGTACCCTAATCACGGAGCTCAGCAGTTAGCCGATGATGGAATGGCACCGCATGATAGGTGGATGACTATGCCAAACATGGGGTTGGTTATTGCTTCGGATTAACCGGCTGTTGTATTCATATCCAACCGACAAAGTTATCACGTTTTCCACTCTTTTCGGTCCATATTTATTACAATGAATTGACCCCTTGTGATTGCTTCGTGTGGAGGAAGGCGAGATGTGCTCACTTCATTTATCGGCGATGGGCGGAAATTCACCATTTCGGATATTCACCCACAATGGAGGCGTCTGGACTTGACAATGCGGCCGAATGGGAAGCTTTATATTACGATCGACTCTTGATGTATCTTGAGATTAAACAAAGACAAACATAGTAAATAAGTTCTTGATCTATGTTGTAAATAATTATACCGACAAAACATAGTGAGTGATTCTTGATTTATGTTGTAAATAACTTTTTGTATTATGACACCGACAAACCATAATAAATGGTGAAAGTTTATTTAAATTAATAATAACATTCTTGATTTATGTTGTAAATAATTATGCAAATTCTTTGGCAGGGTGGAACAAAACAATCCTTTCTTGTGTACATTTGCGGAGAGGATTAATTATAGAAAGGACATCTGTGCGGAATCTAATAATGGGAAACCGTATTATATGTCCTTATTAGTGGTAAATAATTATCGTTTGCTTAATATTGTAAATATGTAAATAATTTTTTGTTAAGAATCGTTTCTAATAATTTTCTTAACATGTAACAGGCAGGAACATATGACTATGGGTGTGAATACTTTATGTGGAAGGATGCTTTTCAAAACAAGTACTTTAGTCAAGCCCCTTAACTTCATTATACTCAAAGCTAGCGTTGCTAAAGATAATAAGATTGACGACTTGAAACAAGAAACAATATGTTATTGTCTCAAAACACGATGTTGATAGGGAATAAAGGCTGGAACATCATTGGAATTGGCGAATCCACGAGGATCACGCGCATGTCGGTGGTGCAATGCTCCATGATCTTATAGATGACATAAATAATCTTCATATGTAGTAGGTGTTGTTGTTTTTAAATAACGTGTTAATGTTGTTGTTTAATTGAATAATAATAAAAGTTGTTTTTAAATAATGTGTTAATGTTGTTGTTTAATTGAATAATAATAACAGTTGTTGTTGTAGTTGTTTAATGTGTTAATGTTTAACGTGCTATTGTTGTTGTTGTTTAATTTTAAAAAAAACACATATTAGATGAATACATATAAACACAAAAAAACATTACAAAAAAAAAAAAAAAAAAAAGTACACCCTAGATAGTAGGGAGGGTTGGAATATAATAAATAGGGGGGATGTGATATAAAAACCCTCCCTATACTGTACAACCTGGCGATGCGTTCAATCATTGCAAACCCTCCCTATGGGAGGGTGTGGATAACTCACTCCTAAATAGGGAGGGTTGGAATATCCCCTCCCTTTTAAATTATAATCCCTTGTTTCGTTAAAACGACTTGTTTTTCATCTCATCATTTATGCAACAAATAAACATACATCATTGTTGCAAGTTTATAAAAAAGAACGCTGCACGTAATTTATAATTGCAGCATTTATATACGTTCCCACATACACACTACTATTTACATATTAGAAATAGAACTTTAATTTGATTTCAAAATTATCTTTGCACGAAGACAAACACAAATAACAATAAAGAGTAATCAATACTATTTTGCAAGATATTGATAGCCGATAATTTTGTACGATTTACATGTTTTTCTCAAAAATAATACAATATGTAAAGCACGATGTTCAAATTAACTTAGCTAATCATTCATGAGATTATTCTTCCACATTTTAGAGAATGTGAAAACTTTTCTGCAACATTATCCTTTTCTAAATCAATTGAGCTACGTGCATAAAAGCAATTGAGCTAGCCCCAATCTTAAATAGATCACTTTAAATAGAGAGGTTTTCTTAAAACCTGATCTAACTAATAAGAAAGAGGGAGAAAGTTAACAAATATATCGATTATTAAGATAACAACCATTCTAACTAAGTTTGAATATAATTAGATCGGTCTTTGTGTATCAACTGATCCATTTACACGCCACATTCTCCAACACATCCCAACTGTAATCACGACTTCTTTTACATAGATCGGTTTTTTCCTAAATAACTGATCTATTTAATTCCTTCCCTAACGGTTCCCTATCAGCAAACAATATATGCGAAGTTGGTCTCATATTTTCATCAAGACAACTAAAAAACACAATAAATGCTCCAAAAAAAAACACAATAAATGCTTTAAAAAAACTCAATTTCAAGTATCTTGAACTCGGAATGGATCACGACTGATACACACATGGACACAGACATTAACGTTGTAATTTACTTGACAGAAGCACTAAATTGTGAGATTTGGGTTATGATTTTTTTGTGGCAGCGTATCTAAGATGGTACCATCTTCATCTTTATATCGTTTTTATGTTGCTTTATAACAAATTGTTTGCACATGTATAGTGGTCATTATGTTCTTCTCATTATTTGCCCAAAGCATCGAAAGGGATTCATTTTGGATTCTTATAAGTGGGAAAAAAAGAGAACCAAGGAACACTTATATCTCATTAAACATGTGGAACAGCTGTAATATTCTTAAGTTGATTTTGAATTCAATTGTGTTTTTTATAATATTTAACACAAATTGTTGCTTATTTTGTTTTTGTCTTAGCGTTCTTGGTCATTTGAGTTGAGAGTTTCCTATTGTAAATTTGCAAGAGGACACTTGGGAGTGTGGATTATATGTCATTAAGTGGGTGCTTGGCTTTGTGCTGAAGTATCAACATGACGACTTCCGGAATACAGTAAGTACTTGTTAAATGTCTTTGAATATTTTTTTTTACATCGAATGCTAATTTGTGATATTATGGTACATATAGCTCCCTTGGGGTGAAGAGAGGTCGTTAAGTATGAGTGACATAGACGTTGTCGTCAATGTGTGGTTTTTATTGTGGCGCGATGGATGAGGTATGTTACTTTCTAAATTATTTTTGTAAAAGAAAATGGATATGCTTCTTGTCACATGATTAAGTTTGTTTGTAACCTTAATGATGTGACATTGATTATAGTAGTTGTTAAGAGATTTGAAATTTAGATTTTATTTGTTGTTATGTTGACAGCGGGTAACAACGACAGCAACTACGACAACCCCGTAAGGAAATGGGTCCAAAGGTCATCGAGCTTTACTCCTTTGGCATCCTTGATTGTTTTTCTTATTTTGAGGTGGGAGTGAATCTCTACCTATATATTTGCAACATAGCAGCTTGGACTTTTGGATAATAGTTAGTAGGACTCGTGAACTCGTATTTTGAGGGTGTTGACTTATGTTGCAATTGTCGTTTTTCAGTTGAAGTTGTTTCGTAACTTAAATGTTGATCTTTATCTAAGTTATTTGTACTATAATATATGGTGTATGATAATGAATTGCAATTCTGGAAAAACCTGCACTTTTGTATGATTAAGTTATGGGAAAATCAATTTTTTTATACCATTTTTTATTAAATCATAGTTATTAACTAGATCGGTTTAAAACCGGTCTAACTACATCTTAGCCAACCACAAAAACATCAGATAGATCGGTTATTTGTTATTAGCCGTTCTTTATGTAACCTTAAAAAGATCGGTTTTGAACCGATCTATATATGTATTCGCTCATAAAGATCATTCTTAGATAAAGTGGTTGGTTACCGATTTATATGAGGCTTTCTAACCGATCTAATTAGCTTTTTTTTAGTAGTGTTTATTGAGAAATCTCAAACCTGCTTGACTACTAACTACACTATAGAGGTTAATTATTACTCGTACAACTTTAACTTAGCAAGAAAGATAAATGCACATTGAATAATCGTTGATTTTTTCTTTGTTTTATTATGAATAGTGATTATATTTACGGGCTATATGGAAGCTAAATATAGCACTTCATCCCTCTTAGTATTATTGTCTATCTTAATGATAACTAAATTAATTTAACTTTATTTTGTTCAAAACTATTATTAAAAAAACTAAATAATAGCATTAATTATTGGTTAAGAGGTAAAGTTGTTTTTTTCTTATAAAAAAATCAAAGTTGTAAGAATTTTTCTTTAAATGTGTTTATTTATTTATTTTATTTTTTTTGAAAAATTATTTTAGTTCAGACTGAGTAATTAGTTTTTGGTAGTAAGAATTTATTTGTTTTCTTATAGCACTTGTAAATGATAAGCTCAATAAAGGTGTGTGTTATATAAACTAGCAGGGTACTCGTGCGATGCGACGACGGGTACCCTATAATTAAAATTCTAGCAAACAATATGTTTTAGCTATATGCGTTTTTATAACAATAACTTTACAAATAGCGAGATTTTTAAGTAAAAACAAACTATTTATACAAAATAGTAGAGTGCACATGCGATACTGTAAAATATAAGTGAAAATAGGAGGTCAAAATCGTTGAGAGTGAAAACTCGGCTAAAAAAAAATTGTCCCTGTGATGAATAAAACACTTGGTCCACTTTAAAATTTGATTAGTAGCACAAAACTTCTACAACCAAATTTGATAAGGCCCAAATGAAGTAAAAAAAAACCCAGCCTAGCAAACCTTTACCTAAGTCACTCTTAATATCACTCCATCACAAACTAACCTAATTACACTTTAACACAAAGCATTCAGCCGCTTTTTCTTTTCACCTAAAACGCAATTCCAAAAAAAAAAAAAAAAAAAAAAAAAAAAAAAAAAAAGAAAATAGATCCCTTTTTTTTTACATTTAATCTTCACCACGAAAAATACAGCCACACTCATGTGTTTCAAATCACAAGCAACTTATTAAGATTTCTTTTTAGAAATCACGTTTTTTTTTTACCGAGAAGGTGGGAATGAAACCAAGTTTGTTTTGTTCTTGCCTTTTAATTTTCGGATATTCAAAAGAAGCTTTGCTTCTTACATATCAATGATATAGTTATCCAAAAACTTGTGAATCTTAAATGATTTGAAAACAAGTTAGAATTCTGAGATCTTGTCATTTCTTTTTGTTTTCGAATACTGTTATGAAACTGAGATCTTGTCATTTCTTTTTGTGAATCGTTTTGTTATACGCGAGGTGGATTATAGGATTAGATAAGTTGTGTTTGTTTGATGGATGTTCGTGGAACTGTTGAATGTTGTTTTAATCTTTCTTTTTTTTTTCTTTGATTTGAAGATCGATGATGTTATGGTCTCACACGTAAATAGTGTTTTTTTAGTTTGATTTGTGCTTTACATACTTGTAAAGATATATGTAGTATAGATGTATTAGATGAGTAATACAGATTTGTACATTGTGCTTAAGTAGTTGTATATATTGGTGAAATTATGTATTAATTGTATATTAGAAATAGTGTTTTTTTAGTTTGATTTGTGCTTTACACACTTGTAAATTATGTTTTTTACTTGTATTTGCTTAAAATCTATTCTAGGAAATCTTAAAAATTAAATAGGAGGGAAGTGCTTAAATGCATTATAAGTAGTATAGATAGTCGAGTACCAATTTGTTTGTGCCCGTTACTTTTTAGTATGGTCGTGTGTTTGTATATTTTGGAATTTAAGTATCACGACATTCATATAGTTTAGCATATAATTACAAGCACGCAGCGGAAGTCATAGATCAAATATGTATTATTAATTAACATTAATTTAAATAGTTACGTACCTTGTTAGCTTCCATGCAAATCAAACAATCAAGAAATCACAAACCTTAAAAGTTAGGGTTTAGTAAATCGATTTATGCCTAAATCGATTAGGGTTTCACAAAATCGAATTGGAATTTTTACTACGGCCTTGTACACGCGTATTGTTAGCGATTCAATAAGAATGATAGTTTCTTGATCACAATAGCTAACCAAACACTTTTGTTACGCTCAAGGTCAAACGCAAATCCCTTGGGGATTTGTAATTCGCACTACCTATGAATAAGAGGGGAGAAGAAGAGAAGTTTGGCTAACTAGGGTTTCACAAGAGTACCAAACAATGAATACATGTGTTTGTATTTATAGGATGATAACTTAGTGTCCATGCTAGTCTAGGCCTCCCCTAAGGGATCCCAAACGATAGACCATAATAGCCTAAGAGGGGTTCTAGAACCTTCTCTTGGCTATTTTCTCTTTAGTCCATCTTCTTGATATTTAACGACCATTAGACTAAATTTCGTTAAGTACTAACGAATGTTAGACGTTATTGTGAAATAATAATTATAACATAACATTTATTTATTAATTATTATAATTGAATCTCATACGCAATGCGTGCAATCCCATAGTCTCAAGTTCGAGCCGGACATACGATTATTAAATATTGTCCATAAACTAAGAGCTCCCACTTGGACATATCTTAATATACGTAATGACATTAGTTAGCGTCTAACAACACGCCAATGCCCCTAGAACAACTAGAGTGTGGTTTCCTGAAGCACATTTTAATGATTCATCATTATACTATCCTTTTGTTTCTAATACCATGTTAAACATGAATATGGATCTTAGTCATTTCATAATTTAACTATCTTGTTTTTCGTTGTATTCCGATTGAACAAGATTACCAAATCATCGGGACGTATTCCAGATTGATATTGGGTATGGCCATACAAACATCTTGTCAACCCTACGAAGGGCCGAGTAGTATTATACTTCAAAAAAATTTCAAAGAAACAAATTCTATCTTGACTCCAAGCGTAATTCATGAATTTCACAACACTTCTGAAAACAACCCTTATTACTACTAGTTACAAATAGCGTTAAACTGTTTTACAGAAATGGGCTCCACCCACGACCATTCCGGCTTGCGTCTCAAGTCTAAGAATAAATAAAGTTTATCATTTTCCTGATTTACTTGATGACAAAGATCCATAAAGTACAATCATATAAGTTGGGATAAATCCGATATGCAACTTTGAATATCATATGAGTTTGGCAGGACCTTCCATCAATATACAAAGTACATTTTAACCAATGCCTCAGATTTGTCTCAATTCAATCATATGCCCATATGATTGATTGACAATGGACAATTTAGAATAACATAGGTTATTCATGGATTTAAACATGAAAATATAGGATACAATCTATTATGAATGAAAACAAACACAACAAATACTTTAATTTATTAAATAATAATTGTTTAATACATCCTTTATTCAAATACAAACCATAGATTTACATGAAACTACTAGCTAAACGAAGACCAATGCTCTCAGCATGTTGAGTAAGCTTTGCCTTTGGTAAAGCCTTCATGAAGGGATCAGCTAGATTGTCATCTGTGTAAACTTTGAGTAGATTGATTTCACCTATTTCGAATTGTTCTCGAACATAGTGATATCGTCTAGGAAAATGTCTAGCGCCTTTCATAACTCCTGGTTCATTGGAAAATGTAATTGCTCCATATTCTCGCAATATAATTTCATAGGTTCTTCATTTGAGGGCATAACACTGAGGCCTGAAATGAACTTCCTTATCAACGACTTCCATCTCAAACCGACTTGACTATGTACTTACATTGCGGACATCACAATAGTACTCTGCTTGGTGCTCTTCCAATCCATTGCCCCTTCATTGACTACAAAGACATATCCCGTTTGAGACTTCATATCATCTTTATCAGTTTGCCAAGATGCATCGCAGTAACCTGTAACATCAAGTTTTGCCTCTGGATTCCCACCATACACTAGAAACATATCTCGAGTGGCCTTTAAGTACTTGATAATGTTCTTAACAGCAGTCCAGTGATTATCACCTGGATTCTGTTGATACCGACTGGTAATATTTTGTGCAAACATCACATCTAGTCTTGTGCATCTCGCTGCATACATGATAGATCCTACAGCCGAAGCATAAGGAATCTTTTTCATGCGTGCCACCTCAGCAGGTGTAGAAGCACATTGTTTGCTACTTAAGCCAAGCTCTACTTGCATTGGAAGATGTCCCTCCTTGGAATCTTGCATCTTGAATCTCTTCAAGATTTTATCAATGTAAGCACTTAATCCAATCAACCGCCTAGATCTATCTATGTAGATCTTGATTCCTAGAATATATGTTGCTTCTCCTAAATCCTTCATAGAAAAATATCTTCCAATATAGGACTTAACCTCTTGTAAACTTGGAATATGTTTTCCCATAATCAATATCTCATCAACATACAGGATAAGGAAAGTAACATTACTCCCACTAGCCTTATGGTATACACATGGCTCATCAAGATTTTGAGTAAAACTAAATTTCTTGATTTCTTCATCAAATCTTTTATTCCATTACCTTGATGCACCTTCAACCCATAAATGGATATTTGAAGCTTGCATACTTGCTTTGGAAATTGTGGATTCAAAAACCCCTCAGATTGCGCTATAAAGATATCTTCTTCAAGGTGACCATTCAAGAAGGCGGCTTTGACATCCATCTGCTAAATCTCATAGTCATAGTACGCCACTATGGCTATAAGAATCCTAATGGCTCTAATGTTTGATACAGGAGAAAAGGTTTTCTCATAGTCAATCCCGAAGGTTTGAGTATAGCCCTTTGCTACTAGACGAGCCTTATAGGTATGTACTATACCATCCACATCAGTCTTATTTTTGAAAAGCCACTTGCTACCAACGAATTTAGCGTTAGGAGGAAGGTTTACTTCAACCCAGACTTCATTGTCATGCATGGATTTTATCTCTGCATTCTTAGATTCTTTCCATTTATCCTTTTCAGTATCAACTATGGTAGCCTTATAGTTAGCAGGTTCATTAAGATCCCCTAAACTATACTCCTCGACCTCTACATTTAGACATAATCATTCAGGAGCAGGTATAGTCCTTTCAGACCTATAAATGGGAGTAACTTCATGTGGAGGTGTGAGACTTTCAGGCTCCTCTTGAAGTTGACTAGTGTTTTCAGAAGGTGATGTATCTTCATGATCATCTTCCAGATCAATTACTCTCCCACTTAATTCTTGAGATATGAGATTCCTTTCATGGAAGTCAACATACCTATCAACAACAATTTTGTTTTAGGTGGATAGTAAAAATAGTAACCCATCGTTTCCTTTAGGTATCCTATAAAGATACACTTAACAGATCTCTGTTGGAGTTTATCTGGTGAGTCACGTTTAAAAAATGCCTCAAAACCCCAAACCTTTAAGTAAGACAAGTTTGGAGCTTTTTCATACCATAATTCGTATAGAGTCTTGTCAACCTTCTTGGTTGGAACCATATTAAGAATGTAAAAAGCAGTCTCTAAAGCATAATCCCAAAAGGATGAGGATAGAGTTGTAAGATTAAACATAGATCGAACCATGTCCATCAATATTTGATTTCTCCTCTCAGAAACACCATTGTGTTATGGTGTATATAGAGGAGTAAGGTTGTGCTAGACAATTCCACACTCTTTAAGTTAATCTTTAAACTCTTGGCTTATGTATTCACCACCTCTATCAAATCAAATAGGCTTAATCTTTTTTCCGAGTTGTAACTCTACTTCACTCTTGAAATCCTTAAATGTTTCAAAGACTTCATGTTTATGTTTAAGTACATAAACATAACCATAACGACTAAAATCATCAGTAAAGGTTAAGAAGTAGCTAGCACCTTGCTTTGACACATGTCTAAGTGGACCACATACATCTGTATGGATTATTCCAAGTAGATCTAAAGCCCTTTGCGTTTGATGTGAAAAGGGTTTCCTTGCCATCTTACCAGATATGCATGATCCACACTTATCAAATGATTCATCATTGATAGATTGCAAAAGCCCATCGTGTTGCAGCTTTTCAATGCATTTCTTGCCTATATGGGCAAGTCGATAATGCCAAATATAAGTAGAATCCAAGTCAGACTTGACTCTCTTATTGCTAATGTTAAAGATATAATTATAATTATCATTTGAAACAAGTTCATGCATATCAATTTCAAGCATACCATTTACAGGAATATCATTAAAGTAAAAGACATTATTTAAAGAAACTGAAATTCCATAACTTGTAAATGTATGAGCATAACCATTATCTTTTAACAAAGAAACTGAAACGACACCTCTAATTATAGAAGGTGCGTAATGACAATTGTATAATACTAGTACTAAGCCCGAAGGCAAAACTAAATCAAACGTCTTTATGGCTTCAACAGCTACACGTATTCCATTTTTCACGTACATGTATTGCTCTCCATAGGCCAGTTTCCTTGCTCCTCAGAGTCCTTGTAATGTGTTACAAATATGAGTACCACATCCAATGTCATACACACAGTAATTATATTTATGAGGAAAATAAAATAATTCTATAATGAAGATACCTGAAGTTTTGCCGAAATGACTAGCATTCTTTCTCTTATCTGTTGCAACTCTTGAAGGTAAAGAGGACAGTTCCTCTTCCAATGTCCTACCTCGGTGCAGTGGTGACAAGCTTGATCCTTTACAGGATGATCTTTCTTCTTGGGAGGGTACTTCTTGAGATTGAGTTAATAAGCCATAACACCTTACCCTTCCCACACCTTTTCTCTTGCCCTTGTTCGCTTGCGGCTTGTTTGGCTTTTAAATTCTGTCACCTTGTATTGCTAGCACCTGAGGTGCATCAGCCTTTTTGGGTAAACCCTTCTCATAATAAATAAGCATTACATGTAACTTATTGATTGTCTTCCCCGTGCAATGCATGTTAAAATTGCACAAATCCAGCAAATTCCTTATAAAGGGATCTATTGATTAGGCCAACACATACATCTTGAGGAAGATGGTAGTTGAGACGTTCAAGTTGATCCAAGTAACTTTTCATCTCAAGTACATGAGAACTAATCGATTTGCCTCCCCCCTGTTTGCAGCCATGTAGAGATTCAAGAAGATCGAATAGTTCTACACATGCTTGCTTTTCAAACATTGATTTCAGATCACGAAGCATATCATAGGGAGTGTGATTTTCAAATTGCTTCTGCAATTCAAATTTCATACTGCCAAGCATAAGGCATGCTACCTCATTGTTACGATCATACTGAATTGTCCATGCTTCCAACACCTCATTGGGTGAATCAGCAGGAGGGACCTCAACCAAAGACTATTCCAATACATCTAGTCTCTTAGCAACCCTCAGGACTATCCTAAGTTGCCTAAACCGCTCATTGAAATTATTTCCAGTCAATTTTTCTCTATCAAATATTTGTTTGAAAGCAGAACTTAGTGTGTGGTTATCGGGTTGAGCCATTCTACAGAAAAAAGTTCAAAAGTTAGTACTTTCAATAATTCAACCTTTAAAGAAAATTAAATACCTATTGGTTAATACACTAAACCATAGAATTTTCTTAAAGCTAGGATCTAAATTTACATAGTATCATTACATTAGTTGATATGCTAGTAATAATAGTATTTAATAAAGTAAGTGTCGAAAAATAATTTCCAAACATTTTGCAATTTCTAGATTATTATGGGACTTAATAATGGCACTAGGGACAATCGCATAGTGTCATGTAAACATATTTCGTCCCATCTAATGCCTTGGGTTAAGGGATCTCACCATGTAACTTAATTAAGTTGTCCAATTTAAAAAACTGTAAATTTATTCCAGCTATGTCTCACATAACGTGTAGATTTACCTTGGGATACAAATCTAGTTACATTTTACGTAACGTAAATGGTAACTGCAAGTGTTCCTTTAATTTTGATTGGCATAAACTTAAAATTTTAAATGGTACGTTTAATTTGATGTGTAATCAATTATGTACGAAGAAGCATGCACACATCTTCATATCATAGGGTTTTAATAAAGAACGTTACTCAATTAGTTATTTTATTACGGTGTATGTTCTTTATGTGCCAATCTTGTGAACATAATAACTTTACACCTTTCAAATTCACGATTCAACATGATTTTAAAAATAAGGTAATAAAGTTTTTAATCAAGGTATTGGGTAAACCAATTAAAGAATTACCACTAATTATCATCTACTATATCGTACTACTGCATGAGTCAAAAGACCCTAGTTATTCGGATAATTACCACAAAGTGGTGCGTAGAATTAAGGTAATTCACCCTTAAGATGTTTTTGTCAATTAAATAGTCATCGGTAGCTCCATTTGACGCACAAAAAAAAGGAGAAGCGGGTCAGCAGAAGCATATTAAAAACCTTCTTCTTTAGGGATAAACCCTCCTTATACCTCTCTTATAATTTGTCACAATGGGTGAGCCGATTATGACTAATGTTACAAACAACATCAATCGAATAAAAAGTTTGAGACTTTATTGTTAAAAACACATTATAAACTACTAGATTAGCTAATCTCGACGCGAGAATGCATTTAACGCATTACGACATGAAAGGCCAACCCATTATTGTCACATAAGATTTCGAAAGATTAATGATTTATAATAAATTAAATTTCACCATTATTAGTCCAGTTTATTTTGCTTTTTCTAAAAAACACCATTTGCTTTACGAGTCATACAATAATAAAACAAATAGGAAAAATAACCAACTAATACAATCAACACGCATAATTTAAATCTACTAACATGTATATTTTTAACTAAGGCTCTCACTTGTATTCGATCTAGGTACAAGTGGACCACATACATCGATAAATCAATTGCGTAAGCCCCACGTTAACTATATACAATAAACACATAACTTGATAAAATAATGATACATATGGGGTTTTCCCTAATTTTATAATTAATTAAATATTAGTTAATAAAGTGTCATACAATTTAATTAATAATAATCTCTAATTAATAAATATCGACAAAGTAGGCATGTATAAGAACTTAACAATTAATGCATAAAATATCACATATCAAGATTCATATAAACATGACAAAACATGCATGCTTTTGTCATGGATCTCATATAATCACATATTAACACTTAATAAACAAGGTAACAAGATCGCATATAACGACACATAATTAAATTATACGTTATATTACATATAAAAATTGCATGCAACCCAGGGTTTTTACATAATTTTAAAAACCCTATTTTTTTTAATTAACATACGACCTAAGGGGTGTTCTCAAATAAAAAACCCTAAAAAAATATAACATGCAATAATCTTTCAAAATTCGATTTTTATGCGTTTAGGTAATTAATTACACCATATTAACGGATCGTGATGCCACTGTTGGAATTTAATTATCATGACATTCAAATAGTAAAGCATATAATCACAAAGCACGCAGTGGAAGTCATAGATCAAATATGTATAATTAATTAACCTTAATTTAAATAGTAACGTACCTTGTTAGCTTCCACGCGAATCAAACAATCAAGAAATAAAAAAACCCTAAAAGTCAGGGTTTAGTAAATCGATTTATGCCTAAATCAATTAGGGTCTCACAAAATCCAATTGAGATTTTTACTACGGTCTTGTACACGTGTATTGTTAGCGATTCAATAACAATACTAGTTTCCTAATCACAATAGCTAACCAAACACTTTTGTTACACTCAAGGTCAAACGAAAATCCCTTGGGGATTTGTAATTCGCACGACCTAGAAATAAGAGGAGAGAAGAAGAGAAGTTTGGCTAACTAGGGTTTCACAAGAGTAACAAACAATGAATACATGTGTTTGTATTTATAGGATGGTGTAACACTGACCGTGATCTGCTTGGGAATTCAAAGCGGGTGTTAGGTCATGACACTTGATCATAACAATATAAAGCGAACTCTAATGGAGTCGTTTTATAAAAGGTTTATCATTAGATTTATATAAATGTCTCGAGAGTTTACAAAA
>OU343225.1:260510849-260688937 GCA_910596185.1 Chrysanthemum makinoi
GATCGTCATAACTCTTATGGTACGTGCAGAGAAAGAAGAAATATTACATTGATAGTATAACAACCCGCAAATTTTCAGATTATTATAATACTATCAGAAAATGCAAATCGGTTATTTTCCGACAGTTATTGATTTTAAAACTCAAAAACGAAAAGATATCTCGCATTTACTGAAAAATGAGCTCGCATGTTTACCGACACTCAATCAATTATGGCTAAAGTCAAATAAATATTTTTCTGAGTTAGAATTAATATTTTTATTTTTACTTTTATAAAAATATGCTCAAAACTTTATATTACACGTTTGCTAAAAACGTCAACCCGGAAACCGCAACCCACACTTAAACTCACAGTACCCAAGATACACTAAATAAATATATACCAAATATTTTAGACAAAACTTTTACTTTTCCTTCACTGTGCATCGAGCACATGTAGCACACAAGGAATATCTTGAGCTTTGCATTTTGGACTTGACATAACATTCACATGTACATATACCCCAATTTGGTCATACCATTTAGTCCAATCTTGAAAACAAGGGTCAAAGCTCACCTTTCCCATGCCTTTCCCTGTACACATCGAAAACACAACACACCACTTTTAATACTTTCTTGCGTATGAATTTGTCCAAACCACAAGGCAACATGAAAAGTGTAATAAAACAACACATATATTTCACCCTTCCTATTTCTTTGCTTAACAGTCAACACGCATGCCACTTTCTTCGTTTCCTACTTGCATCTAAAACTATACACAACTTTGACTACTCCTAAACCATTGAAACATGGTTCACTTTTGAAGCATGCGCCCGAAGAAACACCACCCTCCCCTAAAAACTAATCCTAGTAACACTCGCCTACACCCTATTAACCGCCCCACTCTAACATTACTTTTCAGACCCATCTCTTTCAATATGTTTTTGATACCATCCTCTCCAACATCTGGAAGAAAACGCATATCGCTCCTTCTCACCATCAAAACCAACGCCACCCTTATTTTTGATAAACCTACACAAACCTCATCCCTCCTAGGTCAAACAAGAAAAGAAAAGATTGATCCATCACTATCTATGGCTTTCTCCCCTTCCCAAGTCAAGATCAGAGCACATTAAACCTCTCAAATGATAAAGACAATTGTTGAATTCATCACCTCACAAGATTTCATGCACGACCAAAACACCTCACCCATTCCTTCTTTACTTGAAAAAGAGACAAGACTTGTATGTTTAGCATTACATGAGCCATACCTCTTGGCCTATAAAAGCCACTACCTCACAAGCTCTCATCTCACTCTCACCACCTTAAACATAAGACTTCCACTGTGAGAATAAAGAAAGAGAAGACATTGGAGTCTAGTTCTCAAGGGTCTAAGATTCTTTCGGGTTTAGTTCGTTGCGGGTTTAAGTATTTGGAGGATAGCCGATCCTTGGTTCTTGGCCTTATTCCTTTGATCTTGTTCGAAACACTCATTCTCTTCATGCCACTGTGAGTCTCAACACTCTCTCAACTTCTTTATTTCTTTGTCTATTCAAGTATTATGCAATGCTTGTCACATACATGCATGTTCACTGCTTCATACCCTCAACATAAGCAAAATACACACGTTCATATATATACACGTAAAATAATATGTGGCTTGTTTAAAGAAAAGCTTGTGTGGTACTAAAGTGTATGTATGAGATTTAGAGTTTTACTAGTGTTAGATACGACATACACTTGTGTGGTACTAAACGTGATTTTTAAACCCCAAACAACTCATGAAAATACATATGAAACTCTTAACAAAAGTTTGGCTCACTTGGAAACATTTAGTATCTCGACTTCTTGCTTACCTTTGTGCTTGTGTCGCTACTTCACGAAATTATCAAAATCATTTGTCACCCAACATACTCGACACATTTACATACGTCAAGTGCTTAATAATAAGCTCCATATGCGTAAAACTCAATTTTTTTTTTGACTTATCGACTTGAAAATAAACTCTCAAAATTTGTCTAAAACCCGTTTTATTAATGATAGTTTCATTGGATTTTGAGTCTCAAAACACCAAAATAAATCAAGACTTAGCTTTTTACTGTGTCAATAGGCTGTAAAAATCAGTTATGAATCAACTCATATATATACTTCATACGCATGCATGAAACTGTCAAGGTTATGTACAATTTTAATGCAGCAGGAACTCCCATATATGGCGTCAGGTTTCAATATATAACACATGAGAATGTTTAGCTCACTGGGTGTGTCACTCCCTTCCCATCCAACTGACCCAGATTCGAACCTGGTGGATGGCAGATTTCACTCTTTTTCTTATTTTTAACTTTCAACTTGTGACATTTTTAGCTCTTCAAACTCAAACCACTTTGCACCTCTATTAAAGACTTTTATAAGCTTTAAAAATTTATATAATGTTTTACACTTAAACCCTCGAATTTAACACTTAACAATTTTTATATAAAACTTTTATAAGTTTATAAACATATACATTTTTCTCACTCTTTCGTTTGATAAATATGTTTTATTCGACAACCATATCTGCGACATCTATAAATATTATATTTTTCCCAAATATATATTCTTGACCCACGACATCGATAATTATATATTACGTATATATATTTTCACCCCTCGAAACCTAGCAAATAAAATGAATGCAATCTGACTTATATTTATTCACTCATCGATAATACTTGAACCAATAACCGAGCCAACTTTTATACGAAAGTTTCGTACACATCATTCCAACATTTATTCCAAGAGCCAATACTTATGAAATATTTTCACAACTACACTTATGTACGTCGATAACGTCCACATAAGCTACCTAACGCAAACACATGAGAAAGTATTTGAAAACATTTATTGTTGAACTATAAGCCTTTCAAAAACTCAAACATATGAAAACCTTTTGTGTTTAAACTTTAAGCATTACCACACAAGCTAAAACGATACGAGCGTCTCATAGCAAATCATTTTTAAACATTACCTCGTAAACGGAACATATTATCTAAGACTTGTCATATTATATCTAGGTTTCGTGTTGAAGCCGTTTTCATATCGTATTTGCTATTGTTGTGCATTTCCTACCGTATCACTAAGGTGAGTTCATAGCCCCACTTTTACTCTTTTAACTGTTTTATAAACTCCTTGGGGGAGAATACATGCTACTACTGCTTTTATGATCACAATTGCTTGAAAACTATTTGCTGTACTCTTGATATTATGACTCTGCCTAAGTTGCCAGCCAAAAGTCCCCTACATCATGAACCATTAATCACTTGCGAGTGAACGAAAATATCGTGGATAGTACTATGGGAATTGACGACCCCGACTCGGTTATCGAAATAACCGGGCGACTATATTTGGTATCTATATGTAATTGGCTATTACATCTCAGAGGGGCAATTTTATTTACTTACACCAGTAATTAGGTGTATGCAGTTAGTATTGGTTTCATGAGCTTAGTGCAATAATATCAACTTTCTTTATGGGTGTATAACAACGTAGCCCATGGCTTCTTTTAAACTGGAAAATCTTGTGATCAACTGTTTTATTACTAAACCTATGAATTCACTCAACCATTGTGTTGACTTTTTAGCATGTATTTTCGGGATGAAAAGGCGATAGCTAACTCGGAGGCGCAAGCATTGGCATGTAGCATGGTCATAGATGACTCGATATATGAATTGGGACCACATTTTGTAAATGGGCCATTTATCCAAAAAATTAAATTTTGTAAACTTTGTTTTACTACAATAAATGAAATATTTTACGAAAGAGCTATTATTTTTCGCTTGTATTATGATCCAACTGAGTAGCATCCCAAAAACTTTTTCTTCCGCTGCAAACCATTTTTGGGGGTGTTACAGTTGGTATCAGAGTCAGGTTTATAGAGAACTAGGTATTTTTTTTCAAAACCTAGACTATAACCACTTTTACAAAAACTTAACCCTATGACCGACATATGCCTGCCTGCCAAGCTGATTGCCTCACTTATGACTTGTTGAAGTCATCTTTGATAAAATATGTGTTTTATTACTGATAACTTAACCTTACTATTAGATGTGATTGCTTTACTTATATGTATGTTTACGCACTAATCGCTGGCCACGCCTTCCCCACATAATGAAATATTTGTTCAGTCCTTCATACTAAACTTTAAAGGCATTAAGACATGTTAGTAGTATAACTAAGTTAAGCATTGCAAGATTCATTGAACCTCGGGTGAATATAGCTTGATCACCTATATTCAACCAGGACAGTGGGACATAGCTTGATCACCTATGTCGATTCAGAGGTGAATGTTGCAATAATCAAGTAGTTATGATAGTGTTATGTCCAGTTGACCTCCTAATTGACTTCTGAAAAGGGTAAAATTTTCATGTGTGTTCATCATAAGAATTATAAAGGTTCACTCCTACACATTACACACTGACGCGCACAACATTTCCCTACTACGATACTTTTTTTCCTAAGTGGAACGCCATTCTCATTACTACACTCTCTAAACTGACCATTTTACACTACTACCTTACACCCCCGCGTCTACATCTTACTAGCAACGTGCATGGAGATTTTGTCTGCGATGATGCATACTACCACTTCGCACAAGGACACCCACATAATCCATGTTGAAATGGACCACTTTACACCACCACTCAAGGCTTCTCCACAGACCTAACGTTATGTATGAGATTTGCCGAAAGATAATACATAACCAAGGAAATGTTGCATGATGAAGTTAACGATTATAGTTACCATTTAGATTTTCTTAGCGGATTATGTTAACTAACTAAAATTTTAAATTACCTAACGACATTACTATAGGTCTAGGTTTTCTATTTCCCCATCCCATTAACTTATCGTCTTCGTTACTAAATCATTAAACCTCTATTACTGGGTCGTTGCAACCTATGTCTCCATCATCCCATCCTATTATTATTCTCTCAAACGTTGAGATCGGTTGTCTCGTATCCACTACTATAACAGTGTCACCTCTACCTCAAAACTCGTACTCAATCGATAGTCGTTCTAAGAACAACACCTCGACATCCCCTCGCTAAACATAAATAATAAATAAAACGACTAAAACAATCTAAAAACATATCAAGAGTTAACTTGCAACTCAAGCCACTTTTTACGGAATGGGTCCCATGTTCCACTCATCCCTTTGAGATATTAACTGTCCGTCCTACTACCTCTTATGAAATATTAAACTGTCGTATTTAACGCAAAATGCTTTCAAATATTTTACCGACCATTTCACGGTCATTTTACAAAAATTCTTACTATTGTGCAATTTAACAAAAAATAATAATAATAATAATAATAATAATAATAATAATAATAAAAAATTGCGACTTTACTAATACTTTATAATCAACGACCTTACTAATGCCTAGCCAACTATTTTCTTATAATGTGATGAACCGATTCATTACCTTACTATTGTTTTATAAAACAACAAACAATTGCGATAGCAATTTATAAACTATATTACAACTTTTTCCTGCAAGTTATATTACGGTCTTATAAACTATTTTACCCTTTTAGTGAACTGTTTTAGCCACTGTGTAGGATATTGGATTTCACATACACATCAAACCATAACACAAAGTGGGCGTATAAGTGGAATTCTAGAGAGAGAAAGTTA
Organism: Chrysanthemum makinoi; assembly: GCA_910596185.1. Lineage (NCBI taxonomy): Eukaryota > Viridiplantae > Streptophyta > Magnoliopsida > Asterales > Asteraceae > Chrysanthemum > Chrysanthemum makinoi. Next base: position 260,516,501 of record OU343225.1, read on the forward strand.
GAGGTTTAGGGAACTTAGTGAGAGAAAGTGAAAGATATTATTATGAGCTCCAACTCTCTACCTTGGAAGGTAGAGAGTATTTATAGTCTTACAATAAAACGCCACACAACGGCGTGGATCGCATACAAGTGGGTAAAGACCCGTCCATCCTCCACGGTGTTACTAAACTAAATACTACTTAACATAAAAGTACTATGACTACGAGCTTTCTAACGATTACATATACTTGAGGTGACCGACTCTTTAATACCCGAAATTTCTAATTCCTAACAATCTCCCCCTAAGGAGGTCACCTCAAACATATACTAAAATGACATTGAATACAATCAGATATTACATTAACAATTGATCTTGCATTCTTGATGTAGTACTTTGTCTCCGGCTCGAGTCATTGATTCCACTCATTGCATGTTTGGTTAATCCAAGTGGAGGTCTTTCTTGATCCACGTGATAATAATGTTGAGCCAGCTTTTGAGATCATCGGCTAATAGAAAATCTCTGATACATCCATTGTGGTGTTGGTATTATGTGATGTTGTGACTTTCGACCGACATGCTCACATACGGATCATGATATCTTCATCGAGTAGCGGAAGCATTCGTTGATTCATGATATTGGCGGCGTAGCCAGAAGCATGGAGTTATAATATCAGAGTCATTGATGCACCAATCATGATTTCTTTTGATATGAATGTGTTGTGTGAGCATGCGGCTATGGATCGACGGCTTCATTCCGATCATTTACAAACGTCGGGTGTACTGCATAAGACAGTTAGCAATAAAGCGCACGAAAGTGTCTTTGATCACTTTCGATGAATTGAGGTACACGCCCACGGTTCCTCGGTTGATCAAGCATACTTTTGTAATCGTGATCGGTATAATTCAAGAATTTCCTTGACAGTGGTTTCGCAAATGCTCTAGTGTTTCAAACCGAACGTCTCAAAGAAGACAACACGGGTGAGTGAACCCGGCGAATTTAAGTCCACCAGCGATTGATGAAAAGAGATTTGAGAAACAATCATGTATTGCTCAATAGAAATTGTTTTTGCAATATAACGAAGGTTTTAATGAAAATCAATTATCAATCATAAAACACCTTTTGATTTGAAAATTAGTACACGGTCGACGTGCTAATGAAAAGAGTTTTAAAGCACAAAGACCGGTTTTTCAAAGGTATCCGTCAATCCATAACCTGAACCGTGATTGATTCAAAAGATTGAATCGCCCCATTGTTTCGTTCGTTTGTCACATGGTTGATCGTAGATAGATCTCACATGCCACCTACCGTGAGCTTGTTAGATGTTGGCTCCGTAAGGCTTTCCATCTTCACGGTGAATATGTAAACACATCACTCGGATGTTCTGGCAATACCACAAGGATAATGCGTAGGACTCAAGATATAATCTCTTTCCACATTGTGTGAAACAGAGAGTCTTCATTGAAAGTGTCCTAATGAGATTTATTGATGATCTCGTGGCACTAGACTCAATTTGTGCATATTTGGATCCTATATCGGAGACTAGGAAGAGGGTCTCCTTCTTCAATATCAACAATCTCTAAGAGAAAGTCGATAGATAATGTCGGTTCCCGTGAGAATGAAACAAGTCCTTTTAAGAGGAACTTGAGTGGTTTGGAAAGTTGAAGTGCAGGCGCCAGGGTCCATGACGCCTTGTCTTCAATACCATGTTACCATCGTAGCATATGAATTGAACCCGGTTTTGCCTAAGGTTGAATAATTTGGAGAGCTATTTGTTTTCACCCTTTTCTCATTCAATTCTTTTTAATTCTTCAACCCCTCTAGTGCTTACCGAGACTTCATAGCTAGAACCTTGTTGGGTTTATTCCGATTACTAGCTCGGTCTTAGTCCGCACTCTTCCCATATCTCATTTTTCTCCTTTTATCATCATACCTAAGAACTCTACACTAACTAGTGGATAGTCCTCGGGTAGATCCCTCCCGGTTCGGCGGATCATGGGAATATATACCTAACCTTATCGTCCTTATATCACCATACATAATGTAAAGTTGGTCGGTCTTTTTGGTATTGTTCATCCGCCATAGGAACCAATTGAAAACCATTTGAAAATCAATCCGGATACTTATGATATTTTATCAAAGCATTTTGTACCTGAATTGTTTTTGATATTTTTAGAAGAAGAACTCCCTCTCAACATGTGAATCAAGTATTTGAAATAGTTTTCCACACAGAGGCAAGAGAAAGAATTAACTTCTTTGATTACCATTTTCAAAAAATATCAACATCACTTCCCTAATCGAATCAAGTAGATAAAGCATTTTGGGAAGGATGAGGTTTTCATGATTTTGCTCCCCCTCAATATGTGCCTCGAGATTTGAAAAGAGTTTTGCACATACTAGAGGGAACTTGCACCTTGAGATAAGTTATCACGTTTCAAATCATAGGTTTAAGATAGATGCTCCCCTCAACATGTGCATGGAAAATTTGAAATCGCTTGTCACATGTGGGAAGGAGAGCTTGTACATCCTTATAAAACCATTTACCAAATTATCGGTTTAAATCCAATTTAAATCACACATTCTCCCCGATCACAATTATCAAATCATTTGAGATTTGTGATCTCTTATAGATTTAAATTGATTTTGAAAGCTTTTAAGGAGAATTGTGACTTGATTATGAAAGCGTTTTAAGTGATAATGATCGGATTTTAAGACTTTAAACTCCATTGATAAAACATGCATGAATATCTTTTGAAAACAATTGAATGCCAAATAACTTTTTAATTTAATTGAAATCATTCTCCCCTCAATCAATGACATAGGTTGTTGATTGAGAGATTGATATTTTGACAAATAAGTCAGATGATTATCAAAAATAGAGACGAGTTATTTTTCAAAGCGGTTAGTTTTCGCAGATAAATGTTTAAAGAACATGGAATTTTGAAAACATGATAAAGTATGGCTCTGTTCTTTCTTTGAAAAAGCGGTTCTTGCACAAATGACAATAAACCATTGTTTCTCTTTCTCCCAAAAATATATATATATATATATATATTTTTTTTTTATTTTTATATATTATATTTTTTAAGAATTCGAGCAACATCTAAAGTCCCGTGTCATTCTTTGAATGACAGCACAAAAGACCGTAGATATTATCGAATCGAGAAAAACATGACAAATTGACAATATTTTTGAAGATTTTAATTTTTGATTTTTATGGATTTTGAAGGTTTTATAATTTTGTATTTTGATTTTTGAATAGATATATACAAGAGATAGATGAAGATAGACCTTTACTCCTCGTCTTCCTCACGAAGGCGTTTGAGTGTTACGGTTGAAGACTTTTCAAGCCAAGACGTGGAAGAATAAACTCAAACGTTCTCTTGGAAGAGCTTTGGTGAAGATGTCGCTAAGCGATATTGAGACCTCACAAAATATAGTTCCACCACACCTTTTTCCACTTGTTCCTGATGAAATGATGTCGAATGTCGATATGCTTTGCTCTTGAGTGTTGTTGAGCGTTGTTGCATGAGAGAGCAATAGCACTTTTATTATCACGATCTGAGAGGATTTTGTTGAATTCAAAGCCATAGTCGGATAATTGAGATCTCATCCATAAGACTTGAGCACAACAAGATGACATGGCTATGTATTCAACCTCTGTAGAGGAAATAGAAGTACTCATTTGCTTCTTTGAAGACCACCTCACAAGCTTATCACCCAAAGCGAGCACCTCGGATGTGCCGGCGAGTATCTTGACACCTGCATGATCGGCATGCAGAACGTTAGTGACATACCGGTGTCCTTCGGGTACCAAAGTCCCATATTGATGGTTCCTTGGAATACCGAAAGACCCGTTTAACCGCTTCAAGGTGCTTTTTAGTAGGCTTAGCATGGTATCTAGCACACATGCAAGCGGCGAACAAGATGTGCGGTCTACTAGCGTGAGGTACATCGGGGATCCAATCATACTACGATATTTTGTTTGGTCAATCATGATCCCCGAGTGGTCCTCATCTAGTTTGGTTCGATCAATCATGGGAGTGTCAACAGGTCACTTGAATCAAATCCAAATTTCTTTAAGATCTCAGTTGCATATTTAGATTGATTTATGAAAATGCCTCAGGGACTTTGTGAAATTTGTAATCCCAAGAAAAATGACATTTGTCCCATCATTGACATTTGAAATTTTGAACTCATTTCATTAAAAAAACGATCACATTCCATTGGGTTCCGAGGCAAAAATAATATCATCAACATAAATTTGAACATGAATTAAATGTTTGCACGACTTCTGGTGAACAATGTTGGATCAACTGCTCATTTTCTAAATCCGGTTGATAGAAGAAACTTTGACAGTGTATCATACCATGCCCTTGGAGCTTGCTTTAAACCGTAAAGGGCCTTCTTCAAACGATAAGCGTGAGTAGGATGCTCTTGATTTACAAATCCTTCGGGTTGGCGGACGTGAGGCGACTTCTTTAAGATCTCCGTTCGAAATGCCGTCTTCACATCCATCGATAGACTACCATGTTCTTACTAGCGCATTAGCCAGAAAGATTCTGATTGCCTCGATTCGAGCCACTGGAGCAAAAGATTCTTCAAAGTCTATACCCTCCTCTTGACGGTATCCTTTAGCAACTAATCGAGCCTTGTTCTTCAACACATCACCATGCTCATCAAGTTTCACTTTGAAGATCCATTTTAGAGCAATAATCATAGCACAATCGGGCGGTACTAACTCCCATACATCAAGTCGATCAAACTCATGAATTTCATCTTGCATGGCATTGAACCGGCTATCTTCATTCATGGCGGTTTTAACATCTTTTGGTTCGATCTTAGAGAGTACTGAGTTGAAGAAGCACCATAAGGCATCGGTTGCAAGTTGTTTCCGTGTTGATATTGGACGAGAGGGGTTTCCAATGATGTTGTCTAATGGATGATCGTGAGTCCATTTTATGAGGTGTTCATGTGGTAGTTGTTGAGGGGGAAGTAGCGAGTCGATGTCTCTCGAAGAAGATGGTTCGATGAAGATTGAGGAGCAAATATGTTTTCAAATGGAGCATCTTCGGGAGTAGCAAAGGGGTTAACTTCATCATTGATGCCAGAAACAGTTCCATGATGTACATTTGAAGAATGATGATTTGTTGATGAGGCGGAAGGATCGTGGCGGCTTCTTGACTTAAAGATATTGAGGCCGAGGATTGACTTCATTCCTGGAATATGAGCGACCTCGTTGTAGGGATCAACACATCATTAGTACTTGGATCATAAAGTTCATCAAACATAGGATCAAACAATTTCTTTAAATCATCTTGAGATGGAGGTACATATGGAGTTTCTTGAGAAGAGTTTGGAACAAGGGATGAACCAATTGGACGGATTTGAAGTGCGGGTCGAGCTGGATTGTTGGAGCCATTTGACCGTCGACTCATCACGTAACGTGAATTGTTTCCATGATGTTTCGGGTTCTTTTGTTGTAGATTCGGTATCCCTTTTGTTTGGTGCATACCCTACAAATACTCAATGTGCCTTTAGCTCTAAGTTTACCTAAGTCTTGACCCTCATTAGTTGGATAGCACAATGCTCCAAACACACGAAGGAAGAGAGATTAGGTTTTCATGTTGTGGACAAGTTCATATGGTGTCTTTCCATGAGCAAGTGTGAATCGAGGGAACGATTTTGTGTGTAGCATCGCAAGGCAATAGCTTCACCCGGAGAAACATTGGAACTTTTGAGTAAATCGGCATTGTTCTAGCGGCTTCTACAAGAGTTGATTTAGCCTTTCAACTACACCGTTCGTTGAGGAGTTAGGTGGAACACTTCTTTGATGGCTAATTCCAATACTTTCATAGAATTCACTAAGTTGTTTGTTAACAAACTTCAGGTTCCATTGTCTGTCGGATAATTACGGCGGTTTTGTTAAGTCGAACTGCATTGTTTGATGAGTTTGATGATGATATCGGGAGTTTCATCCTTTGTCCTTAAGAACTTGACCCAGGTGAATCTAGAGTAATCATCAACTACAACTAACACATATTTCTTCCCAAAGATATTCGGCACTCTCATTGGTCCACATAAATCCATATGAATTGTATGAAGAACTTCGTGAGAGAGTTAGTAGGTTTGGGTTTATGGGCATACTTCTTGCTTTTTCCCAATTGACATCCTGAACAAAGATGATCCTTTTCATACTTTAGTCGAGGTAAACCTACAACTAAGTCCTTTCTAGAGAGATCATTGATGGTGCCGAAGTTCAAGTGATTGAGGCGACGATGCCATAACCATGACTTTGTTTTAGAAGCCTTTGACAACAAGCAAATTGGAGAAGACTTCATCATATCTTCTATAGAGATGGTGTAAAGATTTGAACCACGAGTTCCTCTTAAAGTTCCTTACCATCAAGTTCTCTAACAAAACAAGTATGTTTTCTGAAGGCTACTTCTAGATCGAGATCCGCAATTGACCAGGAAGAGATTATGACCAAGACATTCTACATAGTATACTCTAGAGATAACACTATCACCAACAACATAATCACCATAACCCATAATTGCACCGAAATGATCATTACCGAATCTAATGTCAGATGAATTTGCTCACGAAGTTCATGAGCCGCGACGGTCTCGGTCATATGCTTGGAACGGCGAGTCCGGTACCACGAGCGATTTGAACGATCGCAGGTTGAACACGCAGACAAGAATGGATAATTGGATAATTGGGATCCCCATGCAAGAATGGGTTCCACTTGGTTAGTAACGATAATTGGAACACCCACATCGAGAAATAGAAACATCCATATCAGAAGTAGAAGCAATGGAATCATTGGGAATAGATGCAATGCTGGTGTGTGTATTTGACCTATTCAAAGTATGTTCACTTCTTAAGGGAATAGTTCTACCGGTAGGCATCCATTTTCTAGTGGGCATAATCTTAGCAGTTTGAGAACAAAGCTGATTATTCTTATGGCCAAAAGGTATCCAATAATAACCTATCTTTATAAAAGTTCTTCTGTGGGTTTCCACGTTTTCTAACAATCTTTCGTTTTTGCCTTATTGCCTTATATGCACGATTATTAGCATTAACAATTTTAGCGGGCATTTGACATTATTAGACAAAGCATTCACACCACATTCATGATTAGCAACAGAATTCAAGCAGACATCATTACAAGGTTTGCAAATAGTATCGAATGAATTAATTACTGATGCGCCTAAGGCTAATACTTGAATCAACACGATTCGTTTTATTCAACTCAAGCTTAAAGTTCCTAGATTGGTCTTCTACTCTCTTCCAATGCACATTCTTAGCTTGCAAGGTCCTATCATTCCTTGTATTGTCTTGAGACTTTGACATGCTTGCTTTAAAGTCATTGATTACTCTGTAGAGGGAATGGGAACATTAGTTGGTTGATCTAATTTTGCATTCCTGAACTTGATGTGCAAGGATCTGAAGTACTAGAAGGCACATTAGTGTATACTTTCTTAAGGCTGTGATTTGAGCTTTTGCGGGCACACTAAAGTTCACTTTCTTAGCACTAACATATCACGGAATCGAACTACTTGAAGGCACATTAGTGTTTCCTTTCTTAAAATGGGCATAGAACGGTTTTCAAGCTTGGCACTAGGCATAGAACAAGGCATCACAGCTTTGCCTTTGCACCTAAGGTTAAGGATTTGGGACATGTTGCAATTACACATTCTAGCAACTCTTGAGATCGTTTGGCACGGAGCAAGCAAACCTAATTTAACGATCAAGAGGTTTGTTAATGAAATCCTCTTCGACAATCTCACGGAGACATTCTAGACTATCCTTAAGGTGAGCACGGTATTCATGAAAAGCATGTTCATTATTCCTAAGATGAGGAGGAATATATTTAAGTCACACGGTGTATTTGCAGTCTAAGGGTGATTTTGAGACACCATTCTTATTGAAAACAAGTGGCGGTTTCCATTTCGACTTCTCAGATTCTTAATTTCCTTTTGTAAAGACGTTATTTTTCGTTGTTTTGGTCACGGGTGACTTTTATTGAATCATATAACTCTTTAAAATGTCGTTTAACTTTTTCATTTTCTTCTAGAAAACTCTCGTTTTCCTTTTGTAAGGCATCAACTAAGTTTTGAAGATGAAAAGTTTGAGAATTCTGAGAATCTAAAGGAGGAGGCATTTGGGAGCTGTCATATTGTTCTTTTGACCCTTTAATTGAGAGATTTGGGCTTTCAACTTTATGATCGTGTTGCAATGAGCTTGAATCTGTTCATCACGTTTGTTAACTGCATCAAACTCTGGAGCATCTGAGGATGTCTTGATATTTGAAGTTTTGACATTTTCTTTAAGATGTTGATATTTTAGTTGTAAATTAAAATGCTCAACTTCTAGTTTAGAAAAATGTTTAACCAAATTGTCGTGATCATCAGTTCAATTTTCTCTAGTTTAGTTGAATTAGTTTTTCAAGCTCAATGACACGATCATGGGAGACTTTCGATTACCGAACAGATAATTCATGAAATTGGGAAGCATTAATGGAACAATTTGTAGCAATGAAAAACACATCTTGAGCAATACATTAAATCGGTTCTCATTTAGTGTTTGCAAGTTCTTCCTCTCAATCTCATTATATTTTAGTGCTCGCTCATAGTCACTAACTTCAACTATCATTGCATCAAATTCCTTTTCCATTCCCTTAATATCGGTTTCTATCCCCTTTTTAAGACTCTCAAAGTGATCTTTTAGAAGTTTAAAGAAAGGCATGACCTCAGTTAAATAACATTCTTTCATTTGCTCAAAACCCTTTCTCCTTCAGTAATACCCGATGGGTGTGATCCTTTTATTGCAAGTTTTCTCAAAATCAACAAATAGTTGAAGTATAACATATTGGCTAATTAAGGTCTTGCTTTTAGTGGCAATTGTTCTAGGAACAAGATGCATTGGTGTATTAGGAGGATACACTGTCGCTCTAGGCATTTTCAAAGGGGGTTTGTTTCAACAATATTTTCGACTTTTCGCTTATCTAAATCCATTTTCCGAAACACTTGTTCGGGAGTCAACAATGTCCGAGGCTTAAACATGTTCAAGGCAATCCAATTTTCCCTTTTGTAATCATGGGGTGTGATGATTACTTTCTTTTCTTTACATTTTGGATCATCTAGTTTCTTGTTCATCTTTTCCTAGTGACTTCATCGATTTCTTATCTTCCTCTGCACTCAAGCCTTAACTAGGTTTCTGTCAAGGTTTTAGGATTTCATTGCCATCATAAAGAACCTTATGAGCATTTCTAGCCTTTTAATGACCTCTGGATTTGGTTCCTCAATAAGGGGAATGCTATGCTTATCGCTTAGGACTCTATGCTTAGTGATCATGTGGCGATCGAATGGTGTTTCCTTGTACGTACAACTTATTTTCAAGCTTGTTTTCAAAGTTTTTAGATTAGAAAAATCATTCAAAAGTTTTGATTCCTTTGCATTAAATTCTTGCTTAAGCATTTTAACATTTTCTTGAAGTTCTTGTTTTTGCTTAGCAGTTTTAGAAAGCTTTTCTTGCAAGGAATTTAACTCTTGTTTTAATACTTCTTCTCTAAACCTACTTTTTCTAATAGTTGTGCGCATTTGGTCATCCATTTCCTGCTCACGAGTGGTCAACTCAAATTTAGCACGTTGTTCATAAATAGCAACCCGTTCTTTATAGGCATTTAATTAGATATATACGGACTCATCGGTACATGCGGTGTATTCATCAAAAATATAGTCATTGTTGATGCGGAGATGCATCACTTGATACAACTTCACTTTCACTTTGTTTCACATATTGATCATATGGGACAACATTGATATTACCCATATTTTCAATATTTGATACAAAAGTTTCAGATGATAGTACTTTGTCATGCATCTTTTGCACATCGGCATCATCGTATAGTTTTAGTACCTCTGAGATGAGTTTGTCTTTGGATGGGCGAGCTTGTGGTGAAGAGGAGACCTTGGGAGAAACCATTGGAGAAATGCTAGCCATAAAGATTGTGTGTGTGATGGGTCCATCATCCACATCGAGTCGATATGCATCTGTCAGCGACTTGAAAGGCATTCGATGATTGTGACCTATCTCACGAATAGGTCTTCATCCACATCACGCATCATAGGTCTTGACATTGCCCTCAGCTAGAAACAACAATTCCTCTTCATCCAAAGCAGCACCATTATCTTGAGCTTGCACAAGCAGCATCTTATCTCACGAAAATGTCGGCATTCGTGGGCGCTTTGGAGATGTGCAGTTCCTTGCAATGTGTCCCTCACCACCACAATTATAACATTTGATCGGCTTAGCTTGACCTTGATTACCATTCCTTCCTCGATTCTGATTACCAACATAACCTCTACCGGCTCCACCTCTTCCCTGATCATCTGTCTTTCTGAATGGTTGCACGATCCTCCCATCTTTACTTGTAGCTTGATTGTGTGGGTTAGATGTTCGAGGTTGTTATTGGTGTGTGGGAGAGAATTCATGTTTTGACTAATCAGAAGAGCTAGTTGATTAATGAAATTACCCACGTGTGCATCGGCATCAGCTTGTTTGAACATAGGATCAGGAATGAGTTTGTGATTACCATTTCCCATGGGTATGACTTGTGAGGCTTTGGTTGTGATTCCGATGTTTGAGTAGAAGCGGTTGAGTCATTAGGCGAGCTTGTCTCTCCTCGGTTGGTTTTGAACTTACTAAGAACCAATTTTTCAAACATAGCATGTCTCTCATTCTGAAGGAGGAAGGCATAGAGTTGCTCATAGTTTGTATTCTTCAATCCTTTAGTGAGCTTCACAGAGGTGACAAACTTGTGCCATTAGGGATTCATGTTGTTCACAAATTTTGAGTTCAGCTGAATGTTAGGCATAGTCATTCGGATGTTCCTCATGTCATTCACCAACTTATGAAATCTCACATAGTACTCATAGACACTCTCATCCGGTTTCATCTTGAAGTGTTCAAATTCGTCATAGAGTTGTGATTCTCTGTCTTCCATAGTTAATTCGAACACGAGAGAAGCATCTTGACATTATCCCATACTTGCCTTTGCGATTGTTGTGATTGATCGACTTGTAGATGTCTTTAGGAAGACCTTGAAGAACAATGTTAGAAGCCACGATATCGATCGAATCTCTTTTTCTCCTTATCATCAAGCTCATCATACATCTTTGGTCGTCCATTCCGTAAATCGAGTTCCATCTTGGCATCAGATATCAAGTACATCTCTTGTCGTCTCAACTCGATACGGTCCTTCATCAATGGATTTGAGAATGTTGACACCATTTTCCTTTCCAAAGGCGTACAATCGATTCGTTGAGCCCAAGAATCGTAGTCGATTCACAAGCATGGGTGGGCGAGTATCTGAACCGTTGCTTGAACATCCTCGACAGCTGTGGAGATGATAGTAGGAGCGTTGGTAGACATGTTTCAAGCTCTACGGGATTTTATAACTCTTTGATTAAACCGGAAATAGATTCTTTCACGGATTTTACTAAACAAAAGAACAACCGTAGAGAATGTAACAAGAAGAAGAAAAGGTCTAAATGAACAAGTAAGCTAAACACACAAGTCGCATAGCGGTCAACTCTAACACACTCAACTACGCTAAATTAATCCAGTTAAGCTAAATAGCCAACTCAAGCTAGTCTCAAGTAAGCTATATAACAACTTCGCTACAATCCAAGTAAGCTAGCAAAATTTTGGCAATTAAGCTAAAGCACCAAATTAAGCTAAATAATCAAGTCGCTAAATAGCAACTCGCTAGGTACCAATTCGCTAACACCAAGTCGCTAACAATATAAAGTACAAGTCGCTAACTTACACCAAGTTAAGCTACGTAGTGGAGAGTCCACTACTTGTACTTTTATTAAACTGTCTCACTAGACAAGTCGCTAAGCTCATAAGACTTTCAACTACAACTCGCTACCAAATTGTAAAGCAAGTCGCTACCAAGAAAACTTATCCGTGGCTCAAGTCGCTAGCATGAAAAACACATAAACACCACTTTTCAATCCAAAACAACCCAACCAAGATGATTCAAAGCTTCCAAATCAAAACCTAAACACTTGTGATGATTCTAAAACACAAAAGTACTACCAAAATCGAAACTTTAACACTAGAAATCAACCAAATGATGCAAAAACCACTAAACTTTTTCAAACTCAAAACCACCTAAAACCACTAGAAATCCAAGGATATGTAAGAGATGATCTAACCATGGCTCTTGATACCAATTGTAGGATATTGGATTTCACATACACATCAAACCATAACACAAAGTGGGCGTATAAGTGGAATTCTAGAGAGAAAGTTAGAGGTTTAGGGAACTTAGTGAGAGAAAGTGAAAAGATATTATTATGAGCTCCAACTCTCTACCTTGGAAGGTAGAGAGTATTTATAGTCTTACAATAAAGCATACACACACGGGCCGGTCGTGGATGGGCATACGGTGGGTAAAGACCGTCAGTCCTCCGGTGTTACAAAACTAATTACTACTTAACATAAAAGTACTATGACTACGAGCTTTCTAACGATTACATATACTTGAGGTGACCGACTCTTTAATACCTGGAATTTCTAATTCCTAACAACGTTGAAGGACTAGGTGCCTAGGATATGATTATTAGGTTTAGATGATTAGAGTTTGATGAACACAAAATCCCATACCTTATATGAACTGATTGTTATGTTGGATTGATTTTTATTAGTCGATTGATGTTTGGGTGATGTCGACCACCATATATCTGTATGTGTGTTCACTAGCGTATCGCGGTATATTGGTATATAAGAATGTTCCCAATCAGGATCCCACAAATGAAGATGATTGGATGCTAAAAGGAAAGGGTAACTATATCTTGGGTTGACAAATGAAGAAACGGAGCTTAATTGGACTTCTACGGAGAGTTGGCTTGGAAAAATGCTTGAGCGTAAGAGGTCTCACTACATCACAGATGGTTTTCTTCATCAAAGACAAATGAAGAAAGCGGGCTTAATTTGACCTCAGTTGGCATTAAAATGCAACGTAAGAAGTCTCACTGCATCAGCAGATGGTTTTTCTTCCAAGCCCTACATCAACAACATAAGCTTCTCAACCACCGAACGTATCTTTGTGTAGGATTAATAGTGGATGATACCATTTTTCTAAAACTTTGAATAATAATTGTTTTGAAAATGGAAAAATATGGTTTTGAAAATAAATTGGACTAAATTTTGAAAATCACCGGACTTCTTTTTATCAAAACCCATGTCACTCAATTATCGACTTCGGTCATCGATTGAGGGGGAGAGTGATTTAAAATATAATATTTTCAAACAATATTTCTTCATAAAAGTTCCGGTTTGTACGTTAAAATGTGGTGATCTAAAGATTTAATGTTATGTCATGGTATGATTTTCTTTAAAACTCAAAGATCTGTCAAAATGAATTTTTACGTTTCTTGTTTGATTGTGAAATTGTTTTATTTTATTAAAAGATCTCTTAAAACAATCATACCTAACACTAACAATTTTTAATGTCTTAAAATGGTCCTTATCTGTCATTTTTCAAAATCAAATCTTGCCACGTCTTTCCCAAAATTTTCTAAATGATTTAAATCTTTTGGGATCACAAATCTCAAATGGTTTGAAATTTATGATCGGGGTAGAGATAAATGATTTAAATCTCAAATCTGTTTTAATGGAATTGGTTTTAGTCCTTCAAAGGCACTCTGCCTCCATGTACTTACGATTTCAATATCCATAATGCACATGTTGAGGGAGCATTTATCAAAACAAGATGAGTTTTTAAATCGGCACATTTTCTCCCGTGTTTTCTAAACCTTATTAAATCACTTGGGATCCAAAATCTCAAAGGGTTTGATATTTTTGATTCGAGGAGAATTTGTGATTTAATAATGAAATTTAATAAAAGGTGATCGTTTTGATACAAATGTGCATCTTTGCTCTCCCTTGTGTGCTAAACGCTTTCAAATCTCGAAGCACATATTGAGGGGGAGCATTTCAAAAAGAAAATTAACTGTCGAGATACAAAAGCCTTTATGTTTTAACATAAAGTACCTTGATTGAGTTTTCAAATGGTTTTCTCTATGGCATATGTGATCGTGAATGTACTTAAAAGAACTCTTTCCTCTATGTGAAAAAATGATTTAAAATATTCTACGCACATATTGAGGGGGAGAATTTTACCAAGAAAATCAAATGGCTTTTTCTATGAAAATTGTGATAAAAGAAAATGTTTCAAAGATCTCTTGCCTCCATGTGCCAAACAATTTCTAAATCATATGCATATGTTGAGGGGGAGCATTTCTAAATGATCAAAACTATTAAGGTACAAAATGCTTTGATCTCGTATCAAAAGTACCTTGATTGTTTTTTCCAAATGATTTTTCAATTGGTTTCAAGGAAGAATGAACTATTCCAAAAGACCGACCATTTTACTTTATGCATGGAGTTATAAGGATGGTGAGGTTAGGTATTTGTTCCCACGATCCGCCAGAACCAGAGGGATCTACCCAGGGACAATCCACTAGATAGTGTAGAGTCCTTATGTATGATGAAAAAAAAAAAAAAAAAAGTGAGATATAGGAAGAGTCTTGGACTGAGATAGAGCTAGTACTGGAATAAACCCAACAAGGTTCTAGTTATGAAGTCTCGGTAAAAACTGAAGGGGTTGAAGAATGAAAAAGAATTGAATGTGAAAAAGGTGAAAAGCATAACCTCAATAATTCAACTTACGGCAGTAACGGGTTCAATACATATACTCTTGGTGGTTACCAAGGTAACACCGGTATTGAAGACAAGACGTCATGGACCCGTGGATGTATACTGCTGAGTACAACTTCCCAAGCTACTCAAGTTCCTCTTAAAAGGACTTGTTTCATTCTCACGGGAACCTACATAATCTATCGACTTTCTCTTAGAGATTGTTGATATTGAAGAAGGAGACCCTCTCTAGTCTCTGGCATAGAAACCAAATGTGCACTATTGAGTCTAGAGCCAAGAGATCATCCACAAAATCTCATTAGGACACTAAATTAATGAAGACTTGCTGTTTCACACAATGTGGAAAGTAAGAATATATTAAGAGTCCTACGCATTATCCTTGTGGTATTGCCAGAACATCCGAGTGATATATTCACTATGAAGATGGAAATCCTTCTAGAGCCAACATCAAACAAGCTCTTGGTGGGTGACATGTGAAATCTTGCAAAAGATCAAGCTTGTGACAACTGGATAGAAACGATGGGGCGATTCAATCTTGAATCAACCTTGGTCCAGGATTGGAATTGATGAATACTTTTGGAAAAACCGTTCGATGTGCAAACATTCTTTTCTCTAGCACGTCGAATGTGTACTTATGTTTTCAAACACAAAAAAGTATCTCTGATTGAAAAAATACTTTTGGAAAAACCGTTCGATGTGCAAATCTTCTTTTCACTAGCACATCGAATGTGTACTCTCTTTCAAATACAAAAAGTATTTTTGATTGAAAATTGATCTTTCTCATAAAACCTTCGTATTATTGCAAAACTCTTTCTTCTAAGCAATCTGCGATTGTTTTCAAATCATTTTCATCAACCAAGAAATCTCAATTCATTTGGTTCACTCACTCCAGTGTTGTCTTCTTTGAGATGTTCGGTTTGAGAACGGCTAGAAAAGTTCGCGAAACCTGTCAGGAGATTCTTGAATTATACGATCACAAGCGGTACTTTGTCTTGATCAGCGAGCGTGGGCGTGTACCTCAATTCAACGAAAGTGATCAAAGACACTTTTAGGTGTGTTTTTATTGCTAAGCTGTTGTTTTGCGGTACATTTGAGCGGTTGCGGTGATCGAATTGAGGAGTCAATCAAAAGCGCATGCTCGCGGCATCCGCACTTAATTGAAGAAATCATGATTTGTGCATATCTGAGAACTTAGCTCGATATTTTTATACTATGTTTCGCTTTCTGGCTGCAAATATAATGAACGATAAAGCTTCTGTTTGGAATTACGTGAAGTAGGAATTAGAAAATACTTATTGAAGGAATCACAAGTACATGGATTATATTGGCTGAAGTACATGGATTCTACTGAAGAAGGAATTATGCTGAAGTTATATTACAGTATAGTTGGTTTCTACGGATATAGATATTCCGTATTTTTATTAGTTTGTTAGGATATGCATGAGCTAATTTAGGTAGTGATATGCATTTATTTTGTATATTTTTGTTGTTGTAGAATCATCCTCTTAAGCATAAAGATGTTGGCATTGTTGATAGTGGGTGTTCAAGAAGCATGTCAGGAAACAGGGATATGATGCATAACTTTGTATCAATTGAAGGAGGAGGCAATGTAACCTTTGGAGAAGTGATGGAAGGATTAGGGAAGGGACCATCAGAACACCTCAACTGGACTTTGAGAATGTATACTATGTCAAGGAACTCCAACACTTCAATTTGTTTTCGGTCTCACAAATCTGTGACACCAAGAACAAAGTACTCTTCACAGAGGATGAATGTCTTGTGTTATCTAAAGACTTCAAACTCCGAGAAGAAACTTCAATTCTGCTGAAAGTTCCTCGGAATCACAATCTTTATACATTCAACTTAGCGATGTTAAACGGGTGACTTAACTTGTTTGGTGGCTAAAGCATCCTTGGATGAGTCTACCAAATGGCAGAGGAGGATGGCCCATGTCAACTTCAAGACCATAAACAAGATCTCTAAACTGGGTCTTGTTGAAGGTCTTCCTTCCAAAGTCTTCACTAATGATCATAAGCGTGTTTGCACGCAACAAAAAGGAAAGCAACCTGAGCCTCATACAAAGTTGTATTGCTTTGAGCATTATTTGAACCTCTTGATTGCTTCATATGGATTTTTTTGGTCCAACTCAAGTTAGAAGCATTGATCAAAAGTATTTTTGTCTAGTGATCACTGATGGTTATAGCAAATTTTGTTGGGTATTCTTTCTCAGGACCAAAGATGAAACATCTCGATCTTTGAAAGACTTTATTACCCTTATTGAGAATCAGTTGAACAAAAGGTTAAAGAATTCGGTGTGATAATAGGACAGAGTTCAAGAATGCTATCCTAATAGAACTCTGTAGGTCAAAAGGGACTATAGCACTCCAAGAACCCCACAACAAAATGGGGTGGCGGAAAGAAAAAATAGGACCTCATGGAGGCTGCAAGATCAATCTTTGGCAGACTCTAAGCTACCATACATGTTTTGGGTGAAGCTGTACGCGACTTGTTATGTCTTGAATAGAGTGTCCGTTACTCGACCACACTTCAAAACACCATATGAACTTCTCTATGGGAAAGTTCCTACTATTCATTATCTTAAACCTTTTGGGTGTCAAGTGACTATTCTGAATACAAGTGATCCATTGGGCAAATTTGATGAGAAGGCTGATGATGGTTATATTGTGGGATATTCAGCTCATAGTAAAAGCGTCTGAGTGTACAATTTACTGCGAAGATTGAGGAGACATTGAACACGAGGTTTCTAGAAGATAAGCCTAATGTTCAAGCGAGGGTCATGTTTGGTATTTTGACCTTGATTACTTAACTGATTATTTGGGTTATTCTAGACATATGGCTAAACAAAATGCAAGTACTCAAGAGTCTCCAACTATCGCAGCAGAGCAATTCTGTGATACCTGGATCTTTGAGTCGGCGGTAAGTTTGAAGATGATGAACAACCCATTGTAGTGCCTTCTTTCTCCCTTAACAATTTTTCAGGTGACACTTCTAAAGTTACTTCTGATGAGAGTGAAGACGAGTCCAATATATGAGAGGATCTTGCTAGGTTGAAGAAACAAGAGTATAGCTAATCTAGATCTTTGAAAGGAATCTTTGAGGAGAGTGCAAGTGATACAATAAGTGGAAACCTCAATTCTACTGAACATGATCCGGTTTCTCCTATCATTTCTGCTGAAGGCTATCCTGTTTCTACTCCCATTTCTACTCGTCCACAGACTTTGGAGATCCATATACTCGTTTTCCAAGACCCTCAGATCTTGGTAATAATCAACCCAAAGCCGGAATCTTCACCTCACCTTCTTATGACACCGATTTTGAACCTACTATGACTAATCTTGATTCTTCCATTGAAGTCAACACCACTACTACTAAAAGGATTCACAACACTCATCCACAGTCAAATATTATTGGTGATCCTAATGCACTGTTAGAACAAGGTACGGTGGCAAGTTCTAAATATGGTCAAGTGGCTTTTATCTCTTATGTCTCAAATCACAAAGAGACAATCACCAGAGACTATGAACATTGTCTGTTTGCTTGTTTTCTTTCTCAAGTGGAACCAACCAGTGTTACTCAGGCTCTTGAAGATTCAAGTTGGCTTGAGGCAATGCAGGAAGAGATGCAACAATTTCAAAATCAGCAGGTTTGGATATTGGTACCACTACCGGATGGCAAGTATGCAATTGGTACTAAATGGATTTTGAAGAATAAGAGAGATGCAAGAGGTGTTGTCATTAAAAAAACAAAGCAAGATTGGTTACTCGAGGGTTATAGACAAGAGGATGGGATTGATTATGATGAAGTGTTTGCACCTGTGGCTAGAGTTGAGGCCATACGAATTTTCTTGGCTTATGCATCCTATATGGGATTTATGGTATATCAAATGGATGTTAAAGGCACCTTCCTGTATGGTGAAATAGAAGAGGAGGTTTATGTCACTCAACCTAAAGGCTTTGAAGACCCTGCTCATCCTACTCATGTTTACAAGGTAGTAAAAGCTCTCTATGGACTACATCAGGCACCACGAGATTGGTATGCTAGGCTTTCATCCTTTCTGCTGAAACATGGATATCGAAGAGGTGCCATAGATAAAACACTTTTCCTAAAGAAGAATTCCACAGACATTATTCTTGTGCAAGTGTATGTGGATGACATTATTTTGGATCCACAAAGGAAGCTTGGTGCAGGGAGTTTGAGGAGCTAATGAAGGGAGAATTTCAAATGAGTGCCATGGGAGAAATGACTTTCTTTTTGGGTCTCCAAGTTCAGCAGAAACCTGATGGTATCTTTATCACCAGGTCGGGACAAATATGTGAGGAACATCTTAAAGAAGTTTGGTATGGAGAGTGTAAGGACTGCCACTACACCTTATGAAGCTCCAAAGTCAAAGATCAACAATGAAATAGATCCACCAGTGAATGTACATCTTCTACATCTATGATTGGTTCTTTGATGTATTTAACAAATTCACTGATATTACTTTTCTTTGTGAGTGTTTGTTCTCGACATCAAGTTAATCCACTTACTTCCCATCTCAATGTTGTTAAGAAGATCTTTAAGTACCTCAAAGGTCAACCTCACTTAGGCCTTTGGTATCCAAAAGAATCTCCATTTAAGCTGGAAGCATATAGTGATAGTGACTATCTGGTGCAAATGCGGATAGGAGATCCACTAATGGAGGTTGCCAATTCCTTGGAAAGAGATTGATTTCTTGGCAATGCAAGAAGCAGAGACTATTGTGGCTACCTCATCTCTTGAAGCGAGTAGTTCTGCTGCAAATTGTGTGGACAAGTTCTTTGGATTCAAAATCAATTGTTGGATCATGGGTATAATTTCATGAACACAACAATTTTTATTGATAATCAAAGTACCATATGCATTGTTAAAAATCCAGTTTTCACAGTCGAACAAAACATATTGAAATCAGGCACCACTTTATAAGAGATGCATATGACAAACATTTGATAAAAGTGGTTAAAATTCACACTGATGATAATGTGGCGATTGTTAACAAAGGCTTTTGATGGACCAAGGTGTCAACACCTAGTGGTCCATATTGGTATGCTTAACCCTTAGCGCAAAGTTTAAGGGGAGGCATAGGCTCGAGGGGAGGCATAGGCCTCGGGGAGGCATAGGCCTCAGGGGAGGCATAGGCCTGGGGAGGCTTATGCCTCGGGGAGGATTGTGTATACTTTGCATTATTTTATGTAAATTTGTTTGATTTTTGATTTATGATTCTGTTCTCTAACACTAACCAGCTAATGTAATGATAGTTTGTTTGTCTTTGTTTGGTTTTGTGTGTTCTCTACGTGTTTGTTATGATTTCAGATTGGTTATTAGGTTGGAATTTACCATGGTTGTTAAGTTGGAATATGGTCAAAAAGCTCTAAAGCTTGTTTCTCTGAATTCAAAGTCAAGTGAGTTATTTGTTTCTACTAAAGACAAAGTCTTGAAGTTACAATGTTCATTCAAGAAAAGTCTTGAAGCAAATTGTTCATTCATTCATTAGAAGCAGTTTTACGACTTACGACTACAGGTAATACAATCAACATCAAATGAAACTACAAGGAAAGTGCTTTACATGAACTACTAATCCTAACCTAGTTGATATCATCTATTCCAACATCTAACAGGCTATTGGATATGCATGATCGCTCACATCTTTCACACTAGATCTTTGGATATCGTTTGTGAAGTCTTGCATAACCACCCATTCATTCTATCTCGATGATTTGGATATGCATGACCGTGCGACGAAGCTAAGGATCAAAATGGGAAGGATGGATTGATGAAAACGATGATGATGAAGATGACCACATATGTCCTTTGTGCTTCATCTGTATTTCACCAAAAACAATTCTTCCACCTTCCTTGACTCCTTCCTTTATACGATATGTGATGATGCACCATTATATAAGCGGGAAGTGCTAGAACCACCTCTATCCTTAGGGAGTGGTGGATTTCTATACGTGGCCTTGGTGAGGTGTTGGAGGTTGGGAGTAAGATGTTCTCTCCTACAGGTCATCAGAATCATCAACGGCAATGGAAGACACATTCACATTCAGCAGAAACAGGCTCTTTTCACTCTCTTTGAAGTTGCTTCTTCATCCTGGTCTTCATAAGGTGATACATAAGAACTTATGGATGAGTTGTCTTCATCATCACTGGATTGCTTGACAAATAATTCTTCTTCCACCTTCAAGATCGCTGCTTATGGAGGATGAATTGTCATCTGATGAAAGGGTGATTGGGGAGGATCTACTCATGGTTTGTTGTGGTTAATTTTGGAGCATTGATGCAATTAGGGTTTGTGATGCTATTTGGGGTTTTTGATGAAGAGTTATGTGTGCATTGGGATTGTTTTATAGGCAGTTTCAAGACTTGATGAGATTTAATGCGTGTGGGTGAAACAGTAAAAAGATATTTCTTGAAGCTTCTGAATACGTGATCTGTTTACTTGATTAGTATTCTTCAGTGATTGATTAATGTTTCGCAGAAGTTGAAAGTTAATTTGGGAAAAGTAGGTACCGCGTCATCTGGTCAACATTTGACCAAAATTGGGAAACTACTACTTATTCTCTGTTGCATATCTTCGGTCTCAAATTAAAAGTTTCCCTCATTACTCATATTCAAAACACTTCCACTTGTGTGAATCTTAACCCTAACTTACGATTTTTCACATGGCTCTTCAATTCAAGCATGATCATAATAAAGTGGCCTTTCGGAACGGCGGGGTGATGAGTTGTATAGAGCAATTGTAGAATTCTTCACGATCCAAGATTCATTATGCTTTAGCATTCTACTGCTTGATTTATGAATCATTGGTTAAACAATTTTGGGCAAATCACTGAAAAGAGGAATGATACAGAGATTGTAGCTATTGTTGATGGAACAGAGTATGTTGTGACAGAGGAGCTGATAAGAAGACAACTTCGTTTGGATGATGCTAATGGGAGATTGAGAGTTGGAGATTCTATCCTATGCCATGTGTTCATGTGGTTCAAACGAAATGTGGCATGATTTTGTGTATGTTCTCGGATAAAACTTATCCGTTGTCAGTTTTATTCATGGAAAGAATGCTTAGAGCTTGAAGTTGGAAGTACCTCATAATCGGTTGGTAATGATGACCTTCATGCGAGAACAATGTGTTGGATTGATTAAAACTTCGCTTATGCAACATAAAGGTTTATCTTGATTGTGGTAATTTGTATGATTTGTACTTTTGTTTTATTATTAGTTAAAAAAAATGATACTATGTATATGTTTTGTTTTTACTAACTTTTCTTGCAGGTTTGTTGTATCTTATTAACATTGGTTATTAACTCACGGATATACCTTGTGTATGTCGAAGAGTTAGCTAGTCAAAGTACGGCTTTGGTAAGACACATCAAATCTGTTGATAGCTGTAATGGTTTGGTCAAAATCATAGGGTTTGCAACCACCCATGCTTAATTGCTGAGTGTTGTATGGTTCTCAATTCACCATGATTTATTCCTTTTTGGAATCCAAGAATTGACTAGCCAACATGTATATGGCTTGTGGTAAAGGCAGTGGAATACCATATTTGGTAATCGGTTCACAATTTTAGAATTGACTAGTCCTAAGCACGGACTCTGGTAAAGACATTTCAAATCCGTTCATGGTTCTTTGCTAATAAATCGATGGTTATCGTGTACCATGGTTTTCGAACTTAAACATTTGGCTACTCCAGGAGTGATGGCTATTGGTAAAGAGACATCAAATCCATTATTTTCAATGATTCACATCTCACGGTGTTAACACACACTGGATGTGATGAGAATAGTATGAAACTAATATGTTTTGATGTACATGTTGTCATTTGTTCTTTGCAAAAAGATCCGAAGTTTCAAAGTTTTGTCATCATAGAGATGTTACTATTTTGGTTCTTTCTTTCTTGCTGATGTTCGAGTACAATCCTCTTGTTACGCACTTTTAAAGACATATCAGGAAACTGGAACTTAACCAAGTCAAATTCCAGTTTAGGGGAGGATTGTTGGGAATTATGTGAAGTAGGAATTCTGCTTTGAAAATAATTATTTGAAGCTGAATCTGGAAGTACATGGATTCTATTTGAAGGAATGGCTGTGAAGTACATGGATTCTATTGAAGAAGGAATTCTGCTGAAGTTATATTACAGTATAGTTGGTTTCTACGGATATAGATATTCCGTATTTTTATTAGTTTGTTAGGATATGCATGAGCTAATTTAGGTAGTGATATGCATTTATTTTATATTATTGTTTATTTAGGGTTCCTTGTGTATAAAAGGAACTGATAGCTTTTGTTTTACAAAACTCTAACTCTGAGAAAAATATTCCAGAGAAACACATTAAGAGAGAGTGAAAAAGATCCATAGAGGATCATTGTTTCTTGAAGAAAAACCTTGTTTGTAACTTTGATTGTGTTAATTATTATCCGCTGTGCATCTGTTCAATCATTGTTATCATACCCTAGTTGAGTCAGGATCTTGGATTCAACACTTCCGTTACTCTGATGAAAAGATGTCATGATCCAGAAAGTGTGAGCATGTCGGTCCAAAAGTCACAACATCACATGATGGCAACACAATAAAGGGTGAGCCAGAGATTTACTGTGGCTGATGATCTCAAAGAAAGCTCGAAGATCATCAAAGATGTGGATCAGTTCAAAGACATCCACTTAATGTACAAAGCATTCGGACTTTGAAGTTGCACTACTCAAGCACAAAGATTGCGGAAGTGAAGAATTAAAGTCTACGAGCTCAAGACGGAAGATAAAATAGAATGCTAGGATTCGAAATGTAAAACATGGGGTGGCCTCCCTTAGGGGGAGATTGTTAGAAATTATAAAATTCCATAGTGAAGAGTCGGTCACCCCAAGTATTATCTAGCATAAGTTAGCTCGTAGACATATCGTTAGTTACGTTATTTGTTAGTTTATTAGTTAGTTATTAGCGTAGTTTAGTTTAGTGCAACACCGTGGAGGAAGGACGGGTCTTTACCCACTGTATACCTGATCCACAGTCCGATAGGAGGACGTTGTATTTGTAACTATAAATACCCCTTGCATCCTTGGAAGGGGTAGTGCTTCTTAATCTAATCTTTCATATTTGTAAACCAAGTCTCTACCAAGAACACCCTCTCACTCTTTCTCTCTCTAAAACATGGCTAATATGTATTTCCATCATCTAAAACCACCCAAATCATCAAACACAATAATATTAAGATCCTAACAATTTTAGTAGTTTATTGAGGGATTGTTGTGAAAGTTAGATGATTATTGTGATAACATGAGAGACTTAACAGGCTAAAATAAATATTGTGACTGTAACATGCTTTTGTTAAATTTGTGGTAGATATATGTGCAAAATGGATAGATTGGGCATGCTTCGATATGTTTTAAAGCGGTATTTGACTCTAGTATTAGTTGGTAGTATATCACCTATGATACAAGAGCTGCAATGATTGCTTACTGTTAGTATATCACCTGTGATACAACAGTTACAACGATTGCTTATTTATAGTATATCACATGTGATACAACAGTTGTAATAATTGCTTATTGGTAGTATATCACCTATGATATTTGATGACGTATATTTATTCAATTTATATATTACATATGATATTAAAAAACAATGAACTATTCATACACTAACATGCAGATTTGAATACTAAGAATAAAAGAAGCAAAAAAACAGGGGTTGAAGGTGAAAGGAAAAAGACCTTTGCTAAAAAAATAACAAAGTCAAACTGAAGAAGTGAATAAAGGAACAACATCATCACCGACAACACTAACAATACCAAGCAAATTAACAAAATCTGTCGCTAGACATTTAAGCTTAGAAAACACACCAAGAACAAAAACAGAAACAGATACACCACCAACAACTACTGAAAGAAACATTTGTGATATCACCTATGATATAACAGGATCTACAACCACCAACACCACCAACAGTAATTGTTGAACTGAAAACAGAGACTGCATGTAAGAAAGCAAAGACAGTTGCAGAAAAAGAAGAAGAGGAAATGAAGAAGAAGAGGCTACAAACTAAAAAGAATGAAGTGGGAAAGAAGACAAAAGGAGGGGATGCTCATAAAATTTGGAAAGAAGAAAGTTGTATAAAATAAAAAGACAAAAGCATCAATTAGTAATTTTCTTTTGCTGCTTAAATTGTAATTTTCTCTTGCTACTTAAATTGTAAACAATGGTAATTTTTATTCAGATGTAAACAATGCTTTTGGTTTATCTGAATATAACCTTCTTTCTAAATTTTATTAGAGTATCACAAGTGATATTAATGAAAAGTCACTTAAAAATACCGTTGACTTCATGAAGAAAACTATGAAAATAAAAACATGACATATTCTCAAAATCAAACGAGAATAGGATTAATTAAGCAATGTTTTTGAGTAACATAACGATTCGAAGAAAAAAAAGAGGTGAACACATATATCAATTAAAGAATAATATCACAAGTGATACATGTTAGAAACAAGTAAAAACAAGTTAACACATAAATGATGTAAACATTTCATCATTTTCATGCTTTATCACAAGTGATAAAAATGACAAAATATTCCATAAACTCACAAAGACCTCATAAAAATTAGTTCCAACTATTTATCACAGAAGATACATAACTTCTAATTTATGAAAAAAGACGGGGCTTGCAACCAGGAAGCTCAGCTGCAATTGCTTTTCGCATAGCACCATCTTGACCAGTTACAATGATATTCGGATAACGCACAAAAGTTTTCTTGAATGCTTAGAGTAACCATACACAAGATTCAATAGTTTCGTTCTTAAGCAGACCGAAACCAACAGTAACACATCTCCAGTGATTGTCAATTGCAGTAAAAAGCACAAAAACCATCATGTACCTGAAAAGAGAAATATCTCAGGTGATAATATATACAAAATGTACAAAAAACAAATTAAAGAAGCTCAAACACCTTTGATATAGCCTGTGATATCATAAGATCTTCCATTACCACAACTGATTCTAAAAAATAAAAGAAATCTGACACATCTGTGATATCACATTTGATATCACCTGTGATACACTTGGCATACAAAAATAAAAAATAAAAAATAAATTGATTTTCCTAGTAGGATACAAGACACATGACTGGAACTCCAAACAAAGAAAGTCCGCGACCACCAATGAACTCCTCCTCCTCCTCCAATCATCATCGTCGTAAAAATAAATAATCATTCAAGGTTAACAACAACAACACCACATCCAGCACCTCAACAGTCACCACATCATCTTCTTCATCTAGAACTAACAATAACAATAGTAACGGTAATTCTAACGCACAAACACAAGGAGTGGGAAAACTGAATTTAAACACATAAATAATGTAAAAATTTAATCATTTTCATGCCTTATCACAGTGTTAAAAATGACAAAATATTCCATAAACTCACAAAGACCTCATAAAAATTAATTCCAACTATTTATCACAAGAGATACATAACTTCTAATTTATGACAAAAGACGGGGCTTGTAACCGGGAAGCTCAACTGCAATTACTTTTCGCATAGCACCATCTTGACCAGTTACGATGATATTTGGATAACACACAAAATCTTTCTTGAATGCTTAGAGTAATCATACACAAGATTCAGTAGTTTCGTTCTTAAGCAGACCAGAACTAACAGTAACACATCTTCAGTGATTGTCAATTGCAGTAAAAGGCACAAAAACCATCATGTACATGGAAAGAGAAATATCTCAGGTGATAATATATACAAAATGTACAAAAAAACAATAAAACCTCACAGGAGATATTACAAATTAAAAAGCATACTTGTTTGTTTTGTATGTGGCATAAAAAGAGACGATATCATCAAACTATTTGTGATTGCAATTTGCATAAAACCGGCTCCATCAAACGAAAGAATCAATAACAACTGCAGCTGTGGTTAAAAAAAGCACAACAACTTCACAAAACAAATTGAAAAAGCTCAAACAACTTTGATATCGCTAGTGATATCATAAAATCATCCATTACCACAACTGATTCAACAAAATAAAAGAAAGCTGACACACGTGTGATATCATAGGTGATATCACATTTGATATCACCTGTAATGAGAAACCAGCAATACAGAAAATCAAAAAGGAGAAAAACTTAACCTCAAGTACAACACACTGGGTCTTCTTATCTTCTGCAATTAACTAAATTACATGATTTCAAACAGGGTTTAAGTTGTAATCAACAACCTTTCTTTTGAACTTTTCAAGTGGCCGAATATATGCAATCACATGAGGATTAGACTTCCCAATCATTTTAATGTTTTTCAAATTATTTGCCTTCACGATTGTTAAGGTAAGTAGTCCTTGTGGCTTAAGCTCTAGGTCACTGCGCAATTATCAAACAGTACATCAAATTTGCATCACCTTAGATATAGAGTGATGGAGAAAGCAAAATACAAAACGCACTAAAAATAATTCAAAAAGAAACCATTCAGAAAAATGAAAATAAGCATCAACTAATGCAACATAGGATATGATTACTCATTTACAATAACTACAATGCACTTTGATTAATTCCCCAAAGCTTGTTTATTCAAATAAATATTTTTGATTTGGTTACATATATGAAATAATGGACAAACAGGAACATGTGATTGCTTTTCAACTTGTGCATCACTCTCTTAGGAATTTTGTCAAACACCTTCCATGCATCAAATTTCCATCAATTCACCCATCCCAAAATGATATCATACTAAAACCTAATGCTACTCACAATCTAAAACATAAACTTAAAGTATCAAATAAACAAAATTTCACAAGTGATAATACAAATATCACTGGTGATAATACACGTATACAGTTCAACTTCAAATATCACTGGTGATACTACACGTACAATACATAGCAGATTCGAAACAACAATCATGCATAAAAACAGCATTCAAATGCAGTTAAAAACAAAAATTCAACAAACAACTTAAATAATAAGCAGAATTACATGAGTAGATAACAAGATTATCAAGCATTTTTCACTCACACATTTCATCAAACACTTGGTGTGCAACTTAATAATAAGGAATGTTAACAACTTGATCCACATAATTAACAACCGATCAACAACATTATCAACCGCAACAACATAAATCAAATCAGCTTCTGAAACAAACGGTCCATTCAAATCAAAAGAAGATATAAAAAAAGGATGATATGATCGGGAGGTGATGATGAGATGATGATCGAAATTGTGATGTTGATTGGAATGGTGATGGTGATTGAAATGGTGATCCAACTCGTGATGATCAACTGATGATGATCAAAAGTGAGAGCAGGTTGGAAGGAAAACACAGAGTAACTGTGTGGGAAAAAAAAAAACAAAAAAAAACTTTATATAGTTGGGAGAATTATGGTTAAGCATAATAAATCTTAGGTTAATCTTCACCATTAGATCAAAATAAATAGATGGTGAGAATTTGTCCAGGCATCAAAATAAAGATATGAAAATGAAAATTCCTTTTAACTTTATGATAAAAGATCATTTGAGGACAAAAGATTATTTACATACCAAGGGATCAATCTCCACCCTCCATTTTTATTTGATCTAATGGATGAGATTAATCCCAACAATTTAAAACCCACTTTCATCATTTTTTCAAATATTAATATTTTTCAAACATTGTCGTTAAGCGAAAAAATATATCATTCTGACGAGCATTTAATTATCTTTCTATAGATAAGCACTTTGATATACTTTCGACAAAAAAAAAAATTCGTATTTTTCACGTTTTTTTTTTAAGTTTTTCGTTTTTTACGTTCTTGAAATTTGATTGAAAAATCATATATAATAAAACACTAATTTGAATATCATATGTGATATTAGTGTAATATCATATATGATATGTAATATCACATGTGATATTAGTGTAATATCATATATGATATTACATATAATATCACATGTGATATTCAATTTAGTGTTTTTATCATATATGATTTTTTATGTAAATTTGATAGCTGAAAAAAAACGAAAAAATAGCGAAAACGTGAAAAAAAAGCGAGTTTTTTCTTTTCGAAAGTATATCAAAGTCTTGCCGTCTATAGAAAGATAATTAAATGCTGCATTAGCGATGGTGTAAATATTTTCATTTAACGATTAACGGTTTAAGAGATATTTAAATTATAAAAAATAGGTGAAATAATAAAATGTTTTTAATCTGGTACCATTGATTTTTTTTTAGATGGATGATGGAGATGAGTCCCTTGGTATGTGAGAAAAGTTTGATATGTAAAATAACTCCATAACTTTATATATAATAATAAGATTGAAAAACGTCCCTAAAAGTGTTTGAAGGTCCTTAGAACAAACAATTGTTTATTCCATCTAAAACAGTCTTTTTACACCTTCATTTCCTCACAAACATTTCACCATGAACATCACTTCTCTCCAACCATACACACCAACAAACCCTACAACACCACGGCGGTATTCGTTTAACGGCGGCGCTACACTCCCCCACCGCATTTCCCTTCACAACAACAAAGGATGGTCCAAACACACCCCAATTTCATCATCAGCATCGGCGGCGGTGACCGTGGAAGAAGTGCCGAGTCGAATTGAGGGATTGAGTCAGGTTTCGGGTGTTTTAGGGTGTCAATGGGGTGATGAAGGTAAAGGGAAGCTGGTTGATATTTTGGCTAAGCATTTTGATATCGTTGCTCGTTGTCAGGTATTATTAATAAATGTTCTAGCTTTATTTTTTTCATTTATGTATGTACTTTAAGATACTCTAGTATTCCCTTTTTGTCTTTTGCATCTTACTTTGGGAGCTACAATTTATGCAATGCTGTTTTCTTGTACCTTCGTATTGTTAGAACGTAAGCGAGACACGTAATTATCAGACCATGCTGCTTATGGTACAAACGGGTTTTTTTAGAAGTCCATCTTTTACAATATCACATCCACCATTTTTTTTATTTGTTGGCGGTTAGCAAATGGGCGGGTTAGGTAGGCTTGGAATAGGCAACGAGTTGAACTGTATGGGTTCACCAAGTGTCTTTTGTAGAATGTAGAGCATCCCAATACGAATCATGGGTTTGGTTGATCTGTGGACACAACAGCGGTGTTTTTTTTTACATTTGTGTTTCTTTAATACTGCAAATACTAGTTTGTACGCAAACAATGCAACTTGTAGGCAAAAACTACATGTATGCAAGTATGTATTTGTAATTAAACTAGGTCCTTGTTTTGGAGGTAGGGTAGTTACACCTGACTTGTATGAACATGCTAAAAACGTTATAGACTCTTGTGATGCGCTACTCATATTTGCTGTCAAATAGGCTCATTTAAATTTCACAGGTTGATTTTACCATCTCTAGTTGTGTATTAGAACATCTGGATGAGTTGTCAAAGCTGTTGCAATTTAGCAAGGAGAACTGGAGAACGAACAGTTTTGGTGTTCATTTATCTCATATTGATAGTGCTAGTTAAAATCTTATTTACTAAAGTAGTATCTGACTTGCTTTTGGGGTGTTTCAAACAAACAGACAAGAGTGAGCATGTTAAGCAATAACCAATAATCGACAAGGCCAAGTTGAACTCTTCCTAATCCCTGTATTTAGAATATGTTAAAGTCTTAACGCTGGCTCAAATCCTTGTGTTATTTCAATTTAGTTGAACAAAAGAGTATGATGTTTCATCAGAGGTGGCAATTGCAAGCCATATACCTATAAATGGGGTGATTGTGGTTATTTATTATTTATTTATTTAAATTCAAAAAGCTCCTAATTCCTCTAATGCTCTTTATGTTTCAGGGTGGAGCGAATGCTGGGCACACCATCTACAATTCTGAAGGCAAGAAATTTGCACTTCATCTTGTTCCCTCAGGTATTCTGAATGAGGAAACTATGTGTGTTGTGGGAAATGGAGTTGTGATACATCTTCCCGGGTTTTTCAAAGAAATTGATGGCCTTGAAACTAACGGGGTTACCTGCAAAGGAAGGATTCTAGTTTCTGATCGTGCACATTTGTTATTCGATTTCCATCAAGAGGTAGACGGGCTTAGAGAAGCTGAGCTGGCCAAGTCCTTTATTGGTACCACTAAAAGAGGAATTGGACCATGTTACTCTAGTAAAGTTATTCGAAATGGTATAAGAGTAAGCGACTTGAGGCATATGGATACCTTCCCACAAAAGCTTGAACTTTTACTATCAGATGCAGCTTCAAGATTTAAGGATTTTAAATATACCCCTGACATGCTCCGGGAAGAAGTTGAAAAGTACAAAAGATTTGCAGAGAGGATAGAACCATACATTACTGATACGGTTCACTTCATGAATGAATCTATATCGCAAAAAAAGAAGATTTTGGTGGAAGGTGGTCAAGCAACTATGTTGGATATTGATTTTGGGACTTACCCGTTTGTAACTTCTTCTAGTCCGTCAGCTGGTGGAATATGCACTGGTTTAGGGATTGCTCCCAGAGCCCTTGGTGATATTGTTGGAGTGGTAAGCCATTCTAGATCAATTAAACTTTATATACTTATTTACGGGGATGTTTGGATATGCGTTTCGGAACTGATTATGTGATTATTGTGGTTTGAGTTCGCACTAGTTAGTTTTTTCAATGTTTGTTGAACATATTTTACATAAAAAAACACAGCAAAACTGATAAAGTCCTTAAAGGCACACATCCATACACCCCCTTTATTGTGTGTATCAGTACTCTATATATCTGAAAGTTTGTGCAAGTTGTTCATGTACATTAATTCTCTATTCATATTACATAAATTATTTTAGTTCTCTACATTGGTGAAGATTAATTGCTTTCTTGGTGCAGGTTAAGGCGTACACTACTAGAGTTGGTTCTGGACCTTTTCCAACAGAATTATTGGATAAAGCTGGTGACCTTTTGAGGTTTTCTGGGCAGGAATTTGGTACAACCACGGGTCGCCCTCGTAGATGTGGTTGGCTTGATATAGTTGCTCTCAAATACGTTTGTCAGATTAATGGGTTTTCTTCTCTAAATCTCACCAAACTTGATGTTCTTTCGGATCTTCCTGAGATTCAATTGGGTGTTGCTTACAAACATTCTAATGGTACACCTATCAATTCATTCCCTTCTGATTTACATGTTCTCGACCAGTCAAAGGTAAGTTCCCTTTTTCTCCTCTTTTCACTTTCAGTTTCTATTATATCATTATTTGTGGAGTTTGGGAAAAACGTCAAAATGATGATATCAAAGTCTTTTGGGTGCTAAACCGAAGTACTGTGAAAATAATATGATACTTCAAACTCATGAATGCACTTTTGTATTGCCAACCTTTTTGGGAAATTGTTTGGCTCAAATAGACCACATATATAAGGGCATTGCTTGATTTGTTTGGACTGATGATATGGTTATTAAGACTTAAAGTTGCAATATATTGTTTAGTGTTTGGATAAACAAAGCCTGCTTGTGATTATCAGTCGTGTAATCAATTTGGAAAACTGATATATCTTCCCGGGTGGATATATCAGCATTATGCTATTTGGATAAACAAAGTCTGCTCCTGATTATCAGCCGTGTAATCATTTCATATTTATTTTTAATAATGTTCTTTAGGTGGAGTACGAAACTATGCCCGGGTGGAAGACTGATATATCTTCCATAAGAAACTACTCTGATCTGCCAAAGACTGCACGCCAATATGTTGAAAGAATAGAAGAACTTGTTGGCGTCCCAATCCATTACATTGGTGTCGGACCAGGACGTGATGCTCTTATTTATAAATAATCAAAACATGGAACATTTGTATCAATAAGAGTATTTCCTCGAGATCATTGGCAAGATCTTAACACATTTTCTTGGCAGAAGTTGCCTATTCCGGAACATGCAAAGTTGGTCTTAAAGCATTGTATTGTTTGATGCATTGCTCAAAAGATGCATCAATAAATTTGTGTGACCCATTCTGTGGGAAAGATGGGATGCTATGGTGATCATCTTTTCGGCTGTAAAAAGAAAATGATGAATGCTTTGTTGTTGACAAAAGATTTCTTTCTTCCTGCTTTTGAGCTTAGATTTAAGGAGCTTGTGTTGAGGCTAAACACCCGAAATGGTGATTTTACCTCCATGTTTTGCCCTCATTTTGATTATGAGAAAACATCGCATTATGCTGTATACCATTGCTCTATGGGTTACTTAATTAGTTTTGATCAACAGGAGCATAAACAAGTAGTAAAATGTAAATGCAGTCAAGTTGTCAAGATATTAAAAGTAAATATGATTGATGATCTTCACTTGAAAAATTATACTCCTGTTTATTAACACGACATGACATTAATTGTACCCCTAATTTTATGCACAACATTTACTCGTAATGGTAAAGTTTATATTAATAAAATGCACTAGTTTTCATTTAAAGCTGTCTAAATATAAGAAGTTGAAGTATCTATATTTGCAATAAAAATCAATAAGATGTCAATATTTATACTACATTATAAAGCATTTGAGACTTCTTATAAAAAGAAGTCTTAAATTATTAAGACAAAAAAATATTATACAAGAAAAATTATAAAATTAATGTAAAAACTAAAAATTTAAGTCTCATTTAAAACATATAGTAACCACTTTAATAATGATATATTTTAATATAGTTGTTAAAAAAAAAAAAAAAAACTTATAGCCACCAATTTAATGCTAAAATTTTAAAAATATAAATACTAACTATTTACACTAATAATAATTTAAATGTTCTACTTTTGAAAAAACATATATCTACTACGTTATAATGTATTTGAGACATGCTAAATAAGAAATGTTTAAAATTTAAAAACATTTGTTAACACAAAAGTAATCACCGGATACCCCGCCGCATTACGTGAATACATTTCTAATAAAATAAGATGGAGATATTCTAATGTCTAGTCAACAATGACTTTGATTTTGATTTAATAGCTGATGAATACATCACATATAATAACCTAATGTAACCCTTACACTATCTCTTTGATTCTTTTACATAGTGGTGTCAATTCTTGATATGACACGAAACATGATTCGAGACTGACACGGAAATAAACAGGTTAGATTAAGTAAAAACAGGTTTCAGGTCGCGTTTAGGTTGACTCAGTCAACTCGTTTATTAAACGGCTCGTGTTGAGGTTGATGGTTAGTTAAACGGATCGACTCGTCAACCCGTTTATTAATTTATTTTAATATTAAATACTATATTAAAATTGACTAAATAGGTTATTTGGTTAAATGGTTAAACGAGACAACCTACTAAGCCATTTAACATTTTAACCCAAGTAATATGTTTATTTAGGTTAAATGGCTTAAACGGGTTGATCTGCCAACCCTGAGTAATGTGTTTAATATGCCGACCCATTAATATAAACGGGTTGAATGGGTCATGTACGATTACGCATAAACTTGTTAGGTTGACAAACATGACCTGATTACTTAAACAGATCGTGTTCGGTTTGAAGGTTTTTACCCGCTAACTCGAAAACCTGCCCCACTTTTACGCATGAGGCAGAATTATTTGAAGCATAATTTAAGTTAATTTAATTCTTTTAATAAAAACACCGGCTAATATTCAACTAATGACTATTGATATAACTTGTTTTAACTTGTAGTTTTTTAATAGTTTAGTCAAAATGTAAGAGATCATCTTTGAAACGGATAATGGTAAGGAGTTCGCATTTTATGTTGGGTCATTGCAACGTTCAGCAGTTTATGAATAATTTTAAACATAGCTTAAGTATAATATAGTCGCCAAGTAGATACTTAACAAACCTCCTTCTAAGTTCTTGAAGATAAAGTCTCTTCATTTTAGTGGTGATGCGATTCAGCGTCTAAAGAACAAGTTTAAAAGAAAGTGTTCAATTTAATGAGGTTTGACAATACCTCATTGAACAATGTGTGGTCTCCTCCATCCCAAGATACCGAGAAAATAATCTCAAATATCTATAAAGTCAAAACGGGAAAATCTCAAAAAACAAAAGGGATAAAGCAAGTCTTCATGGGAGTTAACACTTTTTAGAGTTGGTAAAAATGTGCAACAGTTGTCAACATTTTTCTTAAATAAGAGTATATCTCTTGCCTAAAGTAGAAGCACTTAGTTTCCTCAATGTATCATTGCATCTCAAGTTTCATTCAAGGTTTAGTAGTTTCAAATGGTTTGTAATATTTAGTTTCCTCAATGTATCATCTCGATGAGATCTTTTGATCTTTTCATCAATATATTTCACTTTTGCTAAAAAAAATAATAAAAAAATAAAAAGTAGAAGCATTTAACGCACTTCTCACCAAACCATTAAATACTTAACATGTGTAAAGTAAATACTTTTGAAAACCATGATTCCCGACTATAAAAGAGAGTGTTTGTAGTGAAGTAAATACAACTCTTGCAATTAATGTGATACACATTCAAGAGAACATTTACTCCTCGAATTGAACTTAGGCCACTGAACATTCAATGAGTAAGAATAAGTTAATACTTAAACCATAACTTTGGTTTGTGTTTTAGTTAGAGAGTAGATCACCTAAAGTGTCATTCAACTAAGATTGTTATTCCGCAAACAATCTTTGTAAAATTCTTTGATTCATTTCTAGTAAGAATTTAAGCGTTGAAAATCTTCTTGTGTGAATCTTGTTAAAACTACTTTTACTAATTCTTGTTAAAATTGTTTTACAATTCTTAAATCACTCATTATAAATCACTTTTTAGACTCATTATGCTTAATTAACTCTTCTTTCTCACATTAAAAGATCGTCTTTACCAGCCATCATCACCACCTCCGACCGCCAAAACCACCACAACTTTCGGCCATCTACACCACTACCTCCACACATCATTGAACTAAAACAGCATATGCAGCTCGAATGTTTTTGTTTCACCCAAAAAGTTAGTTTGTTTGTTAGAAACTAACATCTCACTTGAGATATATGTAAAATTAGGTGTACGAGTTAATAAGCAATCAAGCCATTTCACATTTGCTTGCAACAAACAATTATCGATCATTTGATCATTTTACAGATTACGTTTAATGTTCAACTTGGCTCATATTGTCTTTTAAATGTCAAATATATTGAAAACTTTTCGAGTGAACTAACTTTTTTCTAGTATAAAATGATACAAATTTAAAAGAAATTTTTCGTAATATTACAGTTTTGAAACTGTTCGAATGAACTAACTTTTGTGTGCTTTTATTTTTGATTTTTATGTGTTTTTATTTTTGTAGAAAACTGTGTTTTTTAGCCGGAATTTCATGTTGTTTGGCCGGAATTGAGATGTAGAAGATGAATATTAAAGAAATGACCAAATTACCCTTAAAGATGGTGATAATGAGTGGTTTAAGTATTGAGAAAGCATAATGAGTTTATATGGGTTAGTGCATAGACTATTTTTACCCTTTACATTACAATCACTCTAAAGGGTACAACATTCTCATCATCTTTAGTGAAAACAAAGCCACCACAAAGACGTATATGAATTTGTGTACTCTATTTTTTTGCGTATAACCCCAATTCAGCTGTGCATACCCTCTTCCTCTTCAAAGACTGATCATGAGGAAGTACTAGGAAAATTGGTTCATTTTTTATAAATGATGTTTCATTTGAACACAAGCTTATCACTTTATATTATTAGAAGTTGTTAGAAATATAACATCACTCGTCAAACTTATGAAACTCCAGGTTTAGTTATGTAAATATTTTATAACTGTTTTCACTAATCATTAACTTTGAGTTGATTTTGTTAGTTTGTGTATGTACAGGGATTGATGTGTAACTTTGGTGTAAGCTAAAGTGCAACTAGGGTTTCTCATTATTCTCTTTCGCAAGTTTTCACACACGCTTTTCATTCTCTCTTGGTTTCTAGTAGATCAACTTCTGATCAATTTAGTTTTCATTGTTTCTAGTTTGTAACAAGATCATCTTGATATTGGTTATAGTTTGGTATTGATTAGGTTATAATGCGTGAGTTTTGTAAGTGTTTGTAGTAGCACCTATTAGAGGGACTACTACCTGTTTCCATTGTAATTGTTTGGCTTGCATCCGTGTTGGGGACAAGCCTTCTGTGTATATTGTTTTAATAAAAGAATAAGATCACCAAAGGGTGGTTGGTTGGGCGATTAAATGATTGTTTGTTGTTTCAATACCATTTTTATATGTTATCAGAGCCATGTTCTGATCGGTTGGCTTCCTGGTGGATCTTGGTTAGGGTTTTAGTTGATTCAATGATTTGATAGTTGGATCTTGTTGATTCTTGGGTTAATTGAAGTTTTGGTTCTCAATTAAATATTTAGGGTTTTTTCTTGAAACCTTAGATTTTTGGGGTTTTTTTATTCTGGTATAATTGGCGAGTTTTGGTGGTGGTTTCTTGAAGAATTAACGGTTAATTGTTAGTTCTTGGTGGGATTCTTGAAAACCCTAATTTGATATTTTGGGATTTTTGGAAAATGGTGGATATGTGGTTCTCTGGGCTGATTCTTGATTCAATTGTTCTAGACTAAGTGGATCTAGAGTGATTGATCATCTTTTTCGCTGCATCTGGTTTATAGCTCTATAAGTATCTTTATTCTCTTAAGGGTAACAGTTCTTTGGTCAAGTGGGTGCAAACAGGTTCGGTTAACTCCTTAATCTGCCATCTTTAGTGGTATGAATACCTGCTCTGGCCAACCCTAGTTCACTTGGCTGAGATCAAGTTATCTATTGGGTGTGAGTTTTATTTTTCTGCATTTAGTTTTGTTACTGAGTCTAGAGTGTAGGAGGTTAGGAATTGGGTAGTCTTGGAAGTTGAGATTTGTTGGTTTGTTGGTGGTTTATCTGTGATTGCTGGTGTTCTGGTGTATCTGTTATTTTTCTATTTTTTCTGTTTGGTTTATTTTGTTTGTTGTGTGCTTGTTTCTGTTGTCATTATGGCTAGTATGATTAGTAGTTTAGATCAAAGTAATCCTTTGCATTTGCATGCTAATGATTCTAATTGTGCTTCCATTTTGATTGTTAAATTAACTGGTGTTGAGAATTATAGAATTTGGGCAAGTGATATAAATTTGGCTATTCAAATTAAAAATAAAAAAGGTTTTATTGATGGTACTTGTGTTAGGAATGATTGTGCTGCTAGCCCTTTTTTACTTGCTCAGTGGTATAGGTGTTATGCAGTAGTTCTTGGTTGCATATTGAGTTCTTTGTCTCAGGATGTCTACTTGGGTCATGTGTTTAGTGATAATCTCTGCTAATGTTTGGAAAGATTTAAAAGATACATATGATAGAGTAGATGGATCTATGGTGTTTAATCTGTTGCAAAAGATCAATACCTTTAAACAAGGGGGTTTGCTTGTCTCTGAGTATTATCATAAGTTGAATTCCCTATGGAGGGAATTTGACATTTTTACCAAACTTCCTGATTGTGTTTGTGAAGCTAGAAATGAATTGGTTGATCATGCTAAATTATTGAACTGGTGCAATTTCTTATGGGTCTTGATGACATTTATCAGCCCATAAGGAGCAGTCTTTTGACCAGAGAAATCCTTCCTGAGGTCAAAGATGCCTTTGTCATTATTTCTAGGAAGGAATCCCATAGAGGGATTCCTACCACTACTGTGAAAACTATGAAGGCTTAGGTGTTTGCATTTGTTTCTAGGACCTTTAATAATAGAAAAAGAAATAATGAAAATTGGAATAATAACTCTGATAGTAATAATAGAGGAAATTATGACAATTTACTTTTTACTAATTGTGGTTTGAAAGGTCACACTGTGGACAAATGCTTTGAGATCATTGGTTATCCTTCTGGTTTTAAAAAGAATCATAATCTTAAGCGTGCAAATAATTTTAACAACGCCAATGATCTCAAGAGTGCATCTGTGGTTAATAATGGTTTAAAAACTATTGGTGGGACTCTGTCTTTTAGTAATGAGCAAGTGATGAAATTAATGAGTCTCTTAAATGAAATACCAGGCACTTCTGCTCATGCTAACATGGCAAGTAGTGCTTCTTGCTCTTTTTTTTTAACTACATTGTCTTCTTTAATCAACAATTTTATAAGTTTTTCTGTGCTAATTTGAAATTGGATGGAGTCAATTATCATTTGGGTTGGATAATTGACTCGGGGGCTAATCAGCATTTGACTAATAATTCTTTAAACATGTTTATTGTGATTGATAATTCTGAATTAAAATTAACTGCTGGTCACCCTAATGGCACCTTAACTAAGGTTGTAAAAATCGCTAGGCGCTAGTGAGGAGGTCTGGTAGGGCCTAGCGATTAATCGGTTAGGCGGGGATTAATCGAGGATTAATCGGATTGGAATTTTTATGCACAAAATTATAATTTTAGATATTATATTATATTATATGTATGAGATAAGCATAGTGCATCAAAGTTCAAATATTTCAAGTGTTCAAATATAAACATAATACATAATTTTTCAAAGCTAAAAGTCAAACATAGATATTACTCGGTTTGTTGACCATTTTTAAGCGATCTTTGACTGATTTTGTCTGATTAATCGATTTGTTGACCGGGGTTTAAGCGAATTTGTCCAATTTTTAAGCGATTTTGTTCGATTAATTCGATTAGACAGATTTTGTTCGATTTTGTCTGATTTTTCGGTTTGTTGACTGATTTTTAAGCGATATTTGACCAAACCGATTAAATAGGACGATTATGATAAATCAAGGCGCTTAGTGAGCGATCAACAATTATGCGGGGATTAATCGGCCGCCTGGGCCGATTTTTACAACAAAGGCTAAAATTACTCATGTGGGAAATTTAAGGCTTAATAAGGATGTTGTCTTGTTTGATGTCTTGATTGTTCCTAAATATTGTGTTAGTTTGATGTCTGTTAATAAGTTGATTAAAGATAGTAAGTTAAGAGTTGGTTTTGATGAGACTATATGTTATATTCAGGATTTGAAACAACAGAGAGTGTTGGTGACTGGTAGTGAGTCTGTTGGTTTGTATCTATTTTATGGGACTAATAATATGTCTGTTTGTGTGGGTTAAAGTGAGTTTCTTAGTTTTTTTTGTATCTAAAGAAGTTTGGCATAATATATTGGGACACCCTGCTAATCAGGTTTTGAAATTATTAAAAGGATCATTAAATTTGACTAATGTTGATCATAATTGTTCCTTTGATGTGTACCGTAAGGCCAAACAGACCAGAGATTCTTTTTCTATAAGTGAACATAAGTCAACTGTTTTTGGTGATCTCATTCATTTGGATGTATGGGGTCCTTACAAAGTGGTTAGCAGAGAAGGTTTCAGATATTTTGTTACTCTGGTTGATGATTTAAGTAGGTCTGTTTGAGTGTATATGTTGAAAAGATAATATGAGGTTTTTGAAATGTTTGTGAGTTTTCTCAATAACACAATTTGGTAAGAAAATTAAAGTAATAAGATCTGATAATTGCAATGAGTTTATTAAATAAGTGGTTTTTTGAATACAATGGGAGTGTTACATCGGACTAGTTGTGCATATACACCTCAGCAGATGGAATTTGATGAAAGAAAACGTAGGCATCTCCTTAATGTGGCTAGAAGCCTTATGTTTCAGGGGGGGTCCTCTTGTTTTTGGTTTGAGTGTGTTTCATTTTACTAACAGATTGCCTTCCACTGTGTTGAATGGAAAATCTTCTTTTTCTTTGTTTTATGGTAGAGAGCCTAGTTTGTCTCATCTTAGGAATTTTGATGTCTTTGTTATCTTTGCTATAATTAAAGAGTCAGATAAATTTTGTGAAAGGTCTGAAAATTGTGTCTTAATTTGGTATGCTAGTGGAAAAAAGGCATATAACCTTTTAAGTTTGGAAAATAGGTCAGTTTTGTATTCCAGAGATGTAAAATTTTTTGAAACTATTTTTTCGTATAAAATGAATCAAAGTATTGTGTCTGATTTTCAAACTGAAGTGATTAGTTTAAACTTTTTTGATAACATTAAGTCTGAGTCTTATACCAAAACTCTCAGTCCCTCTCCCAATGATGAAAATATTACAAATAATAGAGAGGAAGTAGCATCTGTTGGTAGAGAAGGTAGTTCTCATCAGCCTGGTATGGCTGTGAACACAGATCAGGCTGATAAGTTCACATCAATCAGTGATTGATGGTTCTGCAACTCCTTTAGGTGAAAATGATAATTCTGAGGGAAATGTAGATCCTGTTACAGATGTGCCTAGGTTCCAAAGTGTTTTACATAGTCAAACAGAGGAAGGAACTACTAGTCATAGGAGTTCTAACAGATCTTCTAAACTTCCTGCTAGATTGAATGATTATGTGCTTGATGGTAAAGTTAAGTATGATCTTAATAAATATGCTAATAATTCTGTGTTAAGTGCTGAGAATTGTTGTTTTGTTTCTAATCTGAACATGTCTTTTGAACCTTCTTCTTATGAAGAAGCCTCAAAAGACATTAATTGGATTAATGCTATGAATGATGAGATACATGCTTTATATGAGAATGATACTTGGGTTGAAGTTGAGTTACCTTTAGGAAGAACTCATATTGGGTCAAATTGGGGTTTTAAGACAAAATATAAAGCCAGTGGTGAAGTTGATAGGTATAAAGCTAGACATGTTGCTAAGGGGTATAATCAAAACGAAGTTGTTGATTATGAGGAAACCTTTAGTCACGTGGTTAAAATGGGAACTGTGAGGTGTCTTGTTACACTTGCAGTTTAGTATGACTGGAAAAAATTTCAAATGGACATTAACAATGCTTTTTTTATGGTGATTTAAATGAGGATGTTTATATGCTTTCACCACCAGGGTTTTTCAAAGAATGCGGTAACAAAGTTTGTAAATTGTAAAAATCTCTTTATGGCCTAAAACAGACTCCTAGACAATGGAATCATAAACTGTCAGAATCCTTGTTTGAGGATGGTCTTGAGAAGTCCAAAAATGATCACTCTTTGTTTACAAAAAATAAAGGAAGTTTAGTTTTCTATTTGTTTTTGTTTGTGTTTGTTGACGATTTAGTCATAACTGGTAATAGTGAAGAAGAAATTGAAAAGTTTAAAAGCATTCTAAAAAATAAGTTTAAGATAAAATATTCGGGAGAGTTAACGTACTTTCTTGGGATTAAGGTTTTAAAAACTAAAATTGGGTTGTGTTTTGTTTGGATCGCTACTAACATGAAAATGTGACAACATTTATGGGATTACATTAGTTATTTAGTTAAGCTGAAACACACAGACTAGATATGTAATATTGTGATAGTTAAGCATGTGTGAGGCTATCTATACCCCTCCGTACTTCCATGGAGGATTGAGACTTAGCATTTTGTATTTCACTTTTATTATCAATAAAACACACTAGTTTCCTTTCTCTCTCTACTTCCTCTCTCTAACTATGGCAGCCATGTTCTTCCATTTACCAAGACCTCCCGAATCATAATATCAACCTGAAAAACAATCGTAACAGTGGCATCAGAGCCTTGGTTTTAGTTATTGGTTGAATTTTATGGTATTATCTTGTCAAAAAAGCGTCATTTTTTAACTCTTTTAACAAGTTTTTACTGTTTTTTATATCCTTTTGGTTATAACAGTTTTTATAATAGTCTCTTGTATCCAAATGGTCAAACACTCATGCGCTTTAATATCCGGTTTCACAAAACTGTTTCGTGTGTCTTTTTAGTCCAAGATCCAGTTTTTATGTAAACTTCTAATTTTATGACTCATTTGTACCATCCCGTGAAACTCACGGCCGTGAATTTGTGGTAAAAAACTGGTCGGAAACGTGGTCGGAAGAGTGGTCGAAACATTCAACGAAAAACTGGTCGGAAAACTTCTACACACTTCTATATATAGACGATAGATACCCTTTCTAACACACTTTCCCCCTGAGTTTAAAACTCACTAACCTCAGATCCAAGAGATCTATGTTTGTAGTTTTGTTTTTGTGTGATCTTTTAGGTTCCTCTTAAAGGCAAGATCACCACCTTTGAAGTCAAGCAAGCTCAAGTCCATGAGTTGCCATGCTTCCTCATCTTCAAGGCTACTGAAGTCTTCTTGTTGATGATTCCTTTCTTTCTTCAAAGAAGTGTAGTGTTGAAGACATTAGTGAAAGATGTCTCAAGTGTCAAGACGAAGATATTAGTGAAGGGTATCTATCGTCTATATCATAAGCACTTGGGGTAGGTGCTTAGAAGTCAAGACTAGAAGCATTAGTGAAAGGTGCTTAGAAGTCAAGACACAAGACATTAGTGAAGGGTGTCTTGTAGATCTAGTCAAAGGCATTAGTGAAAGGTGCCTTAGATGTACATTCGATATAGTATGTTTCGATGTACAAGATAGACTAGTATTAGATCCAAGGATATTGATATCCTTGATGATGTTGTAAAGGAGTAGATCTCCTTTGGGATTAGTCGTTGGTGTAGTGGTGGTAGTAGTTCCTCCATTGAAATGGAACTAGGTGCTTAGCCTAGTACCTAATAAAGGGTAGGCGACGTTGTGAAGGTGTAGTTCACCTTGGAGGTAAAGAACTAGGTACTCAGCCTAGTACCTTATAAAGGGTAGGCGACGTTGTGTAGGTGTAGTTCACCTTGGAGTGAAAGAACCCGGTGGTTAGCCTAGCACCGGAAAAAGGGTAGGCGACGTTGTGAAGGCTTCTCCGCCATAAAGAGATTGGTGTAGTGTTTACGAACTCTCGAGTAGGTGACTCGTGGAGTGGAGTAGGGCAAGGAAGGTGTCCTTGTAGCCGAACCACTATAAATACTCACGTTGTGGTTTTGTGCTTCTTACTCTTATCTTTTCACTACTTATCTTTATAT
Source organism: Chrysanthemum makinoi (assembly GCA_910596185.1). NCBI lineage: Eukaryota > Viridiplantae > Streptophyta > Magnoliopsida > Asterales > Asteraceae > Chrysanthemum > Chrysanthemum makinoi. The sequence goes on from OU343225.1 coordinate 260,559,968, forward strand.
GCTTGTTTATCAACATCCAATCCACACATCCAAATAGATTGACATAAGTCGATCTAAATTAGTTAAAAGAAAATTTTAATTGGTAAAACTATTCAACCCCCCCCCCCCTCTAGTTTTCCACAATTGGCATCAGAGCTTCGTTACCAAGTTTCTTGAAGTATATTGTACTTTAAAAACTTGATACGATCTATGGTTAATTGAAAACTACAAAGAAGGTTTTTCATAAAAACAAACACCATGTCTTTTAAAACTATATGTTTGGATGTTGATTTGATAACAACATTTTTTTTAATTGTTTCATTTAATTGCACTAATCTTCTTTGTCATGTTGATTAGTCAAAGCTCATACCCACCAAGCTATAGGAATCGCTTGGTAACAAGAATACCTTCCTTAAGAAGGTATCTTAAACGCAAAGGAGTGGGAATCGTCTAAGTGACATTTGTCGTGTCATTTGTAAAGACATTCCTAAGTGCGCTAGAGGTATGATTTTCTTTTTATTTTTCTTGATAATTAAGTATGCCTATTTAGGTACTTATATGATTATCTTTTGTGCATATACATATTTTACATAAAGCTTCATTAGGAAGCCTTTTTCTCACATACGTGTTATATTTATCGTCTAAAGTCGTGGTATATAAAACTTATGTTAATCCAATAATAAAACAAAACACAAATTTCGAAAATTACTCCTTCCCCATAAATATGCCACTCGACGCCCACTTTATCAAATCCTCACTTCTTCCAATTTCAAAAATTCCCTTCCATTCAAAACTTCAGCTTCCTCTTCATCTCATCCCAACCGAAACCAAGAAGGATCGTCTTCAACATGGTTTACATCGCCTTCGTACTCATCGTCTTAACACTCATCGCACTTGTGTTCCCTATGATGAAGTTCACATACGAAGACATTTACTTTGTGTTGTTAATCTACATTGGGGTTATATACCTAATTCTTTGTATCATTCTTAGTATTGAATTGAAATATTACTAATAGTCTAGTTATCTAGGTTATTATGTGTTTATCATTTTTCTTTGTTGTATTTCTTTCTTTCGTGTTACATTAGAAGTCATGTATGCATGTTAAGAGAAAATGTAGGCTAAAACACTTATCTTAGTATAAAACTATGAGATCTAAAGAAAACCTATGCTTTTCTTAAAATCTGGTTCTGTATTAACAGATCTACGGATCCCGAAAGATATACTAGACGGATCCCTTTTGAAAAGGAACCGTGGGATCCGTCATACTGGAGAACAGTTTTTCATGCAAATTAAAAACCACTTTTCTTCCAAAAGTAATTCTCCACTAGTATGTCAAAACCATAAGTGAGTTAAGTGGCTTTCTTGTTAAAAACCATTGTTAATAAAAATCTAATAAAAACGTTAAATAATCATAGGTTGACCACAAACATCACCTTTTATTAACTCATCACTTCTATAAGTTCAACTATGACGCATGAATATGAGTTTGATTTTTCACTCACTAGCGTCTACACTCCGAACATCTCCCTTGAACCCAACACACCTGGCAATCATGTCCGTGGGTTCAATAATCTCGAAAACCGTCACTTCCACGAAGGACGTATTATAGACACCTCTCTACAATTCGAAGAAGGTATCAATACCTCCTTCAGAGCCATAGGACTAGAATGTCTTCTTGAAATCAACGAGAAGATACGTCCAAGGTTCATAATGGAATTCTTCCGTCAAGTTGAACTTCGTTAAATGCGAGGATCGCTCTCTACCCCTTTGGTTTTATATCAAAAACCAAAAGTTTACTTTAACCCTTGGGCATTTTGCTCACATCCTCCGGATTCCAAATCATGGACAATATGCCTTCACTGAAGATTGGTCTCTTGATTCTCTCTTCAACTTTCGTGAAGAAAATAGTCCATATTGTTCACACATACCCTCCTCAGAAGATTTAAATCGCATAATATGCAAACCTCGACCATATTACTCCGATCCAAACATTATCTTCATGCGGGACATCCGAGAAAAGTAGCCTCTTGCACTCATCCTACGTGAGAATGTTTGGAGTCTTATGGGAAATCGAGAAATCCTTCCCGCTTGTTGTGCTCACATGTTGTATTGTTTGCTAACACAACAACCATACAATCTCGCCTACTTCTTCGCAAGGCGAATTGCACATCTTCAAGGCTCCAAGAATAAACTCATCCCTTATGGAATGTTCTTGACGCGCCTCTATCTAACGTTATGCACTTCCATCCTCAATTTCAAAGTCCGTTGTGCGTACTTGTGAACAAGATGATGGAACCGCTAAACATATCTCTCATGAAGACTTTCTTCATCCTTGATTCCACCAACACTCATCAATCATGTAATGATCCTCCTAGCGAAAACACTCAAGGAACCTAGTAGTATTTCAAATAGGATCAATCCTCTTGTACTTGTGCTTTATCAATGTAATCCTATTTCCTTCATGAAATAAAACATCTTACATTTGATATCTTAGTGTTAGAACCCCTTTAAACTAACCTTGGAATATAATGCATTGTCAAGATCATTGCATACCTTTAGTAAATGTTCTGCTGAGCAGATGGGCGGATCCCAAAGTTTGTGCTAGACGGATCCCTACACTTAGGGAACCGTGGGATCCGGCAAACAGAAAATGCAATTACAAGCTGTGAAGATCGTTGTAAGCTCATAAACGAGGTCTAATATTATATCTAGGAACACATAATAATAAAGGCGGAATATTCAAACATAGAATCAATATTATTATGAACAAGGTTTTCCATTCACCATCTCTAACTAAACAATAATAAAGATCTAAGACTTGATCTAACACTAACTAACTAAACCACTAAACCCTAGGCATTTATACGCTATGCCTAGGTTACACACACACCTCTAGTCGACTACATCTTGGAAGACTTAATCTAATACTAACTAACTAATAACCATCACCCTAGGCGTTTTCCCTACGCCTAGGTTCCCACACACACACACCTTTACTAGACGTCTACATCTTGTACGTACATACTAAAACTAATGACCCTATGTCTCTTTATATACTAGAGACATCTAGGGTTTACAAGAGGAATCATAATACAATTAGGAAACTAAATATTCTTTTAAGCATATCTTCTAGAATCTTCCAAATCCTCCATCTTTTGTAGTTTCCCTTTTTGTTACTTTTAGTCCTTCATGTTTCATTCTTCTTGTTTTGTATCATCAAATCTATAATAGACCCAACAATCTTCCCCTATTTGATGATGACAAAACAAAATACGATTCTTGTACGAACTTCCCTAGACGAAGTAGCAGAAGTTGAGATAATTAAATCTCACCATGAATGAAACAATCTTGTTTTCCATGCTTCCCCTTGACTTGAACATGTCACGCAAACATCTCTTCCCCTTTTTGTTATTATCCAAATAGGGAACGTATGCAAATAATGATCTTGACCACCACGAACCAATATCATACTTCCAATCTAAGACTTCCAATGCTTCAAATCACCCACCATTACGCACCATAAGAAAAATGGATCCAAAACAGTAGAAAACTTCAACTAGCAGTAGTAATAATGATCAACAATAGTAAAGATCAAACACTTCCCCTTGAGTGATGCATGTACATCAATGATTCTTCAAAATCTGTAGGCTTTATGTAATGATTACTTGTGAAGAAAACCATATATAACGAACTTGATGAAGAAGTAAAATTTCCCAAACTTGTGTCTTAAATCTTTTACAATCCACGAAACTCCATACTTATACAAATCAACAAATATAAGTAGACCGCAATCCCTTGACAAGAATCCTCAACTAGTATGAGACACTGAGCACTACAATGTAACTCCTTTAAGTGATAGACAATGTGTGCATAGAGCATCATAAGAAAAATCACACATTGCTAGATTCAACAAGCTAGATGATAAGAACCCAAACCAAGTAATTCCACTTCATCTTCAAATAAGTGATAAATAATCCTCTTCGTAATCAATTCTTCAATAAATCTCCATAACGAGCCTTTTTTAAAACCCTTTTAAGAACAAATAAATTTCTTCCTGTGTGTGTGAACCAAACAACCATTCTGTGTGTGTGTCATCCAAAAATCCATAACAATAATCATGCTCGACTTCCCCTTAAATCAAAAACCATATGAGAAAGAATCAGTACCTTGAGCAGTACTTTGGAGAAGGAGCAGTACTTTCATTAAAATCTGCAGTACTTTTAATAAAATCATAAGCAGTACTTTCAAACATACCAAGCAGTACTTTGGATGTTCGAGCAGTATTTTCATTTTTATGAAGTGCAGTACTTACGAACAGAATCTGCAGTACCTTCAAAATTCCAACAGTACTTTCACTAAAACGTGCAGCAGTACTTTAACGATCACCAGTATTAAACTTCAATTTATACGCAATTCAATGTCAAAATCATGCGTTCACTATTAACCATGGACCAATCACAAATCATGTCCACCATAACCTCCATGTACTACATAATACCAGATCAAAACCCAACTAACAACAATATTTCTTGGACCAGAATTAATATCAACAATCCATGTATGCATGATCCAACGGTCCATGTATGATCAAGATTAATGCATTCAATCAACCAACCTATAATATTATAACAATATTAGATGAATATTAGTCCCACGTGCAGCGACATAACATATTCAAGACCGAATATTTTGTTGACTTTCGTTATCGATTAATTTAATAACTGATCTACTTTTCCTTTGATACTGCTTCGTCAAATCAGTATTCTTCGAAAAACCATATAATAACATTTTTTTTAAAAAAAAATCCAAATCGCCCTTCTTCAAACTGCATGCTTCGACAATAAATAAAGATCAATACTTGACACACTTAATCAATATCAAATCGACACCAATAAATAAACTGCGTCTCATCAATAAAAACCTTGAATCAACCCGAAAAATCCGAACACAAACCAATCATACATCAAAGTATCAGCAGCCAACTTCGACATAGTATATATTTTTACTAAAAGCTCCAATTGACGATCCCTTCGGTGGAAAGTTAGATTAGTATATAGAGAACGTCCACCTAAAATTTCGTTACGATCCAACGGTTAACGAAAAAGTTATGATCGTTTCAAAACAGTGCTATTGTAACCTTACGAAAAATCAGCAGCAGACTTCGACTGCTTATAACTTTTGATTGAGAGCTCAGATCGACTATCCCTTCGGTGAGATTAAAGATAGATATACCAAGAAGATCCAGTTCAAATTTTAGCTCGATCCAACGGTTCAATAAAAAGTTATGCCTTCTGGAAAACAGTGCTGGAGTATTACGAATTTTGACTTGAATTTTCTTCCTTCTTCTTCAAGAAAACCTTGTAGATCCCTAGATATCACGAACCCCAGGCTCTGATACCACATGTGAAGATCGTTGTAAGCTCATAAACGAGGTCTAATATTATATCTAGGAACACATAATAATAAAGGCGGAATATTCAAACATAGAATCAATATTATTATGAACAAGGTTTTCCATTCACCATCTCTAACTAAACAATAATAAAGATCAAAGACTTGATCTAACACTAACTAACTAAACCACTAAACCCTAGGCGTTTATACGCTATGCCTAGGTTACACACACACCTCTAGTCGACTACATCTTGGAAGACTTAATCTAATACTAACTAACTAATAACCATCACCCTAGGCGTTTTCCCTACGCCTAGGTTCCCACACACACACACCTTTACTAGACGTCTACATCTTGTACGTACATACTAAAACTAATGACCCTATGTCTCTTTATATACTAGAGACATCTAGGGTTTACAAGAGGAATCATAATACAATTAGGAAACTAAATATTCTTTTAAGCATATCTTCTAGAATCTTCCAAATCCTCCATCTTTTGTAGTTTCCATTTTTGTTACTTTTAGTCCTTCATGTTTCATTCTTCTTGTTTTGTATAATCAAATCTATAATAGACCCAACACAAGCATTGTATTTCAACCATGTCCTTAGAACACCTCACACTAAGCTAAACATAGTGTCTTAAGTCAAATTAAGTCCTTATCAAGATAGGTAGATCCTTCCTACTCACACATAACTCACCTAGATCACACTCTAAAACACTTGTAGATCTATCATTTCATCCATTACTCTTCCGCTCTTAAACTCACACTTCATTTTTCACTTGATCCCTCACATCTAGTCTTAGAAATCCTTTTCGATTATGGAAAAATTGATCATAAATCATCCTTACCTCAAAATTGATCAAAGTTGATCAAATTCTAGTTTTCCCATTTCAAAGCTTCTAGGATATTTTCCAAAACACTATCCTAAGTCACAAACCTGATCTCTAGGATCATTTAGCTTCAATTAACACTCTCATCTTTAGTGTCATCCTTGCTCATCCATTGGTACTCATGAAAGTTCCAAATCCTTCCATAAAAGACAATCATTAGCTACATCACTAATTACCTTCAAGTACTTAAGCACCCCTTCATTTAAGACACTTAGGAGGACTGAAACACTCAAGATGATATAGATCTTAGATCTTAGAAACATCATTTCCACTCTTTCATAGCTGCTGAGAGCCGGATCCCTGGGATTAGCCTAGACGGATCCCTCTGAGGAGGGAACTGTGGGATCCAGATGACAGTTTATGTCAAATCTTGCTAAAACAATCATTTCAACTCATCTTTCTAACTCAAACACTCCATCTCATCTTAAATGAGTTCCTAGATCAGTACAAACTCTGAAGTTGACTCTTGTGCATGTTAATCATCACATTCCAATGAATCTTAGTGGCTTAAGGCTTAAATGCACTTGCCAAATCTCTTGCCTTATAAACCACATTGTTAGGACTTCCATAGTCATCACCTTCATCCTAACTTTCAGCACTTTAGAAACTCTTACAAACCTCTTGAAATCATCTCATCATGAGAAAAACCCCAAGTAGTAACTTATCCACCAAAGAACCACCCAAGAAAAAGGCTCGTGTTATACACGAAATCTCTTCAACCGAATCATCTCCGGTCAAGCCAACAAATGATAGGATCCTTCCTCAACCAATCAAACCAATTCCTAAAAGGATAGTACCCACAAAACTACCTATGCCAAACACCACCATACCTCCTAAGCCAAACAATATTATCTCCACTAAACCATCACCATTGGTTCCTAGAGCTATTTCTTTTACATCTCCACTATCATCACCACACCTCTACAATTTAGAGGATTTGCCTCCTAGGCCGTCCCATCCGCCTCCGCCGACAACATTCTCCTCATTAGGAGGAATAATGGTACAAAATCAAGGTGTTGAGTCAACACTTGCTCCGGCTTCCTTTTCGCCGTTTCCATCATATAATCCCATTTGGATTATGAGAAATCATTAAAGTCAACCACCCGACCATATGAAAGTTGACACTTCTCTACCACCACCATCATTCTTGGTCGAGTCATTCTCAAATGCGCCTCCACCAATCCCTCCATCGTTTGAAGCTCCACAAGGCGCTTCACTTGATCCTTCGCATCAAGCCATTTCATTTCATCCACCACCACTACCTAGCCATGACAAAGATTGCTATCATTGTCAACATGTTGAAAGTTTGATACATGAAGTACGAGAAGACCAACGTTTCATGTTCTATCATCTCCTCGAACGTTTCGACGAGATTAAACCTAAACAAAACTTGAGCTAGAAGATTTTAGTGGTGTCCTAGCATCAAACGATAGTTGGTCTAGAAATTCCTAAACATGTATTTTCTTATTGTCTTAGTTTTTAGAGTCATGTATATCATAACTCTAGTTTTATTAAATGAAATTACATGCTACTTGTTATATTTCTGAGCATATGATTACATTGTATTCATATCTCATTTTTGTGATAACATTACTTGTTATATCACCTTTGCTGAAATTAATTATCAGCTAATACGGATCCCTCAGAATTGCCTAGACGGATCCCTACTAGGAGGGAACCGTGGGATCCGTAAGACAGAAAACTATTTTCTACTAACTTGGACCACATTTGCAGGAAATTGTGAATTATACTTGTTTTCTAACCTTTGTTTTGTAGTTATTCAATTTACACATGAAGACTTTGACATCCGAAAGCTAGGGGGAGCTTTATGTCAAAGCAATACATTGCAAATTACTTGCAATATTAGGATTACATTTCGTTACATCCCTTTGCAAAATTGCAATCATCAAGGGGGAGCACATTCGTCACTTAGAATAAATCTTTTGCAAAATTACTTGCAAACCAACTAGATTAGTATTACTTTCTTGACGCCTTACATAGGGATGGACTCGTCAAGGGGGAGTAAAGACGAGATCCTTTCCGTTACTTGCTCTCTATTTCTTTTTATTTCTTTCACATGTTTTTCTTAAAAAACAATGTGTTGCTTTCTTTCGAAGCTCTTTTTGTTTCGACAAAAAGGGGGAGAAGAAAGTAAAAACTACAAATTCAAACTTGTACGAATTTTAGCTTTTCCTTAAAATAATTTTATGTTTTGACATCAACAAAAAGGGGGAGATTGTTAATACATATAAGCCGTAAAAACGTTTATTTATATTTTACGATCTTCTAATGTTTTGTCGATAACAAACGTAAAATTATTTTAACAAAACAAATAAAATACGTAAATGGTTTGAACTAATAGTTTCTAACATATTCACATTTTCACATAAAACACTAAAACAAGTATAAGTGATTTTATGATTTAATATTACATATGTACAACAACTAGTGTTTACATATTTGGGTAAAATATACACATAACTAGTATGTAGTATATTGGGTAATATAAATGGGTAGAAACTTAAGTATCATAACCCATTGGGCAAATACATTGAATGTAGTTGGGTAAAACCCAAAGCCCATGACCCATGGAGCTTGACCCATAACCCATTGCATGACATCATGCTTATATCATACATGGATAATATTCATAACCCATGGATCAACCCATACCCAAGTGACTAAGTGCATTGAACTCAAGAGATACATTGTATCCAGCTAAAGATCCATGGTTCAACCCATGACCCATGACCCATGACCCATAACCAAAATACCCATGGGTAAAAGGGAGCGTCCCACGGATCCCTAGCTTAACGCTAGACGGATCCCTTGTGGAAGGGATCCGTGGGATTCGGGGAACAATATATTTTTTCTTCTATAAATAGTGAGCCATTTCTTTATTATTCCTCAACCCTTTCTAACACACTTTCCCCCTGAGTTTAAAACTCACTAAACTCAGATCCAAGAGATCTATGTTTGTAGTTTTGTTTTTGTGTGATCTTTTAGGTTCCTCTTAAAGGCAAAATCACCACCTTTGAAGTCAACCAAGCTCAAGTCCATGAGTTGTCATGCTTCCTCATCATCAAGGCTACTGAAGTCTTCTTGTTGATGATTCCTTTCTTTCTTCAAAGAAGTGTAGTGTTGAAGACATTAGTGAAAGATGTCTCAAGTGTCAAGACGAAGATATTAGTGAAGGGTATCTATCGTCTATATCATAAGCACTTGTGGTAGGTGCTTAGAAGTCAAGACTAGAAGCATTAGTGAAAGGTGCTTAGAAGTCAAGACACAAGACATTAGTGAAGGGTGTCTTGTAGATCTAGTCAAAGGCATTAGTGAAAGGTGCCTTAGATGTACATTCGATATGGTGTGTTTCGATGTACAAGATAGACTAGTATTAGATCCAAGGATATTGATATCCTTGATGATGTTGTAAAGGAGTAGATCTCCTTTGAGATTAGTCGTTGGTGTAGTGTGGTAGTAGTTCCTCCATTGCAATGGAACTAGGTGCTTAGCATAGTACCTAATAAAGGGTAGGCGACGTTGTGAAGGTGTAGTTCACCTTGGAGTGAAAGAACTAGGTACTTAGCCTAGTACCTTATAAAGGGTAGGCGACGTTGTGTAGGTGTGGTTCACCTTGGAGTGAAAGAACCCGATGGTTAGCCTAGCACCGGAAAAAGGGTAGGCGACGTTGTGAAGGCTTCTCCGCCATAAGGAGATTGGTGTAGTGTTTACGAACTCTCGAGTAGGTGACTCGGGGAGTGGAGTAGGGCAAGGAAGGTGTCCTTGTAGCCGAACCACTATAAATACTCGCGTTGTGGTTTTGTGCTTCTTACTCTTATCTTTTCACTACTTATCTTTATATGTTTGTTTATCAACATCCAACACACACATCCAAATAGATTGACATAAGTCGATCTAAATTAGTTAAAAGGAAGTTTTAATTGGTAAAACTATTCAACCCCCCCTTCTAGTTTTCCACACATAGTTTGACTTATCGCACTTGGACTACAACTGTTATCGAACTTGTATCAATACTAGTTATCGAACTTGTGACAAGAATATAACCAAATGAAAATGAATAAGATGAAAAGACTAGTTTGACCATCAAGACTACAACTAACCACATGGTTAGCATAATGTTGGATCGATATACTTTAATCAAACTAACTTAACTAGCTTGTTAAGGTTTAATAACCTCGGATAAATCCTAAGTTATTAACAAAGAAACACTGAGCAATCTTTATCAAGTACGCGGAATTTACTTAACAAAGCTAAGAAGAATAACATTTTATTATAAACTCTAAATCTGCTTATTATGCAGATACTCTAATACAACTCTAAGATAATCGAACTTCTCTCTAAAACACTAATTAACTTGTGAATTAGTAAACTCTAAAACTCATAGACTTCATACATCTAATGCCAATCTAGGAGTCCTTTTATAGGCTCAAGGATATCCTAGTCGGTTTACAATATGTAACCTTGTACGACAAGTAATCTAAACATAGAATACAATACTTTCCATAAGCGAATATGACAGTTTATTTTGTTCTTGCAGTACTTTGACTTTTAGGTGCAGTACTTTGACTTTGTCTTTAGCAGACTTTGACTCTTTGACTTTTTCCAACTTTGCAACTATACTTTCATATCTTCAGTACTTTCATGTGTTCAGCACTTTCATATCCCAACAATCCTCCCCTAACTTGAATTCTACTTGCTTGACTTCAAGTTCCTTTGTGAATGTATCTTTAACAGCTTCATCTTTAAGGACAGATTGTTTCTTAGTCTTTACATTGTATCTCTGTAATGTATGTGCTTGTCAAAGTATCTCTTAGAATTGTTCTTTCTACATTCAAAGCAAGCTCCATCTTTTCAAAGAACACAAGAACATATGACAATTTGTACATTAATTCAGTTTAAGTTGCATACTATTCTCATCACTTCCGTGTATGTTAACTCCTATGAGAGGTGAATCATTGAAAATTTAATGGGTTTAGATCTCTTTACCAAAGCCATTATATTTGGAGTAGCCAAATGTTTTGGTGTGTAAGACCATGGTACATTGATAACCATATGATTTTTAGCAAATCATCAGCTATCAACAGATTTGATTTGTCTTTACCAAAAGTTGTACCCTTCGGGACTAGTTAGTTCTTCTATCTAATGGTGAACTAATTACCAATAATGGTTTTTCCACTGCCTTTACCACAAGCCATTTTCTTGTGGGCTAGCCAACTCTTCACATTAACCGATATGGTGAGTTGATTACCATACAACTTATTAGCAAGTTGTCAACTAAAAACGGATTTGATATATCTTTACGAGAGCCGTTTGCTCATGGATTAGTCAATCCTTTTGTAACCATGGTGGATTGATTACCTATTGATGTTTCCATCTCAAAATCCATTTAATTCATTTAATCTTTGTTTTCAAAATATTTGATATTTTAACAAAAGATTTCTTTCAATAATCACTTAACTGGTTTTAAAACTACAAGCAGTACTTTGATGAAAGTATCTTGTTTGATCAGATACTTTGAATAAAGTATTGATTTATCAAAAATAAATTATTCAATAAAATTCATACCAGTTTATTCATCATCTTCAGCAATGGTAGTCAAGTTGATAAATAAATTGATAACCATGCAAGCAGTTTCATTATCCTCTTCTACTTCCATTCCATGCTCTAGCATTCTTCTCATGAGCTCAACTGTGAGAGGATATCTTCGTTTTACAAACATGTGTATCATTTTACCATTCTCGGCTCTAAAACATGAACTCCAGATTCTTCAAAGAATCTCCAAGACAAACAATTTCAGTTTTCTTGATTCTTCCATATATCATCAGTGCTTTCTTCTTCTGTTTCCCACATGGTTATGAGATCTCCAAGCAAAACTAGACCAATTCCTTCTGATGGAATATTTCAAAAATAAGTTTTCACCACATTATATAGATAGAATAAATCCACTCTATCTATAATATGTAACAAATCCCATAGCCTATTGAAAACTTTGAAGCTTTCATCTTCCTTATGAAAAATCATATAATCTCCTTCTTTGGATTTCACAACATCAAAAGCACTAATCTGAGATCTGTTCATCTTCATGTCAACATCTTCTTTTGAATAATCAAAATCTACCACTCTGAGATAATTTCTTAATGCATCTTTAGACTCAGATCTTAATTCAACTCTTTCTTTCTTTGAGAACTGCTATCTGTATCTTCATTTTTCTTTTTTCTTTTAAGCTCTTCTTCCTTTCAGCTTCAGTCCAAGGAGCTTCTTCTCTAAAATCTTTGATATCGGCAACACTCTTCTTATAAGCTTCGTCTCAGATCATAGAGTCTTTTTATATCAACATAATTCAGTTTCTGCAATCCTTTATACCCTCGACCTTTCAAATATGCCATCATAGCATTCCCGTCCTTAGCTAAATTAGGTCTTCTAGGCATATGTCTAACAGGAGTAGGTGATTGTAATGGTTCATCAGCTTCAAAGATCTAATTGCTCTTGCAACTTTTTAGTCGCTTCTCTACTTTGAGCTTCTTCAGCTTCTTGAGCTGCTCTATCTTTAGCATTTAACTCTTCTTGAAGTTTTCTAGCAGCAGCTTCATTCCTAGCAACTTCAATTTCTCTAATTTCTGCCAAAGTAAGTTTCTTCTTCTTTACTTCTACTAAAACACCTTTCCCTTTATCCTTAGGATCAATTGCAGTTGAGAAGTTCTTTGTTGTTCATCTTCTTGCACTTCTCTAATAGTAACACCACCTCTGGGTTGTGATAAATCTTCTAAAATTGTAGCAATGAACTCATCATCACTTGCAGAATGAATTGGTTTGAGTATAGCTTCCTCCTCTTCTTGTATAACAGTTGTAGAAGGACCAGCTTCCTCTTCAAAATTCAAAACTCTTGGAGTTATCACCTCTTGTCTAAAAATACTTTGCTGTTGAAGAGCAGTACTTTGTTGTTCAGTACTTTGTTGTTCAGTACCTTGTTGTTCAGTACCTTGAACTCGTTCCTCTTGTTCATCAGTACCTTGAATGATCTTTTCTTGTTCATTAGTACTTTCAGGTTCTTTCTCCTTCTCAACATCTTCTTTCAAATTATCTTCTTCTAAATTCCTCCCCAAGTTGACAGAAGATTGTTGATGAACCTTTTGGCGTTTGCTTTTTCGAGACTGTTGTTGCGCCTTTTTCTTTGATTTGACCCAGATTCGAAATTCTTGAACTAATGGCCACACAAAAGTCTTTAGCCTTCTAAACTTCAGTTTTAATTTCTTTATCTGTTTGGCTTGAACCTCAGTAGTCTTTTTCAACTTGACCAACTCCCTTGTCAAAACATAATTATCCAATGTGATTTCATCAGGAGGTATGATATGTGAATCCTCTCCTTGAATAGGTGAATGATCCTCTGGTTGAGAAACAGGAAAAAACCCTTGTGGAGATGGAGAAGGTGAAACTGCAACATCTTCTTGAAGGTCGTACTTGGAGAAGCAAGTACCTTGTAGAGATGCAGACCTTCTTTTGATGTAGCCTGTGAAGAAGCAAGTACTTGCGAAGCATTTGCGATGCAGTACCTTCATAGCATCATCGACTTCAGATATCGGCTCTAACCTGAACAACATCCATCATGGAAGTAGTTAAAGGAGTATCTGGACCCCTGAATAAAACACTCCTTTTTGCCATAAAAGTAAAAATCTTTGATTGTTGAACAATAACAGCAATAAAGTCAGAGGTTTTGGCACATCAGCAAGTTGCTTGTTCAAGAAAACCTGTATAAACCTTGGGTACATCAGCCAAGTAGATCCATGTGAGATATGTGAGAGCATTCCATCCAGTATTAGCCTTGAGAAGTTAAAAACTCTATCTGTAGCTAACCCAACCATAGCGGATGCTATATTTGACCCAAACTGCTCCCAAGAGGTACTCTTAGCACTTATGCAATGGAGCAACACATGAACCAAAACTTCCAATGGGGACAAAATAATTGTTTTCTAAACGTTTGTTCATTCAAAGATCCTTCATAACCAATATGTCGAAAAGTATCCCATATCAACTGCTTATCAAACCTTAGAGCCCCATCAGCATCATTGAACAATAAATCTTCTCGGATGGAGTCTTGATAATCTTAACAGTTCTTCCAAAGAATGTTGATCTAATATAAAATTCGTCATTCTCCATGTTATCTCTAGCATTAGCCCAAAATTCTTGAATCCAGGGATCAATTATATCTGGCTCCACTAAAATAGCATAACTGATAGGCGAACCAATAAGATAATCAATTATATCATGAAAAAGTATATTCGCGTCAGTCTTATCCAAATTAGCAACCATATTATGCTTTGAAACAGAGGGACGATTTGCCATTGTTAATTATGTAAGCACAAAAGAATTGGAATCGAAGAATATGAATATGATGAGAGAAAGATGGAAAAGATTCTAAGGTATCAATATGAGAGGGAAAATCGAAAAGTAGATATTTATAGGTGAGATTTGAAAAATCACAGCCTAAAATAACATTGTTACCGTTAGCATTAATTACCCCTCAAGATAACCATTGGAACAGTACTTTAATAAGACAAACAAGTACTTCCACGTAGCGACTTTCCCAAGCAGTACTTTCCAAGCAATACTTTCACTAAAAACAGTACTTTTCCAATTTCTTCAGTATAAACGAAATATACATAACTATCCTTCCCTCAAGCAATACACAGGACTATACTAAGACTAAATAGTCCTCCCCTTAAATGTAGCTCAGTAGTTAATCATGCCAATGGTCACCACCAAGTGAGTGAATCTAGAAACATCAAAACCTTTGGTGAGTAAGTCAGCTACATTATCATCTGTGGCGAACCTTAAGCACATTTATAAGCCTGCTCATAGCAATCTCAGATAAAGTGATGCCTAATCTGTATGTGTTTGGTCTTGGAATGATAAACTGGATTCTTCACAATACAAATGGTACTCTCATTATCAATGTTGATAGGAGTATTCTTGAAATTGAATCCATAGTCCAAGAGCTGATTTTGCATCCACAAAACTTGTCCACAACAGCTTGCAGCAGCTACATATTCAGCTTCAGTAGAGGATGTTGCTGCAATTGTTTGTTTCTTGCATTGCCATGAAACTAATCTTCTTCCAAGATATTGGCATCCTCCAGTGGTTGATCTTCTATCATAGTTATCACTTGCATAATCACTATCTGAAAAAGCTTCTAAGTGAAAAGGTGACTCTTTTGGATACCACAACCCCAACTTTGGTTGTTGCTTCAAATATCAGAAGATTCTCTTTACAGCATTCATGTGAGAGATCTTTGGTGAGACTTGATATCTAGCACATAGACAAACTGCAAACATAATATCAGGCCTTGATGCAGTTAGATACATAAGAGAGCCAATCATTGATCTATAAAGCTTGACTTCAACAGTGTGTCCATCTTCATCTTTGCCTAATGAATTGATTGATTTAATGGGTGTAGTAACAACCTTCATATCATCAAAATTGAACTTCTTAAGTATGTCAGTAACATACTTGTCTTGACTTATAAAAATACCTTCCTTTGACTGCTTAACCTTAAGTCCTAAAAAGAAAGTCAACTCTCCCATTGAACTCATTTGAAATTCTTTTCTCATCACTGCTCAAACTCATTAACCATGGACTGTTTGGTAGCCCCAATGATGATATCATCAACATAAACTTGAACTAACATGATATCTTTCTTGTCTCTCTTGATAAACAAAGTCTTATTGATGAGTGTCTAAATACTCATCATTTTTGTACCATCTAGACTGCAAAAACATCTGAAAACACTCAGAAATGCATCAAAATGATAAAAATATCACAAATAAGTGTTTTATGTGTTTCAAATGCAAAAATACCAAAATCAGCTTGAAAAGCGTATCAAGTTTGCATAATTGGCGTTTTAGTCCCCAAGTTTCAAAAGTTGTCAAAACTAGTACCTGGTCATTCCAAAACTTATAAAAAGTCATAAAAGGTCCTTGGGATTCACAAGTTGTAAGAAATTGTCCTTTGAAGTTTAAAATCACAATTTACAACTTTGGTCCCTCAACTTTACAAAAGTGTCAAAATCAGTCCCTGGTGTTTAAAAATGGAAATTATTCAAACTACACCCTTGTACTATTCATAAATGGCAAAATTGGTCCTTATGATAAGTTTTGAGAAAATTACAACTTTGGTCCTTCAATTTTGAAAAGTGACATAAATGGTCCTTGGATTTTAAAAAATGGAAAATAATCAAAATTAGTCCTTGTACTATTAAAGATTGTCAAGTTTGGTCCTTGTGTTAACTTTGGAATATTTGCGTGTTTAGTCCTTTCATTTGGAGAATTTACAAGATTAGTCCTTGTTATTAATACAAGACCAAACGGACCCTTTATGTTATTTATCCTAATCCAACCCAAAACACAAACCCAGCCAACCCAAGCCCAATACTAGCCCAAACCCGTTTTTTAAATATAAACCGCCATCACATTCACCGCTTCTCTCCCACTCAGAACTTAAAACCGTGGTTTTACCACCTCTCCACCTCACCACCACTGTCTACCTTATCCCCCACTGGTTAACAACCCCCTCCCACCTCTACATACACCCAAGAAGCATTAAATGCTAAATACCTGCTTCAAGACTATTTTGGCGCCAAATTGCATTTTAAAGGCTAGGATACGTTTGACTCATCCAATGGTTCTAAATTAAAGTGGGAAATGCTCAGAAACATGTGGGGAGTCTCAAAAGTCTATAAAGATGAGAGGAGAAGCAATGTGAAGAGATATCTAGTATAATTTTAATTTAGTTTATGTCATTTTAGCTTAAAATTAAATTCCGTTGTATGATTTAGCTTTCAAGCTTTGTATTTCAAGTTTTCAGTGTAGAATAAAGCTTTTGTGATAATCAATTTCAGTATTGAGCTTCATTTTCAGTTTATGCAATTTTAAAGTTCAAAAATCTCAAAATGTTCTAATGTTGTTGTTAGTTGTTTTTATGGACCGAGTAAGATCACATAAGCTCCTAGATAGCTTATTAAAGCTATTAGATACTTTTAAAATCAGTCTAGTATCAAAAGAGAAAAATCACAAAAAATACCAAGAAAATAGTGAGAAAATAAAAATCAATGGAGAAAGGATAAAGAAGCCAAGCAGATTGACTTTGATTGCTTATTGGTTTAGAGCTTCTTGGGAAGCTATAGGAAGTGTTTTCAAGCATTGGTTCTCAGTTTTCACTTGGAATCCAACTTGTAAGCTTAATTCTCAATTTTGGCATTTCACTTTCATTAGCTTAATTCTCTGTATGTTCATGTTTATTAGTCATAGTTAAGTACAATTAAACATTAAAAACAGTTGTTTGTTCTCTTTAATTTATAGTTAGTAAAAATCTCATTTTAACAGTTAATATAGCCTAAGTATAATTTCTTAGTTATCTGTTGTTATTGTTATTGTTTAATGCTTAATTAGTCCTATTATATGATAATATAAGATTTTTAATCATCTGTATGATCTTAATCCTTGGAATCTTTTGAAAAGTTTCAAAACAGTCTCATAAAGAACTGTTTGGTTTTGCTTTGTTAACTGAGTCAAAGTATGTTAAAGTCAGTGTTCTTGCTTGATGTTTGTCACACTTGGTTCTAATAGCTCGATGAAACAAATTAAACCAGTCCTTATTTGGTTAAAAGTAAAAATTCCCTTTGATCACAACTTGTTAACCAACTGTTGGAATTTCATGATCATTGATCTTGTTTTCATGTTTACAAGTTGATTAAATTGATCAAACAAGTCTCATATCAGCTTATTATAACATATTCAGTCATTAAGATCAATCAAAAGTTCAACAAAGTCAACCTTAGTGTTTAATATAAAAGTCAAAATTTTCCATTTGGTCGTTTTTGAATAAAATAGATTATTTTATATAGGGCTTAACTTTGAGTTTTATGTTTTGAGCTTTTGGGATATCAAAATCTAGTTGCTCATCTTCATCACTGTATTTTTTATATTTTCTAGTTCAGCTTTTTAATAGCTTATTATTTAGCTTCTTTGGAACCCCTTGTCAAAAAGTGTGCTGATGAGTGTCTAAATACTCATCATTTTTGTACAATCTAAACTGCAAAATCATCTGAAAACACTCAGAAACACATCAAAATGATCAAAATATCACAAATCAGTGTTTTATGTGTTTTAAATGCAAAAATATCAAAATCGGATGAAAAATGATTCAAGTTTGCAAAATTGGCAGTTTTAGTCCCCAAGTTTTAAAAGTTGTCAAATCTAGTCCACGGAATTCAAAATGTGGAATTTTATCGTTCAAGGTCCCTGAAGTATTTTAAAGTTGTTAAAAATGATCCTTGAATGATTCTTTGCTCAATTGGCAAGAAAGGTCCCTAAACTTTGGAAAATTGCAAAAGTAGTCCTTGGGTATTTTAAAATGGAATTTTATGCAAAAGTTATCCTTGTACTATCAAAGTTGTCAAGTTTGGTCCTTGTAATAACATTGGAATAATTGTCATGATCAGTCCCTGAGGTTTGGATAAATTACATGTTTGGTCCTTGTGCTTAACTAAACACCAAACGGATCCTATATATTATTTAGGCCCAAATCCAATCCTTACCCAGCTAAGCCCAAACCCGACCCAAGTTATTAATACTTCCTCGGTCAAAACAGGTCAATGGCGCCAAAACCAGGGGTACTATTCATCCCCTTCACACACCGAAACCGAAACCGAGTGTTTGTTCACCTTTTTCAAATCCACTTGCTCCTATCATATCTCCCCTACCTTACTATGTCCCCTCCACCTCAATAAACATCCAAGAACCATTAATATCAAATAACCTGCTCAAGACTTTTGGCGCCAAAAAGTGACATATGGCAATTTTGATGAATTCAATGGCTGAGATCAAGTGGGAAGTGCTCAGAAACATGTGGGAAGATGTTTGGTATATATAAGGAGCAATGAGAAGCAACAAAGAGTAGTAGAGTTTTAGTTAAACATTTTCCTTATGTCGTTTTTATTATTATTGTATTAGTTTAATTTTAAAGCTGTAAGTTTTTGTTTCCAAGTGTTAAACTCAAGTTATATTTGCAATATAATCAAGTTTTAATCATTAATTCCAAGGTTTATCTATTTTCATATCTTTTGCATAACTGTTGAAAATTTCCATTTCAAAGTGTGACAAACAAGCTTTTCTTAGCTTATCTTTAAGCTTCAACAAGCTTATATGAGCCTATTATAACTTTTGTAAGTCTCAATCAAGTTTCAATCAAGTTTGGATGCTGGTCAACAAAAGTCAAACAGGGGGCTAAAATGGAAATGGAAAGGGAAATGGGTGATGCAGTGATAGCTATGGGTTGATTTGGAATCCAGTGGGTTGGTTTAAATAGGTTAGTTGTTCCTTGGAAGTTGTTTCAAGCCATAGTGGCTAATGGACATTTTGTAAGTTGTTATCTAGTTCAATAGCATAATCTGTTTCTGCTGTCAAAATTAGTTAAAATCTGTTCAAATAGTTATATTTAAGTTACATTAACTTAGTTTGATCATTAATGTCAGTTGGATCATTGTTTGGATTAATTTTGAGTCATAATTAGTAGTTAAAGTGGTGTTTGGAATTACTGTAATATCTGTTTCAGAGGCTAGCTCAATGGGTGAAGTTTGTTTGGTTAAGTTTGTTTAACTCATTTTAACTCATATTGGTCCTAGTTTGTGCCTGCATAACATCAAAAGTCAAAAATCACATCTTCAGTTGTCCTAACTTGTTCACTGTTGGATTTTTGGAAATCCAATCTCTTGTTTTGTGTTTAAAAGTCATAATCCAAGCTTGCAGAGGTTCCATTTCAATCATTAACATCAATCTCAGTACTTAAAATCAGTGGCAAATCTCAACAAAGTCAACTTTTCATTTTTGGTTCAAAAGTCAAATTATGAAAAACCTGTTTTGAAGCCAACTGATAGGATTTTTCTTAGATTCATTTTTAAGCCTAATTCAGTGAAACTTGTTGATTTGGAAACTTCTCTTGGTCTACTTTCTTTGCATCATTTTTATAAAATTTTGTGATTTTTTTAAAGGCTTCAAATATGCCTGTCAAGTTAGGCCAAACTGCCCTGTACACACTTAGTATTAATGCGAGTGTGCACAGGCAGTTTGTGCAGACTTGCAACAAGCTCAAAACTAGTTATCTAGGTCTAATTTTTGGTTCATAAACTCTTAGCCAGGTTGTCTTGAGGTTCCAACTTTTGCTCTTTAGTTTCTAGCTTATTTGAGTGCTTGTGCTTAAGCCCAAAGTTTGTCCCTAAATTCTGTTTTTTAGCTTATAGCTCATAACCCTCAAATCTGTGTTAGCTTGCAATCAGAGGTTATAGCTTGTTGATTATTGTTGCATTTGATCATTTTTAGCATAGTGTAGTTCCTGTTTTCAGTTGGTAACTTGTGGTGTCTCTTTTGCTTATTCAAGTGCTTATTTCAATAAGCATTTCCTCATCAGTTTCAATATCTTGCACACAAGCCCTTGTTTTTCCATTTTTCCTAGCTTCCTAATAATATTTTAGACTTTTCCTGAAATTTTCAGATTTTTCTAAGCTTGTTTGCTATTTTTCTTAATTTAAATCACTTTTTAGCACTTTTTAATTAGCTTTAAATACTAATAATTAAGAAAAGCTTCAAAAAAATAATTTTTCTATTTTCTTAAGT
Source organism: Chrysanthemum makinoi (assembly GCA_910596185.1). Taxonomy (NCBI): domain Eukaryota; kingdom Viridiplantae; phylum Streptophyta; class Magnoliopsida; order Asterales; family Asteraceae; genus Chrysanthemum; species Chrysanthemum makinoi. Next base: position 260,580,921 of record OU343225.1, read on the forward strand.
TTAGATAAATATAAAAAGACAGAAAAATATTTTTCCATATTTTTCTTAGTTAAATTTGTATTTTTAAATAATTTAATTAGTTTTTAATAGTTTAAAATTCATAGAAAATAGAAAAATAATCATAAAAATACAAAAATAGTTTTGAAAATTCTCTTTTGATATTTTAGATTTTTCTAAGTCTTAATTTTATTTTTCAAGCTTTATTTCATATTTTCTTTCATTTTAGGTTATTATTTATTAGTTAAAAATAGTTTTTTAATTAATAATAATTAAGTAAATAGTTGTAAAAATAATTTTCTTTTTCTAATAATTTTCTAATATAATTAGGATTGTAAAAATGTATTTTTCATATCCGTAGGTATTTTCCTTCTTTATTTTCACGTTTTATTTTGTACGTATACGTAGTTTTTAATTTAAACGTAAGTTTTAGGTTTTAAACGTTCATCACTTTAAAAATAGTGATAGCGTTTATTTAATATATTTTATCTTTTTAATTTTCTTAATTTGCATTTTAGTCGCTGTAATTTATTAACTTTTTCAGTAGTGTAATATTCAATCCTAATCCTTTCCGATCACTACATTTAGTGATCATTCTATCGTCTGATCAAGTGTTTTACACACCATTGAGTCTCCGTGGGACTTAACGACCCGGGAATTCATTCTATTCTCCTGGACTTCATTGCATTTGTGTTTTAAGCGGTTTTAAGCTTCTTACGGTCGGCCATTCACAAGTGGCTGGCTTGTGTGAGGTAGCTTGACTGCTTTCAAAGACAGATCAAATTTTACGCCGCGGAGGCTTTAGCGTGTGTTTAGCGTTTTTCAGATCCACTCTTGCACATACCCCATCTTTTGTATAAAAGTTTTTTGTAAAAGTTTTCAAAAAAAATCCAAAAAGTTCTTTAACACTTTTCCTAAAGTGTTAAAAACGCCAAAAATATTTTCATTCTTTGTTTTTATCATCATGTTTTTCAAAAATACCAAAAATATTCCTCCTTACCCTCTTACCTTTTTGATTCTTCATTTCTTACCCTCTGTTAACCTTTGATTCTTTCTATGTCTTATCCTCACCCTCTTGGTTGTCAATGGTGTGGTGGTCCTTATAATGGTGGCAATTGCCCCAGTTGTAGCGTGGTGGAATCAGGAAACGGGTCTGTCTATAACCAAGATCCCTATTCTTACCATAACACACTGATTTATTCCATCAGCTACCACACTGTGAGACTCAGCAGCTTTATCTGTTGTAGTATTGTGGTGGTTCACATTCTAGTTTTGATTGTCAATCAGGAAACACGCTTTGTCTATGAGCGGTTCGATAACAATTATGACTACAACACATACCACTCACGACCACATCATTTTATGTTGTGAGTATTGTGGAGATTCTCATCCTAGCTCGGATTGTCAAACAGGGAACCCATTTCCTTGTAACAATTACGACTCTTCATATCAAGACCAACCTCCACAATACCAAATGATTCAAGCGACTCCTCATGAAACTACGACGCCTTCTATGAAGACTCGAGTTATTAAAAGAACTTAAGGAGGAGTCGGCTATGTCGTCCCAAAATAATCCAAAATCCATGGAAGCTTTGTTAGCCGAAGAGCGGTCGCTAAATTAGATTCTCAGTTGCCTTTGAAAAATCATAGGGAATCTATTGCAAAAGAAAAATCAGCCAGATCTAGCTCTCGATTCCGTTTCATCCCTGATGACGATGATGATGAAGATATCCTTGATATCCTACAATTTTATAACAGTTCATCAAGTTCATCAGTTGAGATTCCTTCCATGAAAAGTCAGGGAGAAAAGACTATGATGGAATTACTAGCAGAAGAACAAATGGAAAGTATTAAACATATGTATGCTAGTCCTTCTAAACTCCCTCACTGTTGTTATCACACGATATTCCCACTCACTCTCTAAACATGAGGGATGAGCTTCTTAGCACTATTCCAGAAATGGAATCGCCTAGTGTTGAGAGCCTTGTCTCAATCCCAAGAGAGTCACAGGGAATTCTCGAGCATCTGTGTGATATCCCTTTCCTTCTTGAGTGTTCTAATGATCATTTTGAGACTTTCTCCGATTTTAGCGATGATTGTAAATCTTATGGAGACATCGAGTACGTTGAGGCATCACTCCCACAGTCTGATCCTCTTCTTGAGGATTTCTCCGATGAACTCACTCACATCACTCCACTTTCATCGAAAAGTGACGATGATCTCTTTGATTTCGAAGCCGATCTTGGAGAAACTAGAAATCTCCTATATAATGATCATCCACTCGTTTCTTGTCCCATTTCCGACTCTTCCATTCCTTCTCTCACTCCGGATGAGGAAGATGACAAATTTTGGAAGGAGGTCGATGATTTTCTTAGTGATGAGTCGATTCCAACAGAATTGACAATACTTACTTTGATTCGGAGGGAGACATCCTTTTTCTTAAAAATCTATTGATTGAAGAACCGTTTCCAGCTCTCCCTCCCGGTAATTTTGTTACCAATCACCATAAAAGCTTCAAATTTAAGCTTAAAAATGTCAAAAATGGTGATTTGCTTCTTTCTAATGAGGAATGGACATGCATTGTGATGCACATATTTATTCCATTCTTCACTAATGGTGTGGTTGCTCTTTCCCTTTTCTCCTTCGGGAATGAGGACACTATTTTTGATCCCGGCATTTTCAATTATCATTTTTGAGCCGGTTCTATGTATATCTCTTCGGTGTGGAACTTTCGCGTGCTTCAAATGTTTGTCCAAACATCTTGAACGAAAGTCCGATGGAGATTGTTTCTTCCACTTTGCTTCCCCATGAACCAATGAATTCGGGGTCGAGTCAAGCTAGCGACTCGGTAACCAAAAACAGTAGCACACGCCATATGGGTTTTCACCCATATTTCTGTCTTCTTACCCCTTTCTACCACCTAAGTGTGGGGGTGATGCCCCACATGTTATATATATCTAAAAAAAAAAAAAATCTTTCAAAATAATGGCCGTAGTATTTCCCTTTTACGTTCTTTGTTTCGGCATAACCGCCGGTACTTTGAATATTGAGGGCAATATTCATTTCTAAGTGTGGGGGGGAATTCTCACGAATTTCATGTATTATCTACCTAATTCCCCCGTTTTTGGCCAAATTTTTTTTTGAGTAAGTGTTCTACACTTACTCAATTGGTTATCAGTCCGCCTTGTCTAAAAACAAAAGGATTGGCTAATCCAGGAGCAAACGGCTCTTGGTAAAGATTTCTCAAATCCGTTTATATGGCTTGCAATTTGCCCAAAATTGTATGGTTCTCAACTCACCATATCCTAAAAGTGAAGAGTTGGCTAGCCGCAAGGTTATGGCTTGTGGTAAAGGCAGTGGAAAAACCATAATTGGTATTCAGCTCACCAAAGATAATTCGGATAATTTATCTAAGAGTTGGCTAGTCCGTAAGGGTACGGCTTCTGTTAAAGACAAAATCAAATCCGTTATATGGTTTATGATTTGCCAATAAATCATTTGGTTATCGATGTACCAAGGTTCTTACTTGAATCAAACATTTGGCTACTCCCGAAGTGATGGCTTTTGGTAAAGAGTTTTTAAAATCCATTAAAGATCTAAATCATTGCTAGGAACTAGCAATATCTCAGTGTGGGGGATTGATGAGTGTCAAAATACTCATCATTTTTGTACAATCTAAACTGCAAAATCATCTGAAAACACTCAAACATGCATCAAAATGATGAAAATATCACAAATCAGTGTTTTATGTGTTTTAAATGCAAAAATATCAAAATCGATGAAAATGATTCAAGTTAGCAAAATTGGCAGTTTTAGTCCCCCAAGTTTTAAAAGTTGTCAAATCTAGTCCCTGAATTCAAAATGTGGAATTTTATCATTCAAGGTCCCTGAAGTATTTTAAAGTTGTTAAAAATGATCCTTGAATGATTCTTTGCTCAATTGGCAAGAAAGGTCCCTAAACTTTGAAAAATTGCAAAAGTAGTCCTTGGGTATTTTAAAATGGAATTTTATGCAAAAGTTATCCTTGTACTATCAAAGTTGTCAAGTTTGGTCCTTGTAATAACATTGGAATAATTGTCATGATCACCCCGAGGTTGGATAAATTACATGTTTGGTCCTTGTGCTTAACTAAACACCAAACGGATCCTATATATTATTTAGGCCCAAATCCAATCCTTACCCAGCTAAGCCCAAACCCGACCCAAGTTATTAATACTTCCTCGGTCAAAACAGGTCAATGGCGCCAAAACCAGGGGTACTATTCATCCCCTTCACACACAAGTCAAAACCAAACCAGTCGCTTTTTGTTCACCTTTTCAAATCCACTTGCTCCTATCATATCTCCCCTACCTTACTATGTCCCCTCCACCTCAATAAACATCCAAGAACCATTAATATCAAATAACCTGCTCAAGACTTTTGGCCAAAAGTGACATATGGCAATTTTGATGAATTCAATGGTGAGATCAAGTGGAAGTGCTCGAAACATGGGAAGATGTTTGGTATATAAAAGAGCAATGAGAAGCAACAAAGAGTAGTAGAGTTTTAGTTAAACATTTTCCTTATGTCGTTTTTATTATTATTGTATTAGTTTAATTTTAAAGTGTAAGTTTTGTTTCCAAGTGTTAAATTCAAGTTATATTTGCAATATAATCAAGTTTTAATCATTAATTCCAAGGTTTATCTATTTTCATATCTTTTGCATAACTGTTGAAAATTTCCATTTCAAAGTGTGACAAACAAGCTTTTCTTAGCTTATCTTTAAGCTTCAACAAGCTTATATGAGCCTATTATAACTTTTGTAAGTCGCAATCAAGTTTCAATCAAGTTTGATGTGGTCAACAAAAGTCAAACAGGGGCTAAAATGGAAATGGAAAGGAAATGGGTGATGCAAGATAGCTATGGGTTGATTTGGAATCCAAAGGGTTGGTTTAAATAGGTTAGTTGTTCCTTGAAGTTGTTTCGCCATAGTGGCTAATGGACATTTTGTAAGTTGTTATCTAGTTCAATAGCATAATCTTTCGCTTGTCAAAATTAGTTAAAATCTATTCAAATAGTTTTATTTAAGTTACATTAACTTAGTTTGATCATTAATGTCAGTTGGATCATTGTTTGGATTAATTTTGAGTCATAATTAGTAGTTAAAGTGGTGTTTGGAATTACTGTAATATCTGTTTCAGAGGCTAGCTCAATGGGTGAAGTTTGTTTGGTTAAGTTTGTTTAACTCATTTTAACTCATATTGGTCCTAGTTTGTGCCTGCATAACATCAAAAGTCAAAAATCACATCTTACTGTCCTAACTTGTTCACTGTTGGATTTTTGGAAATCCAATCTCTTGTTTTGTGTTTAAAAGTCATAATCCAAGCTTGCAGAGGTTTCATTTCAATCATTAACATCAATCTCAGTACTTAAAATCAGTGGCAAATCTCAACAAAGTCAACTTTTCATTTTTGGTTCAAAAGTCAAATTATGAAAAACCTGTTTTGAAGCCAACTGATAGGATTTTTCTTAGATTCATTTTTAAGCCTAATTCAGTGAAACTTGTTGATTTGGAAACTTCTCTTGGTCTACTTTCTTTGCATCATTTTTATAAAATTTTGTGATTTTTTTAAAGGCTTCAAATATGCCGTTGTTAGGTTAAACCGCCTGCATAACACTTAGTATTAACTGAGTGTGCACAGCACATCAGTTTGTGTGACTTGCAACAAGCTCAAAACCAGTTGTCTAGGTCTAATTTTTGGTTCATAAACTCTTAGCCAGGTTGTCTTGAGGTTCCAACTTTTGCTCTTTAGTTTCTAGCTTATTTGAGTGCTTGTGGCTAAGCCCAAAGTTTGTCCCTAAATTCTGTTTTTTAGCTTATAGCTCATAACCCTCAAATCTGTGTTAGCTTGCAATCAGAGGTTATAGCTTGTTGATTATTGTTGCATTTGATCATTTTTAGCATAGTGTAGTTCCCTTTTTCATTGGTAACTTGTGGTGTCTCTTTTGCTTATTCAAGTGCTTATTTCAATAAGCATTTCCTCATCAGTTTCAATATCTTGCACACAAGCCCTTGTTTTTCCATTTTTCCTAGCTTCCTAATAATATTTTAGACTTTTCCTGAAATTTTCAGATTTTTCTAAGCTTGTTTGCTATTTTTCTTAATTTAAATCACTTTTTAGCACTTTTTAATTAGCTTTAAATACTAATAATTAAGAAAAGCTTCAAAAAAATAATTTTTCTATTTTCTTAAGTTTAGATAAATATAAAAATACAGAAAAATATTTTTCCATATTTTTCTTAGTTAAATTTGTATTTTTAAATAATTTAATTAGTTTTTAATAGTTTAAAATTCATAGAAAATAGAAAAATAATCAGAAAAATTAAAAAATAGTTTTGAAAATTCTCTTTTGATATTTTAGATTTTTCTAAGTCTTAATTTTATTTTTCAAGCTTTATTTCATATTTTCTTTCATTTTAGGTTATTATTTATTAGTTAAAAATAGTTTTTTAATTAATAATAATTAATTAAATAGTTGTAAAAATAATTTTCTTTTTCTAATAATTTTCTAATATAATTAGGATTGTAAAAATGTATTTTTCATATCCGTAGGTATTTTCCTTCTTTATTTTCACGTTTTATTTTGTACGTATACGTAGTTTTTAATTTAAACGTAAGTTTTAGGTTTTAAACGTTCATCACTTTAAATATAGTGATAGCGTTTATTTAATATATTTTATCTTTTTAATTTTCTTAATTTGCATTTTAGTCGCTGTAATTTATTAACTTTTTCAGTAGTGTAATATTCAATCCTAATCCTTTCCGATCACTACATTTAGTGATCATTCTATCGTCTGATCAAGTGTCTACACACCATTGAGTCTCCGTGGGACTTAACGACCCGGGAATTCATTCTATTCTCCTGGACTTCATTGCATTTGTGTTTTAAGCGGTTTTAAGCTTCTTACGGTCGGCCATTCACAAGTGGCTGGCTTGTGTGAGGTAGCTTGACTGTTTTCAGCACAGATCATGTGCCCTGTGCACAGTTTTGCTACCAAATTCACAAGCTTGTCACAAGCTCATAATTAAACCTCGGCTTGTGAATTTTAGTTCTTTGGAAAGCTAACCAAGCCATCTCAAGGGTCCAAGCTTAATTTTCTAATTTGTAGCTTATTTACTAAGCCTGCTAGTGGCTTATTGTTTTGTCTATTTTAACTAAGTACAAAAACCAATCGTGTTTACCTTTTTCATAAGCTCATATCAAGCTCTCTAGTGAACACTACAGTTAGAATTTTAGCTTTTAAGAAGCTCGCTTGGTCAACTTGTTAGTCCAAGTGTTTATTTTCAATTCCTAGCTTATTATAGTGCTTAAATATTAGCTTAAAAGTGCCTAGTTAAAACAAAAGTGTCATGTGCATACCAGTTTATCTAAGTGCTTATTTAGAAGCTATTTAGTGCTTATTTCTTAGTAATCTTGCTTATTCAGTTGTTACACTAGCTTATTAGCAGTTACTTAGCTTATTTCAGTTTATCCTTTGCTTATTTTCTAGCTTATAAGTCATTTTAGCTTAATCTTGTTCTTATTCCAATTTTTTGTTCACTGTTGAGTTAAATAAGCTCAAACTGAGCTTATTAGTAGATTTCATAAAAAGTTACAGCTATAAAAATTGCTTATCTCAGTTAGCTTAATAAGTTTGTGAAGAAAATCAAAAAATAAAATAAAAGCAAAAAGCAGCTTGTGGGATTCAACCCTGGCCACCCAGCTCACCACACAACACACTCACTAACTCTTCCTTGGGACTTGGACTGGTTGTATATTGCAAAATTTAATATATAACCCTTCTTGTCCATTTAAGCTTATACGAGCTTATTAGCTTATTTTCAGCTTATTTAATCCAGCTTTTTCAACTTTTGTATTTTTCTTAACTTTGTATTAGTATAAAGTAATTTATAAAAAATTTTCAGATTTTTCTAAATAGTTTTAGTATTTTTAATCATTTATTTAGTCTAAATTAGTATTTAATTCATAATAAAAAATATAAAAGTCAAAAAAATATAAATCTTTTTTCTAAAATTTTATTTTGTCATATAGTAGGTAAGAAAATTATTTTTACACTCGTAGGACTTTTATTTCAAAAATTTTACGCTTTTTGCTTGGCATGCGACTCGCGTAATTTTTATAAATAACGCACGTTTTCATTTTAGGTCACATTTTTAGATAATTTAAGTTTACATTTTAGTTAAAATAGTTTATTTAAGATATTTTGTTTTATAAATCAAGAAAAACATCATTGTAAAAATAGTGATAGCGTTTATTTAATATAATTTAGTTTTTTAATTTTCTTTAATTTGCATTTAAGCCCCTGTAATTTACAAACTTTCTTTTTAGGTGTAATTATCAATCACAATCCTATGATCACTATCCTTAGTGATTATTCGACATCTGAAGTTGTTAAACACCATTCATCCTCCGTGGGACTTAACGACCCAGGAATCCACTATATTCCTCCGATCTTAATTGCATTTGCTTTCTGAGCTGTTTTAAGTTTATTACGGTTGACCATTCACAATTGGTTAGCTTGTGTGATTAAACTTGACTGTTCAGGAGCGAATCACTTATCAATAGCTCCCCTTCTTTATCCATGTTGCAATAAGAATGTGGAGAGTCTCTCATACCAAGCTCTAGGTGCCTGATGAAGGCCATAAAGAGCCTTAACCACCTTGTAGACTTTTTTTGGGTGTTTAGGATCTTCAAAACCAGGAGGTTGTTTGACATAAACTTCCTCTGTAATCTCTGCCATATAAAAGGCACTATTGACATCCATCTGGTAAACTTGAAATCCCATATAAGAAGCAAAAGCAAGAAATATTCTAATAGCTTCTATTCTTGCTACAGGAGCAAACACTTCATCATAATCTACTCCTTCTTCTTGTCTGTATCCTTGTGCTACTAACCTTGCCTTATTCTTGATAACATTACCTCTTTCATCTCTTTTGACCCTAAAACCCATCTGGTTCCAATAACTCTCTTCCCATCCGGAAGATCACATAAAACCCAAACCTCTTGTAGTTTAAATTGAAGAAGTTCTTCCTGCATAGCTTCAACCCAAATTTCTTTAGTCAAAGCTTGAGCAATATTCTTGGGTTCTTCTTGTGAGATAAAACAAGTAAATAGACAGGTTTGATGGTCCTTATGATTCAACTTGTTTTGTTTATACACAAAGCTAAGTAAAGCATTGTGAGGTGTAGAAAAGTCTTAGCTCTGTTCTAGTCATCACTCCGTAGTAGAAGGACCAATAATTTGATCAGAAGGATGATCCTTATGAGTTCTTAAGTTTGGAGACTGTGGAACTCCATAATTATCCTCTAAATTAGTAACAAAAGCACCTTCATTGGAATTTGGGAAAATACCTTCATCTTCAAATTCATCATCGGTGATCTTCTAATCCAGCATGGTATGATCATCCAGATCATCTAAAGTATCTGTCAACTCGGTGCAACAAGATTTTGTTCTAAGTACTGCCCAAAGTAATGTGGAGAGTACTCTCAATCTTGTTCTTCTTCTTTGCCTCCTCATAAGCTCTCCTTTGTTCATCAGTGTAAGAATGTGCTAAAACATCTTGAAGAAGCATCTGATTAAGTTCCTCTTGAATAGATTGGTCCTCAGCAGATAAAGAAGATTCTGAGCAACAAAGATTTTGCTGTGGGGCAACAAGTACTTTGTTTTGGAACTTCAAGTATTTTGTTTTGGACTAACAGAATCTTCATTAGGAACAACATCAGGTCTAATATGAACTCCATGAACAACATATTGTAAATCTTCTCCACTGTAATGGTTGATTTTCTTCTCTACTGTGTACATAGTTCATAGATGGAGTTAAAACCTCAAGATCAAACATCCAATCAAGACCTTTACCTTTCTCATTGTCTTGATCTTCTAAAAACTCAACATGAAGACAATCTTGAACCTTCTTAGTAACTTTGTTGTATACTCTAAAGCCCTTATCAAGTTAGTGCAATAACCTAATAAGTATCCTTCTTCTGACTTGCCATCAAACTTCCCCAGATTATCAAGAGTGTTTAAAATAGTAAGAGGGCATCCAAAAGGTTTCATAAAACGAATGTTGGGTTTATTGCCCATCACAAGAATTCATAAGGTGTCTTCATCTGTGGTTTAGTGACTAAGACTCTCATAGTACATAACAAGCAAGACTTACGTGCCTTCATAACTGAATAGGTAGATGAGAATCTGCTAACATTTTTCTTGCTGCTTCAATCAAAGTCCTATTCTTCCTCTCTGCAACACCATTCTGTTGTGGTGTTCTTGCAATACTAAACTCCCTTTTTATGCCTTTGTTTGCACAAAATTCATCCATAAGTTTGTTCTTGAATTCAGTTCCATTGTCACATCTAATACCTCTAACCTTGAGTCTCAATTGGTTTTCAAGAGCAATAATCGTTCTGATAGCATCAAAAGTATCATCTTTAAAACCCAAGAAAAATACCCAACTGAATCTATTGCAATCATCTGTTACAACTAAGCAAGACTTTTTCTTGTTTAAACTTGCCACGAAAATGGTCCAAACAAATCCATATGTAAATGTACTCCAAGGGTTCTCTAATAGTTCTTTCCTCAAGCTTCTTGCATGAAGCTTTGTGTTATTTACCCTTCTTGCATGCCAAGCATGATTGATCATTCTTGTAAGTCTTTGAAGGTAAACCTCTAACTAGATTGCCTTTGACCGCTTTGTTGATATTCTTGAGATTAACATGGCCCAATCTTCTATGCCATTGATGTGCCTCCTCAGATGTTGCTTTAGCCACCAAACATGTGGCTCTTCCATAGGAATGTAGACTCTTCATGTCTAAACTATACACATCATTTGTCCTTGGTACTTTAAGAACTACTAATTCATCATCAACAGGCTTAAAGTCAGAGGTAAGGATAAGACATTCTGGTCTGAATAACACAGATGCTTTTTATCACAGATTTGTGATACTGACAATAGATTGAACTTTAACTCCTTCACATATCTAACATTCTCAAAATCTATAAGTCCCGCTTGATAGTCCCTTTTCTAGAAATCTTTCCTCCATTTGGATCATTCCCAAATGCAACTCTTCCTCCACTAATCTTCCTAAAATCGCAGATCTCTTTGTCTCATGTCATACTTCCAGAGCAACCACTATCCACAATAAGATGATCTTTAAGCTCCTCTTCCGGGTTGCCCTGCACACAAAGAAAAGAGTTAGAAACTTTTAGGAACCCAAGCCACATTGACTTGGTTCCTCTTGGAGTTACAAACTCAAATTCTTTGAGTATGTAATTTCCATTATCTTTCAAATGATGATCTAGAATTATCTTTTGATCTTTAGCATGTGGTTTTTCAAAACTTTCTGGTTTTTCAACACAAATCTCTTTTTCTTGTAGCACAAAAACATCTGACCACTTTTGTTGAAAGTAATGTTGTCGCTCCTCACAGATTCTTTCCTTCTTAACCCATTTTGTTTTAACACTTGGTTCCTGTGATCTAAATCTCCTATGTGAATTGTAATACCTTCTAGGTTGATAGTGAGATCCCCTAGGATTCCTATACCAAGTAGTGTGATCAGTACTGTTTTTGTCTGAAAGCAAGACTTTGAGAAAGTATCTGGTAGAGTTAACAGACTTTGGAAAGTACCGTGAGATAATCAAGGTTTTAAAAAGGGTTTTCTCTCGATGTGGTATCTATGATCCGGGGAGAAATTTCTGTGATTGACCCTATTTGAATTATTCCAAACTGGTTTGTGCTCTATAGGTTTCTGATTGGCAGTCCTGTTCTTTGGAAATTTTCTAAGGTATTCTGAGTGATGTTCACAATCCTTAATTAGATGAGTAGGACTAAAACACACAAAACACGTTTCTCACCCATACTTCCAAAGAGACTTCTTCTATGTCTATGCCCAAAATTATTTTGCCTTCTTGGTGAATGATTAAACCTGTTTTGACCAAAATTATCCCAAAAAGGTTTAGCAAGACGTTTTGAAAAGGTTTTGAAGAAGGTATCGCTTGTGGAGCAAGATCTTTGATTTAAAGGTACTGCTTGATTTTGAACATCGTTTTCAATAGGTTCTTTGGGTTTTTCAGACCTAGATTGAGCAACTAGCTTTTTCCTAAACTCAAGACTGTCTACTCCAAAACGAGAAACATCGTGCCTAGGGGTTGATGAATGCCTGGGATGGGGAACAACATCATAATCATTAGCTTTCTTATATTCAGGAGGTGAGTCACTTATTGAACCATCATTACTAGATGTATCTACATAATTAATGAGTTCTTCATCACTAGTGGTTATATCCTCATATTCACCTTCATCCTGATTACTAGATTGGTTTTCTTCTAACTTACTAAAATCCATTCCAAAACCTAATCCAGTTTTAAGGTAGGCTCTATGTTGTTTTTGAACATAAGAAACATGTGACGCACTTCACCCCAAGCAGAAAACTTAGCTAACAAATCATCTCTTTCCTTAGTTAATTTCTCAATTTCATCAATTTTACAGTTTAATTTCCATTCACTAAGTTTTAATTGGTAATCCTGTTGTTCATATTTTTTTTCACCCAAGCTACTTCATAAGTTTCATGTGCTAAAATTTTGGCTTCCATAGATTCTAAGGTTATTTGATAACCGCTACCTCGCACCTAGCCTTAACACAATTATCTCTCTCAATCACATAACTGCTAAGTAATTTATGATAAAAATCATAGCAATTTGAGCATACCTCGGAGATAGGAGATTGATTTGGTGAAGTAGCCACCAATGCTAGTTGAACAGAATCATCTTCACTTTCCTTGCTCCAATCAAATCCTCCAAAGCCATCATCGATTCCAAAAAAGATGTTCAGATTCTTCTTCAAAGAAAAACAAAGTGCTCCAATCCAATGCTTCTATGAATCTTCAATTTCTTCTTCCATCGCTACCATACAAGAAGTCACGGTTCATCATCAAATTCTTCACCCAGTAAACTTCTAATAACTTCTCTTGAGCAACCAAAGCCTTTGTTTCAGTAATTGGAATTTCCTTAAGCTCAAGTTTTGGCTTTTCAGATGTCCTGTTTGCTTGATACTTAGCAAACTCGCACTCCTTGCAAAGTGACCATTCTTTTGACAATTGAAGCACTCAATTTTAGATTTGTCAAAAGTTATGCCCTGTTTTGGTTTGAAATCAATGCTTTTGCCTGCCTTCTTCATGTACTTTCTCGATCCTTGCAGTGATAATAGCAACTTGCCACCTGATATCAATTTCTTCAAGTGCATCTTCTTCAATCTGTGCTAGATCTTCTTCATAAGTGACAGTTAAACTAGCTTGTTGTGCAAAGAAGGAGCACATAACTTCATCTGAGGCCATAGTGGTAGTTGGTGGGCCCGCTGAACATATGAGGGGGATGTAGACAGCAGACTTTGAGAATCAAGATTTGAGGAGAAGCAGATTTTTAATAGAAGTACCGCCTTCTTTTCAGATGATAAAAAAGCAATACTGTGAGACTTAGAATTTGTTTGACCACTCATCTCATGCTCATACACCTTAAGTTGATGATAGAGATCATCAAAGTCCATGACATCCAAACCTTGTTGTCCTCTGATCATTGTAGCAATTACATGCCATGAAGATGGCAAACTCCTTAGAAATTTCAAATTAGCATCCTCAACTGATACTTCTGCCTTGTATAGCTCCAACATGTTGAGAAGATTCTGAAACCTATCATATGCAAAGATCAAGACTCTCTCTTCACCAACCGTGAAAGTTTCAAATCGTTGCTTTCAAAGAAATTTTGTGCATCTTTTAGAGGCTTCATTCCCTCCAAATTGGTCTTGAGAGCACCCGTGAGTCTTAGCATCTTTAGCATCATGAAATTTTAGAAGATGACCATCCAGAATGGCAGATAAGAGAATGTTGAGTGCCTTCTCTTGATTCCTTAAGGTTGCTGCTGTAATACTGCCTTAGGTGCCTTGGGTTGTCCAGGAATATCAATGGGTTCTAGAACAACTTCATTCCCATTCACAATTACATTCCATAGAGCATGGTCTGTAATGGCAATGTACGCCTCATCTTCATGCACAAGAGATCATATTCTCCCTTCTTGATTATTGGAATTCTGAGTGAGGTGATTGAGGGTGGTGGAACAGCTTCAATCGACATCTTGAATATTGTTGAAGTAGGGTTTCTTCCTAGTCAGAGTTTCCACACAAGCTCTGATACCACTTGTTGGATCGATATACTTTAATCAAACTAACTTAACTAGCTTGTTAAGGTTTAATAACCTCGGATAAATCCTAAGTTATTATCAAAGAAACACTGAGCAATCTTTATCAAGTACGCGGAATTTACTTAACAAAGCTAAGAAGAATAACCTTTTATTATAAACTCTAAATCTGCTTATTATGCAGATACTCTAATACAACTATAAGATAATCGAACTTCTCTCTAAAACACTAATTAACTTGTGAATTCGTAAACTCTAAAACTCATAGACTTCATACATCTAATGCCAATCTAGGAGTCCTTTTATAGGCTCAAGGATATCCTAGTCGGTTTACAATATGTAACCTTGTACGACAAGTAATCTAAACATAGAATACAATACTTTCCATAAACGAATAACAGTTCTTTTGTTCTTGCAGTACTTTGACTTTTAGGTGCGATTTTGACTTTGTCTTTAGCAGACTTTGACTCTTTGACTTTTTCCAAGTATTTGCTTACAGTACTTTCATATCTTCAGTACTTTCATGTCTTCAGCACTTTCATATCCCAACACATAACCTCAGTGACCTCAGATCTATTTCTTCTTTGATCAATAAAAGTCAAACATGAAAAGTAAAAAGAGAAGAGGAAGAATAGACCAACATATTAACCAACCCAAAACAAAACTAAGTGCTATCCTAAACCTATCACAGCTAAAAAAAATGACATCAACTTACAACCTAATTGTTCACATCCTATACATCGTCTCTCATCAACAACATCATCTCATATCAAGACTTAAACAAAAATTAAATGAACCAAGATCTCAATTTTATCTTCATTTTGGTGTTAACAAGTTAACTTCCGACCTTTAAAAGATCAAAAATACAAAGACAATTCATCATAGATCAGAACCTTAACAAAAACATAACAAGATCTCAGTCTTGGTTCTACATATTTATCGACCATTAAAGATCTTGAGTGTGTAACCATAACAATCACCGATCTCTTTGGGAGTCAATGCTCCATTCAATATCCAAAAATCAATAAGAAAAAGACAATAACAACTTCGTTATCATCTTTCTTTCTTTCGGTATTAAAAACATAAACGAAAAACTAAACTACATAGAACCTACATGCGTGCCCACAAAAGATCTTGAAGCCGTGGTATGTATGTGCTTCGAAAGAACAAGAGAACAAAGGGGTGTTGGTGCTCGATTTTTAATAAGAAATCCAAAGAGAGTATGTTTGATGTTCGTGTAGTTTATCAGTGAAAGAAAGAGAGGAGTAGTTTTGTTGTTTGGATCGATTTGTTGCTTATCAAAAAAGGGAGTGAATGCGTTTGTGAAGTGTGAGTGGATTAGGGTTCCACAAAATCAGGGTATTTTGAGTTATAAGTGGTGTTATATAGTCAAATTTTTAGGGTTATGTATAGGACGGGCTACAATGAATTGTTTTGTATTGGACTGAAATGTTTTTTTATTGGGTTGATATTAATCAAAAGGATTGGGCTTGGAATTGTTTTATCCGAAAATGGTATACATTGGAATGAAAATTTATCTAGTATTATCAAATGTAATACATGGTATGCATTTTTGGTATAATGTTTAGCAAAAAAGAGTGGTATTTTTTGCTAGTACAAATTTTCACGGGGATACATTTTTGACAAGATCGGGAAAAACCATTATCAAATTTCACTTAAACCGTCAAAAGGCTATTTTTAGGCATTTAACCGCAAGATGTGACTACGACGTTAGTTCATTATTACATATTTGAGGTTGAAGTGGGATATCACGGATGCGTGTACTTAGTATCTGAAGATATTGGGGTTGGTCGGATGCATGATTCTTCGAGATCCTTGTTTGAGCTTTTAACCATACGAATGACAGAGAATTGATTTGTCTAGTTATACCTGGTGTAAGGAGTTACGTTGTTATGCTCACAGTGTATAGCTATCACTTTAAAGGAGTTACATTGTAGTGCTTAAGTGTCACAAAAAGTTGTGGATAATTCGAGAGAAGTTCATATACAGTTAAGGATGGTTGGATGGGTATATGATTCTACCTTTATTGAAATTCTCAGTATTGGTTCTTAGTTAGACATTTGTTGAAGTTTAAGTCACAAGTTCCGGTTGTTTTACTTCAGTCTCAAGTTCGTCATATTAGGTTTTCTCCATCAGTAGTCACTACAAAGAGCTGACAGAATGATAATATGGTTGATAAAGAGTTAGCTGAGAGGAGTATCAAAGAGTAGAGATGTTATCGGCAGCCTATTATCACAGGATACTTATGGTACTTTACACTTGTTCGATTAATTGGACATACACGGTTACACTGCTTCCAATTTCATCATAAACATAGCAGTATGTTTCTGATTCATCGAAAACATCGTGGGGGAAGATAGAGTGGGTATTCTTTGTCTTTCTTTGCGAAAACCCCTTTCCTTCATGAGTATCTGCAATAAGGGGGGAGAAATGAGACGGTCAGGTTCAAACGTCTTACTTTGGTGTTATCGTCTCAATTTTCACGAGTTTTTTCATGTGAAGTTACCTACATATGATGATTTAACCGCATTTATGATGCCTCACATGCGGTCATATTATCGAGTATTCGTACATACACAGATGATTAGTTTTACGATAGACCGCAACAATCAGGGGGAAGAAGTAGTTATTTTGTCTTTCGTGGTTTGTTTGGTGTGAAGCGTCTACATGAGAATATATTTTTGATTTCTTGCATGTTACCCCCGAACGGATTTTACATATTGAGTACAACTGTGATTAAGTAAATAGTCAGATTTGCTTGGTGTGGTTTACTGTTTGTCTAGAAATTCTGTTGTGCACGTAAAACTTCAAAAGTTAGAAGACATGTTTATTACATCAAAGTTTCGAATCTGCTGAAGATGGTTGTCAGTTTGGGGGGAAGCTGATTCAGAAACTTTTCCAAAAAGAAGTATACGGAGAAGCTGCTAAAGACATGCAGTATGAATTGGGAGAAGTTAATCCAATTCATACACATTACATCATTTTCCTACAAGTGGAGAAAAAGTTCTCAAGTCGAGGTACAAGATGAAGACACATTGCGTCAACCACCGTCATCCTCAGCATTTGAAGAGCTTATGAAGACTTTACTTATATTTGTACTTGTAGGAAATGTTGTAAGTAATCCCTTATGTCGTCCCATTGAGGGAAGGTTGTTGGGATCGCTCCTAATATGAAAATGTGACAACATTTAAGGGATTACATTAGTTATTTAGTTAAGCCAAAACACATGGACTAGATATGTAATATTGTGATGGTTAAGCATGTGTGAGGCTATATATACCCCTTCATACTTCCATGGAGGTGTGCGACTTAGTATTTTGTATTTCACTTTTATTATCAATAAAACACACTAGTTTCCCTGCTCTCTCTACTTCCTCTCTCTAACTATGGCAACCATGTTCTTCCATTTACCAAGACCTCCCGAATCACAATATCAACCTAGAAAACAATCCTAACATGTTTAAATCAAAGGAAGTAATATCTTGAGTTACTTCATGAATATGTTTTGCTTGCTTGTAGACCTGTTTTAAATCCATTGCCAGATAACATTGTGTTAAATCATATGGAAAATGAGGATGATAAGTACTTGAAAATCATAACTGCTTATCAGAAGCTTGTTGGGAAGTTGATATACCTTACCTTGACTAGACCTGATATAGCATATGTTGTTCACTGTCTTAGTCAACATATGCATTCTCCATTACAGTCTCATTTTGAGATTGGTTTAAGAGTGTTGAAGTATTTAAAGTTAGCTCCTGGTTGTGGGATTAGTTTCAGTAAGAGTCAAAATGGTTTCAAAGTTATAGCTTTCTCTGACTCTGACTGGGCTAAATGTCCTGTGACTATGAGATCAGTTTCAGGATACTGTGTGTTTGTCAATGATAACTTGGTTTCATGGAAAAGTAAGAAACAAAATACTTTGTAAAAATCATCAGCTAAGGCTGAGTATAGGTCTATGGCCTCTTCTACTTGTGAGGTTATGTGGATCCTTTTTTTTAGGGATTTGGGTGTGAATGACAGTATGTTACCAGTGGATCTGTATTGTGATAATAATTCTGAAATCCAAATTGCTGTGAACCCTGTCACGCATGAGGAAACTAAACATTTTGATATTAATGTTCATCTGTTTGGAGAAAAGGTTTCATATCGGTTGATTAGAACTGTAAGTGTTGGTTCTAAATATCAAACTGCAGATGCGTTAACAAAAGCTCTTGGTTCTATGCAACATGGTGTTAGGGTAAAAAAATTGAGCATGGTTAATTTGTTTGTTTCATTAGTTTGAGAGGGGGGTTGTTAAAAATATAGCATCACTTGTCGAACTTATGAAACTCCAGGGTTAGTTATGTAAATATTTTATAACTATTTTCACTAATCATTAACTTTGAGCTGGTTTTGTTAGTTTGTGTATGTGCAAGGACTGAGGTGTAACTTTGGTGTATATAAGCTAAAGTGCAACTACGGTTTCTCATTATTCTCTCTCACAAGTTTTCACACACGCTTTTCATTCTCTCTTGGTTTCCGGTAGATCAACTTCTGATCAGTTTAGTTTTCATTGTTTCTAGTTTGTAACAAGATCATCTTGATCTTGGTTATAGTTTGCTATTGATTAGGTTGTAGTGTGTGAGTTTTGTAAGTGTTTGTAGTAGCACATATTAGAAGGACTACTACCTGTTTTCATTGTAAATGTTTGGCTTGCATCCGTGTTGGGAACAAACCTTCAGTGTATATTGTTTTAATAAAAGAATAAGATCACCAAAAGGTGGTTGGTTGAGTGATTAAGTGATGTTAGTTGTTTTGATACCATTTTTCCAAAAGTATAATGAACCACACGCCCTTAATTAGAAGTTCTGTACACCATGTAGATTTGCAAGCGTTTGGATGTAAGTTTGAAGCGATCATCAGATTATTGCTAAATTTACTAATGGATATCTTTAGGGGCCACTAATGGATACTCTTACAATACTCGAGTTTCATCACGTACGTATAAACTCGCCAAACACTCGACACTATTAAAGTTATCACAGTGAAGCTCTTAGAAGCAAAAACATATCCACACATTAGATCACACAACACATTTTTTAGCACATCACATTTTGTCACAATTGATTATGTGATCTAGTTGATTCTTCTAAAGCTCATATTAGATTTCCATTATTATATTACACTACAGCGATAAGAAAGTTGAACATAATATCATAGAACTTTACTACTAATGGTAAACAAGAATATGGTCTTATACATACGGAATCACGTCGATGCATGCCCTCACATACATGGCACATATATAGAACCATGTACTTCCAATCACCATACATTTGCTCATCCTTGTATCATTACGTTTTGATTACGTGAATCCTACTACGCCAAATACGCTAGCTAGCATCTCTAGTAGTTCCTTGGGTTTCAAAAATTCCAAATGGTGGTGGGCAAAACAAGTTCTTGATCATGATCATGAACAAGAAAATGAGCATGGTCATGAACATCATACATATGATAATGATCACGAGAGTCGTCGAGCTCACTCAACATATCCCAGTTGAAATCACCTCCTAAATCCGATACTTCACCACCTTTTGAAGATGACGATTCAACCTCTTTCTGGTCATCTTTCTTTATCACCCCAATTTGCTGAAGAAACTCATTAAGATCGATTTGAGGCTTTTCAACACATTCTTTCACATGGGATTTCTCACTAGTAACTTGAACTTGCTCATGGTTAACTTGATCAACAATAGACGAGCTATTAGAGCTAGATGAAGACGACGAAGATGGCTGAGTTTTCTGTAGCTCTTGAAGTCTTTGATGTATAACATGAACACTCGGTTGAGCATTAAGATTAAGCAAACCCGTGGCAGGAAACATGGACATAAACTTATTAGACGAAAACCATTTAAACTTATGTGTTTTGTTAAGTGGATTAAAGTTGGATCGAAGATGAGGTAAGTTAAGGTAAGCATCAGGACCATAGAGCCGCCTAGCCGCTTCATCATAAGCCATAGCGGCTTCTTCAGCTGTAGAGAACGAACCTAGCCATAACCTTGTTCTTTTCTTAGGTTCACGGATTTCTGCCACCCATTTTCCCCAAGTTCTTTGGCGAACACCACGAAACTCACAAGCAGCATTCTGAGGGCCGCCTTTGCCTCGAGTAGGACCTTTCTTCCATGGCTTGAATGGAGCGGTGGTTCGACGAAAGTTGTCCATGTTTTGGGTTTGAAATTGTGGTGAATGAGTGAGTGAGTGAGTGAAGTGTGAATGGGCGCGGGGTATATGTATAGAGGGAGCTGAGTGTCAAGTGTGACTATTGGTTAAATGTGATCACGTTTTGTGGAGCTTTTTATTTTTGGTTTTTGAAGCCCATGTGACCGTTGGGTTTAGTAGACTGTACCAAACCTCAAAGCCCAAAAGAATTTTAGAGTTATTATTTGAAGACTAATTTTAATCCAAATAAAGTAAATTGAAAGAATAAATATCTTCAAAAATCTAGAAGTAGCAATTAAAAACATTTGTTAATACGTTTTGCTTAAATGAAAAGATTACGAAAGTTTTGACAACCATAAGCTCGTAAAAGAAAAACTCCTTAAAAGGAAAGTTGATTATATACACACGAGTATCCACGTACAACGACGGAAATTTAAAACGTCAGTAGTTATAGTTACAAGATTGTTGTTAAGTGTTTTATTTATGGGATGCATTGGGTCAAACATTTGAATGAAATATAAAAGATAGTAGTAGAGGCCTAATTTAAAAAATCGTCAAATATTTCAACATAACTTTAGAAACTAATAAAATTGCCCTTATATGAAAAAAGTTCTCCTTTTTTACAAAAAAGTTGTACGGACATAATAGTAATTTGATAGTTCTCATTTTGAGAGTTTTTAAGAAAATTGTTTTTCTTTTTAATGTAGTGAAGATATTCATAACTTAAATGTTTGTGCATTTACTTATTTTCCTTAAATATCATGTTAAGCTCCTGGATCTCTTTTAAACATCTCTGGAATAAAAACTTCTACTCCTGCTCGAGCTTTTGTCCGTTTTGTCGGGTTTTTAAGCTTCACGCTAATTTAGCCTACCGCTTTTTAGTTTTAATCAATCGGGTTTTTTACATCCGTTTCCCCGCTTTTTACTTTTACGTATTACCGTTTTTACGCTTTCATCCGCTTTCGTCCGCTTTTAATGCCGCTTTTAAGTTAGTCCAATTTTAAGAATAACCAATGAAAAAGCTTGACAAAAACTAACATTTTTGATTTTTTTCAAAAATTTTCAATCCATTTTTTTCTTTTTGGAATTTTTCAATATGTTGAAATAGTACCTGTAAGAAATACAAAACGAAAATGTTACTCGGGCTTATAGGTAAAAACCTAACATATCATGAAAAGGATAAAATCGATCGAAACGGATAAAAATGACAAAAACGGACAACAACGTAAAAACCGCTTTATGAAAAACTTATAAAATAATAATAAAAACGTAAAAACAAAACGCTAAAAACGGATAAAAAATACAAAACGGACAAAAACTATATCTTTAACGTAACAAATATAATAACTTATGCAGTGCTCGGGATGATTATTGCATTGTGGATAATAACTGAAATATAAATGGATGATTTTTGCAATTATTAATTTATAAATGAGTGACTATAATATATATGTTATAAATATATCTTATATAAAACCTAAAATAGTATATAAAAATCTTTATAACTATAATCTATGCAAATCATATAATAACTAAATATAATGTATCGTGCAATAAACTTGCATAAACTTATGTATTAGTTATTATAAAATAATGATTATAATAAATAATTTATAAATATGTTTTATATATCTATATAACAATAAAATTATATATATTTATAAAATTTGGGTTTGAAATTAAGTTTTTTATATAATAAATTCTTTTTAAAAGAACTTATGTTTGCTTTTGAGTAATCTTTTAGAACTTCATGTGTAACAGATTTTTAAGTAGATATATATTATTAAAGTAAATTGCAAAAATCATCCCTAAACTATGGCCAAATTGCACGTTTCGTCCCAAAACTTTGGAAAGTGCAAATAAAATCAGAAATATCAAATGACTAAAATCGCCATAATGGTATGCAAATGTCCTTTTTTAATTAACTATTAGTATTAGTATTAATTTTTACGCTACGATACGCGTCCGCTTTTTTATTCTTCGGTTTCAAATTAGACGGATTTTCGTAGATATTTTACGCCCGCTTTTTTACGCTTTCTCTCAACGTAACCGCATATTTAATTTCATTTTAATTTCGTCAACTAATTAGAATTTTTTACGTTGTTGCCTGCTGCTTTATTTTCAGAAAACGCCGCCAATAAAGATGTGTTTTATCTATACACATAATAATTATTGTACTTTTTAAAGAATCTACGCGAATACAAAACGTAAAACTGAGAAAATAGGAAAATATGAGAGAGAAAAACCGGACGTCTGAAAAACACTAAACGTAAAAAATCGATTTATAACTTGATTGATCAAAACGTAAAAATCGAAAACGATACAAAAACGTATCGAAAAACGGATCAAATTCATCGTGAATAGAAAACTTAAATATCTCATGTTTGTAAAACGTTGATTCCAATGAGTGAAAAAATCACGAAAACGAAAAATTTGATTAAACGTAAAACGATCAAAAAACGAAAAATGAAAAAAAAACGGACGAAAACGTTGTTAATTAATAATTTGCAAAATCCACAACAGGGACCATTGGCGCAAGAAACTCATTTGATCTAGGCCAAGGATATTTGCACACTTTCAAAGTTTTCGGGATCTAATTTGGCCATAGTCGATTTTGCAATTTACTCTATTATTAAAGTTTACTTTTTATTACAAATATAAAGATCGCATAAGTATGCATGACTAGTAACAACAAAGTAAATAAACTTCGACAATATATTGAAGATTTTCAGAAAATAAAGATGTGTTTTATCTGTACACATAATACTAGAGAAAATCGTTCAAGTTGTTTTTCGTTTTGGCGATATATCTTAAATTATCAACATCTAAATTGTAAGAGCTTTGATGATGGATGGGTTATTGGTACCGCAAAACACCAACAATACTTTCATGTTTTTTTGATTTTTGATTTTTATTTTTATTAATTTTATAATTTTGTTTATATTAAAAAACTATAAAATTGAAAGTATGAAACATGAAATATAAAGTTTAACAAGTCAAAAATATTAAACTGACAGAAACCACGGAACAAAAACTGATAAAAAATCATGTGATACTATAAACATAAGTGGACTAGAGGGTGGAAAATGTAAAAAGTGGGCTAGGGGTAGCCATAACACAATCCTTTGGTGATATCAAGTAGCCGAGAAGTGTAGATTTGAGGATCCTCGATGACACGACTTAAATGATGATGTAGGTAAGTAGTTAGATTTTTTGTCTTCAGCTAATGAATGAACAGTGTCACTTCTGTCATAGGATACTCTGATTGTGGACTCATTCTATTCTTGATTTCTTTCACACACACATGTGATAATATGAAGAAAGAGAGTAGAATACTAAGATGTTGATGAAGATGAATAGATGTACCACCTCAAAACATTGTTGAAAATCACGAGTTGTAATTCACATGTTCTCCTGACCATTCACGGTTCCAATCCCCATTCACTTTTTTCCCATGCATTTTCATACACTTAACTAACATCCCTCACATACTACACACAATAGAGAAGCAACTATGCATTCAGTGTACCTGTAGATGCATCTGTCACGTGTCTCGCCTTACCAATGGGCAGAAAACCGAAAGATGAATAAATTTAATTTACTGGCTCACAAAATTTTATAGTTTTTGTTTCTTGGATGGCCTATCTTTACACATGTTTCTCCATTTATCTTTTAGGTCTATTGTTGTACGACGTCCGTCAAATATGTCCTTTCCAAAATCTAATATCTCTTTCCATGGAATTGGTTTGTTATCCGCATTTGAAAACTTCTGCATTGCTTCCTGAGAAAATCAAAACAGAAACTGGCATTAATTAAACTTCTGCTTGGAAGTCATTTTATAAAAGTAATAACGTCAATACGACATCTACTGATTAGTAACTGGTTAATGGGTATAAAATGAATAGGTGTCAGGTTGTATACTTGAAAGTCATTTTATAAAGATATACTTTGGGTGATTTTCGATCCGTTCTTAGAATTGACCCTGTTTTTTTTAACTATTGTCTTTATTTGGTCTAGCGGACAAGTGAAAGATAAGATATAACCCTAATTAACCATTCACCAATACAAGAGTCAAAACTGCCCCAGTATGATCAGTGGATTACCCTCCTCTAACAAGATATGATAGACAACTGTATGTGGTAAGTATTTTATCTAGGCAGATTCTAAAATAGCGTTAAGGGAAGGATGTTACAGAATAACATAATTAGATCGAGCACGTGGGAAATCTAGAAGCTCTGGGTACCTTTAGTGTGTCTTCCTCCAATTCCGTCCATGGCAGATTCTTTCGACGTGCTAAAGTAAGTGATGGAGATGTGCTGTAAAATTCAAATTACAAGATAAAATCATCATTAACATAAATCCAGTAGATAGTGAAGTTAAAATCATCATTAACATAAGATAAAATCATCATTATTTTGCAGAGCCATGAACAAATACCAGTGGTTGTGAAAACCATATTCTCACACATAAAAACTATAGGGCCATTTTAACTCACTTATGCATGGGACGATATGGATTATATTTCATCCCTAATGGGTGAAACTGGTAACATCAAAATAGTTAACTAATCGGAAATCTGTCGAACTGGTCAAATGAATAGAAAGACACTTAACCTGTTTTTTTAATATGCATAAACCCGACTTAACCAATTTATTTAAGAAACTATATCATCAGTAAACTTATATAATTTTGGTAATCATACTTGTCACTCAAATTCATTTAAAAAAAAAAAAACTTCTGGTCAAAAAGGGTTTTAACTTTCATGTCAACCCGGCCCAGCCCACTTGTTTCCATCTGTACCAAACTTAACAAGTTTAGACCCAATTCCGTTTGACCCATTACAGAATTTCCCCATTTTGAACCATTACAGAATTTCCCCATTTTGACTTATTACAGTAATTCCCCATTTTGACCCATCACAGGATTTCCCCAAATTTGTCCCACTACAGCATTTCCCCATTTTAAACCATTCAATTACCTTAAAAGTCAACTTACTAGGGGTTTGTGTGTTGAGTAAGGATCCCCTAGCAATTCCTAATTCGAAGTTAAACTATACAAGAACAGATCTACAAAACACTAGTCTTTAAATAGTGATGAACTTACTACTGTGGTTTGCGTTTCTGTGGCCTTTTTGAGGGACTAGACACTGAGGAAACAAGAGTTCCCTTTACGTTGTCTTGCAGTGTAGGCTTAACAGTTTGGCGTCTTGGCTGACGAAGTGAGTTGGTAGATGGCCCAGCTGCACCTACTTCCCCATTGCTGTTCCGAGTATGACTAGTGCCACTTACTTCAAAATTTTCACCCACTGCTCCTTTTTTCCTTGAATCATTTTTATCCAAGCAAGCTCCATTTTTAGAGGATGTCTTTGGTCCATGTTTGACTCCCGGGCGTAAAAAGGCTTGCAAATATTTTCTCGCAAATGAAGCCTTCTTCTTAACTTCAAGATACTTGGATATTGCACGAGAATAAGCACAAAACGGGCAGAAAAAGTTTCCATTTTCATCAAATGTAGCAGCAGAGCCCAAACATCTCTCATGAACTCTAAATGGACAAGCATCAGAACTACAAACTAGCAATTCACCACCCTTGTTGCACTTCATGCAAATGCATAACTCACTGCAATCAACTGTAGCCATGAAATCCTGACTGAGTGCGCACTGAGAGCTCAAAAACGCTTCTTTCTTGGCAGCAATATCAGTCCTCTCACCATCAGATCCCTCGCTATCACTACCTGTTTCAACTTGATTGCCATCATTTGGTGGAATATCTATTTGTACCATTTCTTCCTGTCCCTCCGTATACCTGTCTTCATGCGCATTATCATTCACACCGCGAGGCTCCTGCTGTCGAAAATCAGTATCATCGATAGTATGCTCAACATGATTCATCAACGTGTTTTCCTCTAAGCCTTTTACAGGCGGTGCAACTTCATTACCATCATTTGGTAGAAAATCGATTTGTACCCTTTCGTCCTGTTCCTTTCTATATCTGCCTTGATGCACATCAACACCATCATCACCACGAGGCTCCTGTTGTCGAAAATCAGTATCGATTACAGTATCCTCAACTTGATCCATCAACATGTTTTTATCTAAGTCTTTAACATGCGGTTCTATAGATACTTCTACATAATCAGATTTCTGCAACGGGTTTTCTTCTAATTTTTTGTTTTTGTTTGCAGAATTTAGTGTTATCGAATCAGCCTTAACTATTGTCTCTTGTATGTTAGAACTGACATCAACATCATGGAATTTTATTTGTGATTCACCTTCACCGCCTAATTTACTCATCTCTTTCAGTGATGCAGGAAATGGGCGACCGCCTTCAACAAGTGCTTCCTTAAACTGTTTGATCAAAATGAAAGACGAGTCGTTATGTAAATAACAATAAACATAGTTTCCTTAGCCATATTTATTATACTACGATATGTAAGAGCCTGTTTCTCACCTTTTGCAAAGGGCTTTTAGGCAAACATGCCCTTTTATGCAATATGAAAGGAACTACATTCCAATTTTGTTTTTCCATGTCCGTTAAAGCTTGAGGTACCTGCTACATTTATAAATAACAAAAAATAAGTAGAATATATAATTTCCCAATAGTCATTTATTATACTTGTTTATATTCGTTCCACATTACCTCCCCTACTATCGTGTGTAGAACATCTTCACAATTCTCTGACGGATCAAAAGAGATTCTCTCAGTTTGGGAAGAATCAGTATCATCTGTAGCTTCATTTTCATCAATAAACATGTCCTCTAATACTCGTAATGATACCGTTTCCCTTGCATCCTTTCCCGTATCATCTAATATTGCAGGAGCCTTATCAACTAATCTTAAACTTGTAGACAAATCAACTTGCCTAAATTTTGCTAGGGATTGGACGACCCAATTCCAAGCCATGTCCGTTGCAGCAGAGGACGAAGACACGGTGGACATGAAGATCCGTGTTCCAATGTTTCGATGGCCACAATATTGGTTACATCAGGCCCAAGTTTCCACATACATATTAATTTGGATCAATTCACAAGTCTTCTTGGAACACGAACAACAACAGCTTATAGCTCTACAACCCAAACGCTGCAAAGAGTAAACAATTAAATGAACCATTTGGACTCTACAGTTTTCTAAATGAAGCAATCTAGTCGACAATCAATGAGAAAATTCTGAGGGAAGATTTTGTTGAAACAATTCATATTCAAGTAAACAAGAAGCGGTTCCCATAACTTGAGCCCTTGGCCTTGCGGTCATCAGTAGGTAACTTTAGTGAATATTAAAATATCACAAGCTGGTCTAGTTTTCCTAGTGTGAGTGTCTTCATTTCACGGTGAAACTTTCACCACATTCCATATTCTGCTTATTTTCTTTTACCTACAAATACATACTTCACTTCTATTTAATTTTACCACCATCTTTCTTTTTGCTTACGCAGTTTCGAAGGTAAATTGGCTGATCAGGCACGAGTAGAGCCATCAGCACCTTCTTTTGTAAACAATCATATGAGTTATTAACAGTCCATATCATTTAACAGAACAACTATATAACGATCTTAATGAACTCAAAGTACTTTGTAAACCGCAATTTAGTTGACAGAGAAAATCCCAAGTCAGATTTTTTTTTTTTTTTCAAAACAATTCACATTCAAGTAAAGGAGAAAACTTCAAGTTTCTTAACTAGCATTACATCTTTATACAGCAGTTTTTATTTGCAAACTCGAGGCCTTTCATCTTTGCATATTGCAAATTTCAAAAGCAAAAACTCCCTCCATCCCCTAGTTATTGAACTATCGACTTTTATACTGAAATTCACCCTCATATAGATCTCTTACAATTAGGGACCATTTTCCGCATTAAAGTAACAAACTAACAAACCTTCCTATAAGCTAGAGCATTAAGGGGGTGTTTGTTTAAGCTTATTTGTGGGCTTGTGGGCTTGTGAGCTTATATGATTTCGGCTTATCATAAGTTCAAGTTTTCTGGCGTATTTTGATACTTATGGGCTTAAATAAGGTTATTAAGATATAGTAAGCTTATATAAGCCCATATATTACCAAATAAGCCCGAAAATTTGAGCTTATGAATAATAAGCAGAAATTGTATAAGCTCATAAGCCCACAAATAAGCTTAAACAAACACCCCTTTAATCAACAATAATCTATTAGCAAACCCATTACGCTAAACAGGAAAAAAGGTACATAAATATACAGCATTACTCTCGAATGACAAAACCTTAAAACATACAAACAAATGTAGCACATAAATAAACACAATATACATGTAAACTATAAAACATAGATATAAAATTTCTAACATTGAAAAGAACATAATAAGGGTTAGAAATTTGACCTAAAAGAGAGATGACTGAAGGAGAAAAACCCACCAAATATGAGAACCAAAGATTGAAGCTTTTGAGAATGATAAATAAGAGGAGATATGAATGATGCTTGTGTTGTAAGCTTCTCATAATTTCAAACATTCGCCTATTTATGATTGGGGGTTTTCGTTTCTAGGATCTTGGATTGGCTAAATGCGCCTCTAAGAAAAGGAGAAAAAAAAAAACTTTGTTAATCTTACTTTTGAGTTTTTTAAATTACTAGGTAAAAAACAATCGAGAATTTTACATCTGTCGGTCACGCGAATTTTCCATCGACGACCGATGTTTACATCGGTCACGTCGATTGTGGCACTCGGTCGAGACATCGGCCGTGGAGAAAAAAAAGCAACATCGAGCTAAAATTCAACCGACGTCAAAATGTACCATTTCCAACTTTATTGCCCGTTTGGGTATTAAATTTAAAAAAAAAAAAATTGACAGTTGCATTGAAAAAAAAAAGAAAAAAGAAAAAAAAAAACTTTTTTTTTTTTAAAACTTTACCACTCTATAAATACTAACTCAAACACATTACCAATGAAGCATTAGTCCAATGGTTGAATCATTTGTGTTTGAGTCAATTGACCCAAGTTCAAGTCTCATCCTTGACATTTGTTTCATATAGATACCCACCTCCGCAAAACCTATGGGTACATTGGAGAGACTTTGGGAATAAGAGCTCAGGGGTTGGCTCGTGCTCACTCCAGTTGTTGCCCCACTAGGCCAGGAGAGTTGCCGGAGCTATTCCTTGTGTGGTGGACAATGGCTGGTGTCAAAAGGCACCCGGGGCCAGGGTGTTCCCGCCAATCTACACCTTTTTGGGAACTAACTCAAACACATTTCTAAAACACACAATTTCAATCAACCATTCTAACGAAATACCCACGAAACACATTCTTTAATATGTCGTTCGAGCTTTTATTCGGTTCTTCTTCATCTTCCGACGATGAAGAAGTTTTTAGTGAGTTTGTGGAGTTTGCGGATTTTGCTTGGAAGGCTTACAAAGCATCACAGCCAAAAGTTCGACGAAGGTACATACGTAGGGATCATGTGGGTGCTTATAATCGTTTAGTGGCGGCATACTTCTCCGAAAACTCGCAGTTCGACGCAAGAACATTCCGTCGGCGGTTCCGAACGAGCCGAGAACTATTTACAGAAATTGTTCGAGAGGTAACCGATCACTCTCCTTATTTTCGACAAACTCTTGATGCTAGGGGCGTACATAGTATTAGCCCATTGGTCAAGTGTACTGCGGTCATTCGTCAATTGGGATACGCGGACGTTCCTGATTCTCTTGACGAGAAGCTGGCAGTGGCTGCAACAACATCCCGTGAATGTCTCCGTAAGTTTGGCAAGGTTATCATGGAGTTATATGGTCGTGAGTATTTGCGAAAGCCCACGTATTCTGACCTTGAAAGATTATATGCTCATCACGAGCATAAGCATGGCTTTCCTGGAATGATGGGAAGCATTGATTGTACAAGCTGGGAGTGGGAGAATTGCCCAAATAATTTGAGAGTTCAATATGCTAGGGGTGATCACGGGCCACATCCATTCATTTTATTGGAAGCGGTTGCTTCCCAAGATTTATGGATTTGGCATGCGTACTTTGGTGTCTCCGGAATGAATGACGACGTAAACGTTTTACGTCGTTCCCCTGTTTTCAATGATATCAAATCTAGGAGAGCACCAGACCTTAAATTCGAGGCTAACGATGTGGCTTTTAAAAGGGGATATTATCTTACTGACGGGATATATCCACAATGGTCCGTTCTTATGAAGTCCATTTCAAATCCTCCCACAGGTGATGAAAAAAGAATATTGTACAAGAGGAAGCACGAAGCAGCAAGAAAAGATGTAGAACGGGCTTTTGGTGTGTTGAAGAAGAAGTGGAAAATGCTTAAAGTTCCAGCTCGAGGGTTGTTTAAAAAGGATATCCAAGATATTATGTATACATGTATCATATTATATAATATGATCGTTCGACACAAGCAGCGAGCGATATGTCCTACATGGTTCGAAGATGAGGGACACCAAGATCATGATCCCTTAAGATCGCATTGTGACAACCCGTACTTTCAGGTCATTTCTCGACACAGTTCATGTCTCATTATTTCAACATTTATAGTAAACTTGGTTTACTTGTTTCAAATTCGCGTAACCTTGGAGGTTTAGCGGCGAATTCATGATCATGACATCACGTACATTTCATATGGACTATGATTAGTCTACATTTCATTGACATCATGTGCATCTCATAAATTCATTCACGACATTTCATTTCATATTTTACGCGTAATTTTTATATTTAATAATCTTTATCGCGTGAGTTATTATTTTGAATATTTAATCCATTACTTTCAAAAATGATCCCGATGTATTTTTAAACTTACATTTAGTTTATAAAAACTATATTTTGAGTTTTCCTAGTGTTTTAAATTTATTTGGTATATTAATCGTTAAAGTTTAATTATTACGTCGTTTTTCTTAAAAATTATACGGTAATTATTTTATCACCCAAATTTCACAAGGAATGTATTTTTACAATTTTTATAAAATTGTACATTCTATTTGATCTATTAAAAATTTACCATTTACTTTACAAGTTATTATTTCATAACATTTTACTTACACTCTTCTTACAATTACACAATATATATATACAAGTACAAGTTTAAAAAAAATAATAATTGAGAGACAAAGCCCCCCCCAAAACCGGCCCTTGGGGAGGGGTGACAATTAATATGGAATGGTTTGTGATTATACATGTTTCTACACTTTCTCTTAAAGTCTTACTACACTTTATATTTATCTCATTCTCTCATAAGTTTACAAGTGTTGGAAAAAAATATTTCTCTCTTCTTTGGGGCTTCTAAAACCGGCCACACATCAAAGTTCACAAGGGATCAAGATTTTTGCTAAGTTCAAGTGTATAATCAACCTAGTTTATATCCTTTTTATGGTTTTGAAATAAAACCAAGGATATTTAAGTTAATCCTTGTTACTTTCACCTCTTCATTTTCACTAGTAAGCATATTCTTATCATTTTCAAGTTTCCTTTTCATTTTCATATGTTTCTTTTCATTCTTGGAGCTTATATGCATGATATGTGATTTATACCATTTTTTCATGATTTTAGAGTATATATATATATTTGGTCATCCTATAATTATCCCTTTGGTATTGGTTGGTCTTGATGGTGATTAGGAACCCATGACACCCTAAGAAGGTGTATGGTAGGATTAGATTAGTTTTGGAGTTGATTTGAAGGGATTAGAATAGGTTTTGTCCGAGAAAAACTATTTTTGATAAGTATATTTTGTGTTCTGTCCTTGTTTTGCTTTTCTGGAAAATCCGACAGTTGGTACTAAACTTTGGCCTTGATATTTAGAAAATATACTTTAAAACGAATCCGTGGCCGCTTGAACGGATAAAAACGGACTTATAACGAAGAAGTTATGGATTTTTGAAGTTTGACGACGAAAATTATATTTTTCAGAAATTTCAACATGCAGTTTTTATTTTGTCCGAGTCAAAAACGAGCCTTAAGCTTCCCAAATTATTTCGACTTCTCAAAAATATATTAGTTTACTTTGATACGAAGCTAAGGTCGTATAAAACGTAGAAAACGGATTTGAAACGACAAAGATATGCACTTTTTCATAAACTTGCCGTAACTAATTTTCTGCACACTATTAGCCAAAAACCACCATCTTTAACCCTTATTATCTTTATGTTCGAGACCTTTTGGACGAAAACTCCTGAACTGAAACTTTTAGATATCGATACAAACTTTCCAAAACAGTCGAGTTCGTTCTCTAACGATCGACGTACACCATTTTACTACTGATTTTCCAAAGCCATTTTTGTTAATTTCACGATTTTTCCGACGACATTGTTTTGCGACGAAAAGTGGTAATTTCTCTAAAAATCATTATAAAACCATTGCAGGATGACATTTTGACGTAAAAACATGTAAAGTGATTTTTGTTTGGTCAAGGTGTCAAAAGAGTATTTTTCGACGTCGAGTAATATTTTCAAAATTCGTAAATGGTATAAATAACATATCAAGTGCATGCATAACATTACATTGCAATTCATGACATATCATATCATTGATAATAGGTCCCGGTTGACGCATTACATTAAACCTCAGTGTACTCACTTTTGCCGTTATTCCAGTTTATCCAAGTGAGTTTTCATAGCCCCGTTTTACATGCTTTTTTTTACATTATTTCAAACCTACGGGGGAGAATACATTGCACAACATTTTATTACGATACCAAGTATGTTAATTACATTTACGTTGCTTGAGTTACAAAGTTGCCGTTAAAGTCCCCATTTCAACTGCATGAGCCGTTAATTTTGGAAAGCGTGTGTGAGTGGATAGATCTATCGAGGGTGACTCCTCCATCCGGGTTGGTGAATCCCAATTGTCATACGGATGCATTTCATTCATAATCATTACCAGAGTTGTTTGGCAAGACACTCTTTTGGGGCGTACATTAGTCGAAGCTTCGTGTCATGCGCTTAAGCAATTGTAACATTATTTTTACGTGACTTGATGGTCGTGCATGATAGATACTTGTGTAGTCGTATAAAACATTTACATAAACCTATGATTTCTCACCAACATTATTGTTGACCGTTTTTAGCAATGTATTTTCAACTGAGGCATATTCATCATGACATGGTTTAGGGACCTACACTTTGAGTCGAGGCGTCGACTTACATTTTTGTACTTTATGGCACTTTATTCAAAACATCGTTTGGATTTGTAACATATTTGTATTTCCGCAAACCTTGTAAACCTTTTGGGACCGATGTTGTACTCTGAATGTTTTTATGAAATATCCAACGATGTGTTTTTAAAAACGACACTTTAGGTCGTTCAATATAACTGTGATGTGGTGCTATGACAGTCAATCCCGAAATTCCATTCCGCTGCAAAACGGTAATTTGGGGGTGTGACAGATTGGTACGAGCTACGCTTATAGAGAACTAGGTCGCATCATTGACCCTAGACTATAACTACATTATCATAGCATCTCATCATTTCATCATAAGTGCATGTTCACTTTGCATGTGAACTATACGTACATTTTTCGAGTTATTTACTTTCATTTCAAAGCGGTTGTCACATAGATGCCTTCAAATACCCATCCCATTATTATTTTTCTTTCTCCTCATACTCTAACGTGGAAAAATTCTTTGTCATTCCCTATCGCGATTTTCACATCAATTGACTCATCACCGATAACGTTAAATACTGAGATAAACCTTTTAGGAGGACGAAGTTACACCTACACCATCACGATCACTATCGATTCACTGTAAGATCGGGACAATTTTATCACTCGTTAGGACAGATCATACCATTGGGTAGAATTTTTAGGCTTAGTCCTAATGAACCTATTTTCTTAACTCGCCACAAGGATTCCATTATCATCATTGTCATTATTTTCATCATCATTATCATTTCGAGCACCATCCGTACCATTACATCTCATACTCGATACTCATACACCTGACTTGCGGCTTGGGAAGCGTGCATGATTTGACACACCATTACCATCTACCACTAAGACTATAGACACTACACCATCTCATAGGTTTGAGGACTACGAGAATTTTAGGACTATGGTTGCTAGACCGCCTACTACTCCTACACTTGAGACATGATTAGACCACCAACAGGAACAGATAATAAGTACCTTCCTAGCTAATGTAATCCTTATCATTTATTATCTCTACGATAATCACCACCTTGTTTATTTCATTCCTTACTCCAATTGCCCAATTTTCCATCATTTCACGACAATACATCACTATCTTACTAGGGGTTAGGCCAACTTTATTCTCGACCAATTAGTAGACTATTACTACTCGATAAGGTTCTCCTATGTATCCTACAAACCATCCCACAAATTTTATTCCAAATTATCCTGCTACTATTTCATGAAATTATTTCACTTGATTTTATTTCGAACTATTTTATCACCATCTTAGAAACGTTGTTTCATAAAGTTTTAACGCAAGTTGTTTTACTACCAACTTATTAATTAGTTTCAGTCATTTTATCAACTATTTAATATCCTCATGCGAAATGATTTTCATGTTACTCTGAAAAATCATCAAGCCATTATCTTACAAAACAAAACGTTGAATACCAACTATTTGTCCTACATTCCCTCTTATGAGATAATAAACTTCATCGTCATCTAACACAAACTGCTTTCAAATATTTTACCGATCATTTCATCTTACTCCTGTACCATTAAACCCAAAATTTACGACTTTAATAACACTTTATAAACAATGACCTTACTGATACCTTGCAAACTATTTTCCCATAGTATGATAAACCGATTAATCTGCTATTATTTTATAAAACAACAAACAATTGCAATAGCAAGTTACAAACTATATTACAAATTTTTCCTGCAAGTAATATTGCGGTCTTATAAACTATTTTACCCTTTTGGTGAGCTATTTTAGCCACTATCTGATTTAAAAATCATAAAACTTGGTACGTTTACCTCTCAGACTATTCGCCTTTACTTTAAATGACTATTATATTACCAACCTCTAAACCATATTAATATTAATTGAATTACGAAATTTCCTATTATTTGACAAACGATAAATTGTTTTTCTTGTAAGCTATTTTACAAATCATTTCACGAGTTATGTTATAATCTAAATTGTGTCTTACCAAAATATTTCACTACCATTGTTAAGCCGTTTTCTATCACTATATAAGCTATTTTAAAATCACCTTAACAAGTTGTTACTTTTACACCAAGCCACAACTAAGATTCATTATTAAATGTAAATGATAAAATGTTCCTTTGTTACTCAATAAAGTGGTTTTACAAACCTTTTCATAAACTTTACTGTAATTTTCTTACAAACTATTTATTCTTGTTTGGAAACAAAGTTCTATAATCAGATATACCGTGCATAAACATTTCCTTCTGTTAACACTCTATAGATGCTTACGTCAGTTATCTCTCACTCAACCAATAAGTTAGGATTTGACGAGTGACCTTTTTGAGGAAAGACTTCCTATACCATATGTGAGGAGGATTCCTCGATACAAGAAAACAATGAAAAGATTTTGGAATTTCCAGCAA
Organism: Chrysanthemum makinoi; assembly: GCA_910596185.1. Lineage (NCBI taxonomy): Eukaryota > Viridiplantae > Streptophyta > Magnoliopsida > Asterales > Asteraceae > Chrysanthemum > Chrysanthemum makinoi. Next base: position 260,616,862 of record OU343225.1, read on the forward strand.
GGACTAGAACTAGATGGTAGGATGATTCAAAACTCAACAAAAATCTTAAGACACCACGAGACATTCCGAACCACTATTTTGAATTAGAATCCAAACTCTATCATTCCATAAGTACTAGCCAGACCGAGTTACGAGATTTAATACGAAGCAAATACCCATGAAGCAACACTATAGGGATATACCAAGTCTTCTATCTGAGGCTATAGAACATTCTATTAAACATGGCCTCAACAATATGTGAACTTCCCTACAATGAGTATCCCTTAAAGGAAAATTTGGTTAAATTAAGGCTATCGATATAAACTTCCCCTAAGGCATTGTGTTCTCTAGAAATTCCAAGTAACCTCATTTCCATATCAAGAGATGTCACAGGTTTGAACATGTCGGACTATCAATGACTCCCCATCTACAAGTGAAACTAGAACAAACATTCTTCGACATAGTTTGAGATGATATCTATCTTCTTGCTAGCATGATAGCAATATTAGGGATGAACTACATTTGAAGCAATTACAACACCTCATAACCCATCTTTTCGGAACCCGTCGATCATTTTGAAAAATACCCTCAAACTTACCACCTTCTATCACTTCTATTTAGAACGCTTATTATTAACATAGGATTTGACACGTCTCATTTTCCTTTTATTTGAAGAGTTATGGCGCCGAAGAGAGCTCCACCAGCTATGACACAAGCCGATATCCAAAAGTATATAAAGGATTGTATAGCTAGGGAACTAGAAAAAGAACGGGCAACGATAGTTGCTGCTGCTGCTGCCGCCGAGACCATGGTGGTAGGCTACTAGACATGCTACTACTACAGGAGTTGCAGGAGATTCGAGAGTTCGGAGTGGTACATACATAGACTTTAAGAGCAGTGACCCCCCGAAGTTCAGAGGCACAGGAGGAGCCATTACTATGATCCGTTGGTTGGAAAGGATCGAGTTGTTATTTCTTATATGATTGCCGATGACTGCAAGGTGAAATTTGCTACTAGTACACTCTTGGATGAGGCAATGTTATGGTGGAATCAGTATGCACAGCCTATTGGTATGGAAAATGCTTATAAACTCTCATGGGATCAATTCAAGAGGTTGATGACTAAGAAGTATTGTCCTTCAAGGAGATGAAGAAATTGAAAATGGAATTTATTGGGCTAGTGGCCGTTGGATATGACATTGAGACCTACATCAGAAGGTTTCAAGAGTTGGCTGTTTTATGTCCATATATGGTTATGGACAATGAGAAACTACTGGAAAGTTTCATTGGAGGACTTCCAAAATGCATTCAAGGAGAGGTAGCCTCTTTCGATTTGCAAACAATTGAAGAGACCATCAAGATAACTCAATTACTCATGGCTCAAGTTGTGAAAAGGGAAAACATTATCAACAATAACCACCACAACCATAACAACAACCAAACTAACAACAACAAAAGGAAATGGGAAAATGACCAGGGAGGTTATAACGACAACAACCAAAGCTGTAACACTAACCATCACCAACAACAAAATAGAAGACAAGAAGCCGCCAGGGTTCAAGTTGCTGCACCAACAAAGGAAAGAACTTATACTGGAAACTTGCCACGATGCCATCAATGCACTCTACATCATAATGGTCCATGTGGTATATGCTTTATCTGTCAAACAGTGGGACACCTTGCTAAGGACTGCAAGGGAAAAAGATATGTTGGGGCTAAACCACTATGTAATCGATGTAAGTATCATCACACGGGTCCTTGCCCCCAAGTGCAATAATGCCAAAACCGGGACATCTAGCCAGGGATTGTAAAGGCAAAACTATAATTACATGTTTCAGATGTGGAGAGCAAGGACACTATCGGAATCAATGTCCTCAAAACTAAGGTCGCAAGTTGAAGGTGCTCATGGATTAGGAAAAGGAGAAGCTCGTCAAGGTACCAACGACGCAAAAGACTGAAGAAGATCGGAAACTAGCAGTCTTATTTCTCCTTATGTATTATGTCGCACTAAGTTTATGTTTTCATCGCATCCGAATCTTTATAACCTAAGATGTACTACTGTTGATAAACCACTCGTTGTAAAATATTCTCATCTATCGTACTTTATTTCCTTTCGATTCGATATCACTTTCGAGAATGTTATTTCTTTTTACTTTATCGACCATTTTAACGACACGGTTTAAATCCTTGTAAGCATCGAGAATTATAACAACTAAACCGAACGTCACATCATCGTTCCTTAATTATACATAGCCTAGCTAACTATGTCTAATTCTGGAGGGATCATGTTATGTTGGGAGCGGTTATTTATAAGTCTTAGTGCAAGCAAAATGTTCACATATTCCACAAGTCAAAGTATTACTCATGCGAGATTTACCCAATACGATGTTTTGTACACTCTCAATCATCGACAACCGTAACGACACTTCTCCATGTTTTCTTCCTTCGATATTCATCACAAACTCAAAAATTCGATAGACCTAACAACGCTGAATTGGGACTGAATTCCTTTTTTGGATGGGCGAATGTGACAACCCGTACTTTCAGGTCATTTCTCGACACAGTTCATGTCTCATTATTTCAACATTTATAGTAAACTTGGTTTACTTGTTTCAAATTCGCGTAACCTTGGAGGTTTAGCGGCGAATTCATGATCATGACATCACGCACATTTCATATGGACTATGATTAGTCTACATTTCATTGACATCATGTGCATCTCATAAATTCATTCACGACATTTCATTTCATATTTTACGCGTAATTTTTATATTTAATAATCTTTATCGCGTGAGTTATTATTTTGAATATTTAATCCATTACTTTCAAAAATGATCCCAATGTATTTTTAAACTTACATTTAGTTTATAAAAACTATATTTTGAGTTTTCCTAGTGTTTTAAATTTATTTGGTATATTAATCGTTAAAGTTTAATTATTACGTCGTTTTTCTTAAAAATTATACGATAATTATTTTATCACCCAAATTTCACAAGGAATGTATTTTTACAATTTTTATAAAAATTGTACATTCTATTTTGATCTATTAAAAATTTACCATTTACTTTACAAGTTATTATTTCATAACATTTTACTTACACTCTTCTTACAATTACACAATATATATATACAAGTACAAGTTTAAAAAAAAAAAAATAATAATTGAAAGACAAAGCCCCCCCAAAACCGGCCCTTGGGGAGGGGTGACAATTAATATGGAATGGTTTGTGATTATACATGTTTCTACACTTTCTCTTAAAGTCTTACTACACTTTATATTTATCTCATTCTCTCATAAGTTTACAAGTGTTGGAAAAAAATATTTCTCTCTTCTTTGGGGCTTCTAAAACCGGCCACACATCAAAGTTCACAAGGGATCAAGATTTTTGCTAAGTTCAAGTGTATAATCAACCTAGTTTATATCCTTTTTATGGTTTTGAAATAAAACCAAGGATATTTAAGTTAATCCTTGTTACTTTCACCTCTTCATTTTCACTAGTAAGCATATTCTTATCATTTTCAAGTTTCCTTTTCATTTTCATATGTTTCTTTTCATTCTTGGAGCTTATATGCATGATATGTGATTTATACCATTTTTTTTCATGATTTTAGAGTATATATATATATTTGGTCATCCTATAATTATCCCCTTGGTATTGGTTGGTCTTGATGGTGATTAGGAACCCATGACACCCTAAGAAGGTGTATGGTAGGATTAGATTAGTTTTGGAGTTGATTTGAAGGGATTAGAATAGGTTTTGTCCGAGAAAACTATTTTCGATAACTATATTTTGTGTTCTGTCCTTGTTTTGCTTTTCTGGAAAATCCGACAGTTGGTACTAAACTTTGGCCTTGATATTTAGAAAATATACTTTAAAACGAATCCGTGGCGGCTTGAACGGATAAAAACGGACTTATAACGAAGAAGTTATGGATTTTTGAAGTTTGACGACGAAAATTATATTTTTCAGAAATTTCAACATGCAGTTTTTATTTTGTCCGAGTCAAAAACGAGCCTTAAGCTTCCCAAATTATTTCGACTTCTCAAAAATATATTAGTTTACTTTGATCTGAAGCTAAGGACGTATAAAACGTAGAAAACGGATTTGAAACGACAAAGATATGCACTTTTCATAAACTTGCCGTAACTAATTTTCTGCACACTATTAGCCAAAACCACCATCTTTAACCCTTATTATCTTTATGTTCGAGACCTTTTGGACGAAAACTCCTGAACTGAAACTTTTAGATATCGATACAAACTTTCCAAAACAGTCGAGTTCGTTCTCTAACGATCGACGTACACCATTTTACTACTGATTTTCCAAAGCCATTTTTGTTAATTTCACGATTTTTCCGACGACATTGTTTTGCGACGAAAAGTGGTAATTTCTCTAAAATTCATTATAAAACCATTGGGGATGACATTTTGGCGTAAAAACATGTAAAGTGATTTTTGTTTGGTCAAGGCGTCAAAAGAGTATTTTTCGGCGACGAGTAATATTTTCAAAACTTGTAAATGGTATAAATAACATATCAAGTGCATGCATAACATTACATTGCAATTCATGACATATCATATCATTGATAATAGGTCCCGGTTGACGCATTACATTAAACCTCGGTGTACTCACTTTTGCCGTTATTCCAGTTTATCCAAGTGAGTTTTCATAGCCCCGTTTTACATGCTTTTTACATTATTTCAAACCTACGGGGGAGAATACATTGCACAACATTTTATTACGATACCAAGTATGTTAATTACATTTACGTTGCTTGAGTTACAAAGTTGCCAGTTAAAAGTCCCCATTTCAAATGCATGAGCCGTTAATTTTGGAAAGCGTGTGTGAGTGGATAGATCTATCGAGGGTGACTCCTCCATCCGGGTTGGTGAATCCCAATTGTCATACGGATGCATTTCATTCATAATCATTACCAGAGTTGTTTGGCAAGACACTCTTTTGGGGATACATTAGTCGAAGCTTCGGTTGTCATCGCGCTTAAGCAATTGTAACAGTATTTTTACGTGACTTGATGGTCATGCATGATAGATACTTGTGTAGTCGTATAAAACATTTACATAAACCTATGATTTCTCACCAACATTATTGTTGACCGTTTTTAGCAATGTATTTTCGGCAACTGAGGCATATTCATCATGACATGGTTTAGGGACCTACACTTTGAGTCGCGGCGTCGACTTACATTTTTGTACTTTATGGCACTTTATTCAAAACATCGTTTGGATTTGTAACATATTTGTATTTCCGCAAACCTTGTAAACCTTTTGGGACCGATGTTGTACTCTGAATGTTTTTATGAAATATCCAACGATGTGTTTTTAAAAAACGACACTTTAGGTCGTTCAATATAACTGTGATGTGGTGCTATGACAGTCAATCCCCAGGAATTCCATTCCGCTGCAAAACAGGTAATTTGGGGGTGTGACACGCATGAAGAATTGTTAGTAATTACTCAGGAGCTAATGGATGCATCAACTCATCAACACCTCAAATCTGATTTAATCGAACACATTTGAAGAAATCGTCGAAATCATGTCAATGAAGAGAATGAAGTCGATAGTGACGATGATGATGAGGAAGACGATGAAGATTTTTTTTAATGTTTTTAACGTTATTTGAATAACTTACGTATTGTTTTTAATGTTTATTTGAATTTCGTATTGTAATCTTTTTAATTTTAATAAGTTTAAATTTGATGTTTAAAATGTTTGAATTAAAAAAAAAAAAAAACGTCGGTCATCGACTGTGGCATCCTGGTCATGTCTGGTCGCCGGAGAGAGAAAGATAACGTGACGCTGGTGACCTGGGTCACGACTGTGCCCAACCTAAAGGATGGCAACAGGCTGGTTTGAGGTAGACGGTCATCCTTATCTTCAAATTCGATTATTAAAGTCTTTTCTAAACCCATCGGGACCTAATCGGGCGCCCTATTGGGGCATGATGCTCCCTCAAAACCGCCCCGTATTAATCGGAAATCTTATCGGAGTGTCTTCTTTGGGTGCAATTCTCGACCAAAACCGCAACAGTTCACATTTATTGTTATTTTTAAACCGCTAGCAGTAAATTGGAAATTAAAAACATATTAGTAATTAATTATAAACAAATCTTATTAAATTTTTGACGATAGTTTTATACATAAATAAATAATGATAGATTACACCGTAAAATTTATAATTAAATATATGACGTTGACAAGTTTCTATAATCACAACCAAAAAAATAATAATAAATAAATAAATATAGAACTATTTTTTGTTATTACAAAATCAAAGACATACGAAATGACTAATTTATGCTCGTCTTTTCCTTACTCAATAACATTAAGCCAGAAACTCATATTTTATAAATTTTAACATCTAAAAACATACTGGAAGTATAATTAAGAACAATAACCTTGTAAATCACATAACTTATTTATGGGTATATTTGGCAAAATAGATTATGTTGGTGCTGATGCTAGTGCTGATGTTGTTGCTGAAAAAGATTATTCAATAAAATTATTTTTATAAGCTACATGAAGTAACATTTTATTTTAAAAAATTATGAAAGATTTTTATTTTTTTTTATAATCTTTTGTAAGTTATGTCTGTCAAACAAAAATTAACTTTTAAGTAATTTATTTTAAATAAATAAATAAACATAATCTTTCAATAATTTCATGTGTCAAACATAGCCTATATAAATATGTGATACCAACATAATTCATTTCCTCTATGTTTCCTTCATCTACTCATTTTGATTAATAGCATAACTATGAGTATTATATTATGATGACTAGAGTTTATTGACCAAGTTTGATGATTCCATCCATAAGTCCAAAATCTTTACTTTCTTTGAAGATGCATTCATCCATTCTTTAGGACAAATAACATTCTAGATTTGCATTTTCTCTTAACATTAAGCCATATCTTGGTGACCCAAATTACGTAAGAATCTTGTTGAAACATCGAAAGGTACCCAACTTCACATTAAAACTATGTTGAAAGTTGAAACAGTTCCTCCTTGTATGTCTAGCATTGTTATTACCAGCTTCACAATTACATTATCATTTCTCTTGTTTTAGTTCATTCAGCGGGATATACTGGCGCGCTTGCAAATCCTCTTCTTGCCTCAAAAGGCATACTAAACAGTATAAACAGTGGAAGAATTTGTAGCGGTGAGTCTGACACCACAAATATAATCTATACTGCCTTTTTCAAAATGGGCAAATGTCATTAAATAGCATGAGCGAATCTCATTCTTCAGTTTAGTACTTATACTTTTTTTGTACCATTTTCGTAATTATACTCTAATTCAGTGTGCTAATTTGGTAGTTTCAAGTCCAGGTTACCAGTTTAGCTTGTCAAATTGTTTTGCTGACTTGGCCGTAAAAGAAATTGCCATATTAACCCATCAAATGAGAGTATAAGTACCAAAATGGGATAGAATAGAAATTAATCTTTGCTGACGTGCGCATTGTTGCCATTTATCATTATGACCGATTCGTGAGGTAATTTGGTCTCCAAATTACCCAACTAGCGCACCAAATGATACTAGTATAAATACCGAAATGGACAAAAAGAAGTATAATTATGAAATCAGTACATTTGTCCTTCTTTTATCCTAAAGTATGTAGTATTACTTCTATCATTTGAAATATTTATTAACGTTGTGTGAAACAATCTGTTAATACAAATATCGTCATTAAACGTTATTTATATTTTTGATCTATACCTAAGTTTTGTTAACGACAAAAGTAAATTTAGTTTGTATAAAAGCTTAAAGCTTGTCAAGTTTAATAGATATTAAAACAAGCTTTTTCAAATAAAATCTTCATCATTCAAGCATTTACATTGTAACTAATCATATCTCAACATGAGTCTAAGCATAATGTATGATAGTAGTTTTTAGAATGTTTTAGTTTCTTAAAAACTAAACATTACTTATGCATTTGTATATTTCTAAAAATAGAAAGACAACACATGACATCATGTAATGCATCATGGAAATCATTGAAAGATTTCATTAGATATTTTGTGTGGATTTGTACTCTTCATATCTTACACAATCTTACATAGATATGGTTGACTTTGGCAAGATCTTGATATCTTGGTTGTCAGACCCGGTGGCACCAAAATCTACAACAGGCGGAAACCTTTTAAGGGGTCCGCGGTCCGTGGATGCTGCTGATGGTTTTGGCTATAAATAGCAAAGCCAAACCAAGTAGTTCCTTATCCCTTTCTATCATACTCTCTTACATATCATATTAGTGATCTCTTTTGTAGCAAAGAAGATCAAGTCACATTCAAGCTTCAAACGAGAAGTTGGAAGTCTTGTTTGTTTAGTGTTGTATGATCTAGTGTTGATTCATACTTCATTGTTGTATTAAACCATCATAATCTTGTGAGTGTGAGTGGTTAGTATTTTAGTCCTCAAAATACATTGTGTGTGGGAGTAGTTGTACCTTTGGAAAGAACTCGACATCTAGCTTAGTGTCGGAAATAGTGTAAGCGAAGTGTAAAGGTTTTCTCCGCCGGTGAAAGGAGCTTGTTGACTAGTGAAGTTAAACTCTCGAGTGTGAGACTCGGGGAGTGGAGTAGGGCAAGGAAAAAGAGTCCTTGTAGACCGAACCACTATAAACAACTTGTTGTGGTTTGATCATTTCTTTCCTTATTTACTCTTTACATATTGCTTGCATATTTCATCAACATATCAAAGATCAATATCAATTGATCTTTCAATAAGTTACAAAACAAAGTTTTAATTGGTAAACTATTCAACCCCCCTTCTAGTTTTCTACACAATCTTTCTTGAATTATGGGCCAATTATACTGCTCCTAGAATGGTCCTTGCTGCATCAGGAGTTGACCACGAGGAACTTTTGAAATATGCAGAACCTCTTCTCTCTGATTTGCCTGGTGGCGCACAGGCTGTGGAGCCAAAGTCGGTGTATGTTGGAGGTGATCATCGTGTTCGTGTTATGGTTGATACAGGGGTACGTTTCTTAAATTTAAACGTCACATAAATCTTTTTTGTGTTATGTCTTTGATGCATTGATGTCATTCTGTTATCAGAGGACTAGTTTTGCTCTTGCATTCGAACTTCCTTGTGGATGGCTAAATAAAGGAGAAGGAACCTATGTCACTCAGGGACGAAGCGGATTTTATGGGGGGCTCGGATTCTATGGTCTAGTAGTAATGATTTGGTGTTTTATTTATCAAATCAATAATCGAACCAATAAATATGTTTAACCCCTTCAAATGCCAGATAACATCGTACGACATATTTAAGATTTCATAATAAAGTATGCACACTTACTATAATTTTTTATATAAATATTTGATTTGGGTTTTTAGGTTTTTGTTAGTGCAAATTGTATTTTGTCATATATTTTTTTCCTTCAAATTTGTACTAATATTTAAGAAAGATATTTCTTTTTAGGTTTAAATTATTTAATTTACATTGATTTTGGTGTATTTTGATACTAAAATCGAAACTAAATTTTATACAACTGAATAAATTCATATTTAAATATTTCACGGTGACAAGGATTTTTTATAAACTAAGTTAGAGTTTCTATAACTGAAGTTATAATATAAAGATAGTAAAAATGCAAGTTACTATTTTACATCTTAAAAACCTAAATACGGATAAAACTAATAAGTGTCATCGGTTAAATAAAAAAAAAACACCTTGCAACTTAATATAGCACCTGATATTCTAATTAGGCTTTTAGTGAAAAAGAAAATCAAAGCCTAAAATGGGCCTCAAACTCGAGTTCCATACATTCAGTTGGGACTTTTCTTATTACTAGACCATAAATAAAACACTAATAACTAATTTGCTACCCTTATAAATAAAACAGCCGCCCCTTGACTGGTCAACTCTCTCTTCTCCATTTACAACTGCCAACCTGCAACAAACTCTGCTTTTTCGATGAGCATAATTGCAACAAAGTGTTCTTCAACAGCAGCGATGCTATCAGATTCAACCATTACCAGGGGCCAAAATGAAAACTTAACGAAACATGGACTGAAATTCAAACTACAAGCTAGACGTGTTGGGCGGTTGGGGGGAGCACCCTCCATTTTGGCTCCGTCCCTGATTGACACTGACCGTTCTTCAGGTACCCGTTTCCATTTTCAACATTCTATTCTTTTCTCCTTTAGTTTCTAATTGACAAGTATAATCTCTTGTCTTTTTAATAAAATGTGTGAAAATGTAGAGGGGGTGAATACGTTACCGTTTAAAAACTTTGAATCTTCAGTATCAAATTGCTTATAAAGTTTGTTATAATATGAAAGTGTCATTTATCATTTGTGACTAATATAAAGCATAGTAAACCAAGTTGTCACACAAGCATGAACATCAAACCACATCACAAGCAATAGTATAGTGCAAGTATAAAAGTAAAGAGATAGAGAAAGGAAATTGCAAACCGAACACGAGGATTTATAGTGGTTCGGTCACAGATCTCCTCTCCGCCCTACTCCACTCCCCGAGTACCCAACTCGAGAGTTACTTCACTAAATCAACAAGCTCCCTTCTCGGTGGAGAAAACCTTACAATCGTCGCTTACACTTTTTCCGCTACAAAGCTAAATACCGGGTTCTAGTTCGAGGTAGAACCAACCTAACGTCGCCTATACAAAATTTCCGACACTAAGCTAGATGTCGAGTTCTTTCCGGGTAAAACCACTCTCGTTATGTTTTATGGCCCAACATAACAAACCTTGTGTTTTATGGTACAAACACATAAACCATCTAATCTAAGTTGATGAAAAATGTTGTGATGATATACTAATGTTTACAATGATGATCCATGACACAAATGTCTAATGGATATGAATGACTAATCTAAATGATCTTCTTAAATAAGAAGTCTTCAATCAATAAGGATAACAAGAGATCTTGAATCTTCATATGTTGATATGCTTTGGTGAATGAGGATGGCTAGATCTCCAAGCTTTCCTTGGTTGATCAAAATGTAAAATATGCTTACAACAAAGATGAATGTTAGAAGCATTATGATCATGTGATGGTGAGGATGATTGATGTATGTTACTACATGGTTATCTATAGATCTAAGTGATGCAAGAATGATAGAGAGAATGTGTGTTAGAAAGGATGAAGAAATGAGAAAAAAATGGGTTGGTATTTATAGCCAAAGTGGTAATAAAAAAGAATCTTTATCAAATCTTTCCAAGATCTTGCAAATCTTCTAAAGAGATATATGATGATGCATGAAATGATGTAAAAATGCATTTACATTTAGATTAAAATATTCATGAAAATAAACTTGTAAAATATATTATGTAACTAGTTGATAAAATGTCTAGTTTTCTTTTATGAAATAAAATATCTAGTTGAGTGCTTGTCAAAATAAAATGTATTTTGTCAAGTATAAATAAACTTTAGTACTTGTATGAATATTATATTTACTTTACTTGTACAAATAAAAGTATATATTTGTTAGACATTTTACAAAAGATGTATTTGTATAAAATACTTGTGAATCCAAAATGTAAAATGAGGTTCGAAATAGAATGGTTAACCTATTAAAATACTTAGTGACTCTAAACGTATTTTTAACATTCTAAATGATTTGTTAATGGGTTTGATCATAATGCCACATAATAAACATGTACGAACCTGTGTTGTAACATACGAGGACTTGAGACATCGAGATGTGTTGAATGTATGTTGAGACAAAATGTGATTACGAGTAACTTGTACATTTTACGTTATATATTACAAGTTACATGTTTGTCATCAATCAAAACAAACGAGACTGTATAGATTAAATATCGTAATATTTGCACTAACAAAATGATTTAGGAGGTTTTGTGCACACAAATTAGAGCACTAGGTGTCAAAACTAAGTTAAGGTTCGTTGTCGTGCCACCTCAGCGCCACATCAGCATCCCATTTTTTCACAACTAACCACAACAAACCCCCTCCTCACTCATAACAAACCTGAGCCTCTTCATTTGGGGCCCACCACTACCACTTTATATTTTTTATTCAATTTTCATTTCCAAATAAACTAAATAAATTCATTTCATTCAAATTAATAATACAATACATAATACAATAATAAAAAAACAACACTTACTAATAAAAAGCGATCGAAAAAAAACGACACGGGTTAAAAAAAAATACAACACATACTACTCGTCGAGGATTTGATGATATTTCTTGACTAGACGTTCACCGCCTCTTGGATGATTTCTGCTTTTACCAAGGTCAGATTTGTACTCGGATCTATCATGAGAAAATCCATCTCGATCTTCTCTTTTGCCACGTTTTCCTTCTCCGCCGCCTCGTAACAAGCCATTTGAGCATCGGCTTTTTGAGCATATATTTCGGATATATGTCCCGAAAACTACTCGTTTGACTTCCACCGAACTTGCGGTAACGCAGCGTTGAAGTCGACTTCTGTTTCTTTGTGGCTCATTTGCATCCATCTCTTTCAGGCCGAGGTCGTCTGTCAGGCCCGAATATATCCTCGAGACATGTAATGTCAATAGGATGTTCGGCATCCCACTTGGGATAATTTTTCAAAACAACCCAACATTTTTCATACCCAAATTCCCTCCCACCAAAACGCTGCGTAAAGTTAACTTTGGCATTCTCGACATGATCATGCTCATTTTCACCACTTCGAAGCTGAAGATGTTTGTAAACAGGGTTGAACTTCTGGCAATCACCGTTAATCCTTATCCATTTACCAGTTATCATATTCTTGCCACGCTGGTTATCGGTGGTCTTAGAATTGAACATGTCGAAAATGTCGTTCCAAAAGTACTCCTCAGGACGGTCATTTCTCATATCTCTATCTTGGGAAATTTCTATCCAACACTGCGCAAGTAACATTTCTTCAGACTTGCTCCACTTCCTCCTGTCTGCTTGTGCTATGACTTCAACATCTTCGTCGTCGTCTGCGTCCAAATCTACAACAACTTTTTTTGCCTTCGTCTTTTTGCCCCTGCCTTTTGCCGGTTCACGTGCTTTTGGAACTTTGAATTGTGGCTGGGCGGTTGTGATTCCATTTGGGGCAACTGTGGAGGCTGTGACGAACTAAAAGCGTGGAGGTTGTGACGGGTTAAAAGCGTGGTGATGGAAATCGGCCGGGGTAATTTGAAACCTTGTTGAAACCGATATTTTGGTTAAGCATTATTTCTTGTGGAGACGAGGTTGGAATTGGTCGGAGAGGTAGACGTGTTTGAAGAACCCGTATGTGGTGGGTTTGAGTTAAGTAGGTTTGTGAAGTATCCTTCGTCATTTGGGTTTTGAGACATTGTGAGCTATTTTTTCTTTGGGTTAAGTAAGAATGGAAGATTTTGGGTTTGAAGATGTATAAATGGTGAAGATGAAGATGGTTTATATAGGGGTGGTGGGTTTTAAAAAAAAAAAATTATTTACGTTATATATATCCGTTTAATAATGGATATATATACGTTTTTTCTGCTTTGTGTGAGGCTTATCTCTCGTCGTCACCACGATTTGCAACCCAACAACGAACGACGGCGTGCAACCCCGGTGTCACAACGAGCGCCGGCGAAGTGCCAGAGTGGACGACGAAGGGGAAGAACGAGCTGACACCGGGTGCTCTTACACTTTGAGGGACTTTTGACCCATTTTACCTGTTTCTTTTAAGTTTTAACATTTTAAAAGTTTCTATCTTTTTACTTGTAGACCTGTGAGAGATAATATAACCTGAATTAACGAATTTATAAGTAAACTGGAAGAGTATTCGCGCAATGCGGAGCAAATGTTTTTCATTATAAACGTTCCTTATTTAGTATGTCAAAAATACTTTATAACGTAGTAGACATATGTTTTTTAAAAGTAGAACGTTTAAATTATTAATAGTGTAAATAGTTAGCACTTTATTTTTTAAATTTTAACATTAAATTGATGGTTATAAGTTTAGTGAGCTTTTTTTTTTATAAACAATTCTATTAAAATATATCATTATTGGAGGGGTTACTATATGGTTTAAATGAGACTTACATTTTCAAATTTTCCTTTTATAGTAATGTTTTTTGTCTTAAAATTTTAAAACTTGTTTTTTCTAAGAAGTCTCAAATACTTTATAATGTAGTATAGAATTATAGATAGTAAGATACATATAAATTGTTACCTCTTATTTTATGCAATGTCAAGTCATGAGTGTAGGGAACTAATATTTTTATATACTTACAGATGTTAATGGGAGGAGGTGGATCTCCTTCAGCTGGTGGTCCTGGATAAGGGGTGTATTCGCGACTTTGTAAGTTACTTGACAAACATAGTTTCCACATACTAAATTATGAAAGGGAACTGCATGTGCATTAAATGTTGGGTGTTAGCTTGAAATTTGCCCCACACATCTAGTTCATGATTTTGTATATCTTATTTTGAAAGTGAAAAGCAATGTCTTTCATATTGATAATGTCCTGTAATGTGGATCATAACCTTTCAAAGTAATAGTATTTGAGATTATTGTATAATATAATGTTACTATTATTGCTCATTAGAACCGGTGTAACTGTAACTCTGTAAGAGGTAAATTCTCGGATTTTGAAAAGGGTTCCTAACACTATATAGTTCTTAGTTATCACACGTGCTCAGAACTTTTAGTTCCGTAACTTGGCTCACACATTGTTATTTTTTGCCTTTTTGTGACTTGTGATGAGATCTTAGAGTCTTAAACCAGTACCCTTAGATTCAGTCGTTTTCAGCATTCAACTCAATCTTTAATCACGCTGCCATATTATGAATCCAAGCTACCACAGTAAGACATCTTTATGTTTCAGTTATATTATTGTTTTTCTGATAATATAATCTTGAAAAAGATTGGGAGGCCTGGAGTTTTGGATCTAAGCCACCACCACTCTGAGACATCTACAAGATTTCAATTGTATATTTTGATTTCATATAGTTATGCCTTTGGAGTAGTGGTGCCAATATGTAAAATTCAGGTATTCATCCCTCAAGGGTCTATGTAATTTGCCTTCCGTTAAAAAACGATAGCTGCTTTATTCGTTCGCTATATGCCAATGAAAATAATCAAGTTTAAAATTTACATATTTCGGTTAATTTGTTGAGATTATGGATTAACTTTGATCTGATTGGGAAGTACTCAACACTGTTGCATACACTTT
Organism: Chrysanthemum makinoi; assembly: GCA_910596185.1. Taxonomy (NCBI): domain Eukaryota; kingdom Viridiplantae; phylum Streptophyta; class Magnoliopsida; order Asterales; family Asteraceae; genus Chrysanthemum; species Chrysanthemum makinoi. The sequence goes on from OU343225.1 coordinate 260,631,990, forward strand.
TACTTGTTGTGAAGTCTACAAACGTTTTGGTGTATGCTTATGTTTTTGTTTGTTTATATTCTGAAATCTGAATAATTGTAAGAGGCTAAAAGAAAGAATACGCTTTAAATACGATGAGTAAAATGCATTGATGGTTATAATATATAAATCTGTATATTACTCCCTCCGTTCCATATTACATGTTCACTTTGACTTTTCAAAGTAATTGCTTTTCAACTTTTACCTTAAATATTTTTGTTTGTGTTATACAATACTTGATGCAACATATATGAATGAATTGTGTTTTAAACATATTTTTCATTAGTATAATTTTCATCAAATATTATACAACATGCACAAACCAAAATATTTAAGGTCAAAGTTGAAAAAGAAATACTTCGAAAGTCAAAACAGGACATTTAATATGAGACGGATGTAGTATATGATAGTGTGTTTGTGATATCAAAGTGAGTGCAGTGGTGGTTGTATGATGGTAGAGGGTTGGGGCGGTGGTGATTTTTAAACTATGAGTTTATGATTATATTGTGTTCTTTGGTCAAATTAACTGGGACATTGTAAATTCAAAAGAAAATGAAACCGGACGAGGGTATATTAGTCATTTCGTATGTGTTTGACATTGACTAATTGAAAAAAAAATAACGATCGTTAGCGAAAGGGACATAATTTGTGCAAAAGTGTGAACAACAATAACATTTTTTGTAATTAAAGTTTGGGAGAAGCATAAGGTGAAAAAGTGTGAACAACAATGAGATTTCACAAGGACGTCTTTTATAGGTAAGAATAAAGTGAGAAGAAAACATAAAATGAGAAGGATGAAAAATATCTATAACCATACATTTAATATTCATCGACATGAATTAGATACATCTCTATTCATTTAGATGCATCCCAATTAGTTTCGAAAATAACTTTAAAGTGAAAACGATGCAAAGTAATACTAGCAAAAATTTTGATCCGCATTGGACGAAAAATATATAAGATTCGCCTAATTCGATAAAATGCATCTAATATATGTATATGCATCTATTTTTTGCTAAAAAATTTGATATGGTGCATCTAAAATATCATGAGTGCATCTAATTCAAGTTAATACATCTCTAATGTGTGGTTATAGTTATTTCTCATCCTTCTCGTTTTACAATTTCTTCTCATTTCATCCCATGTTCATCTTTTATAATTTACCCTTACTATAACTGTTACTGCAAATATTACGATATTTAATCTATACATTCTCATTTGTTTTGTTGATGACAAACATGTAGCTTTTAATACATAACTTAAAATGTATAAGTTACTTGTAATTATATTTTGTCTCAACATACACTCAACACCTCTCGACGACTCAAGTCCTTGTATGCTACAACACAGGTTCGTACATGTTTGTTATGTTGCGTTATGATCAAACCCTTAACAAACCATTAAACATGTTTGGTTAAATAGTTTATAAAACACTTAAGTAATATTGGTTACTTACATTTTATAAAATACATAAACATAAGTAAATGTGTTGGGTAAAACCCATGACCCAAGACCCATACCCAATGTCTAGATACATTGTACCTTGGTGGGCACTCAAAACCATGACCCATAGCCCATAGTTTTACCCATAAACCATGGGTAAAGAGGAGCGTCCACGGATCCCTCAAGTGTCCCACGGATCCCTTGGAATTACAAGGGCCGGATCCCTCCAGGAGGGATCCTTGGGGCAGAACATGGTTTTGGCCTTTTTGCCTATAAATAGCAAGCCACTTCTTACCATTTCTACACACCTTTACACATAGTTTCTCTCCACCATCTCTAGCATATTTAGATCATTAGAAAACATGTAATCCACCCTCATCACATATGATCATAATGCTTCTAACTTTCATTTGTTGTAAGCATACTCCCGAAGTGATCCTCCAAAGCAAGCCTAGAGATCTTGCATCCTTACCTACTGAAGTGATCACCCATCACAAGCATACATGCACATGAAGATCTTCTACAACAAGCTTGGGAAACTTGTGATCTTCATTCATATAAGACTAACTACATCATGCTTTGTGTTCTTGATGTTTAGTTTAGGATTTCATATCCATTAGACACATTGTCTTGGATATTATCTAGTATCATATTCTTGTATCTATGACTAGACTAGATGGTTTATGTGTTTGTGCCATAAAACACAAGTTTTGTTATGTTGGGCCACAAAACATAACGAGTGTCATAGATGTGTCGTATATCTATGACTAGACTAGATGGTTTATGTGTTTGTGCCATAAAATACAAGGTTTGTTATGTTGGGCCACAAAACATAACGGATGTCATAGATGTGTCATAGACATAAGTGAAAGATGTCTAAAGGGTCAAGACAAAGACATTAGTGAAGGGTGTCGACCGTCCATATTGAAAGCACTAGTGAAGGGTGCTTAGAAGTCAAGGCTAAAGGCATTAGTGAAGGGTGCCTAGAAGTCAAGTCATAAGGCATTAGTGAAGTATGCCTTGAGATCGAGTCAAAGGCATTAGTGAAAGGTGCCTAAGATGTACATTCGATATGGTGTGATTCGATGTACAAGATAGATTAGTATTGGGTCACAAAGATATTGTCATCCTTGTTGATATTGTCATAAGGAGTAGATCTCCTTTGGGGTTAGTCGTTGGTGTAGTGTTGGGTAGTAGTTCCTCCTTTGTAATGGAACTCGGTATCTAGCCTAGTACCGGATAAAGGGTAGGAGACGTTGTGATAGGTTTGGTTCTACCTCGTGGAAGAACTCGGTGTTTAGCTTAGTACCGGAAAAAGTGTAAGCGACGTTGCGTAAGGTTTTATCCGCCGAGAATGGAGTTTGTTGATCTAGTGAAGCAACTCTCGAGTAGGTGACTCGGGGAGTGGAGTAGGGCAAGGAAGGTGTCCTTGTAGCCGAACCACTATAAATCCTCGTGTTAGTTTATCTATCCTTTTACTTATCGCTTTACTTTTATTCTTGCATTACATTGTTTATTTTCTATGTGGTTGATGTCTATGTTTGTGATACATACTTGGTCTTTCATATAGCCATAAACTATATTTAACACTTTACATATTATGACACGCTTGATCAAGAAAAAGCAACCGGACTAATAATGGTGAAACTTGATTTATAATGAACCATTAATCTTGTGGAATCTTATGTGATATTAAGGGGTTGGCCTTACATGCCGTAATGCGTTAAATGCATCCTCGCGTCGAGATTAGCAAATGCAATGGTTTATACTATATTTGATACAAAAGTTTTAAGTTTAAAACGAAAACGTATTCACCCCCCTCTACGTTTTCACAATTGGTATCAGAGCGGGTTGGCTCTAGTTTTTAAAACAAATGGTTTTCTAAACAAGTAAGGTCCTTGTATCAAATTTTTTGTGAAGTCAAGCATAATATGAAAAGTGTTTTTTTGATTTTTTCTCTTTGAAGTTTTGTTGTTAGATATCTTGTTAATCAAGCTTGAATAAAGATAAAAATGGATAATATAACTTCACTAAAAAGTCTACAAAGGTTAAACCTTTTCGTCAGGTCAAAACATGCATTTTTGTAATTCTGTGTCAGATCCGCGGATCCCTCAGTTTACACTGAACGGATCCCTCAAGCATGGGATCCGTGGATCCGTGGTACAAAAGACAGTTTTTGTCTGAATTTCAAAAATTCATAACTAATTAACCGTAAGTCGTTAGAAGTCGTGCCACCTATCGTTTTAAAGGTATTTGAGTCTAATTTCATTTAAAAATGATTTCATAAACTGATTCAAAACAAAAATTTACAGAATCATTGATTTATAATAGAAAGTCATTTTTCGGTCATAACTTTTGCACAAACTTTTAATCTAATTGGAGACGGATGTTTTCGTTTTTGAATAACAATGTGTCCTTTTTTGAAATTAAGGTTTTGATCATATTTATAAATATAAAAGAAACTAATCAAACTTGGTATACATGTTTATATTTAACACAAAGCGATGAAAAGAACTTTCGTATGCTATGCTAAATGATAAATTGTCTTCCTTGCATTACTTGATTATTTGCTTATCTCAAATAGCTTTTGTGCTTGTTTGATTGAATAACATATGTGGTTTCCTTACCTTGCTATTCATTCGCTTGTTTATCAATTTAGTAATATTCTACTAATCAATGTGCTATTTGAAGGAGTGTTTGGGATAACATCTAGTTGTGTCGAAAATGTTAGTTTAAATACTTAGATAAGTCATATAAGTTAAAAAAAATGTTTAAAACATGTAACTCACCAAATGGCTTTTTGATTGAGTTTGTCATGTGTGCAACATAAATGTTTTATGTGCTTATATGATTTCTTGATTTCATATTTTCTTGTATCGTTTTCTAAAAACCAACAAGAATGTACATCGGATCATAACCTACACTTGTGTTGATGATGTACTCTCCCGTTTTCTTTTTCATGATCGCTTTCCAAGCTTCATAGTAGGATTGACAACTTGATTATTTCATCCGATATACTCAAGTAAAATATTTTGCAACGAAAATATAATTGTTCATATCCCAAAGTCCAAACTCGAGCTTTCCAACAACATATGTTTAGCTAGCTCATCCAACCATTTCTTTGTTCACCATATGGACAATTTTTTTTAACATGACACCTTCGTCACCTTAGTTGTTTCAAGTATAATATTAATAAAAACGAAGCAAAGTATCATCATTGTTACTCTTCGATAGGCCATTGTAGGAATATAAATTTTCCTAACTTGAGAATGAATACTGAAGAACTTATTGCACTAGAAACTCAATTTGACCTAGCGGTTGAATTGCTTCCTTGATAGAAGTTGGGTATGTGGAATCGCCCGTAAAAATGGTCGTGTTTAGCCGTAATTGAGCACCGCTAGTAATAGTCTCATATTCGTTCTCTTACTTGAGAAATTTATACTCCTATGTTTTCCTAAAGTAAGTTTACAATGAAAATACTTTGCATTGTCTTAGGATTACTAATCAAACAAGTTGTAAAATTAATTTTTCTTTTAGTTAATCACAACCACTTGCCTCATCAAGCAATTATATTGCTTTGATCGAGAAGAGCTACATGACTTCATGGACGAAGCTCATTGTATGCTAATCACCATCCGTAATAACTAGATTGTCCTAAACTAGCACCTCACAACTCTTTTGTCTTGAACACCATCATGTGCTCTTTTCTTTCAAGACACATACCTTGCATGTCATTTTTAGTGTAAATGATTTACTAATCTAGTTCGTAAATCTGTTTTAGGCTTCTTGAATAGTGCTTGTCAAGTTTGCTAAACCTTTGTGTTATTTGTGAGCTCGATCTCATTTAATTGCCTATATGTGATCTCTACATGCTCTCCTTGCTTTGCTTAACGTGTATACATGTGTGCTTCTTTGTAAAAATCATTAGCTACCATCAATCATTTTCTCTTGATCATTTATGTCCATCTTCAAGTAAGACACTTAATAGACTGAGTAACTTAGGATATGTAGGTGCTAGACCTTGCTAGAACCCAAACACCTCTTTTTCACCTCATCTTGTTAGCCGGATCCCTAGACTTAAGCTAGCGGATCCTCTAGTGAGGGAACCGGAGGAACCATGGAACAGTAGGTACATTATCTCTTTAGATAATCATTTCAAATTTCCTTTTTTCACACAAGCACTTGTTCAACACTTAGGATTATCATTTTCTTATATGTTTATAAATGAGTTGCATTTATATGATTCTTTACGTGTTATTTATTTTCGTTTCATGATTTTATTTGTATGAATGTTTTCCTTTTGTACTAAATCTTTTGGATTCTTGTAGGATGACAATGGTCAATTTCATCATCAAGTCAAGTTGTGATCACTCGCACATTTTTTTTTCTATATTCCTAATCTTGCATCATCCTAACCATCTTACTCCACTTTTATCACTACTCACAAAGTCATCATGTCTACCACCTATATTGAGTCATCAACCAAGTCAAAGATTCACCTTGATACCTTTCATCACCATCCCTTGCTAATCTCGAGTCTCTTTATTACCTAGTAAAACTTGACCTCTAATCACCTCAAACCACAAGCTACTTGTGTCAACCACATCCTACAAGTGTCTCACTACCACTACAATTCATGGTCGCTCAACCATCCTCCACAAACATCTATGTTGTCAAAAGCCAAGTGAATTTCGTAATGAAATGCGTCTCATCCCTAAGCACATTTTTTTTCTTACCTTGAACAAACCTTACAACCTCTAAACCAACCATGATGATGCAAGTAGTAGGATTATTCTCTTTTACACTAATCCTTTCTTTGTAGGTTCATATATATACACTTTGATGTGTATGGGATTCTCGTCTATTTATGGACGAAATTTTACACTATTTTTTTCTTTGTAGGTTCACTCATATACATGGGTTTGTATATGGCACACTTGTCTTCGGACGAGGTTTATTTTTCTTATGACTTACTCGTCCAAGGACGAATATAATTTTGCACTAACCTTTTGTTTTGTATATTTTCAAAACACACTAGGAGAACTTGACGCTCTCAATAAAGGGGAGTTTTTCGTCAAAGCAAAAACATTGCAAATTTTGCAATAATTTCATTTTAGCCTTCCTAAAATACTTGACGCCCTTAGCAAGGGGGAGCAACAGTTAAGGGGGAGCATGCACACATTCATTCTTCAAAATTCCTTTATGTTTCAACAAAAGGGAGATTTCTTTCTCATCATATATTTTTCTTTTTTTCCCTTAACACTAACTTTGATGTAGGTTAAGCCTCAAAAATTTAATCCATTGAGCCGTTGGCAATAATGGTTATAATTCAAAGGATCTTTCTATTTTTTTTTCTTTGTTTGATTCTCTAGGTTCCTCTTAAAGGCGAGATCACCACCTCTTGAAGACGTGCAAGCTCAAAGGTCATGAGTTGCTAAGCTTCTTCATTAGTGTTTCGTGTTGAAGGTATTGGCGTGGTGTGCCAATTGGAGCAATAAGGTGTCTTTTAATTTAACTTTACTAGGGATGATGCAAACTCGCCATTCTTGGGAGAAATTAAGTTTAAACTCCAAGGACAAACCCTTTTTGTTTCGACAAAAGGGGGAGAAGAGTGTAAACGAAGAAGGTAATGTATAGGAAGTACGGACACAAGTAACTTTAACATTTTACCTATCTATTACGTTTACATATATTTTGTCATCATCAAAAAAGGGGAGATTGTTAGTCCAAATATTACGATATTTAATCTATACATTCTCATTTGTTTTGTTGATGAAATGCATGTAGCTTGTAATACATAACTTAAAATGTATAAGTTACTTGTAATTATATTTTGTCTCAACATACACTCAACACCTCTCGACGACTTAAGTCCTTGTATGCTACAACACAGGTTCGTACATGTTTGTTATGTTGCGTTATTATCAAACCCCTAACAAACCATTAAATATGTTTGGTTAAATAGTTTATAAAACACTTAAGTAATATTGGTTACTTACATTTTATAAAATACATAAACATAAGTAAATGTGTTCGGTAAAACCCATGACCCATGACCCAAGACCCATACCTAATGTCTAGATACATTGTACTTTGGTGGGCACTCAAAACCATGACCCATAGCCCATGGTTTTAACCCATAAACCATGGGTAAAGAGGAGCGTCCACGGATCCCTCAAGTGTCCCACAGATCCCTTGGAATTACAAGGGCCGGATCCCTCCAGGAGGGATCCTTGGGGCAGAACATGGTTTTGGCCTTTTTGCCTATAAATAGCAAGCCACTTCTTACCATTTCTACACACCTTTACACATAGTTTCTCTCCACCATCTCTAGAATATTTAGATCATTAGAAAACATGTAATCCACCCTCATCACATATGATCATAATGCTTCTAACTTTCATTTGTTGTAAGCATACTCCCGAAGTGATCCTCCAAAGCAAGCCTAGAGATCTTGCATCCTTACCTACTGAAGTGATCACCCATCACAAGCATACATGCACATGAAGATCTTCTACAACAAGCTTGGGAAACTTGTGATCTTCATTCATATAAGACTAACTACATCATGCTTTGTGTTCTTGATGTTTAGTTTAGGATTTCATATCCATTAGACACATTGTCTTGTGTTAGGTCACCATGTTTGTAACACAAGCATCAATGTACAAGAAATGAGATAAGAAAGATCGGATGAACACTTAAACAAAAACACACGAACGAATAGAAAAGGTTTAGGCGTAGGTTTTGTAAAAAAGTGAACAACCAACCTTTAAGTGAAGGTTTACAAGACTATATAGGGGAAGGGAGCTAGGGCAACACTTCTAGTCCATTCCTTCTTTATGGGCTTGGGCCAAGGCTTATGGGCTTTCTACATAAGCCTTGCCTTAATTACAAACATAAAAGCCTAATTAAGAAACCTATTACATATTAATTACTAACACTTGAAATCTAGTTTAGGAGTGATTCCAACAATCTCCCCCTAAGTGTTGGTGATTAATAATTAAAGTGATTTTGAAACGTTGTAGGTCTTTGATGTAATAGTTTCTTCGATGTCTTCTGACATTCTTCTTTCTTGTGAGAAGAATTGCCTTGATTCCAACAATCTCCCCAGTGTAGGGATCTTGTTTCTTTTGAAGTATTCTGCTTTGACGTCTTTGATTTCTTTGTTCTTTAATTCTTTGTTCTTTGTGGTGGTTGTGATAGTATGTTGTGGTTATCTGCATCAAGTCCGCTTCGTTGCTCCGTTGTCTCCACGTCTTTCTCCAACATGCTCACACACTCTTTGATGTTGGATTTCAGTTTTGATGAAGTTCTTTTAGTCTTTAAACTTTGTAGATTCTTTGATTTTGACGAAGAATCATTCTGACTTTGTGTTGCCTTTTGAGAGAACTTCAATTAGTGTAGTTGTTGGTACGAGCATGTGAAGAATCTGCACGATCTCTTCCTCCCGCGAGCATCCATCAGCAGCAGCATCTCCGGTACAGTCATGAACACCAAATGATCATTGTAATCTTTTCATAAAGAATTGATTACTACAATTGTTCTACTGATGAATGTCTTGATTCCATTCACCTTGGTCGGGCGAATCAGCCATCTGAATCCCGTAAGGGACAGTTGGCATTACATAGAACAAGTTCAAGGAATGACCCACATAATCAGGACTCGATTCTTGAAAGGAATCTCCTTAGCGGGATTTCCAGCCCTTACAAGTTTGAACTTCGAGAGTGTCAACAACATAATGTGAAGACACAACTCTAACTCTAGTAAAGGCTGTTCCTGAAACCGGATGCCCTCAAGAAGGCTAACACGATATACTAAAGTACATCTACGGTTCAGGTGAGTCGCTGAGGTACACCGAAGCATCACCCCGCGACTGTAGACCGTTTGAGACACACTAAGCGTAACCCACAAGAAGTTAACGAAGTGACCTGCTGTCAGGGCTGTTTGATGTTAACCCTGGCAGGAATTTCCATTCAATCACTGAGGATCACAGTTGTGAACCCCTCATAAATGTTCTCGACAGATTGCTAGGATCTGTGTAGGACTCTAGAATTGTATCACTTGCATCCTTATTGTTGAACTACAAGTGATGAAGTGTTGAGTGTTCCTTAAAGATCTTTTAATGAATCTCGTGGCTCTAGACTCAATAGGGCGTTTTAGGTATTCCTGAGCGGAGACTAGGGAGAGGGTCTCCTTCTTCAATACCAGCAATCTCTAATAGAAAGCCAATAGTTTACGTAGGGTTCCCTGTGAGAATGAAACAAGCTTCTGTTGAGAGAAACTTGAGTGGCTTCTGTTGAGAGAAACTTGAGTGGCTAAGAAGGTTTAGTGCATGTGTCACTGGGTCCATGACGACTTTAATCTTCAATACCGGTGTCATCTTGTGACAAGCAGTAGCATATGAGTTGAACCCGGTGTTTGCCCTAAGTTGAATAATCTGGAGGGTATTTCTTTTCACCCTTTTCTTTACTTTTCTTTTTAATTCTTCAACTCCTTCTTTCTTCGATTCTCATTTTCTCCTTTTTATAATCATACCTAAGGATTTCTAAGTTCTAACTATTGGTGGTGTCCTTGGGTAGATCCCTCCGGCTCTGGCGGATCATAGGACGGTTATTCCTAACCTTAGTCACCTTATAACTCCATGACTAACCTATGTTGCCATAAAACCATTTTCATGAAAATTTCTCAAAGTGGTTATGATTGAAAACATTTTGTACCACTGTGAGAATTTAATCTTTTGCAGAAATACTCCCCCTCCACACGTGCTTAAGTGTTTTGACAGAAATCTGCACGGTGAGAGAAGAGCGTGCACTTTTGAATTGATCAACTCAAGATAGAAAATTCCCTGCGAGACACGGTCGCATCACTGACTAGGTCAGCTTGAAGTTGTAAACACTCATTGGAGAGGAGGTGTGACCCGTCAAGGTTCATATCTACCAAGAGTTTCTCGAATGGTACATTCTACTAGGACTAGTCCTTTGCGAGACATGTTTACATCACTAGCGAACTAGCTTGAAATTATTACCCGTCCCGGACAAGTCTTTTCGAGTTACTAACATTTAAGAGCTCGTCAATTCATTGTGTTAGCCTCGCTTTTTCTAAAGATAACGTCATTTACGTGAATTGGACTAGATGCGTTGTACACTTTGCCCTTAGGGACTAGTATCGTTTAAGTGGCAAAGATAGGGCCTATATATACCCCTCATGACTCTCCATGAGGGGTGAGGTGAATCATTTGGTTATTTGTATTGTGTGTGTGTTTCTTAATAAAACCTTGTGTTTTCTCCTCCATCTCTCTACTTTCTCTCACTAGAAAGGATGATGTTCTTCATCTACTTTCACCAACCTAGACCTCCAAACCACATAAATCTCATATACTTTTCGGTCCTGACAATTGGTATAACGAGCCAAGGTTGTTGTTTGTTGATTTATGTTGGTTTTATACATGTTTGTTGACTGTTTTTATGCTTATTTTGTGGTCGGAAATTTTTTTTTCCGATTTGTGGGTAAAACAATTTTATTCATGTTTTTGGTATCCTTATTTTTTTGGTCTAAACAAAAAGTCATAGTCTTTCATGTGTAAATCTGTCTTGGGTCACATATTGTCCAAACAGATATATTTTTTTGTACCAATTTATCCGTGAAAGTCAAAGTGGTCATCTGTTCATCTTCATGTGGTCAAACAGTCAAAAGGAAGCATGTTTATGTTTTTCTGGGTTTTTTGTATGAAGATGGTCGGAAAAACATGGTTGGAAAATCTCGCCAGAAAAAGTCAAAGGGTCAAAACCCTCTTTTTCTACACGTAAAAGAATCTACAGATGGAGTTACGTAGGCTGAGTTCGCGTATGAAAGGTTACGCGGCGTATGCTTTTACGCCTAAGCTTCTGGCTTTACGCCTAAGTCAGGTTACGCGTAAGGCTACGCATAAGCAATGTTACGCGTATGCCTACGCATAAGCAAGAAGTTACGCGTAAGAAAGTCATGAGCAGAAAAGAAAAGTTACGCGTAAAAAATATGACCATGACCTCGACCACAAAACATACCATTTACCAAACAAAGACTCGACTTCAGTCTCATCACATCATCAGTCCATGAAGTTCACTTTACAACACATTGAAAAAAAAAAAAAAAAAAAAAACTTGCCCAATAGACTCGACCTCTATCCAAACTTTCTCTGCCAAATTCGAACCAAATCAACTTTCATCATTCAAACATCACAAATTTTTAACAAAAACTCTTATCTCTGATATCATCGATTCATGTGGAGATACCCTCCTCTTTACTATCCGAACTCAATTAAGACTAATTGATAACAAATCTACTATAATTACTCTTTTGTTCGTTAAAAGTAAACTCAACATACATAAAACAAACCTACCCGAGACCATTTCTTGATCTTGAAGTCGTTTGAAGCTGGATTTGAGATAAGTTGAGACGGAGGGTTTTTGGAATAAACGTTTGATATAGTATATGTAGGAGATGAGCCATACGTCTGGCAGTGAGATGGATTTTATGTTTGATTTGCGTTTAATGTGTGAAGATGATTTGTTAGATTGGGAGAGTTTCAAGGTTGGAGATAATGCTGTGAAGTTGGTAGGCAGTATTATCACAAGTGAAGAGTGTGTAGGGTTAGGTTAGAATGGATTATGTCAAGTCTTTATATTAACCGTGTATGGATTGTGAATGGATCGGGCCCCAGCTATGCGTAATTGATTTGGATCGTGGGCCTCAGTCACATGGATCGGGTATTATCATACTTTGAATTGGGCTGTGCTCAATTTGCTGCTATGGGATGAATTGTTTCATCGTGTGGGCCTAGTTAATGGCTGATATGAGATATCTTGGACATAATTTGGACATGCCAAATATTGATAACTGAATATTTTTTACAAAATGTTTGGCTACAATTGTTTGGTAAATTGATTGGTAATTTTTTTGTATGGTATAATTTCACGGAGGGATACGAAATTCACGGCTTGAACGAAGATGTGAAAAATTGACTACGGGGTTTTTGTACGGTATTATTGATGCGGAATTGACGTAACATTTCACGGGGTGGACTTCTTTATCTTTGAGACGATGGTTGGTTGGATGCATGTCTCAAGATAACTTGTTGGAGCACATTATGAAATTTGAAAATCTGGTTATAACTGGTAAGGAGTTACGTTGTAGTGCTCACAGTGTGTAACCATCACTTTAAGGAGTTACGTTGTTGTGCTCAGTGTCACACAAAGTTGTGGATTGTTCAAAAATATAGAACAAGCAGCAAGTCACAAGTTGGGATGTTTGCTTCCTTTTCAAGTCAGTCGTATCGGGTTATCTCCATATGTGGTCATTACAATTAGCCGGTGAATTCAAAGGAGGTTCGTTTTAAGGTTGGTTTGAGAGACGCATATTGAGAGTATTTTTGCGACATATTCTCACGGAAATTTGATCAAGCTATGATGTTAATATTGCATCAAAGAAGGTAATACGGCATGTATGCAACATTATGATGATTCCGATAGCTCGCAACCATCAGGAGGGAGAAGTTGGTATTTCATCTTCCGTGATCGGATTACGAAGGGATTTTTGCTTAAGACTGAAGAAGGAGAAGTAGTGTGGTGTACATCGAGGCTTTTTACCAACTTGGATGCAATACTAAGTGAGTTATGTTGTTATGATGTTCCCGAAACGACAACCATTGTGCTTCAAGTTTACTTTCTCCGGCGTGTCTGAAGATTAAAGACGTGTTGGAAGAGTGTTGTCGGTTGGGGAGGGCGAGGAAAGAAAAAAAGGCTCACTAGTTAGGAGGGTAATAACCTAACTAGACGTTACAGTTGAAGTTCAGAGCTACAAGAAGATCTAATGCCGAGATCATCGGAAGAGAAAACTTCAAGTTTGCCTCAGTATCTAGAGTCTGAGACTCTGCGCTTCAAGAAAGTCAACATTGTTCATTACTATTGTAATTTACCCTGTTTTGTATTTATAGGTCTCATTGTAACCATTTACGTGTGACGCTATCTTGGAGGGAGATTGTTAGCCTCGCTTTTTCTAAAGATAACGTCATTTACGTGAATTGGACTAGATGCGTTGTACACTTTTCCCTTAGGGACTAGTATCGTTTAAGTGGCAAAGATAGGGCCTATATATACCCCTCATGACTCTCCATGAGGGGTGAGGTGAATCATTTGGTTATTTGTATTGTGTGTGTTTCTTAATAAAACCTTGTGTTTTCTCCTCCCTCTCTCTACTTTCTCTCACTAGAAAGGATGATGTTCTTCATCTACTTTCACCAACCTAGACCTCCAAACCACATAAATCTCATATACTTTTCGGTCCTGACACATTGGTTAAGTCTTTTATCATGAAGATTCGATAGCAATCCACAACATATTTCTTATCACATAATTTTTCTCCCCCTAAAACATGGCATATAAATGTTATTTTTGATGAAATTTTGATATCGAATATTGTAACATATTGGATTTCATAAACACATCATAACATATCAAATGGGGCGTATAGTTTAGAGGTTTTAGAGAGAGAAAGTAGAATGGGAGCCTTTCTAGAGAGAGAAAGTGAAAGAGAACATGGAAGGTTAGATTAGAATGAAAGGTCCAACCCTCTACCTTGGGAGGTAGAGAGTATTTATAGTTACAATGAATACGTCCTCCTATCGGACTGTGGATCAGGCATACCGTGGGTAAAGACCCGTCCTTCCTCCACGGTGTTACACTAAACTATTCTACGCTACTAAATAACTAATTAACTACAAAACAACGTAAATTACTACAAGTCTACGAGCTAACATATGCTAGACCATAATTGGGGTGACCGACACTTTAATATGGAATTTCCAATTCCTAACAATCTCCCCCTAAGGGAGGTCACCCCATGAAATACATTTTGCATCCTAGCATTCTTTCTTTGTCTTTAGTTCTTGAGCTCGTAGACTTCAATTCTTCAAATTCTGCAATCTTTGTGCATTAGTAGCGATTCTTTAAAGTCCGCATAGTTTTGTACTTTTAGTGGAGGTCTTTTAACTGATCCACATCTTTGATGATCTTTGAGCTTTCATTGAGATCATCAGCCACAATAAATCTCTGGATCACCCTTTGTTGTGTTGCCATCATGTGATGTTGTGACTTTTGGACCGACATGCTTACACTTTTGAATCATGACATCTTTTTATCAGAGTAGCGTAAGCTTTTACTGGTTCAAGATATTTGCAGCAGCGTAGCAGAAGCATAGAATAAAAATATCTGAGCCAGGTTATGTAGATAGGCACTTGTCATGATTTCTTCAAATTAAGTGTGTATCTTTGTGAGCATGCGGCTTTGGATTGACTTCTCAATTACGATCATACTGCAACCGTCCAAATGTACCTGCAAATAACAATTAGCAATAAAACACACGAAAGTGTCTTTGATCACTTTCGTTGAATTAAGGTACACGACCCACGGTTCCCGTTGATCAGTACAAAACTGCCTGTGATGAGGTAGGATTCCTAAGAATTTCCTTGACAGGGTTTGCAGCGCTCTAGCCGTTCTCAAACGGGCGTCTCAAAGACAACACGGAGTGAGTGAACCAGCAAATTGAGATTCACTGATTGATGAAAAATGATTTGAAAAACAATTGCATATTGCTTGAAGAAAGAGTTTTTCAATACGACGACGGTTTTATGAGAAAGATCAAATTTCAATCAAAAATACTTTTTGCATTTGAAATAGAATACACATTCGATGTGCTAGAGAAAGAAGTTTGCACATCGAACGGTTTTTCCAGAAGTATTTTTTTCAATCAGAGATACTTTTTGTGTTTGAAAATGAATACACATTCGACGTGCTAGAGAAAAGAAGGTATGCACATCGAATGGTTTTTCCAAAAGTATTCGTCAATTCCAATCCTGGACCAAGGTTGATTCAAGAGTGAATCGCCCCATCGTTTCTGTCCAGTTGTCACAAGCTTGATCTTTAGAAAAGATCTCACATGTCACCCACCAAGAGCTTGTTTGATGTTGGCTCTAGAGGGCTTTCCATCTTCATCGTGAATATTTTTACATATCACTCGGATGTTCTGGCAATACCACAAGGATAATGCTTAGGACTCTTAATATATTCTTACTTTCCACATTGTGTGAAACAGCAAGTCTTTATTAACTGTGTCCTAAGGAGATTTATTTGATGATCTCGAGGCTCTAGACTCAATTGTGCAAATTTGGTTCCTATGCCGGAGACTAGGGAGAGGGTCTCCTTCTTCAATATCAACAATCTCTAAGAGAAAGTCGATAGATTATGTCGGTTCCCCGTGAGAATGAAACAAGCCCTTTTAAGAGGAACTTGAGTAGTTTGGGAAGTTAGGTGCAGTGCGTCACTAGGTCCATGACGTCTTGTCTTCAATACCAGTGTTACCTTAGTAACCACCAGTATCATATGTATTGAACCCGGTTTTGCCCTAAGGTTGAATTATTGGAGGGCTATTTCTTTTCACCCTTTTCTCATTCATTTCTTTTCATTCTTCAACCCCTTCAGTGCTTACCGAAACTTCATTACTAGAACCTTGTTGGGTTTATTCAGTTCTAGCTCGTCTCAGGTCGGCACTCTTCCCATTTCTCAATTTTCTCCTTTTTCAATATACCTAAGGACTCTACACTATCTAGTGGATTGTCCTTGGGTAGATCCCTCCGGTTCTCGCGGGATCGTGGGAACGAATACCTAACCTAACCATCCTTATATCTCCATGCATAAAGTAAATTTGGTCAGTCTTTTTTTTTTTTTGGGTCTTGTTCTTCTTCCATTAGAACCAATTGAAAACCATTTGAAAATCAATCCAAGTACTTGTGATACATGATCAAAATATTTGTACCTTAATTGTTTTTGATAATTTTAGAAAAAGCTCCCCCTCAACATATGCATCATATATTTGAAATGGTTTTAGCTCATGGAGGCAAGAGGACTTGAAAATCTCAGATTTAAGAATGAAAGATTCGATTCTTTGATCAACAATTTCTAAAAGATATCACCATCACTTTCCCGATCAAAGTTAGTATTTTCATACTTTGTTAAAGATATTTTATGGGAAAGGATGTGGTTTTCAAAAAGTTGCTCCCCTCAACTTGTGCATGTGATTTTTGAAATTGTTTTGACCCGAGGAAAGAGTTCTTGGAAGCACATTCACGATCATATAGCCATACTGAAACCATTAGAAAATCAATCAAGGTACTTTTATTGAAACTTAAGAAATTTTGTTTTGTACCTTGAAAGTTTATTTTCTTTTTGAAATGCTCCCCTCAATATGTGCTTGAGATTGGCGTTTAGCACATATGGGAGAGCAGCGTGTGCACATTTGAACAAAAGAAAATGATCATCTTTAATCAAGTTTCATTATTAAATCACAAATTCTCCCCGATCAAAAATATCAAACCCTTTGAGATTTTGGATCCCAAGTGATTTAATAAGGTTTAGAAAACATAGGAGAAAATATGGCCAGGTTTAAATACTCATCTTGTTTTTGGATAAATGTTCCCCCTCAACATGTGCATTATGTATTAGAAATCATTTGGCACATGGAGGCAGGAGTGCATTTAAAGGGCTAAATCCAATTCCATTTAAACAAATTTGAGATTTAAATCACGATCTCTCCCCGATCAAAAATTTCAAACCTTTTGAGATTTGTGATCCCAATTGATTTAAATCATTTAAAAGATTTTGGGGAAAGATGTGGCTTGATTTAATTTTGAAAAATGATTGATACGGATCAATTTTAGACATTAAAGATTGTTAGTGTCAGGTATGATAGTTTTAAGAGATCTTTAAGTAAAATAAAACAATTTCACAATCAAACAAGAACGAAAAAATTTCATTTTGTAAGATCTTTGAGTTTTAAAGAAAATCATACCATGACATAACATTAAATCTTTAGATCACCACTTATAATTGTACAAACCGGACTTTTATGAAGAAATATCGTTTGAAATTATTTAATTTGAAATCACTTATGATTTGACAAAATAAAGTCCGGTTGATTTCAAAACTTTGAATCCGATTTATTTTCAAAACAATAATTTTCCGTTTTCAAAACAATATTATTCAAAAATTGTTTAAAGAAAAATGGTATCATCCACTACTTTTTCCTGCACAAGATTCGTTAAGTGGTTGAGTTGATTTTGTTGTTGTTGCTGAGGGTTTGAAAGAAAAACCATCTGCTGATGCAGTGAGACTTCTTACATTGCATTTTAATGCCAACTGAGGTCAAATTAAGCTTCCATTTCTTCATTTGCTGATGAAGCAAACCATCTGCTGATGCAGTGAGACCTTTTACGTTGCATTTTTCCATGCCAACTCTCCATAGAAGTCCAATTAAGCTCCGTTTCTTCATTTGTCAACCCAAGATACAGTTACCCTCTTCTTTCGGCATTCAATCGTCTTCATTTGTGGGATCCGGATCGGGAACATTCTTATATACCAATATACCTGCATACGTTAGTGAACACACATACAGATATATGGTGGTCGACATCACCCAAACAACAATCGACTAATAAAAGTCAATGCAACATCTCAATCAAATCATGTAAAGGCATGGGAATAATGTGTTCATCAAACTCTAATCATCTAAACCTAACAATCATATCCTAGGCACCTAGTCCTTCAACGTAGGTTAACATCATTTTTAATTAAGCATATAGGATAATTAAGAAAGCCAGTTAGATGATATAGATTTGAAAACATTATCCCCCTCAATTAAATACTCAATTTTTGAAAAGTTTAAAAGCGCTGAAGTCATTGATTGAGATTACAAATTTTATAAAAACTCTGAATCTGATTGTTTTGAAAGCAACTCATTTTCCACCAATTTTTAATACAGACAAATATTTTTAGAAGAATTTTAGACGGAAAAACATTTGTGTAGGAACAGCAGTCCTTCGACATACTTTCCTCAAATTTGTTTTTAGGATAAGTGCATGAAATATTTGAAAATTGGTTTAGCGCAGCACTTTCCTCTTTGAAGAGCGGGTTGCTATCAGAAATAATAGCAAGCCATAGTTTTAGCACGGGTTACAGTCTGAAATAACTGTAAGCCATTTTTGAAGCGCGGGTTACAGTCTGAAATAACTGTAAGCCATATTTTGAGACATGTTTTGAAAAGAATATTTACACCTACTGCTCGAACTTCATCTATGGTCCCGTGCCATTATTGAATGACATTTCTAAGACCGTAGATGTTATCGATACCAGAAGACATGTCTTGTGAAAACATATTTTTGGAATTTTAAATTATCGATTTTTATGGGTTTTTTTATGATTTTATATTTTTCTATTTTGATTTTGTTGGTTTTATATTTTTGTATTTTTTTTTTCATAAATATTTACACAGATAGTTTAGATGATATAGTGTAATAAGATGATGATACGAGTACCGAGATATGGATATCGAGCAGCCCCGTTGTAGAAGATAGAAGTCATCATCTCTTAAACATTCACCACCAAAGCTTCCGAGGCTTCAGAATAGACAATAGAACATGAGCCTTTGAGAAATTGAGACTTTGGCAGCTTCCCCCCAAACCGAAAATCCTTTAGCTGAGCAGATTTAAAGCTTTCTTTCAAGCTTCCATTAGCTAGGTGTGCAAAGCAACACACCATTATCATCGATCCTGCTGCTCCTTTTAAGAATAATCACCATGATTCTTCGTTCGAGGTTATATCATCAAATAGAACAACAACAACGTATCATCCCACATTTAAATAATCTTCTCAAATTCCTTTTCCACTGAAGTCTGAAGCAATCCATTCCAAAAGGTATCAAGAGAACACTTCCCCCAAGTAGTTGAATTGATGCAGTCAGCCTCTTTGTATAATGCTCAAGAACTCTCCCAAATACACATCATGAGGGAATGAAACATCTCCCCATGTTCACATTTTTCTTCCTTGATAATCGTGTATGAAGCTCAAGAACCTGAAGTACACCAATACCCAAGAGCTCTCCCGAATACACATCATGAGGGGAATGAAAACACCTCCCCAATGTTCACATTTTTCTTCCCTAATGATCGTGTATGAAGCTCAAGAACACGAAGTACACACATTCCCAAAGAGAGAATAACTGATAACACCTTCCTCATGTTACACATTTATCTCCCCTGAATATGTCATACTAGTGTACCTCTTTTATCTTGAGCTTTCTCTTACATCACTTCCCTCCACGTAGTTGGAATAATAACACTAAAAGCCTTGATGAGTAAAGCCTTGAGTTTCTCTACGGTCATGACATTAGTCTTCCCGGGATATCTTCAATCACTTAGAAGAATTAAGTTCATCAAGTTTACCCGCATTTAGATGCTTGTCTCCTTCCCCCTTGCTAGATTTGACACTTCAGAATCAGCAACATAGTATAAGCCCAAATACTTGAAATCTTTATGAGAAAGAACACTTGAAATCTTGTGAGAATCAACTTGCTGAAAACTCTCTCTGACTATTTTATCAACCCTTATGTAGACAATTTGAAGTGACCACTGATGAAGAAAAACCCGATATACCATACTTGAAATTGAAATCAAATTCCCCACATTTGTATCTTAAGCTTGCACCTAATGATGGAAGAACGGTGTCGAAAATTTATGCTTCAAGCAAATCTCTAAGTACTCACTACTCAAGAAAAGTATGAGACATTAACACCTCTTGCGATTACCCACACCGGCATATGCGTGTGACAGCTTGTAAAACAAAGTAACTCCTAATAGTGATAGTTAACCGGTCTTCAACCATCCACCTTGGCTATCACGGTAACTAGATAAACCAAGTCTTCAACTCAAATTTTTAAGCCCGAGCAAGTTATCAAATAGGAACACGCCTTTGTGAAAGTCAACTTCAATCTCAAATAAGTGATAAATGATTAACTCAGAAGTAATCAACTTGTGTCAAATGTCCAACACGTGAATAAATGTACAACCGGATGTACATTGACCCACTTAATGAACCGGAACAAATGATTCCTCAAAATCAATTCCATCTTCCTAAAGATATACATATAGAAACGATCAGGAGATTCACCAATAATGTCATCAAGCGGATGAGGTAGTCATTTTCCTTAATGTTCATGTGGTTGATTTACAGAGTGCACAATAATCCGTGAAGATTTGGTAAAGGAATACCAAAAGCGGATCATTATTCATGAACAATAATCCGTGAAGATTTGGCAAAGGAATACCAAAGAGCGGATTATTATTCAATAGTGCAATAGCAATATTACAATAGTCAATATCAACGCCTCGAGGAATAACTGGAGATTGGGTTTCTCGAGGAATCACAGCTAAAGAATATGAGCAAGTCTAATTGGGGATTGAATCAGACTTATCACTATCCCCCAATTAGTGCTCTCCCATAAACCGACAATCTGTTTGATAAATGCCTAGATTAAGAAGAAGTCTTTAGATAATCAAATGCAACTTGTCTTTAGTCTTCTAACATGTAGCAGAATGTAGAACTGACGTAGACTCGACCTTCTTCAAGATTGTCCGAATGGGAATAAGAAAGTTAACATCTTCTTCTCACCACATGCATTCCGTTAATTTGTATATAGTAAACCCCTTAAATCAAATCCCTCCCAATCAAACAAGAACAGAAAGATGTTCATCAAGGAAATCAACATACATGGCTGGAAGCACTTTGTCATTACACTCATCAGTCCATAAGAAGATGTCAACCAACGGCTCTTAGAAGAAACTCCATGTGAAGATGATCCGATAAGAAGAAGCTCGGTTCTTACATGAGTTAGGAGCCGTTTGACCATATATTCTCAAATATCAATCAACCATGCAAAAAATTCACACTTCTTCTCCCCTCAAGAATTGCATACGGAGATGCCATTCTTGATTAAACAAGTGATTATCATCCAAATGTATTCTATTCACACTTCTCCCCCACAAAATTATTACATGATGTCGCCATCTTCATTATATTGAGCAAGTGGAATAAGAGTAATTATCAGTAGTCCGGTTCACTTGATGGTAAGCGCATGAAGCATGTTGATGAAAATGGTCATAATAGAGAAGATTTCTCTTCTTCAGAAGATAAAGCGCCTTTGGCGATACACTTTTCTTTTCTTTGAGGTACGAGGCTTGAACTGTTGTGTTCAAACGTCATTAGAAGATTTCTCTTCTTTTGAAGATAAAGCGCACTGAAACGTACACTTTTCTTTTCTTTAGAGTACGAGGCATGAAATGATGTGAACAGACGTCATAGCCGATTGAATATCAATGTTGAGTAACTTGAACCCGTGAGTTATGAGATATCAATCCTTTTGTTATCCATACTTTAAGCCAGTCCATGTATTGAAGGATCGAAGTATCTGCAATCGAGTAAGGACTACCCTAATATTACAAACTTGATTGCATATGTTTTGGTTAGTGACATCGGTATCCAAACCCTTTGGGGTTTCACGGTCAACTTTGAGATTGCCATTGGTAAACATCTTTCCTGTAGGTATCCACCTAAGTCCAGCATCCTTAAAAATTCTACCAGATGGTATCCACTTATGGCAAGGTCTAGGATTGTTAGGCTTCTTATGCATAGTGGAAGACTTATCCTTATTCCTAGTTTCCAAAGATTTAGCAGTTGGTAGCCATCTAGGCGAGGCTTTTGGTTTCATTTGCTTCATATGCACTGTGGATGACTTAGTGTAAATCCTAGACTTAACAGTTTGTACCATTGCATGAGCATTTACTTTCTTCAGGGATTTTGTGAAACATTTATCATGATTAGCATTAAGATATATTTCAAACACTTTGAGCAAACAACTTGTTTGGATTCAGAAATAGATCTAGATTTCTTAGAGTGATCTGCTATGGGAATAGCTTTAATCGAAACATAACTACTCTTAGATGTAAGCCAATCCCTAGTCTTTAGATTAGTGTTCCTAGGTAATGGTTTAGAACTACTAGCAGTGCCTTGAAATCTCGAAGAATTCATCATCCTAGGTCTTGTACCTAAAATTCCGTCTTTGCGATTCTGTGCCTTCTTTCTAGCCATTTCTAGATAAGAGTTCTTATACAAGTCATTCATATCAATTTTCCAAGGCAAGTGAGGTGAAGTGAATGGTTTTGTCAAAACTTGTTTCGCATCAACTTGGGAGGCAAACCGCGTTTTTGAAAATTTTGGTCGTTCAGATCTAAACGCATTCGGTTGTCTAATAACTGGTTTCCCCAAGTTTGATGGTTTTGAAAACTTAGTGTTCACACTATTCCTTGTTGTTTTTCTAAGCTCATTTTTTAAAGCAACAATAGCGAAACTCTTTTCCAGAAGTTGAGCTTTGAGATCATCAATTTTTGCTATCAAAGAGTTTGTTTCTTCCATTGACTTAGTTCTAGCTTCTTTGGCAGAGTCACTTAGTTCTATGTGATTCTTTCTCAAAGACTCATTTTCCTTTAGTAATTTGGCCACACAAACCGCTAATTCATCATTTCTCATTTGAATATCATCAATAGCATTAACATCAGAATTACTTGTAACCAAATTACTTTTCACATGCATACCGGAAATATGTTTCTTCAAAATATTGATGGTTGAGTCTTTGTCTTGAAGCTGAGCTTTCAAAGTGTTCATTTCAAAAAGTTCACGGAATTCAGGAAGTTCCGGATTTTTACATGGTTTGTTAATTTGGAAACTTTCTTCTTTACTTTGTATCGCAATTTCAAGTGAAATGCAATGTTTTTCAAGATTTGAGAATTTGTTTGAAAGTTCATCAAAAGCCTTTTTATCAACCATATTGTTTGTGTTGAAACACTTAATCTCGAACTTCAATTCGCCAGGACATTTATCAAAGTCATGTTCAGCATTATGATCAGTTTGTTTAAGTACTTTAGCAGATGCACTATATTGAGCGATAAAGGGTACCTCATTACATGACACATGTTCAATTTACGGTCGATATATGCATCCACATCATGTGTAACAAGAGTCACTGAACGCTTGTTGCGTCAAGCTTATCTATCTCGAGCCTCATGTCGTGTCAACCTGATCCAACATCTGGAGTTTTACCCAACTCAACACTACAATCTTTTGATTGTGCCCGACATTTATTCCCATTTCTGATTTGATCTACTTCTTGTGTGTTAAGAGTAACTGAAGTGGTTACATCATTAATTGTTGTCTCGACATTCGCATTCAGCAACACACCGACCTTTCGCAGATACATTACCCGACTCATCACAACTATATCTCAATTGCACCCGACTCTCATCTACTTTTACATCTTTTTGAGTAACTTCCTCAATATACTTCTCCACATTATCCATGAGATGGATAAGTGTCTCTGTGAACACGCTAATTTCCATTCCAGTGTGTCTCTTGAAGGACATTTCAGTCATGTCTTGATCATAATCTGATGTGAATTCCCTTCTAATGAATGACTGAAAGTTTTTGTAGATCACTTGAAGTGCAGCACTGGAACTATCCTTATGAACCTTATCTTTGTCAAGTTGTAGCTCCAATTGCTCTAGGTTTAGTAGCAAAGTTCCTGTTAATGTGGATAAGTCCTGACGGAAGAGGGCAATACATGTTCGTTCCATTGATGTGGGTAGAAGTAACATGAGGTGAGAGTGAAGTTGTTGATAAGGTTCAATGCTTTGCTTTCCTTTTACATGGCATTCGTCGCTGAAAGTGCAAATCTTTCTCAATGGACTCGGAGCATGAAGAACTCAAATCATCATTGATTGATTCCATCATCTGTAACCGTTCATTATAGCTAATATTCTCATGGTTGTCTACAGATATACGTTTGAGTACTTCTTAAATCATGAATCAGGAGTGTAGGACATGATGTTGATGAATCCACAGGATTTTACAAGTCTATGATTTAAACCGAGAAATAGAATCTTTCGCGGGATTTTACTAAAATCAAGACCAAACCGTTAAGCAATGACCAATGGAACGTGTTAAGATGACTGATGGATTGTCACAATGATAGACAATTGTGTGTTAGGGCTTAGGATTGTTTGTAGGATTAGCAGAGATGTTGCTTGGTTGAGATTTGGATTAGTTTATGCTCGTTTTTACGAAGAAATTTAGGTCTAAAAACATAAAAACCTCAATAACTTCTGTTCGGAGTGGATTTACACCTCGAAGGTTTTTAGTTCATTCGGCGTGCCATTCTCCTCGTTCTCACGGTCGTTTTGATGGGTAGAACGCTGAAAACGAGTTTACGGATCAAAAGTTATAGCCGTTTGAAGTTTTAAAAGTCAACAAAACGCACTGATGAAATGGTCAAACCGCTTCTAACAATCCTCTATGAAGACAACTCGCTAGTTACAAGTCGCTAGATTCCCAAGTCGCTAGAGAAAACTCGCTATGAACCAAGTCGCTAAACACAAGTCGCTATGAACCAAGTTGCTACACACAAGTCGCTAAAACACCAAGTCGCTACACAGTCAAGTCACTAAAGAGCAACTCGCTAAGGTCCAAGTCGCTAACACCAAGTCGCTAAGAATACTACGTACAAGTCTCTAACAAAATTGAAACTAAGTCGCTAACTTCACCAAGTCGCTAGCCGTAGTGGAGAATCCACTAAGTTGTACTGTTTGTCGGCTTGTCTCAATAGACAAGTCGCTAGGACCAAATCGCTAACAATTAACACTACAACTCGCTACGATGAAAAACACTACGAGAACCAAGTCGCTAGCAAGAAAAACTTCAAAAACACACTTTTCAATCCAAAACAAGCCCAACCACAGTGATTCGAGCTTTCCAAATCAAAACCCAAGCACTTACAATGATTCTAAACACAAAAGTACACCCAAAATTCAAACTTTAACACAAGAAATGATCCAAATGATGCAAAAACCACTAAACTTTTTCAAACTCAAAAACCATCTAAAACCACTAGAAATCCAAGGATATGAAAGAGAGATAATCAAACCATGGCTCTTGATACCAATTGTAACATATTGGATTTCATAAACACATCATAACATATCAAATGGGGCGTATAGTTTAGAGGTTTTAGAGAGAGAAAGTAGAATGGGAGCCTTTCTAGAGAGAGAAAGTGAAAGAGAACATGGAAGGTTAGATTAGAATGAAAGGTCCAACCCTCTACCTTGGGAGGTAGAGAGTATTTATAGTTACAATGAATACGTCCTCCTATCGGACTGTGGATCAGGCATACAGTGGGTAAAGACCCGTCCTTCCTCCACGGTGTTACACTAAACTATTCTACGCTACTAAATAACTAATTAACTACAAAACAACGTAAATTACTACAAGTCTACGAGCTAACATATGCTAGACCATAATTGGGGTGACCGACACTTTAACATGGAATTTCCAATTCCTAACAAATATGTCCATTTCGAGTTTTGTGGGAAGAATTCCACGAAGAACAATTTGTGAACAAAGTTTTAAGCAAGTACTCCCCCTCAACAAGTGATATTAACTTTTGAGGTTTTGAAAATCATAAGGGGAAGTACTTGTTCTTTTGAGCAAAAATTTGAAAGTGAAAGTTTTGATTAGTTTTACCCAAAAGTAAGAAGCTTTTAAACTTCTTTTATAAGGATTGTGGCAATCAAGCGTACCACGTGGTCCTTTCATGACAAATCGGGTTGTACAGCTATGTGTGCACAAGCCATAGTCAAATATAGATCACACATCCAAATATTAATGAAAGAAACAAATCAAGGGGTACCTGCGCTTGCAAAACGTATAGTGGAGTTCTTCACTGGACGTTGATAGCCTGTAAGAGATATGCTCGGACATCCACCTACGAAACTCTCCAATGTCCTTAACTGATCCCGTCGAAACAACCTTTCATCAATCCTTGTAATGATCTTCTTCACATCCCTCTTGTCCCTAGAATTCCACCTCTTCGACGACCGAATGCCTTCATGAATCTCTTTTAACCGATATGCCAGACCGTCACGAACCTTCTTCAGTGTATGATCACAAAACTTGTGAAGCTCCTTGCACGCCATGATGCAATTTCGGTGAACTTCACTGCGGTAAAATACCCCAAATGGTTTCTTAATGATGGTATACTGAGCAAGATGGTTGATGTCAGGAAGGTCTAGTTGTGGTTTGGTGAGATTAACACGTTTCTGATACGATTCCACGGCAAGTTGAAGATCTTCAACAAGTTCTTGGATGACGATGCTTCTGATGAATATTAGCAATGACTAGATGTACTGGAGCTGGATGTTTGTGGAGAATTATCGCATTCGTCCTTGTACCTTGGCAAGGTACATATCTTCAATGTCATTGAGCGACAATCTCGGGAAATCCGCTTCAGAAAAGTCATATTCCTGTTCGTCTTGGCGTTTGACTACTATTTTCTTTAGGAATGTGTAGTCCCACTTCGAAGACAGGGTAACATGCATTATTGCAACGATCCGTTCATCACTGTACACCTCCTTTTTCGATGTAAGTACTTGGCAGCTTCTGTAGAAGATTCTTCTTCGTTCTGGCCAATGATGAATCCCATACAGTGCATCGAGGTAATACTTTACCACATTGTCAATGAACATATGTGTGGCTTCATCCTCGATGGCCACGTTGTTGGAGAAGATTGCTGCCGGGAAAGGGAAGGTGAGTGAAGTAGCGTATTTCTTGCTCACATCGCTACCGTCTTTGAAGAAATTCCAGGTAGTTGTTGAAGAAATATTGGTAAGGAATCTTCGGTTGATCAGGTCGGCCAATGGTAGATAGTGGCTTAGTCCGTCGGTAGTATGGGGCCTTGTCGTTCCCTGGTGAAGTCAATATTTGCTTCAGGGTTGAGCCAATCAATGTTGTTGGACATGGCTCGTGCTATGTTGTCGAGGTGATATTCGACTTCAATGGCACCCGAGCTGTCCTTAAGCAGTTGAAAAGCGTCGTTCTTGATTCGTTTCAACTCTGCTTTTGTCATCTTCTTCACCTTGAACTTTTCTTGTATAATCTTGACCTGCTCCATAGTTCTCCCATCTACCGGTTCTTGGCCTTCCGGTAACTGAGGGGTTGCATCAACAAGCTTTGAGAACCATTCATACCCTTCAGATTCGTCTTCATCTAGCCATGACACAACTGAAGTAGACTTTTTCTTCTTTGGCTTTGATGATGATGCTGGTTGCTTTGTTGATGTTGAAGAAGAAGGTTGTTGTTGAGGCTCAGGAATCTCCTCATCATCACCACCCGTGTACTCAAAGTGATCACCAATTTTCTCGGTTTGTGGTGGTGACTCAGAGTCCTGAGGTTTGTTGGTAGCAGAAGAACGTTGTGAAGATGTTCCGGTGGTGGAGGTTCTTTGGGGTGGTGGAGGCATAGATAATGAATCGTCAGCTTTCTTTTTGCGTTTTCGCTTAGAATCCTTATCCGCATCATCATCGTCTCTTGGTCGTTTAGCTCTTTCAGCTGATTCTTTACATGATGTCTTAAGTTGAAATTCCAGCAATGCTTCAAAAAGTTTTTCTTCGTCAGAAGTGAAAGTGCCGGATTGTTGAGACATTTGCAATACCATCTTTGATATCAATTCAGCTTCGGAGACAACCGGAGGCGTGACTGGATTGATTTGCATAGTGACCGGAGTAGATTCCATTGTCTGCTTGACCAATCGCATGAGAATTTGACAACGTTCGGGTAATGTTTTTACTTCACTAATTGAAGGTAAAGGACCATTAACTTGTGCAGTATTGGGTTGGGGACCAACATTAGGAGACTCAGCAGTAGGTGTGATAACCCAAGGTGTGTTAGAATTATCCTGTTGAGTGACGAAAGTTATGGCTTTTGTAGGATCGTAAATATTATTGTGTTGATGATTCGGGTGGTCTTGGATGATCAAAATACATGTTATCCATTAGAGAGAGAAAGTAGAGAGAGAGGGAGTTTCTTGGTAGAGACTTGTAGAACAAAATATTGAAAGGTTAGATTGAAAGCTCCACCCTTTTCCATGGATGGAAGGGGTATTTATAGTTACACAATACGACCTCCTAACGGCCGTGGATCGGCATACGGGTAAAGACCGTCCCTTCCTCCACGGTGTTACACTAAACTAAACTACGCTAATAACTAACTAATAAACTAACAAATAACGTAGCTAATGATATGTCTACGAGCTAACTTATGCTAGATAATAATTGGGGTGACCGACACTTCACTATGGAATTTTCTAATTCCTAACAATCTCCCCCTAAGGGAGGTCACCCCATGTTTTATATTTCGAATCCTAGCATTCTATTTTGTCTTCTGTTCTGAGCTCGTAGACTTTAATTCTTCACTTTCACAATCTTTGTGCTTTTGTAGCGATTCTTCAAAGTCCGCATAGTTTTTGTACTTCGAGTGGAGGTCTTTGAACTGATCCACATCTTTGATGATCTTTGAGCTTTCTTTGAGATCATCAGCCACAGTAAATCTCTGGATCACCCTTTGTTGTGTTGCCATCATGTGATGTTGTGACTTTTGGACCGACATGCTCACACTTTCTGGATCATGATATCTTTTCATCAGAGTAGCGGAAGCTTTATTGGTTCAAGATATTTGCAGAAATAAGCAAAGCATAGCATATAAGAAATATCCGAGCCGTTACGTAGATATGCACAAGTCATGATTTCTTCAATTAAGTGTGGATGCTGTGAGCATCCGGCTTTGGATTGACTCCTCAATTCTGATCAGCTGCAACCGTCCAAATGTACCTGCAAACAACGGTTAGCAATAAAACACACGAAAGTGTCTTTGATCACTTTCGTTGAATTGAGGTACACGCCCACGGTTCCTCGTTGATCAAGACAAGTACTGCCTGTGATCGTAGGATTCCTAAGAATCTCCTTGACAGGGTTTGGTACGTTCTAGTCCGTTCTCAAACCGAAGCGTCTCAAAGAAGACAACACGGAGTGAGTGAACCAAATAATTGAGATTCACTAATTGATGAAAAATGATTTAAAAAACAATCGCGTATTGCTTAGAAGAAAGAGTTTTGCAATACGACGAAGGTTTTATGGGAAAGATCACTTTTCAATCATAAATACTTTTTATATTTGAAAAGAGTACACATTCAATGTGCTAGAGAAAGAAGTTTGCACATCGAACGGTTTTTCCAAAAGTATTTTTTCAATCAGAGATACTTTTTAAGTTTGAAATATGAGTACACATTCGACGTGCTAGAGAAAAGAAATTTTGCACATCGATCGGTTTTTCCAAAAGTATTCGTCAATTCCATTCCCGGACCAAGGTTGATTCAAGATTGAATCTCCCATCGTTTCTATCCAGTTGTCACAAGCTTGATCTTACAAGAAGATCTCACATGTCACCAACCAAGAGCTTGTTTGATGTTGGCTCTAGAAGGATTTCCATCTTCATCGTGAATATTTTACATGTCACTCGGATGTTCTGGCAATACCACAAGGATAATGCGTAGGACTCTTAATATATACTTACTTTCCACATTGTGTGAAACAGCAAGTCTTCATTAATTTAGTGTCCTAATGAGATATTGTGGATTATCTCTTGGCTCTAGACTCAATCGTGCACATTTGGTTCCTATACCGGAGACTAAGGAGAGGGTCTCCTTCTTCGATATCAACAATCTCTAAGAGAAAGTCGATAGATAATGTCGGTTCCCCGTGAGAATGAAACAAGCCCTTTAAGAGGAACTTGAGTAGCTTGGGAAGTTGTAGTGCGGTCGTCCACTTTGGGTCCATGACGTCATGTCTTCAATACCGTGTTACCTTAGTAACAACCAAGTATATGTATTGAACCCGGTTTCCGCCCTAAGGTTGAATTAATGGAGGGCTATTTCTTTTCACCCTTTTCTCATTCATTTCTTTTTCATTCTTCAACCCCTTCAGTGCTTACCGAGACTTCATTACTAGAACCTTTTTGGGTTTATTCCAGTTCTAGCTCTATCTCGATCCGCCTCTTCCCACTTTCTCACTTTTCTCCTTTTATTTTCATCATACCTAAGAACTCTACACTATCTAGTGGATTGTCCCTGGGTAGATCCCTCCGGTTCTGGCGGATCGTGGGAACTAATACCTAACCTCACCATCCTTATAACTCCATACATAAAGTAAAATGGTCGGTCTTTTGGTACAGTTCATTCCTTCTTGAAACCAATTGAAAAATCATTTGGAAAAACAATCAAGGTACTTGTGATACGGGATCAAAGCGTTTTGTACCTTAATAGTTTTAATCATTTAGAAAACCTCCCCCTCAACATGTGCATATGATGTAGAAATTGTTTAGCACATGGAGGCAAGAGTTCTTTGAAATAATTTCTTGATCACAATTTCCTTAGAAAAAGCCATTTGATTTTCTTTGGTAAATTCTCCCCCTCAATATGTGCATAGGATATTTGAAAACATTTTATCACATAGAGGAAAGAGTTCTTTTGAAGCACATTCACGATCACAAAAGCCATTAAGAAACCATTTGAAAACTCCATTTGAAAACTCAATCAAGGTACTTTATATTAAAACATAAAAGCTTTTGTACCTCGATAGTTTATTTTCTTTTGAAGTGCTCCCCCTCAATATGTGCTTCGAGATTCGAAAGCGTTTAGTACATATGAGAGAGCAACCTGCACAATTGAATCAAAACGATCATCTTTTATCAAATTTCATATTAAATCACAAATTCTCCCCCGATCAAAAATATCAAACCCTTTGAGATTTTGGATCCCAAGTGATTTAATAAGGTTTAGAAAACATGGGAGAATATGTGGCCTGGTTTAAATACTCATCTTGTTTTTGGATAAATCCTCCTCCTCAACATGTGCATTGTGTATTTGAAATCGTTTGGCACATGGAGGCAGGAGTGCCTATAAAGGACTAAAACCGATTCCATAAAAACAGATTTGAGATTTAAATCACGATCTCTACCCCGATCAGAAATTTCAAACCATTTGAGATTTGTGATCCCAAAAGATTTAAATCATTTAGAAAATTTTGGGGAAAGACGTGGCAAGATTTGATTTTGAAAAATGACAGATAAGGACCATTTTAAGACATTAAAGATTGTTAGTGTCAGGTATGATTGTTTTAAGAGATCTTTTAGTAAAATAAAACAATTTCACAATCCAACAAGAACAGAAACAATTTCATTTTGAAAGACCTTGATTCAAAATAAAAATCATACCATGACATAACATTAAATCTTTAGATCACCACTTATTATCGTACGAAACGGAACTTTTGTGAAGAAATATCGTTTGAAAATATTTTATTTTAAATCACTCTCCCCTCAATCCATGACAGAAGTCAATAATTGAGTGACTTAGGTTTTGATAAAAGAAGTCCGGTGATTTTCAAAATTAAGACCAATTTATTTTCAAAACAATATTTTCCCATTTTCAAAACAATAGTTTCAATGATTGTTTAAAAATGGTATCATTCACTACTTTTCCTGCACAAGATACGTTAGGTGGAGAGAATCATAAAGCGCTTTTGTTGATGTTGTTGTAGGGCTTGGAAAACCGCTCATGCGCAGATGTAGTGAGACTTCTTACGTTGCATTTTAATGCCAACTGAGGTCAAATTAAGCTCTTTCTTCAATCACTAGAAGAAAACCATCTGGTGCGATGCAGGTGAGACCTCTACGTTGCATTTTCCATGCTAACACTCCGTAGAAGTCCAATTAAGCTCCGTATCTTCATTTGTCAACCCAAGATATAGTTACCCTTTCCTTTCGGCATCCAATCATCTTCATTTGTGGGATCCGAATTGGGAACATTCTTATATACCAATATATCGCATACGCTAGTGAACACACATACGATATATATGGTGTCGACATCACCCAAACAGATCGACTTATAAAAGTCAATGCAACATCTCAATCGATCATGTAACGCATGGAAATAATGTGTTCATCAAACTCTAATAATCTAATCCTAACAATCATATCCTAGGCACCTAGTCCTTCAACGTAGGTTAACATCATTTTTAATTAAGCATATAGGATAATTAAGAAAGCCCGTTAGATGATATAGATTTGAAAAACATTATCCCCTCAATCCATGACTCATTTTATGAAAAGTTTAAAAGCGCTGAAGTCATTGATTGAGTTTTTCAATCTTACAAAAACTCAATCGATTGTTTTAAAGCAACTCATTTTCCACCATTTAAGAGACCAACAAATATTTTTAGAAGAATTTTAGGCGGAAAAACATTTGTGTAGGAACAAGTCTTCGACATACTTTCCTCATTTTTTTTAGGATAAGTGCACGAAATATTTTGAAAATAGGTTTAGCGCAACACTTTCCTTTCTTTAAAAGAGCTGGTTGCTATCTGAAATAATAGCAAACCATAGTTTTGTGACATGTTTTGGAAAGAATATTTACACCTCTGCTTTCGAACTTCATCTATGGTTTTGTGCCATTATTGAATGACATTTCTAAGACCGTAGATGTTATCGATACGAGAAGACATGTCATGAGAAAACATATTTTTGGTATTTTGAAATTTTCTCGATTTTTGGGTTTTGTTGATTTTATATTTTTCTATTTTGTTTTTGATGGTTTTATATTTTTGTATTTTGTTTTTGATAAATATTTACAAGGATAGAGTAGATGATATAATTTAATAAGATGATGATCACAGTACGAGATAAGGATATCGAGCGACGCGTCGTAGAAGATAGAATTGATCATCTCTTAAACTTCCACCACCAAAGCTTAGAGGCTCCACAATAGAAGAGAGAACTGAGCCTTTGAGAAGAGACTTTGGTGACTTCCCCAAACCGAAAATCCATTAGATGGCGGTTGAAGCTCTATTTCAAGCTTGCCTTAGCAGTTACCTGAAGAAGCACACCATTATCATAAATCATTGCTCCTTTTAAGAGCGATAATCAGATTCTCCATTGAGGTTATATCATCAAGAAAACGACAGCGTATCATCCTACTCATAAATAATCTTCTCAAATTTCCATATCCAAGTGCGAGCGATCCATTCCAAAAGGTGTCAAGAGAACAATTCCCCAAGTAGTTGAATTGATGTAGTGGTCTCTTTGTATAATGCTCAAGAACTCTCCCAGTACACACATCATGAGGGGAATGAAAACACCTCCCCATGTTCACATTTTCTTCCACGATGATGGTGTATGAAGCTCAAGAATCCGAAGTACATCAATACCCAAGAACTCTCCCGAATACACATCATGAGGGGAATGAAAACACCTCCCATGTTCACATTTTCTTCCACGATGATGCGTGTATGAGCTCAGTATCGAAGTATACCACTATACAAGGAAGGAATAATTGATAACATTGAAGAAGCGGTAAAGTCCTTGATTATCTCTGCGGATGACAATCTCTGTGATGTCAACTCGGAATAAGTGATTATATCTCTGAATCAGCGATTAAGCCTCAAGTGAAAGCAGTGAAGCCCTCAATGTACACAATTCTCTCTCCCGATGATAGTGATTCCATCGAAATCACCACAACTTGTGTACCTCTTTTATCTTGAAACTTTCTCTATCTCTTCCCTACATAGTTGGAATAAACACTAAACACCATGAGTCAAACCTTGAGTTTCTCTTGGTAATGACATTTGTCTTTCCGGGATATCTTCAATCACTTAGAAGTATTAAGTTCATCAAGTTTACTCACCATGAGTCAAACGAGTTTCTAGCGGTAATAACATTTGTCTTCAGGGATATCTTCAATCACTTAGAAGAATTAAGTTCTTCAAGTTTACTGCGCTTTAGATCGTGTCTCCTTCCCCTTTACGGATATGATACTTCAAAATCAACAACTCTTTGTAAGCTCGTATACTTGAAATCTTTTGAGAAGAACACATGTAATCATGTGAGAATCAACTTCTTTGAAGACTCTCTCGACTATTTTATCAACCCTTGTAGACAATTTGAAGTGACCACTAAAGAAAACCGATATACCATACTTGAAACTGAAGTCAACTTCCCACATTTGTATCTTAAGCTTGCACCTAATGATGGAAGAACGGTGTAGATAATTTATGCTTCAAGCAAATCTCTAAGTACTCACTACCCAAACAAAGTATGAGACATTAACACCTCTTGCGATTATCCACCGTCATATAGTGTGACGAGTAAAACAAAGTAACTCCTAATAGTGATAGTTAACGGGTCTTCAACCATCCACCCCGACAACTGGTAACTAGATAAACCAAGTCTTCAACTCAAATTCTTAAGCCTGAGCAAGTTATCAAATAAGAACATGCTTTGTGAAAGTCAACTTCAATCTCAAATAAGTGATAAATGATTAACTCGGAAGTAATCAACTTGTGTCAAATGTCCAACCATGAATAAATGTACAACGGATGTACATTGACCCATAATGAGCGGAACAAATGATTCCTCAACATCAATTCCATCTTCCTAAAGATATACATATAGAAGCGTCTGGAAGATTCACCAATAATGTCTTCAAGCGGATGAGGTAGTCATTTTCTTTAATGTTCATGTGGTTGATTTACAGAGTGCACAATAATCCGTGTGAATTTGGTAAGGGAATACCAGGCGGATCATTTTTCATGAACAATAATCCGTGAAGATTTGGCAAAGGAATACCAAAGATGGTTATTATTCAATAGTGCAATACAATATTACAATAGTCAATATCAACATCGAGGAGTCAATGCTAAGAATATGAGCAAGCTAATTGAGGATTGAATGACTTAAAACTCTCTCCCAATTAGTGCTCTCCTAAACAGAAAATCTGTTTGATAAATGCGGATTAAGAAGAAGTCTTTAGATCGATTAAATGCAACTTCGTCTTTAGTCTTCTAACATGTGAGAAAATGTAGAGCAGGCTTGTAGACTCGACCTTCTTCAAGATTGTGCAGTTGGGGAATAGATAGTTAACATCTTCAACTCACACAAAAAGCATCCCCCAAAACATCCCAATTAACTTACATCTTGTAAGATCCCTTAACTAAAATCCCTCCCAATCAAACAAAACGAAAGATGTTCATCGGAAATGAAGCAATCGGGCATAGCGAACACACAAGATGGTAACACCAAACTACCAATCACATCAAACAAGAGCAGAGATTGTTTGGAATCATCATGTTGATGTATCACATGAAGCATTTAGGAAGCACTTTGTCGATAAACTCATCAATCCGGTGAAGATGTCAACCAAGCTCTTAGAAGAAAAAACTCCAGTATGAGATGACCCGATGAGAAGAAGCTCGGTTCTTACATGAGTTTAAAGCTGTTATGACCATTATATTCTCAAATATCAATCAACAATGCAAAAAATTCACACTTCTTCTCCCCCTCGAAATTGCATAAGGAGATGCCATTCTTGACTAAATAAGTGAAATCATCCAAAAGTATTCTATTCACACTTCTCCCCATAAAATAAGCACATGATGTAAATACATCTTCATTATAATCGAGCAAGTGGAATGAGAAAAATCAATGGTAGCCGGTTCACTTGAAAGTGACGCATGGAAAGGTATGAAGCATGTTGATGAGAATGGTCATAATAAGAAGATTTCTCTTCTTGAGGAAGATAAAGCGCCTTTGAAGCGATACACTTTTCTTTTCTTTAGAGTCGAGAGGCTTGAACTGTTGTGTTCAAACGTCATTACCTCTCTCTTTTCAACTCTCTTAACAAAACATGTAATCATCCCCATTACCATTCTGTAGGCTCTTTGTCATGACAACTGATGGAGAAAACTCAATATGATGAATTTGACCTTGAAGTAAACTAACCCGAACTCGTGACTTAAGCTTGCACATATGTAACAAAAGAGCGGTCTTTGGACTTCATCCTCCATTGAATCTAAGTACTCTATACTCTTCATCAACCAACCATCAAGTATAAGGCGTACTTTACCTCTTGAAAATCCACAATTGAATGTGACGAGCACTAGCGTAACTCCTTAAAGTGATAGTTATTTTGTGGTGGTAAGGCAATTCCCAGTGGTAAAAGAAAAGGTAAAAGTCACCCAATAATAACTAGATTTCCAAGTCTTCAATTTTGATAATAAGCTCGAACAAGGATCTTGAAGAATCTTTATCCAACCATCCCGATACCGGATACTAAATACACTAAGCAGTGATATTACTTCAAACTCAAATAAATATCTTGAATGCGCCGTTGTCACATCTTCGGTTAAGCGCTCAAATCTAGCCTTCTTTGACATTTAAGCGAACTTTGATAATGGTTTCATCCGACCATGGTTAGTAGCACATAACCAAGTAAAGCCATGTAATAATAGCCTGCCATGATGAATATCTAAACACATCAAATTCATGAAGTACACCCTTTTATCCATTCTTGAGTAGAAACGTAGCACCGGCATCATAAAGATTCGAAATACACTTTCCTTTTCTCGGGATGGTTCCATCAATACAGGTTTACAACTCTATGGTTTAAACCAAAAATAGTTTCTTTCGGATTTTAAAAACCAAGAATAACAGTAAGATAGATCCGAAATGCACTTTACTATTACCGGATGTTTCCTTTGTCCGCGGGATTTTACAAGTCTATGATTTAAACGAGAAATAGGTTCTTTCGATGGGATTTACAAAATCAAGACAAAACCGTAAACAATGTCAGCTTCAATATGTTATGACAACTTTGGTTTCGGTGAATATCTGTTTTAGGGGAACATGCAGCGGTTCATCAGCGGTTCATTATCCAACATCAACAATATCATCAACCATCAAATAGACACTTAGGTAAGCACATCAATCACGCATTCTGACGGCTATAGTAGTGACTACATGGAGAAATATACCCGATATACCAAACTTGATCATGAAGTAAGATTCCCCAGATTTGTTACTTAAACTTGTACAAATCCTTGTGAAAAAGCGGTGTACCAATGTACAAAACCTCTTGACATATCCTCAAGCTGGTGAGACACAAAGTGATAGATGCGTTGTGGGTAAACCGACAAAGAATCACAACCGTACCTAAATAGCCAAGTCTTTATCACACTCTATAAAGCCCAAACAAGTCATCTTCAGCGGAAGGGTAGAAGAAGAAGGCAAAATAAACAAGCTGCGCTGGAAAAATCTCACTTCACATCCAAATAAGAAATATCATACACAAACCCCGTAGTCAACATTTTCTAATATCAATTAAAGCCGTGACATATTGTTCTCCGTGAAAAATGTATATACCAAAGTACCAAACCACATAACCCATTGAATCAGATCATCACACCAAATCTCATCATTAAATCGCTTCATCAAATCTCATCGTCAAGTCTCTTGAATACAATCCAATTTTGAGAAGCCCAACCGCAACTTTGAACCCGATCCAAAAATAATGGCTTGAGGAATTTAAGATTTAGAAGGGCCCATGTCCATAATGCTCATATTAAGGTTCAAGAATTAAGCATGAAGTCTAAATAATGGTTCATGGCCCATTGAACAACTCTCACTCAACAATGATCTTGTTAAAGTAAAAATATCAAATTTTCAAATGATACTAATTTGCACAAACTCACGTCCAACACAAAGCAACAATAATAATAGCATGCAAGCCAATCAATTGTATCGACAAAAAGCATGACTTCGACCCCAAGTCCATTATCAGCTCTTAACTTAGTCAATATACGAAGCAAGCCCAAGAACCAAATGGTTAGGTCAAATCTGTTAATAATACTCTCAACCCAAGGAGTAACCCAATAGTCACGGTATAAAATTCAACATAACACATAACATTCCCTAATCTTTCTCAATCAAACCCTAAGTATTCTCAAAGAGATAGTCCGCCTCCATCTTTCTTTCCTGCGTATCGAACACAAAAAAATACCGGTCATCACTAACACACATCGAGCCCTATCTCAATCATCCTTGACCACATCATCCATGAGAATACCAAAGCGGTCATTTTTAACTGGAGCATATCTCCTCTTTGATTTCGCCACAGGGATGGCTTGAGACAAGGAGATGGCTACGAGATTCAACACAGGTAGGTAAATATAATTCGTGTCCTTTGTTTCATTAAATCCTACGAACGAGAGGAAGGAGACAACATATTATATTGTTGTCCTCTTTTCTTATGATGTTCGAAAAATTAACCAGGAAGCATAAATAGAATCTGTGAAGAACATGAATCGTGTTGAGGGCCTTTTCAAAGGTTTTGATATATAAGTATCACCAAACACGAATGATTTCTGAGATTCATAGTTGTAAGTTGTTTCATTAAGTCTGAGTCTATGAAATAGAACAACTTTGAATCGGTGATGTTTAGTTTCGTGTGAATGACCCATGATGGTCTTGATGTTTAACCTTTTATAACACGAATAAACTGAGATTCTTGTGTTTATTGTGTCTATATTCGAATAGATTAGATGAGAAATGATGGAGTATGTTTAAGGGTCATGGCTGTGATATGATGAGTATTAGACGAGTGTCAACAAAGGCTTTAGGTGTTTGGTATTGGTCATGAGATGGTCTTGATCTAGTCATTTCTTTCATCTTCATTTGACTCAATAGTCAAATAATCATGTATTGTAACAAGTCGCTACTAATGTTTGTGGTCATGGGCATTTGTAACAAGTCGCTACATCTTTTAAATCATATCAAGTCGCTAACCTTTTTTCAACTCGCCACTTCTTAAACCTAAAATTAAGCTAGATTCAGTTTTGGCAAGTTGCTATATGCTTAACAAATATTTCACGACTTGTAAATACAAAATCGCTAGGTGACCCAACTTCGCTAAACAGGTTAATGACAAATTAAGCCTTTTTCCAGTTACACAAGTCGCTAGCAAGAATTTTGTACTATTTCTGATGAGTTTTCCGACCAAGTATTTCCAACCATATTCATACTAAACCTAGAAAAAGTGACAGAAAATATGCTTCATTGACCTGTTGACTTCAAAAATGACGAATGATATGACCATTACATCATGGAAAAGCTGTTTGGACAACAGACTGACCCGGAACGGATAATGTAAACATTGATAGACCAAGACTTTTTGACCCAAAAGAGTACACAAAAGCATATGTAAACATGAGTCACAAGACAACTTTTGACCAAAAGATTGTTAAAAGCAGTTTAACCATACGTATAGACAACAATAATTATCCGACCATTAAAATGATGTAAAACCAGTTTTAACAATAACCAAAAACCACCATAACAATGATACTAAACCACACAAATCAACACAACACAAAAAACCTTGGCTCTGATACCATTTGTAGGATCGTAAATATTATTGTGTTGATGATTCGGGTGGTCTTGGATGATCAAAATACATGTTATCCATTAGAGAGAAAGTAGAGAGAGGGAGTTTCTTGGTAGAGACTTGTAGAACAAAATATTGAAAGGTTAGATTGAAAGCTCCATCCCTTCCATGGATGGAAGGGGTATTTATAGTTACACAATACCGACCCACCTCCTAGCGACAGTGGGATCGGGCATACGATTGGGTAAAGACCCGTTCTTCCTCCACGGTGTTGCACTAAACTAAACTACGCTAATAACTAACTAATAAACTAACAAATAACTTAACTAATGATATGTCTACGAGCTAACTTATGCTAGATAATAATTGGGGTGACCGACACTTCACTATGGAATTTTCTAATTCCTAACAGCTTTTGAATAGTTAAATGGTTTGTTATAAACAACATTTTCCATTTTTGACCGACTCTCGTCATCTGCATCTAATTCCTCCATGCGATTGTATTCAACAACACTAATAATGGAATCATCAATTCTATGTTCTGCACTGTAAACTTGAGGATTTGGTTTGTATGTTCTATGTGAAAACTTAGGTTTGTGTCGGCAAGATTCGGTCCAATATCCATTTGGATTTGGTTTAAAAGTAAACTTTTGAATAGTTGTGATTGACTCACCATGTTTATAAACAACATTTGAAACTCTTTGATTTTGTTTTGTAAGTCGACAATTTCTTCAAGATAGTCATCTATTTGTTTCCTTGAATGCTTTTGTATTCACAAAACTGTTTTTGACAAGTTACCAACTTCGAGACTTGGCTTTTGTGTTTTAGAAGTGAGGCGTTAAGTTGTTGTTTATGATCATATTTCAGTTGTTCTATTTGAGACAACAAAGCATTCTTGGATGCAACAAGATCACATATCTGTTTCTCCAAAGATTTTTCATTTTAATACGATTTAGCAAATGCAACTTCAAAACCTTTTTCACGTTTTTCTTGTGTTTAAAAAATATTGAGTTGAAATTTTAAGCATTCATTATCCTTAGTCAACAGTGCATTTTTATCCTTTAATTGCTGATTGTTGTCAAGGCATTTTTCATTGAGATTTTTGGTCCTTAAGTAAGGTCATAGCTCAATATCCGGATTAAATAAAAGTTCACTTGTTCAACGTGAGTCTCAACATGATCATTATTTAGATCCTCTATAATCACGAGTCAACTTGTTTATCAGTGTTAACCATAAGGTCATCTTGATCGTCAAATATAACTACGGGATCTATTTGATTATCATCGAATGAGATGTAGGCGGCTCATGTTGAACACTCGATCCTCGTCGGATGCGAGATGTTGGCGGAGATATCGGATCGATAATGAATATATTTTGATCGGTACACAGAGACAAGTCGTCGGTGTCATACAACGGGCACATTATTTCACTCATGTGGAGAGCTTGCATGTTTGCCATTAACATCAACTAACGCATTAGCACACCAAGTCCTCCATGTCATCATCACGAATCGCATTGCCATGAAGCTCGTTCCTTGTTGGTAAGTGTTCCACGAGCTTCATCCTTGAGAGCCAAGAGTAAAGCCTCTTTGTGATAAGCGGCGCCTCTTGTCCTTGGTTTTGGGCATGCATTAGCCGATGACCCTTCTCATTCTGATTATAACAACGAGACCATTAACCCGGTCACGAGCATTTCCACGATCAACCACTTGAGCGTTGTTGTGGAGCACCCAATTATTCCTTCCATTAGAATTAAACCCTTGACCACCACCCATCGACGAACATTATCAGTCGAAATTCAACCGTCCATTGTTAACAACGACGATTCCCTTGTGTTTGATGAGGAGTGCAATCACGATTGTTGGATTTGTTTGAATATCGGTAAAGGCTCTAGCGATCATGACAAACCCTTGTTGCAATCGTAAAGACATCCTCATTAGATTCAACGTAAAGTGCTTGATCATGTTGTTGTTGTATGGAACCAATTGAGTTTCTTGAGATTGTTCTTGTATTGACGGATCATATGGTGTAATTGTAGCGATTGGTTGGAGGATTTGGAAACTTGATTTGCAAAGTAGGGAATTGAGGATAACACGTTTGAGCCCACAAAGCTAGAGTTTGATTATCGGATGTGAAAGTGGCGAGGACTCCCGGATAATCCTTTCTTTGTCAACTTCCTTTTGGTGGGGCCGGATAGTTAGGTACAACAAACCGTATGTAGCATGATGAAGATTCTTAAACGGACGGATGAAAATGACATACTTTTCCCAATCGGGACCAAGACTACTTAGGAACTTAGTGTTATTTGCAATTCTTGGCATAATGATGTTATGTTTTTCAAGTCATTGATGATGTGCGAGAATCGATGATGATATGACTCTAATGTCTCCTTGGTTCAATCATGAAGTGTTCATATGCTAAGTAGATTTTGGATTCCATGTCTTCTTGATTGAGTTGATTACCTTCATGAGAAGATGAATATGCTCCCACATTGCTTTAGCGGTCTTACGAGCATCCACCTACAAGTATCAGTTAGGTAACCCAAGGATATATTGCATTGCAAGTTCATCGGCTTCCACGTGTAGAAGTTGATCAATAGTGAGTTCATTAAGACCGACAACGTTGGTGAGATCATCTCTTGGTGGATTAGCATTGGATCTCGGTGCGGTGATAGTGAGCATCGAAAATGGACCTAGGATGACCTTCTTCATGAACTTTCCATGTGGCTTCTTTAGATCACAAAACCTAAAGAACCTTATCACCCATCGATCGTAGTTTAGGTGAGCATTGGAGGTCTATCAAGTGATCCAACCTCATGAATGGATTGTTGGCTACTTAAAGCTTCACACATCTTTGCAAACCAAGGCGGTTCCTTCATAGCATACTTGGATGGATGCTGATTTTGAAAGTTTGTGTAAGGTTGTACTTGAAGACTAGGGGGTGGTTGAATTGTTTGTGGTTGAGTTGCTCCTTGAGGAAATTGTTGTTGTTGTTGTTGATAGAATTGTTGTTGTTGATGGAGTTGTTGTTGTTGTTGTTGAGGATACATATGAGGAAAGTAGCTAGAGTATGGTGGTTGAGACATCTTGAAACTTGTGTTGATGATGGATCTTTGTAGTAGAATGAAACTTTGTTGATGAAGTAACCTTATGCGTAGAAATCCAGCTTAGGCGTAGAAAATACCTTATGCGTAATACCAACCTTACGCGTAAAAGA
Organism: Chrysanthemum makinoi; assembly: GCA_910596185.1. Taxonomy (NCBI): domain Eukaryota; kingdom Viridiplantae; phylum Streptophyta; class Magnoliopsida; order Asterales; family Asteraceae; genus Chrysanthemum; species Chrysanthemum makinoi. The sequence continues at coordinate 260,674,736 of OU343225.1, forward strand.
TGAAGTTACGCGTAGAGATAGCTTTAAGCATAAACTTGAGGAAAACTTAGCTTAGGCGTAAAACAAAGGCTTAGAAGTAGCATTCTTATGCGTAAGATTAGCTTATGCGTAAGCGTGTGCTTAAGCGTAAGAAAATGCTTATGCAGAGAATGCTACCGTAAGAGCTTTGCTTAAGATAAAACTAGGGTTTTGCCAAAATCCTTACACTTATCCCAATGTAAAAGATATCCAAAGAAAAGTCAAGTGTTTTCAGGCTTATCCAAGCAAGAAAACACTGAGTAATCCAATAGCACTGAAGATCAAATCGTGAGGAGCATCTGGCGTAAACTTTGAATCCTTACAAGTAAGTTTAGGGTTTGCTTACGAGTAGAAAATACCAATCTTGACCAAAACTAATTTTTAAGCACAAAAATGTTTAGAAACCTGATTTTGTGGATGAAAAAGCTTCAATATCACCAAAATATCACAAAAGTATGAAACTTGATGATCCAAAACTCGTTTTCCCTTTACTCGTAGAAATGACTACACGAATAAAACCAAGCTCAAAAACAATGAAATACATGTAAAGTTTCAAACTCTTTGCCAAAAACTTATACTTTATCACCAAAAAACCTTAAAAGTACAAGAATCTTGAGTTTTAAAGTGTAAAATTTTAGTTTTTCAAGCGTTTGAATGTTTCAATACCGAAACATACGCGTAGATACAAAACTTCAAAAACAAAACCGTTTCATCCAACTATTTGGCGAATGATACCACTGTTAGGTCACCATGTTTGTAACACAAGCATCAATGTATAAGAAATTAGATAAGAAAGATCGGATGAACACTTAAACACAAACACACGAACGAATAGAAAAGGTTTAGGCGTAGGTTTTGTATAAAAGTGAACAACCAACCTTCAAGTGAAGGTTTACAAGACTATTTATAGGGGAAGGGAGCTAGGGCAATACTTCTAGTCCCTTCCTTCTTTATGGGCTTGGGCCAAGGCTTATGGGCTTTCTACATAAGCCTTGCCTTAACTATAAATATAAAAGCCTAATTAAGCAACCTATTACATATTAATTTCTAACACTTGAAATCTAGTTTAGGAGTGATTCCAACATCTTGGATATTGTCTAGTATCATATTCTTGTATCTATGACTAGACTAGATGGTTTATGTGTTTGTGCCATAAAACACAAGGTTTGTTATGTTGGGCCACAAAACATAACGAGTGTCATAGATGTGTCGTATATCTATGACTAGACTAGATGGTTTATGTGTTTGTGCCATAAATCACAAGGTTTGTTATGTTGGGCCACAAAACATATACGGATGTCATAGATGTGTTGTAGACATAAGTGAAAGATGTCTAAAAAATCAAATGAAGACATTAGTGAAGGGTGTCGACCGTCCATATTGAAAGCACTAGTGAAGGGTGCTTAGAAGTCAAGGCTAAAGGCCTTAGTGAAGGATGCCTAGAAGTCAAGTCATAAGGCATTAGTGAAGTGTGCCTTGAGATGGCGAGTCAAGGCATTAGTGAAATATTGCCTAAGATGTACATTAAATATGGTGTGATTCGATGTACAAGATAGATTAGTATTGGGTCCTTAGGATATTGTCATCCTTGTTGATATTATAAGGTAGATCTCCTTTGGGGTTATCTTTGGTGTAGTGTTGGGTAGTAGTTCCTCCTTTGTAATGGAACTCGGTATCTAGCCTAGTACCGGATAAAGGGTAGACGACGTTGTGATATGTTTGGTTCTACCTGCGTGGAAGAACTTCGGTGTTTAACAATAGGAAAAGTGTAGCGGCGTTGTGTAAAGGTTTTCTCTCGCGAGAATGGGTTTGTTGATCTAGTGAAGCAACTATCAGTAGGTGACTCGAGAGTGAAGTAGAGGCAAGGAAGGTGTCCTTGTAGTGGTACCACTAAAATCCTCGTGTTGGTTTGTCTATCCTTTTACTTATAAACTTTACTTTTATTCTTGCATTACAATGTTTATTTTCTTTGTGGTTGATGTCTATGTTTGTGATACATACTTGGTCTTTCATATAGTCATAAACTATATTTAACACTTTATATATTATGACACACTTGATCAAGAAAAGCAACCAGGACTAATAATGGTGAAACTTAATTTATAATGAACCATTAATCTTACTTGAATCTTATGTGATATTAAAGGGTTGACCTTACATGCGTGTCGCTTAAATGCATCTTAGCGTCGAGATTAGCAAATGCAATGGTTTATACTATGTTTGATACAAAGTTTAAGTTTGAAAGCAGCAATTCACCTTCTACGTTTTCACAAAAACCACACAAAGACAACCCAACCCTTCGTTTTCACAAAAACCACACAAAGACATAATAATAATAATAATAATAATAATAATAATAATAATAATAATAATAATAATAAAAACATCGTACATTGAAAAAGATTGCACAAAAGTTTAGCGAACATCCCCAATTCAAATCTTAGGTGATGTTTGTTTTAAGAACTCGAATCTGAATATGAACCTTTGCTCCCAATAAAGGCGTAAATGTCTGAATCGACGCATCGAGCGGAAAAAACTCATGCTTGAATGCATATTTGCTTGCTTTCATTACTAAATTTTTGGTTATTTTAGTGTCAACAAGAGGCATTAAGACACCCCTTTCAAATCTAGACCATTAAGATCTTACGCACGTGACCCAGCGTCGAGACGGGGAAAAACACAAGCGATTCGAGCGACCAAAATGTCGACCATACGAGCAGGTTGGTTGAGGCTTGTTAAGAGCATCTTTTTAAAAAACAAACACAACCTTACATTTCTTCCAAATATATAATTTCTTTACACACTATAATTATCTTATCTATCTTAATCATTATCCTTATATATACGATTCGATGATATAGGAATATTCAATTCCAAATACATACCAATCTTCAAAAAAGCTGTTACAACTACAAAAAAATTTACAAAAAAAAATTCACAAAATGAGATGTTATGTTTTTATTAGTATCTTTTGCTATAATTTCTCTCTTTTCTTTAATTAACCCAATTAAAACAAGATATCTCATTTTTATGAATGTTTTTTTGAAGAACTTTTATGGTTGTAGCATAGCTATCTTCAAAAAGCTTTGACTACTTATAGAACCATACATTTGTCAAACAGGTTCTACAAATAGTCTACTAAAAATCGAAATAAAATAAAATAAAAAAATGCTTGCTAGCTCATTAGGATAAGCTAGTGACTTCTGAAATGACTGAGCCTTGTTCCAGCGCATCATGTGGTTCGAGCAGAAGAGGTGTGGTCTGGTCCAGTGGTGCATGTTCTTCTTCGGCTTTACCCCACACTACCCCATAAAAACCTATGGTTATTATGGCACCACCAATAACACTGCACCACAGAAAATTCATCCTATTAAAGGAGTGGGCAAAATACATATTAAAATCACTAAACAAACCCATACTAATCACACAGTAATACATATTTTTTAAATTCTATGCATCATCAGATAAAGAAATAAGTTAAGAGTTTTTACATAAATCACGTGGTTTACACAATTTTTCATTTTTCGTCCTAAATCTACAAAACTTACTCAACAGTTTGTAACAAACCGGTCCTTTGACCGTTAGTTCATTAGTTTATTCTGTGAACTCTATGCATGTAATGATATTTTGGTCATAGTTATCAGGATCCCGATTTTGATCTTAATACCTTACGATTTTACGATCTTTGCAAAGCAAAAACGATCCGGATCCTACATAGGATCTTTGCAAGCTTAAAAACTTATAAGATCCCTATCTTGACCATACGATCTTAAGATCTAATCCTGTCCGATCTTACTTTTCTTGGATTACAAACTAAAAAACTACACATTTATGAGGATTTTTTTTTTTTTTTTAGAATTCAAAAAATAACATGTTACTTTTTTTATAAATTTTATAATCATAATTTAAGACTACATTTCTATAAAACATTCATACTATTTTGTGTTTATAATGTTTAATAATCTATAGATTTTTATGATATTACAATACCTATTTAGAAATAACATTATAATAAGATCTTAAGATCCCGATCCAATCTTACGATCACACTCTTGCAAATATGAAAATGATCCTGCGTACGATCTTGAAAACCTTGATTTTGGTCATTTAACACATGATCACAAAGGTACCTTAGTCATTAAAACTATTATCATCTTCAATCTCCTTTCTTTATCTATTATTCTTTGAGCTTTTATTTTTCTTTTAACTATCTGTTTATCCCTAATTTTCTTTCTTAATTCGAAAACATATATAGATGAATAACTCAAGTCAATCAATCATCATATTTCCATTTATCCCCATATCTAAAAAAACAAACTCATGTCAAGTATCATATCTCCACACTATTTCCACCATCCACTACCACATTGCTAAGAACACATAAGAAAGAAAATACAATTTTTTTTAACGGTAAATTGTGGCTACATGGCTAGCCCGAGAAAGGCATGCGACCCACACAACAGGTTGGGCCCGGCCACGAAGGCAATGGCACCCTTCCTACGCTGCGGGAGGAAACCCCTATCGCCCTAGACAAGACTCGAACTTGAGACCTTGCCTAGGAAGGTAAAACTTCCATACCGCTAGACCAGAGGTCCGTTGATAAAGAAAATACAAATTACTGAAACTTTCATAAATAAACACATATATCAGTTATCAGTTGAACACAATTCCAACCGCACAAACCTGGGTTTCTATTTTTGTAAAACAAATGGCAAACGGTGACGTCGGTTGTGGTAGCGAGGAAGGCGGTACGACTGTGGTGGTGAGGACGATGACAACGAATGTGGAGTAACTAATAACCTCTAAAACCCCAAATTAATGGATCAAGAACAAAGTTTAAACCACAAATTAAACAGACCCAGATGGGGCTATGATTTTGAAAGGCCCTGATTTTGTAGATATTAAAAGATATTTGAGTTTTTAAAAGGATAATGGCTTATAAATGTATCTTACTTGTAACTCCACCCTTTTATATGTATCGAATAAAGTTTTTTGCAAATTGAGGTAACCAACTTGCATTTTCTTCACGTTGGTGTAATTTGTGACCTTTTTGCTCCTCCCAGGTAATAAAAGTGTTAATAAATTGAAAGGAAAAATGGTCATAAAACACACAAAAATGACGGAAAATCCAAGTTTGTTACCTCAATTTGCAAAAAAAAAATTATTCGATGCATATAAAAAGATGGGGTGATAAGTATATATTTATAGGCCATTATCCTTTTCTAAAACATGTTATAATGGACTATTTTTTTTGTTGGTTTTGACTTAAAACTTTGAATTGTTTTTTAGTTCCCAAAAATGAAAACTATTTAGATTTATGTTTAAGAAAAAAATGTTTATCTACCTGTTTTTTGAAACATTTTTTTTGTTTGGAGAAGGATTGCTAAGAATTTGATGGAGTGTAAATGGTTATTATGATGAATTATATAATGTGTTTAATAGGATTATATTTGATGAGGAGTAAATAAAAAGGTCTTGAATTCAAACTAAAAGAATATCTAAGAATAAATTGGAGGTTGAAGATAATGCATAAAATGATGAAAATGACCCTCACATGACCTGCACAAGATTACTTAATATGCTTAACTAACAAACTAACAGTCAAAGGAGCGGCCGGTTACAAAGTGTCAAGTATAAGGACGGGCGATGAAAATTTTTAAGTTAAAAGGACGAAAGGTGAAAAAATGTGTATACAACATAAACGATTTAGGTAATTAACTCAATAAGTTATATATTCACTTTGCTCATTCTCTGTCTTATGTGTCACCTTCATTTTCTCTCACTACCCACCATCCTCATTTTCATTTTTGTTAATACAAATAAGCCGTAAAAACGTTTATTTATATTTTACGATCTTCTAATGTTTTGTCGATTACAAACGTAAAATCATTTTAACGAAACAAATAAAATACCTAAATGGTTTGAGCTAATAGTTTCTAACACACTTACGTTCTCACATAAAACACTAAAACAAGTATAAGTGATTTTATGATTTAGTATTACATATGTACAACAACTAGTATTTACATATTTGGGCAAAATATACACATAACTAGTATGTAGTATATTGGGTAATATAAATGGGTAGAAACTTAAGTATCATAACCCATTGACCAAATACATTGAATGTAGTTGGGTACAACCCAAAGTCCATGACCCATGGAGCTTGACCCATAACCCATTGCATGACATCATGCTTATATCATATATGGATAATATCCATAACCCATGGTATTGACCCATACCCATTTGACTAGGTGCATTGCACTCAAAAGATACATTGTATCTAGTAAAAAGACCCATGGATCAACCCATAACCAAAATACCCATTGGGCAAGAGGGCGTCCCACGGATCCTAGCTTTCGCTAGGCGGATCCCTTGTGGGAGGAGATCCGTAGGATCCAAGAACGATAGCTTTATCTCTATAAATAGTGAGCCATTTCTTCATTGTTCTCATCCCTTTCTAACATACTTTCTCTTTGAGTTAAAACTCTCTAACACCAGATCCAAGTGATTTATGTTTGTAGTTTTGTTTTTGTGTGATTCTCTAGGTTCCTCTTAAAGGCGAGATCACCACCTTTGAAGTCAAGCAAACTCAAGTCCATGAGTTGCCATGTTTCCTCATCATCAAGACTACTGAAGTCCTCTTATTGATGGTTCTTTTCTTTCTTCTAAGAAGTATAGTGTTGAATACATTAATGAAAGACGTCTCAAGTGTCAAGACGAAGACATTAGTGAAAGGTGTCAATCGTCCGTAGTGTAGGCATTAGTTAAGGGTGCCTAGAAGTCAAGTCACAAGACATTAGTGAAGGGTGTCTTGAAGATCTAGTTAAAGGCATTAGTGAAAGGTGCCTTAGATGTACATTCGATATGGTGTGTTTCAATGTACAAGATAGATTAGGATTGGATCCAAGGATATTGATATCTTTGATGATGTTGTAATAAGGAGTTGGTCTCTTTTGGGATTAGTCGTTGGTGTAGTGTTAGGTAGTAGTTCCTCCATTGTAATGGAACTCGGTACTTAGCCTAGTCTTAGGATAAAGGGTAGGCGGCGTTGTGGTAGGTGTGGTTCACCTTGGTGTGAAAGAACGGGTGGTTAGCCTAGTACCGGAAAAGAGTGAGCAGCGTTGTGAAGGTTTCTCCACCATGGGAGTTGGTATTGTGTAGTGATTACGAACTCTCGAGTAGGTGACTCGGGGAGTGGAGTAGGGCAAGGAAGGTGTCCTTGTAGCCGAACCACTATAAATACTCGCGTTGTGGTTTTGTGCTTCTTACTCTTATCTTTTCATTACGTACTTATACTTTTATATGTTTGTTTATCAACATCCAACACACATCCAAATAGATTGACATAAGTCGATTTAAATAGTTTAAAAGAAAGTTTTAATTGACAAAACTATTCAACCCCCTTCTAGTTTTTCACAATTGGCATCAGAGCTTTGTTACCAAGTTTCTTGAAGTATATTGTACTTTAAAAACTTGATACGATCCATGGTTAATTGAAAACTACAAAAAAGTTTTTTTTTTTTAAAAACAAACATCATGCCTTTTAAAATTCTTTGTTTGGATGTTGATTAGATGACAACATTTTTTTTCTTATTATTTATGTTTCATTTAATTGCACTAATCTAAGTTCAAAAAAAAATTGCACTAATCCTCTTTGTCATGTTGATTAGTCAAAGCTCATACATACCAAGCCATAGGAATCGCTTGGTAACAAGAATATCTTCCCTAAGAAGGTATCTTAAGCACAAAGGAGCTGGAATTGTCTTCTGACATTTCTTTTGTCATTTGTAAAGACATTCCTAAGAGCATTTGAGGTATGACTTTCCACTTATCTCTAAATGACATTAGCTTGACAAATAAGTATGGTTACCTAGGTATTTATTTGATTATCTTTTGTGCATATACATGTATTACACGTAGCTTCATTAGGAAGCTTTTTCTCACATACGTGTCACTTTTTTGTCTAAAGTTAGGTGGTTTATAAAACTTGTGTTTTATTTCACTTAAAAATCATATCTTTCTAATAATAAAACAAAACACAAATCTCAAAAATTCCTCCTTCCCCATAAATAAACCATCCGTCGACCACTCTATCAAATCACCACTTTTTCAAATCTTCCACTTTCAAAAATTAACTCTCATTCAAAACTCCATCTTCCTCCTCGTCTTATCTCATCTCAAACCGAAACCAAGAAGATTCGTCATCAACATGGTTTACATCGCCTTAACACTCATCGCTCTTGTGTTCCCTATGACGAAGTTCTCATACGGAGACATATATTTTGTGTTGTTAATCTACATTGGGGTTATATACCCAATCATTTGTATCATTCTTAGCATTGAAATGAAATATTATTAATAGTCTAGTTTATCTAGGTTATTATTATCATAATGTGTTTGTCATTTCTTTTGATTTATATCTTTCGTATTATTTCGTGATACATTAGAAACCATGAATGCATGCTAAAAGAAAATGTAGGCTAAAACACATATCTTAGTATAAAACTATTAAACTTATGTTTTATCAAAAATCTATACGTACTTGAGATCCACGGATCAGAGCAAGATATACTAGGGATCCTTTATAGAAAGGAAGTGGGAACCGTCCTTACGGATAACAAGGTTGTTCATGCAAAATAAAAAACACTTTCTTCCTAAAAGAAATATTCTACTAGAATGTCAAACATTAAGTTAGTTAAATGTCATTGTTAATAAACATCGTGTAAGCGTTAGGTAATCATTGTTTTACCCGTAATACATCACATCCTATTAACTTGTCTTTCCTATAGGTTTCGCTATGTCGCATGAATATGAGTTTGACTTTTCACTCACTAGCGTCTACACTCTAACATCTCCTTGAGCCCAACACACAGCAATCATGTCGTGGGTTCAATAATCTGAAACCGTCACTTCCACGAAGGGCGTATTGTAGACACCTCTCTACAATTCGAAGAAGGTATCAATACCTCCTTCCGAACCATAGGATTGGAATGTCTTTCGAAATTAGCAGAAAATATGTCCAAGGTTTGTATTGGAATTCTTCCGTCAAGTCGAACTTCGTTAAGTAGCGAGGATCGTTCTCTATCTCTTTGGTTTTGGATCAAAACCAAAAGTTTGTTTAAACCCTTGGAAATTTGCTCAAATTCTCCGAATTCCAAATCATGGACAATATGCCTTCACCGAAGATTGGTCTCTTGATTCTCTCTTCAACTTTCGTGAAGAAAATAGTCCATATTGTTCACACATACCCTCACCGGAGGATTTGAATCGCATAATATGCAAACCTCGACCATATTACTCGATCAAACATTATCTTTACGGGACATGAGAAGTGAAAATGTTTGAGTCTTAGGAAATCGAGAAATCCTTCCCGCTTGTTGTGCTCACATAATGTATTATTTGCTAACACAACCATACAATCTCTCCTACTTCTTAGCAGAAGCGGTGTAAATCTTCAAGGCTCCAAGAATAAACTCATCCCATATGGAATGTTCTTGACGCGCCTCTATCATAACGTCATGCATTTTCATCCTCAATTTCAAAGTCCGTTTATGCGTATTGTGAACAAGATGATGGAACCGCTAAACACATCTCTCATGAAGACTTTCTTCATTTCCACCAACACTCATCAACCATTTGATGATCCTTCTAGCGAAAACGCTCAAGGAACTTAGTAGTCTTTCAAATAGGGTCAATCCTTTGTACTCATGCTTTATCAATGTAATCCAATTTCCTTCATGAAATAAAACATCTTACATTTGATATCTTAGTGTTAGAACCTCTCAAACTAACCTTGAAATATAATGCATTGTCAAAGTCATTGCATACCTTTTGTAAAGGTTACGCTTGGAATAGGCGGATCCCAAAATTTGTGCTTCACGGATCCCTACTCTAAAGGAACCGTGGGATCATTTCAAGCGAGAAAATGCAATTGCAAGCTTTGTATTTCAAACATGTCCTTAGAACACCTCACACTAAGCTAAACATAGTGTCTTAAGGCAAGTTAAGTCCTTATTAAGCTAAGTAGATCCTTCCTACTCACACATAACTCACCTAGATCACACTCAAGACGCTCGTAGATCTATCGTTTCACTTAAACCCATTATACTTCCGCTCTCAAGAACACTCATAATTTCTCACATGATCCCTCACATCTAGCCTTGGAAATCTTTCAATTATGGCAAAATTGATCATAATCATCCTTACCTCAAAATTGATCACATTTTAGTTTTTTTTTTCTCCATCTTAAGTCTTTAGGATATTCTCCAAAACATTATCCTAAGTCACTATCTGATATCTAGGATCACTTAGCTCCATTTGACACTCTTAAAATCTTTAGTGTCATCTTTGTTCATTCACTGGTACTCATGAAAGTTCCAATTTCTTCCATAAAAGGCAATCATTAGCTACTTCACTCATTACCCTCACATACTTAAGCACTTCCTCATTTAAGATACTAAGATAAACAGAAACACTCAAGAAGAAATAGGTATTAGACCTTACAAATATCATTGCTATCTTTTCTTAGCTACTGATAGACGGATCCCTAGGATTAGCAGTAGGATCCTGGTTGGAGGCGTGGGATCCGTATGTGGAATCATGCCAACTCTAGCTAAAACAATCATTTCAAGCTCATCTTTCTAACTTAAACACTCCATCTCATCTTAAATGAGGTATGACAGACTCATGCCAACTCTAGCTACAACAATCATTTCAACCTCATCTTTCTAACTTAAACACTCTATCTCATCTTAAATGAGTTCCTAGATCAGTACAACTCTGAAGTTGACTCTTGTGCATGTTAATCATCACATTTTAATGAATTTTAGTGGCTTAAGTCTTGAATGCACTTGTCAAATCCCTTGCTTTATAAACCACATTGTTAGGACTTCTAAAGTCATCATCTTCATCCTCATTTTCAGCATTTAGAAACCTTTACAAAACCTCTTAAAATCATCTCATCATGAGGAAAACTCCAAGTAGCAACTTATCCACCCAAGAAAATTGCTCCACGAAATCTCTTCAACCGAATCATCTCCGGTCAAGTCTACAAATGCAAGAATTGCTCCTCCACCAATCAAACCAATCCCTAGAAGGATAGTACCCACAAAACTACCTATGCCAAACACCACCATACCTCCTAGGCCAAACAATCCCATCTCCACTAAACCATCACCATTGGTTCCTAGAGCTATCTCATTCACAACTCCACTATCATCACCACACCTCTACAATTTAGAGGATTTGCCTCTTAGGCCGTCTCATCCTCCTCCACCGGCAACATTCTCCTCATTAGGAGGAATAATGGTACAAAATCAAGGTGTTGAGTCAACACTAGCTCTGGCTTCCTTTTCGCCGTCACCATCATATAATCCCATTTGGATTATGAGAAATTATCAAAGTCAACCACCCGATCATATGGAAGTTGACACTTCTCTACCACCACCATCATTCTTGGTCAAGCCATCTTCAAATGCGCCTCCACCAATCCCTCCATCGTTTGAGGTACCACAACCGCTTTACTTGATCCTTCGCATCAAGCAATTTCATTTCTTCCACCACCACTACCTAGCCATGACAAAGATTGTTATCATTGTCAACATGTTGAAAGTTTGATACATGAAGTACGAGAAGATCAACGTTTCATGTTCTATCACCTCCTCGAACGTTTCGACGAGATTAAACCTAAACAAAATTGAGCTAGAGGATTTTTAGTGGTGTCCTAGTATCAAGCATTAATTAGATAAATCTAGTAATTCCAAATCATGTATCGTTCATTTTCTTAGTTTTTAGAGTCATGTATATCATACCTCTAGTTTTATTAAATGAAATTACATGCTACTTGCTATATTTGTGAGTATATGATTATGTTGTATAATACATATCTCACCTTGATGTTAACATTATTTGTTATATCACCATTGCTGAACTTAGTCATCAGCCAGACGGATCCACGAAATTTGCTTGACGGATCCTACAAAGAGAACCGTGGGATCCGTGAAGACAAAACTATTTTCTACTAACTTGAGTCATATTTGCAGGAAATTATGCATTATACTTGTTTCTAACATTTGTTTTGTAGTTATTCAATTTACACATGAAGACTTTGACACCTTAAAGCTAGAGGGAGCTTTTTGTCAAAGCAATACATTGCAAAATCACTTGCAATATTAGGTTTACATTTCTTGACGTCTCTTTGCAAAGTTGCAATCATCAAGGGGGAGCATATTCGTCACATAGACGAAATCTTTTGCAAACTTAGTTGCAAATAAACTGGTTTAGTATTTTTTTTTCTCTTGACGCCCTCACATAGGGATGGACTCGTCAAGGGGGAGTTAAGACGAGATCCTTTCCCGTTACTTGTTCTCCACTCTTTCTTTTATATTTTTCACATGTTTTTCTTAAAACAATGTGTTAGTTTCCTTCGAAGCACTTTTTTGTTTGGACAAAAAGGGGAGAAGAAAGTAAAAACTCAAATTCAAACTTTTACAATTTTAGTTTTTCCTTAAAAATAATTTAATGTTTTGTCATCAACAAAGGGGAGATTGTTAATACAAATAAGCTTAGTAAAGCGTTTATTTATATTTCACGATCTTAATGTTTTGTCGATAACAAGCGTAAATCATTTAACGAAACAAATAAAATAATTAAATGGTTTGAGCTAATAGTTTCTAACACACTTACGTTCTTACATAAAACACTAAAACAAGTATAAGTGATTTTATGATTTAGTATTACATATGTACAACAACTAGTGTTTACATATTTGGGTAAAATATACACATAACTAGTATGTAGTATATTGGGTAATATAAATGGGTAGAAACTTAAGTATCATAACCCATTGACCAAATACATTGAATGTAGTTGGGTACAACCCAAAGTCCATGACCCATGGAGCTTGACCCATAACCCATTGCATGACATCATGCTTATGTCATATATGGATAATATCCATAACCCATGGTATCGACCCATACCCATTTGACTAGGTGCATTGCACTCAAAAGATACATTGTATCTAGTAAAAGACCCATGGATCAACCCATAACCCATGACCCATGACCAATAACCAAAATACCATGGGCAAGAGGGCGTCCTGGATCCTAACTGCAGCTAGGCCGGATCCCTTGTGGGAGGATGGAGTGGGATCGAGGAACAATAGCTTTTCTCTCTATAAATAGTGAGCCATTTCTTCATTGTTTCTCACCCTTTCTAACATACTTTCTCCTTGAGTTAAAAACTCTCTAACCCAATATCCAAGTGATCTATGTTTGTAGTTTTGTTTTTGTGTGATTCTCTAGGTTCCTCTTAAAGTCGAGATCACCACCTTTGAAGTCAAGCAAGCTCAAGTCCATGAGTTGCCATGCTTCCTCATCATCAAGACTCCTGAAGTCCTCTTGTTGATGGTTCTTTTTTCTTTCTTAAGTATAGTGTTGAAGACATTAGTGAAAGATGTCTCAAGTGTCAAAACGAAGACATTAGTGAAAGGTGTCAATCGTCTTGTATTGTAGGCATTAGTGAAGGGTGCCTAGAAGTCAAGGGACAAGACATCAGTGAAGGGTGTCTTGAAGATCTAGTTAAAGGCATTAGTGAAAGGTGTCTTAGATGTACATTCGATATGGTGTGTTCCGATGTACAAGATAGATTAGGATTGGATCCAAGGATATTGATATCCTTGATGATGTTGTAATAAGGAGTTGGTCTCCTTTGGGTTAGTCGTTGGTGTAGTGTTGGGTAGTAGTTCCTCCATTGTAATGGAACTTCGGTTCTTAGCCTAATCTTGGATAAAGGGTAGGGCGGCGTTGTGGTAGGTGTGGTTCACCTTGGTGTGAAAGAACTCGGTGGTTAGCCTAGTACCGGAAAAGAGTAGCAAACGCTTGTGAAGGTTTCTCCACCATAAGTCGGTGTTGTGTAGTGATTCTGAACTCTGAGTAGGTGACTCGGGGAGTGGAGTAGGGCAATGAAAGGTGTCCTTGTAGCTGAACCACTATAAATATTCGTGTTGTGGTTTTGTGCTTCTTACTCTTATCTTTTCATTACATACTTATACTTCTATATGTTTGTTTATCAACATCCAACACACATGCAAATAGATTGGCATAAGTCGATCTAAATAGTTTAAAAGAAAGTTTTAATTGGGAAAACTATTCAACCCCCCTTTCTAGTTTTCCACAA